>OX031006.1:100957695-101682792 GCA_943735925.1 Pollenia amentaria | reverse complement strand
ATATTATTATATTATTATATTATTATATTATTATATTATTATATTATTATATTATTATATTATTATATTATTATATTATTATATTATCATTCTGTCTGTCGCGGTCGTTGAAGATAGACGTGTTTTCTAAACTCGGCATACGGTTTATTTTTTTTTTTTTTGAACAAATAAAGTATAAAAAAAGTAAATACAAGAAAAAGAAAAAAAAAAAAAAATTACATTATGTACATACATACAAATTAGTTTTGTTGTAATTACTTGCTATGCAAGTCTTGAGTGTCAATTAGTTTTGTTGTCAATATAATTAAAACACAATTTAATCTCTGTTCATTTTCCGTTTATTTAAACAAATCAAAAATAATTAAATAACTTTATTTAAACAAATCCAAATATAACTATAATTACAATTACTTGCTATGCAAGTCTTGAGTGTCAGTGCTGAACTAACTTTTAATCTGAAAACTAAAGAACTCTACAACTTCTAGAGGAAGAAGAAGAAGCCACGGCAAAAATGCTTATCAGCATAAACGGACTCACATTTCATGTGAACGGAATTTGCATGTATTATCAGCATAAACGGACTCACATTTCATGTGAACGGAATTTGCATGTAAGAAATGCAACGTAGCGTCTGCTATGAAAAAAGGTATTTTATTCAGTTATTTTGGGACGCGCGTGCAGCGCTAATTTTGAAGAAGTGTTTATTGTTGCAATTTTTTTATCTTGCACAATAACTTTTGTTGCTGTACTTTCGTACCTTAACTGTTCCCCCCTTTAAGCATCGGACGTCCCCGTCTGATCATATCTGCTAAGAATATTGTTGATTTCAACCTTACGTTGCCTTTTGGCGAGAACGTATGCAACGCATATTATTACAATAAGAACAAAAAGAGAGGCTGAGGTGTAAAAAGTTCCTCTTACTTTCGAATGAAGGTGCGATATATGGTCTAGGTTTTCAATATTTAAATCATGAAGGTATTGAAGTGATAAGATAGCGGTATGATCAGTTAAGTTAACAGTGTGAGCTATAGGAATTTCGGGGCTTTTAAAAGCAATTTTTCGGCAATTTTTGAATTCCGTTGAATTAACTTTTAAGGTATTGTCAAAAGTTATGAGGTATGTACCCGTTTGTAGGGTTTTTGTTACATTCTCGTAAATCACTTTGGAGGGTTGATTATTTATAACAACAATGCCATCGTCAATCTCTTTCAGAGGTGGCATATTATGCGCGGAATTTGTGTTACAAGTTGCCGTGTTATTATTTAATAAAGTGTCTAGGCATGAAGTATTTTCAAGGTTAAATGTTTTACAAAATGAAGTTGTAGATTTCTTTTTACAATCTTTTAACATGATATATTTGTAGCCACATTTTGCTACATCACTTACTTTAAATGACAAAATTTTATTATTATGAACGACTGGAAAAATTAATTTTTTATTACAAAATTTTATAATTTTTGGAAATTTTATCAAAAACGTAATAACATTTTCGGTTTGCAAAATCTTTAGTTTTGAATTTACAATTATCTCAGTAATGCTTACATTTAAATCTATTTCGGATTTTAAAACAAAACTTACTTCCGAGCTATCTAACAGAATGGGATTGATCATTTGGAGTTTCCCCAAGGTTATGGACAAAGCTAGGTTATCTAGTTCCCTAAGTACTGCTCTATTTCTTTCGCCTAACAAACTATAAAGGTATCCTGAATCGATTTCAGTAGCCTTAGTTTTACTTACAAGTGTGTTCACAGTCGTAGTTAATTTGTTTATTTGCGATTGCATATCGGTGTTTATGATTATCTGAGCATTACTTGCAGTAACTAATTCATCTTGTTTGCTACGCACTTCGGTAAAGTCATCGTAATCTGGCGTACCAGCTATGTATTTCAGCGCGGTTCCAAGAACGTTAATGCTACGTGCGTGCCTGTGGTGTATGCGCAGGGATTCTATTGTCTTCTCTATTTGGTCCACATCTGATTCTAGCAGTTTTCTCATGTGTGATTTTGGTAGTAGGTCCGTTAGATTTCTGGTTTCTTCTGCTATGGTAGTAAAGTTTGTCAAGTCCGTTACATGGGCCAACATTCCATAATTTTCATAGATTGCAACATTTCCGTCTGCTACAGGAATATAGTGTGAAGAAGTATAGTCCAGGATGGTGGCATAGCTAGCGAGTACAAAGACTGCAAATATTAGGATGCTGCAATGAGGAAACGAATGTTATCTTTATGCACTATTTTGTCATCAATTTTAAGAGTTGTGCCTAGATCTTGTTGGACAGTCTTTTCGACAAAAAGTTTGCTAATTTTATTCCCCAATCTCTTATTAACTTTCACAAAAACTTTATCTCCAGGATTATATGTTTTAGTTACTGTCTTTTTGTTATGATAATCAAGGTCTGATTTTTGTTTGGCAAGAATTTTCGCACGAATATTTTCTTTCAAGTTTTCTGGAATTGATTGAATTATATCTATGGGCTTATGGTTAGTAGTAGAATGGATTGTTCTATTGTATTTTGCAGTTGCCATTAAGACAAGCTCTGTAGAGTCATCTATTGCGTACTCTAGTTTTAGGCATCTTGCAATTTCCGCAAGTGTTCCGTGGAAACGCTCGACTTGGCCATTAGAGGTACTATGCATGGGTGGAGTTGCGTAAATGTTTGCTCCGAAGTTATTCTTTATTAACGATCTTATGGTTTGTGAAGTTAGTGACTTTTCGTTGTCGCAAACTATTGTTTCCGTGCCTTTGTAAAAGTTAAGTATCTCCAGAAGGGCTGGTTTAACGTCTACTATCGCTCGAGAGGGTATAGGTTTTACAATAGCGAACTTAGAAAATTTATCGAGACATGTTAAATAGAATTTCTTGTCAGTATTGTAAATATCGACATGGAGGATCTCGCCTGGGAAGGAGGGTATGGGGGTCTCAGCGATCTCATGTTTTTTTGGATGTCTTTGATATTTCGCTAGCCGACAGATTTTGCAGTTTGCTGTAATTTCTTTTAACTTTTTAGCTATATCTGGGAAAAAATAATCCTGAAGAACTTGTTTCGTATTTTCTGAAACAGAACGGTGTGCCCTATTGTGTTCATTTGTTAAAATTTCAATTTGATCACTTGCGTTAAAGATATCTGTAACAAATTTATTAGCGTACCTGAATTTTACAGAAGGGAAATTCGATATAAGAAGGTGTTGGATTTGAGCAAGGGTATGTAAATCACAATTAATCGCGTTCACTACTTCTGGGTTTATGCAGTCCTTAATAGTATTTAAAAGATCGTCAATTTCTTGATATGAAATGCGATGTCGAATGCGATTTTTAAAAAGAATTTTTGTTTCTTTATTTTGTTCTGAACCATGATTGATTAAAATCTGGTTTTTGAAACAGTTAATTGGGTTTTCGACCGCGGGAATAATTTCGGTGAGTGACATCTCACTTCCACAAGCTTGTAGTGAGCATGTAGATGTGGTATCCATTGTAATGTTAACAAATTGTCTGGAAAGGGCGTCTGCAACAATATTGTCTTTGCCGGGCTTGTAGAAAAATGTTGGCGAGTACTCTTCAATGAAAGCTCTCCAGCGCTTTAATTTAGAGTTTGGGTTTTTATCAGATATCGAAAAGGTTAGGGGTTGGTGGTCGGTGAAGATGTTTAAATTATTTACCCCGTAAAGATAGTGTCTAAGATTTTTTAAGGCCCATACGATAGCTAAAAGTTCGCGTTCGTTGGTTGCGTAGGTTTCTTCGGCGGGTGACAAGGTCCTTGAAATCATGGTAATTGGACGACCATTTTGAGAAAGAACGGCGCCAATAGCATGGGATGACGCATCAGTCGTAAGGTCAAAAGGTCTATCGAAATTTGGATAAAGGAGAAGTACATCTTCGGAAGAAAGGATATTCTTAATTTTTTTGAATGAGTGAATAGCATCAGCATCAAGGTCAATTTTAACTTGCTTCGAATGTTTTGTCCCCACATGACCATTTTCTCCACGTAAATATTTAGTCAGAGGTTTCGCTATAGCCGCATAGTCTTTAACGAATTTTCTATAATAACCGGCCAACCCTAGAAATGACCTTAAGCTCCTTAAGGTTGTTGGCGTTTCGTAGTTGACTATGGTTTCAATTTTCTTTGGACACGTTCTGATACCGTCGGTTGAAACGACAAAGCCCAAATACTCGACAGAGGTTTTAAAGAATTTGGACTTTTCTAAAGAAACTCTCATGTTAGCATGGTAAAGTTTTAGTAAGATGTTTTGGATGTCATCTATATGCTTCTGCTCAGAGTCAGAAAATATGATGATATCATCGATATAAACGTGACATGACTTTCCGATTTCATCACGTAAAACATCATCGATGGCACGCTGAAAAATGCTCGGGGCGTTTTTTAATCCAAATGGTAAACGACAGAACTCGTATTTACCATTATTCACGCTGAAAGCAGTTTTTTTCCGGTCGTGTTCGGCCAAGTTAATCTGGTGGAAGCCACTTTTTAAGTCCAAGGTTGTAAAGAACTTAGATTTGCCAAGATTTGAAAGTATAACAGACGGATCAGGTATAGGATATTTATCAGGGATAGTTTTTGAATTAAGTTTAGTGTAGTCGAACACGAGGCGTTTATTGGGCTTGCCCAATTCGTCTGTGCCTTTCTTGTCGACAACCCAAACAGGGCTGTTATAGGGAGATCGGGATGGCCTTATAATGCCATTTTTTAAAAGTTCCTTAACCTCTTTATTGACAAATTCTATCATCGAAATGGGGTAGGATTGGTATTTAGAATATATGGGCTCCTGATCTTTTGTTTTAATTGTTGCGGAAATTTTCGTGTTAAAGGGTAAGGCTTCATTCGGGTTAGCGAAAACACCAGCATTTTCGTTTATTATTTGGAAAAATTTCTTTTCTAAATTTTTTGGGATAGAGACATTTTCTATTAAAGAATTCACTGCATCTAGCTTAAGATATTTCAATTTTTCTTCGCCGCCGTTATAATAAATCATGTCTTTTTCTGTGTTAATCACGCCCTTTATGCTTTTTATGAAGCTAAAACCTATGATACCGTCAAATAGAGACAGGTTCGGTAAAATAAAAAATGTTTCAGTATGATTTAGGACATTTACTAGTGTTTTGTTGTTGATTGTATCAGCACCATGAATGGATTTGACTAAAAATGGTTTTTCGACTTCTTTAATGTTTTTTAATCCGTTAATATTGGTGATATAACTTTTAGAGGCACCAGTGTCGATTAAAAGTTTAATGTTTTTGCCACCTACCATTCGCTCAATGTAGGGGAGAACTGACCCTCCCCTAAAAAATTAATCTCATCTTCGAAAGGTGGATCAGAAAAAGTAGGGTTTTCATACGGCTCTTGGTTACCAGAGAAGTTTGGCTCATCGCCGTAGTCATGTGTTTCCAAGGTTTCGAGACCTTCGTTTTGCAACATCTCTTGGCCAAGGTGGTTAATCCTTTGGACCTTCTGAGGGACCTGTCTTTCGGATGTTAAACCTCGCTTTTGTGTTTGAATACCCTGAAAGTTGTTTGTTCGCACCGTACGCATGCTTACATCAGTGTCCAGGGATTGGGATACTGGTTGAGAGTCACTAGCTTGTTGGCCTACAGGCTGAAAAGGATTTTGGGCGAAATTTCGGAAATTCGAATTTGCAACATTATGGCGTTGTGATTGGTTAGATGCCTGTTGAGGGCGATTTTGATAAAATGGAGTAGTTTGTTGACCGACAAAGTTTTGCGGAGGCTGAGAGTAGTTATTTTGCTGACCAA
Source organism: Pollenia amentaria (assembly GCA_943735925.1). Taxonomy (NCBI): domain Eukaryota; kingdom Metazoa; phylum Arthropoda; class Insecta; order Diptera; family Polleniidae; genus Pollenia; species Pollenia amentaria. The sequence goes on along the minus strand of OX031006.1, from coordinate 101,677,026 downwards.
AGGAGTTCTGTTTAACATGCTGTATGTTTTGTCTTAAGGCTGTGTGTGTTGAGGGACTCATTAAAGCCTTGTTTAAACCATTACTGTAAATGGCAGCAAAATGATAGCGGTTTTGATTTGCTTCTAGCTCTTGTGCTAGTGCCAGAGCTGATGGCAAGTCTGCAGGCTTGCACGAAAACAAGGTGTCACATAAGGGCTTCCTAACTCCCGAAACAAAGACACGCAAAGCCTGTTCACGGTATTTTTGGTTCAGTGACTGAATCAAATTGGCATCTCCTTCATTCGACATTATAATTTTGTTCACGATCGCGGTTAACTTACGCTCTACTTCGTCGTAAAATTGGATAATAGTTTTCTGTCCCTGTCTTAAAGTGGAGAGCTCTTGCTCCAGTGTAAAGATGGATTTTTTATCCATGTAAGTAAAATCAAGCCGTGCTATAATAGCCTTAAAGTTAAGGACTGTGTTATAAGTGCTTAACGCAGCATCTGCGTTACCCACGACTTTGTTTCTCAGAATAGCTACCGCCTGGTAGTACTTTGAGCTTCCTACATAAGGTTCAAATAATTTATGGGCTGTTGTGGCGGCCTGACGCCAAGAGACATATCTGGTGGGGTCGCCTTTAAATTCTGGGACAGATTTAATTATATCTAGAGTTTCCTCACACGTCCTATTGGGTACTATTTCTATTTCCTTATATGCTTCTACGGCAGAAGGTGGCTCTAAGGATTGGAGTCGCCTAGTAAGGTCGGCAATAGTTGCTTCAAAGCTTTCTTTTGTTCTTTGGACTGCTTGTTGGATAGCAGTGTCCAAGAGAACTTGCAAATTTTCAGAATTCATTTCCTCTTTGTTCTCAATTCTTTTTTCAGAAATTAATAGTGATTGTAGCCTAGCTAAAATAACGTCAAACTCTTCAGGATCTTCCTGTGGTCTTGACATGAACTCTAGGGAAAAACCAAAGATCAACTCAGAATTCTTTTCACGTAAATTTCACTTTAAATTGCAAAGGTAATAACTGTTACAATAATAAAAATAAAAAATTTTTACGAAATTTCAAAAATTTAGATCCGATTTGTTTTTTTTTAAAAAAAAATTTTATAAAAAATAATAGATAGCAATCAATAGTAATAATAAAAAATAGAATTCTTACAAATAAATCATCACGGCTTTGGCTCCTTCTGGTTCTAAATGCAACTTTTCTGGCTGGAATGTAACTGCTCAAGACTCGGCTTCACTAAGGGTCCTTTGCAACTGCTCACGGCTTGGCTTTTCTAAGTTGTTGATTGATGGATTAGTTTTTGTTATATTTTTTGCTTTTTGGTGATGAATGCTTTTTATATTTTTAAGAATTGTATTAGGTTTTTAGCACCAGTATGGTAGTAATTTTTTAAATTTTCAATAAGCAATGTAATTTTTATTCACAAGTATGGTGAATGTCTTTGTTGTTTAAATTTTAATTTTTTCTTAAACACTGTTTTTTATTATAAAAAAGTTATTTTTCTTTTCACTTCAATGATGACTTAGTTTTTATCTGCTCACTGTATGGTGATTGTCTTTGTTGTTTAAATTTTAATTTTTTTTAAACACTGTTTTTTATTATAAAAGGTTATTTTTCTTTTCACTTCAATGGTGACTTAGTTTTTATCTGCTCACTGTATGGTGATTGTCTTTGTTGCTTAAATTTTAATTTTTTTTTAAACACTGTTTTTTATTATAAAAGGTTATTTTTCTTTTCACTTCAATGGTGACTGTTTTTTTCCCGTTGGGCGCCAATTAGTTTTGTTGTAATTACTTGCTATGCAAGTCTTGAGTGTCAATTAGTTTTGTTGTCAATATAATTAAAACACAATTTAATCTCTGTTCATTTTCCGTTTATTTAAACAAATCAAAAATAATTAAATAACTTTATTTAAACAAATCCAAATATAACTATAATTACAATTACTTGCTATGCAAGTCTTGAGTGTCAGTGCTGAACTAACTTTTAATCTGAAAACTAAAGAACTCTACAACTTCTAGAGGAAGAAGAAGAAGCCACGGCAAAAATGCTTATCAGCATAAACGGACTCACATTTCATGTGAACGGAATTTGCATGTATTATCAGCATAAACGGACTCACATTTCATGTGAACGGAATTTGCATGTAAGAAATGCAACGTAGCGTCTGCTATGAAAAAAGGTATTTTATTCAGTTATTTTGGGACGCGCGTGCAGCGCTAATTTTGAAGAAGTGTTTATTGTTGCAATTTTTTTATCTTGCACAATAACTTTTGTTGCTGTACTTTCGTACCTTAACTTACATAAACACACATTTTTTCATTATCGGTGTTGATAAACAATAACAAATAAGAAGAGCACAACTGTATACAGTAAAAGAAAAAAAAAAAACTCTTATGAGTGCAAACAGTAGAAATGCATATATCACAGTGAGTGTTAGCGAAAAAAATACAGAAATAAAAAAAAGAATCGATGATAGCAAATACCTAACGGCTAAACCTATTACTCGTACGCGATCCCTCTCGCCGTCTGTATTTAATAACACGGTTGATACAATAACAAATACAAAACCTGCTAGCGTTGCCTCAACAGCAAAAACAATTTTAATAAGTGATGTAAATATTAACCCCCAATCAGACATAATAGAAAACTCAGTATCACCTTCGGTGTCTAATAATACGGTTGATATTAATACAATAAAAAATATAAAACCTGCAAGCGGTGCCTCAGCGGCAAAAACGATTTTAATAAGTGATGAAAATATTACCCTCAAATCAGGCATGATGGAAAACTCAGCTCCATAAGTAAAAAGTGGTCAAAAGCCTCAAGTACAAGTTGGTATGGACAGGTACATAACAGTGCTTAAACGGGGTCGCAGCCCTACCTCTGCAGCAGTTGCTTCGGCCTCAAAAGTACCATCTTTTGATAAAATAAATTCTCAAAATCGATTTGCAATTCTGGAGGATGAATTCTCTGAAGCACCAAACGTCATAAAATCGTCCAAGCCTCCCCCGATATATCTTAGGGAGCAAAACTCAAATGAGCTCATAAAGAGTTTGATATCGGTGATAGGTGAAAATTCGTTTTACGTAGCTGCTATCAAGCGTGGTAGTATAAACGAGACAAAAATACAAGTCAATAATGAGAATGATTTTCGCAAAATTATAAACAAATTTGAAGTACTTAAAAAAACTTTTATACATACCAACTGAAAAGCAGTAAAGGTCTCCAGGTAGTGATTAATGGAATTGACTCATGTGTGGACCCAGAAGAGGTAAAAACATTCCTCGAAGAAAAAGGCTTCAAAATAAAACATGTAGTAAATATAAAAAATAGAGAAAAAAACCCCCAACCACTTTTTCGAGTGGAGTTTGAACCCGGCGACGTAAAGCTTAAAAAAATGAAACGCACCCTATTTACAATTTGAAATATATTCTCTATAGAAGAGTAACTATAGAAGAGCCACACAAAAGAAATGGTCCCGTTCAGTGTTTAAACTGTCAAGAATATGGTCATACTAAGGCATATTGCTATTTACCCCCTGTTTGCGTAGTATGTGGTGAATTACATGGTACAGATCTTTGCGATAAGTCTAAAACCGACCCCAACGTAAAAAAATGTAGCAACTGTGGCGGTAATCACACTGCCAATTATAGAGGATGCCCTGTATATACCATCGTCAAGCAGTCAGTTGGACCGAAAACTAATCCCCCTCAAATGCAGGTAACAAATCAAGTAAGCACTGGTGACATTCAGGCCCCGCAGCCTAGTAATAACAGAACATCTTATGCTAACGTCGTAAAATCAAACCATGCGCCAACGCAAGGTGCTGCGCCAAGTAATGATGAAACTCCAGTTTCAAATTTAAGTCGTCTAGAAAAAACCATGGAAACATTAGTGCAAACAGTAACAAATTTTACGAACACAATGGGTAATATGATGCAGGAAATTCTTAGAATGCAATCGATGTTATTGCAATCTGTACTTAACAAGCCATGAACTGTTTAAAAATCTTTTTTTGGAACGCGAACGGCATCCGCCAACATAAAAATGAATTAGAATACTTTCTTAAAAATAAATAAATTGATGTCATGATGGTTTCTGAAACTCATTTGACCTCAAGAAATACGTTTAACATCAATGGTTATATACTATATGATACCAAGGACCCTCGAGATAGAGCTTGTGGTGGTTCTGCCATTTTGATAAAAAATCGAGTCAAACACTACCTAATGTGTGATCATCGTGAGGATTATCTCCAAGCAACGAACATTTGTGTTGAAGAGCTGAATCGTAGCATTGTAATCTCATCTTTATACTCTCCACCTAGATTTTCAATATCAGAAAGCCAATATTGTGAATATTATAAATCACTAGGACCCTGTTTCCTGGCCGCTGGCGATTATAACGCTAAACATACCTTCTGGGGGTCACGACTAATAACACCAAAGGGTCGTGTTTTGTTTAATACAATCTCTAAAATGAATTTAAATGTTGTCGCGAGCGGCCAACCAACATATTGGCCTGCTGACCCGCAAAAAATTCCAGATGTCATCGATTTTGGCGTGGTTAAAAACATCCCCACAGAAACGATTCACGTTGAAGCTTCCCTAGAATTATCTTCCGACCACACACCTACAATTGTTACTATAATGAACCCCAATAGAATTGTATCTCCGACTGGTTACCTAGCGACGTCAGCCACACAAATAAATTGGTTAAAATATAAAAAATATCTCAGTGCCCATTGCACAGAAAATATTCCGCTCAGTACACCGGAGTATGTAGATCGCTCTATTGATAATTTTGACAGTTTTCTAAAACTAGCTGTTCAACATTCCAATATTGCCCCCAAAAAAACAAAAACTATTAAAATATATTCCACAGATGTCGAGCGTCTCTTGTCTGAAAAAAGGAGGGCACGAAGAGAGTGGCAATTGCACAGATCTCCTCAACTTAAGAACTTGCTAAAAGAGTGTACAAAAAGATTAAGAAAGTTATTGCAGACTCAGAAAACGGCTTCTCTGGAAAAATATCTTAAGGAACTTGATGCAACTCCACAATCGGACTACTCATTATGGCGTGCAGCTAGAAACCTCAAAAGGCCAGTTGTCTCTAAACCACCATTAAGAAACTTGAATGGAAGTTGGGCAAGAAATGATGTTGAAAAAAGAAATCTGTTTGTAAGTCACTTGAAAAACGTATTTACACCTAATATATCTCACAATATTGCGGTCGATTTACCACCTGTTGCTGCTAGAGCAGCTATTCCCCTAAGATTTGAGATGAGAGAAATCGAAAAGGTTATATGTGACTTAAACACTAAGAAGGCACCTGGCATTGATAAGATCAGCAATAAAATGCTATTAGAGCTACCTCGCGTAGCAAAGAAAATTATTCTTTTTATTTTTAATGCTATTTTACGCCTTGAATACTTTCCTCAAAAATGGAAGGTTTCCTTAGTTACCATGATACCAAAGCCAGGTAAAGATCATACGAAAGTTGAGTCTTATAGGCCTATTAGCTTATTATCAAATATGTCAAAGCTATTTGAGAAATTATTAGTTTCAAAGTTAACACCGATTTTAAGTAAAAATAGATGTATTCCAAACCATCAATTCGGATTTAGAAGAAAACACAGCACAATTGAACAAACTCATCGAATAGTAAATGTCATAAGAAAAACATTTGAAGAAAAAAAATATTGCTCAGCACTCTTCATCGATGTTTCGCAAGCTTTTGACAAAGTCTGGCATGAAGGCTTATTACACAAATTGAAGCAAAATTTACCAGCAAACACACACAAACTGTTAGAAAGCTACTTAGTCGGTCGTCAATTTATTATTAAAGAAGGAAATTCCTTAAGTTCACCTCAGCCGATTGGCGCTGGAGTCCCACAGGGCAGCATCCTGGGCCCTCTATTATACTTAATTTATACTTCGGACATGCCAACAAACAACTACACCCAAACTTCAACATTTGCAGACGACACAGCTTTTCTAAGCGTCCACGAAAACCGTTATGAAGCATCTCGTTACCTACAGCATCATATATTTCAACTAGAAATATGGCTAAGACAATGGAGGATAATGGTCAATGAGCAAAAATGCGTACATATAACATTCACCCTGCGCCGGGAATCTTGCCCCCCTATTACAATCAATAATCAAATTATTCCTCAACATTCGCATGTAAAATATCTCGGTATACATCTGGATCGGCGATTAACGTGGAAATGCCATATAGAGGCAAAATTAACTCAAATGAAACTAAAAGCCATCCAAATTCATTGGCTTATTGGAAGAAATTCTGTTCTTAGACTCGATTGCAAGCTTCTACTTTACAACTCTATCTTAAAGCCTATCTGGTGCTACGGTATTCAACTATGGGGCACTGCCTCGGCCTCTAATATCGAAAAAATTCAAAGGCGCCAAAATAAACTTCTTCGTATAATCACAGCCGCCCCCTGGTATGTTAAAAACTCAAACATTCATAAGGATCTCAACGTGCCATTAGTAAAAACTATGATTACAAAATATGCAGTAAAATATTTAAAAAGACTTGAACAACACCCAAATCCTTTAGCTCGAAATATTTTAAATCATGGCGGCTACACTCGCTTAAGGAGAAGAGACACTGCAGCACTTACCCAACTAGATGAGAGATAAACACCTATATAAGTGAACAGAACCCGTGATGAAGAAAATTTTTGTCTGGCACTGGCAGAACATAAATAAAGTATTAGGTTAAGATTTGATAAATTATTGTTAGTTAATATTAAATATATGAAGATTCAATAAATAAATAACGAAAAAAAAAAAAAAAAAAAATATTATTATATTATTATATTATTATATTATTATATTATTATATTATTATATTATTATATTATTATATTATTATATTATTATATTATTATATTATTATATTATTATATTATTATATTATTATATTATTATATTATTATATTATTATATTATTATATTATTATATTATTATATTATTATATTATTATATTATTATATTATTATATTATTATATTATTATATTATTATATTATTATATTATTATATAATTATATTATTATATTATTATATTTCTTTCGCAGGAATGTTGCTTCGAAAAACCCCTTTCAACAATTACACGGATGATCGGACATCCTCTTTTAACAACCCAGGGTCTAAGATGACCGTTGTAGGAATTAATTACTTATTGACAATTATATATGTTTATGCCATTTTCATCTGTGGTGGGTGCATAAAATTACTTATGAGTACATGGGTGTAATGTAATACACATTTCGCATATTCATATGCGTGAGAGTTGGAAAAGTTTTACTGGCAACCATGAGAGCCGTTGCACTTACTTTTATTTTTTTATGCTCTTCCCTCAAGGTAAATAGATATATAAAAGTTTGTAATTCTGTTTGTTATTTCTACAATATTGTTACGAAATTAGATTTGTCTAATAATTATTTATGGTTTTAGTTATAAGTTATCTTGTAAATTATTGATTTATGTCATATTAGTTACTATTTTTATGAACTCCACTGTACTAAATTTTCTAGCAATTGTAATTGTAGACTTTAGATTGAGATGTATAAGTTATTTTAAAATAATTCGAACACAATTTTCTAGAAACTACTAGACGGTTCTTGAATCAACTAGGAATAGTTTTGAACTATAAATACAGGCTAACTCATAAAAGTTTAGTTTAGTTTGATTGGAGCCATTAAACGGTTCAGATCGCTACTTACAATTGTGGTTAAAATTTGTGAACATTATAATTAATTTCAATAAAGTTTGTTAAGTTGAACTCGTGTTTGTATTTATTTTGATTTGCTATTAAAAGAACTCAAAGGTTAAAAATCTTAACGCGTTTTATTAAGTAAAAAACGTAACAATATATATATTTTAGACCCTATAAAGTATATAAATTCTGGGTCCTTATGAGTAGCGAATTTGATTACCCGTTGTCGGTCTGTTCGTATGTATGTTGAAATGGGGTTTCTTAACACTACAGAAATAATAGGGACTCGGCTGTTATATATTTATATCACAAGTACTCCGATAAAGTTTGCTATTTCAATTCAGCCCGATCGGTCCGTAAACGACTGATATATGAACAAAAACTACGACTGCCCCTAATTTTACCCAAAAAGCCCTTGTACATGTTTTTGTTTCGTTTTTCGGAATATCTGAAGAACGGCAAACGCCAACGTTTCGAAATAAGGTATCAGCGTCTTGGTTGTCAATACACAACCTCTCTTAAGCAAATGGGCGGGTTTGGAAAACTGGGCGTGGCACCTCCCGTACAAAGACATTATAGATTTCTGTACATCTGGAGAACGGTAAGAACCAAAGTTTCCAAATAAGTAACAAGCGTCTTGGTTATCAATGCGCAACATCCCACAATATTTGGTCGGGATTGGAGAAGTAGGAATGGCACAACATTGACTTATTTATCTCTAAAAACGGTATTTATATTACATACTTTTCTTATCGCACCATGATGAAGGTTATATAAGAATCGGCTTAGCCGAATATAGCGCCCTTACTTATTTTTTTACTTTCGACTGAGTATATATTATAACATCTTGCTACTGCTGAAGCTTGTTTCCTGCTGTTATCCAGCACTCAGACCATGACAACCTGTGATATTCGCTCAGGGAGCAGTTATAATGTAGAGAATTTTCTGTTTTGTTTTTATGAACACAGTTGTATGTTAGCAGCATTAATAGAAGAAAAACTTAATTTACACACAAATATACTGGAATATGTTATATATTTTCTGTACCACAACTTAAACACTTTTACACATAAAATAAAATTTAACACGTTGTTTAATTGATAATTTACTGTATTTTCGTAGTGTTCAAATGGAAATTTGTCTTTCGACCAATTGCTTATTAAAAATGAACTAATAAGTTACGTGATATTATTTTTGAAAAACCTTTTAATGAAAATTTTAATCCAATAGAATCTGGAAATTTAGTTCTAATGGTGAGTAATATTTATTAAAAATTTTCATATTAATTCGTATGTGTATTCTAAGTCAAATTATAAAGCTTTGATACTTTAATATCCTTATTAGTCTTTAATTCTTATACGGAAAGTCTTAATATTAATTAATGTTAATAATTTGGTTAAGTTCGCATTATTTTTTAAGCAATTTTTTAAATCGAAACTGTCGCATAATAAACTTATTTCACTTACATCGTTATGTGATTATTGAATATATGAATACGATTAATGTACATATTTCTTGAAACTAGGACGCATATTGGAGTTGTCCTTGTCTTTTAGCAGTATTGGACCATTTCTTTATTTTTTAAGTGAAATTTACATTTCGCGTACGTCTCAACCTACCCACATACATTGTTCAGTTGCATTATGGTTGAATGGGCTGTCTGTCTGTCTGTCTTCCTTATGTTACTTTATTTATCTATTTTTTTGAGCTTTTCTTTTTAAGTTTGTAGAGTTGTTTTGTTGTTAGTTTTATTGCTTTTGGTGATGTTTCACTAAAAAACTTCTTGATAAGCTTAGACATGGCTATAAGTCGTTGTCAGGAAACTTTGTGCTCCTTTATGACAATTTATTTTCACTTGTGTACACTTTTTGTAGCCTCTATCCTTATATCTTTTCTCCTGTTGAGTGAGTTAATTATTATTATTATTATATTATGATTGTTTTTTGGTTAATATAGTTTTTATTGCATACTCTATGAATTAATATACGAATGAATGTCAAGGGTCAGATAATATAGATTTTAATTTCATTTTACATTAAACTTACACGCTTTCATTGTTCTCTCTTTTACTTTCTCTGACCAATTACTCCAATAACCTTCATTTGTTCGTTGTCCTTTTATTAAATTTCTTATTATTGTTTTGGTGACATTAATATTTTATTATTGTTAGGTGTATTAAGGAAATGGTAGAGTTTTTCCTCCTTCAAATGTGCGTATGTTTCGTACCAGGATCATCCACAAGAATTCAAAGAAATGTGTATCTTTCATATAAAAACGTTATGTTTTCATTTATTATTCTAAGCAAATATACATCTCAATATTAATGGTTTTGTACCTGAAATAATAAAAATTTGCAATAAAATTACAATTTCTTCAAGATGCTTGTATTATATTAAATGATGCTGCATCTACAACAATTTTGTTTTAAATATTTGGAAAGGTATTACTAGTGGGTTATTAAGTCTGCTTCATCAAATAGCATTCTGCGTTCATCATCACAAATAAACTCGGCAATAGCTTATCTACTATACCCTTATTCATTAGTAATTACACTGTGTTAGAATTTGACTCTTTTTTTAGACAAGCCACAACAGAATTCGGGTACATTTTCCAATTTTTCAAGAATTTTTAATAAACAAAAATTTCAAAATTTTGATACAAAATTATGTTTTTTTGCCTAAAAAGTAATTATGTTTCTAAAACGACTGTAAAGATTAACAAAAAAGTTAATCTTTACTTAAAGGTAATATCGGTTTTTTTAATAATTTCAATAAACTAAACCGTTTTTGAGTTACGCGAATATATGTTGTGCAACCTCCTCCATTTTCGAAATAACGGTATATCTCGAAAGCAAGAGCTAACCTAAAAAAAAAAACGGTTAGCACCACTGGATTCAGCGTGCTCGAACTAGGTTAGAACGCCAGGTGTGCGGCTTGTCTGTTTTTTTTTAACGAGCACAGTGGTACTAATCCTAACATTTTAGAATACATTCAGAATACAAACGAATTTTCCCTTACACAACTATTGGTGGGGAGAGCATTATGCATTTGCACTGAAGTAACTATACCGATCGACAAAAAAACGGTTAGCACCACTGGATTCAGCGTGCTCGAACTAGGTTAGAACGCCAGGTGTGCGGCTTGTCTGTTTTTTTTTAACGAGCACAGTGGTACTAATCCTAACATTTTAGAATACATTCAGAATACAAACGAATTTTCCCTTACACAACTATTGGTGGGGAGAGCATTATGCATTTGCACTGAAGTAACTATACCGATCGACTTAGACGCACCTTCGGTGCATGTCAGTCTGTTCTTAACTTATTTTTCATGTCATTAACTACTTTGTGAGAATAAAGAAGAAAAATCAATTATCTGGGGTAAGATTCGAATCCAGACACAATTGTTCTTAGTCTTGAATCTTATCCACTTTTCTATTACTTTATTATTTAACTGAGTGCTATAGAAAAAAAAGCCTAAGTCTTAATATTTGTAAAAAAAATCGCAGCCCCATATGAGATTTGAACTTAAATTTTTCTATGATTATTGTCCCTTTAACTAGTCAAGTGAGCTACGTACATCAGCACACGACTTGCGTATGTAAATATCGAGATAGTGTATAGAGTGTAGAGTTCAGCACTTAAAATATGGATTTCTTTTGACAAAGGTAAGAATCGGTCCACAATTTTACATAGCTCACATACATGTCCTCTGGAAATTGCTCTTGGCGCTCATAGTTCTTAATATGCTGATGCTCAGCTAAGATTTTGTGTTCTTTCAAGAAAAATTTTTTTTTACGTTGCTCATATTTGACCACAGCTCTGCAAATCACTTTTACTCTCGTTAAGCTCTAACAAAATTCCTGTATCGAAAAAATTTTGGCACACATAATTTTTATAATAACCTTTATTTTTTATGGTGGTATTTAATTTAAGTTCGAAAATTACTTAAACACGAATAAATCTTAATAAAATGTGGATGGATAAATTAATTTTGGCACAAAGATCCTCTACATAAAATCTAGGTAAGGCTGGGTAGAAATGGGAATCAGTGCTGAACTGAAACACTTAGACCCAATGATCGATTTTGATACAATGGGGTTTTACTTAACAGAAACCCCACCGTAGAACCAAATCGAACTTTCTTACGAAGTTCAAAATGCACTCTAGTTTATCGCCAGAGAAATAATATAATCCTTCAAGGATGGCGGATCCCACTGCAGGACAGTAAAAAAGGAGGTGTTCTACTTCCTCCTTTTCATGTTTTTCACCGCAGTTGTGGCAGTAATTGTAGTGACTCGCTCCCAGACGCTGTGCATGCCTACTTCTATAACAGTTAAGATCGCAGAAGTTCGAGTTTGCAGCAGATCAGAGGTACCCAAACGCCTTCCAAGTCCTGTAGAGCCTGTAAGGTAGCACTAGGTATTGCAAGCTCATTCTAAATAATATTCTTTGGCATATCCCTCTGCCTCAACTGCTGATGTCCAACTGATCAGCCATCTCGTTTAGAGTTGAGCGGCTGTCAAAGGCTGTTCTCGATCACAGGGAGGGCGAATCCAAGGCCATAGCCGCGGCACAGCTATCTACATCTTCCTTGATCGCAAGTATATTCGCCTACAAAACGGTGCAATGATTCGGAAGTCTTCACGATAAATTAAGTTTGATCTCCCTTGAGTGTACTCCGAAGCCTGCTCCTTCTCGTGACTTCGAGTCATCCTTGTAGAAGTATACGCTTCTCCTTTTATCGGGAACTTCGTTTCTACGCATTCCGGCTCGGTAGAAGCGTTCTATAGCGACGATCGTGAACCAAAACTTGAGAGGTATGATCAATGCTCCAGTTCGATACTGTCGCATTCATAACCCCGCAGCTATTTCCACACTTATAATAACTTTCTGAGTCGATTTAACGATGTCCTTCCCGATGGTTGTTTGTCCATGCAACCGAAAAGTAAAGATAATTTTATGAAATTTAATACATAAGTTTCAATATCTACTATGCCATTGCAAAATTAAAATTTTGCACTCGTATGTCCAAAATTGACCACAGGTTTCATATAAATCCCCTGCATAAAATTACTTAAAGACAAAAAAATCTCATTTGCTGTTCTCTTATATGAATCTTAAGATTTTAACATAATTTTGTTCTGGCGGGGCCATGTTTGCCGATGGGTCCCAAATATAGTCCACACTCGAAAATTTGTTCTTAATACTTTGGTGTAGTCGGGCCTGATCGATTATACCTTCTTAATGTTTTTTATTGTTACAATTCAAATGATTTGGAGATATTCGATTTAATACGAGTAACTTAGTTTTTATGGTGGAAGATAATAAAAAAATACGTTCACTTATCGTTGAAGTCGGGGTATTTATGAGCAATGGCTATTAAAGCAGATGTCAATTGGAAGACATCTTAGAAAATGTATCTCTGTAGTCAAAATCCTCTTTTCACGGTTATTAACTGTTTTGACCTTTTATATGGGTTTTGATATTTTTTGAAGGTAAAATTAATCCTTAAATGCATGTTTTTTTAGAAACTAATGCGTAAGCAATAATAACAAAAATTTAGAAGTCTTAAGTGTTTATTTGGAAAAAAATGCTATGTAGACTTTTGTCAAACATTTTAAAGCTTTTATGAATGCACACACATAGGAACACAAAGAATTAGCTAGAACTGGTATGTAGACAATTGGCAACAGTATGCATTTGAAGCTTTTCTTCTAAGTTTTGAGATTCGCTCTCAAAATATTCAAAGACAGAGTCAGAACTGTCACTTAACTCATACTACTGGGACTTTTAAAAAATTTATTTGATAGCAAAATAATGAAAAAATAAATGGCCTGTTCAACTATCTCGATAGCAAATCAAAGCGATCGCCATCCATTTACTCGATTTCGAATCAGATTGGGTTCAACCATTTCGACAGCTTTCGATCGCTTGCTCTAACGAGTGTCAATATTTGTTACTTATGTATAAAAAATTAAGTATTGCCAAATAAGATATTTCTATAATTTTTTGTGTTTTTGTTCAAAAGTATCAAAAATAATACTAATTTACTTGATAACAAAACAATTGTGTTTAAAATTTCATAAAATAAAAAACCATTTTTTTTTTTTATACTAAAAGTTTAAAAAAGTGTAAACAATGGCAAAATTGAATTAAAAACAAAATATATAAACAAAAAAATAAATAAATCACGCAAACAAATAAATAAACCAAATTAACAATTACAAAAGCAGCGTCCAATTAATTTTCTGTACTAGGAAAGTTAAATAGTTTCGTTAATAAATATCGCGACCAGTTTTTTGCAGGCTTTTGTTGTTTTCCGAAATATTTGTTTTTGTCCTACATTTTAAAGCTGGCCATGCCTGTAAATATAAATATTATTTCAAAGTCAATTCAAGCCTAGCGTTTTTTCTGCCTTAAAATATAATGTGGTTTACCATCTTCTACTCTGCAATAGAACGCGTAGGTGGCACAATGGCGTTTAGTTTTTGGCTTCTACTTTTCCATTGCTAGTCCATCGAAAATCTATTTGGTCCAAGCACTGGTGCACCTCTCGCCATCTCTAGAGTTTCGTCCATGTATTCAAATAATGTTAGCAGTTACTGCATTGTCGACTTTTTATACCCACACCACAATAGTGGAGAGGGTGTTATGCATTTTACTGATGTGTGTAACAACCTGAAATATAGGTCCTATATATATATTTTAAAGTATACCGATCGACTCAGAATCATTCTGAATTATTCAGAATCATTCAAAATCGATCCAACGAAGTCAGTACAGCTGGCAGGCTGGCTGGCTATCCATGTAACCTTTGTGCGCAATGTACAGGTCGCAATTTTGGAGATAATGTTATGAAATTAGGCTCATAGGTGTAAATTAGCGCAAGGACCGAGCTATTGGAAATTTTACTTTAATTTTACTTTGCTCCCATACAAGATTCTTTCCGGATAGGGTTTTTGTTCCGATAAAAGATCTATTATGTTGGTATTAAGATTAAATTTTGTCTAAACTAATTTATTGCAATCAAAATCATCTTACCAAATTTTGTTGGAATCGGTCTATATTTGGCAAACAAATAATACTCCCGAAAATAGTTTTTAATGCCATAACTTCCTTATAAATGTTAATATTTACATACAAATTGGCGACAATGACTTTTACAATAGCTTATATGTCATAACAAAATGTTGTCCTGGTAGGTCGAAAATAAACCATTGGTCCCGTATAAACCCCCATCCTAAAATCTCATATATTAAGATGAAGATATCTAAATAATATTCGGCACAAAGAACTTTTGAATGAATCTTAACCTCATAACATAATCTTATTAAGGATTGTCCATGATTGCCCATGGGTCCAAAATAGGTAACACTCTCAAAAATGTTCGGGCTTGCCCGACTATACATTCTTACTTGTTTAAACTATAATTTTACGTTGAAGCAATCAATAAAATATTTTTTTCATTAATTAAAAAAACCATAATTGAACATGTTGCCGCATAAGCTTTTTTTGCAGTTATGGCTCGATATGTCCTTACCATTTGTTGTCCATTTGCATTTATTATTAATTTTAATAAATATTAAATATTTCCTGTTTTTTTTTAATTCAACCATTCGACAACAAGTGAGTGGTTTTCAGATTTGTGTTCGTAATCTTGACAATACCTTCGATATTGATAAACCGCTTTTTGTATGAAAGTACTAACGTTTTCTTTCGAGTTGTCGTTCGTACGAATGTTCGTATAGAATAGAGTTAGTTGAAGCCAAATCAGTTAACGATCTCTTATAAAGCGATCGAAGTCGTTCTTTCGAAATCATTGAACAGGCCATAAATATAAGAAAAAGTCAATTATTCGAGACTAGAAAAACGGTTTCTCGAATATTTCTAAAACCGGTATTTTTAAAAAATAGAAAAATTCGATTTTTATAATAATTCGGGAATGGCGTTTCACAACTCTTATCATACCTTCAATAACAATAAAAATTTTCTGATGATTAGCAGTTAAGGATTTTCAAAAATGTTGTTGTTGCCAGTCATACATTTAACAACTTCAGTGCTCAATTCGGGCATTGTGCAGTTCGTTAATTTAGTGTATTACGGTGATTATGCTATTAACACAGTGAATTGAGTAAAATTCTAAACGAATTTGAATATCGAACAATTAAGTAAAAATGATTACAACAAAATTGGACAAAGTTGCAACCATAAAGAATATGTTGAAGGAGCAATTACAGAAATAAAGCCATGAAAGTCAAAACCTACCTACCTCTTCCGGGGAAACCGGAAATATGCTCTAAAAAAATTTGAAGAGTTTTATACGATATAAATATGCAGAAAAATCTTAAAAATTGCTAAATATATACCACAAAAACAAAAAATTGCTTATTTGAAAATAAAATATCGGTCCATAATTGACAATCACTCGCGAAAAAGGCTATAAATGACATAACTTCTTCTGTATGTTTTCGTTTGCAGTAAAATATTTTTGCAAGGTTCACGTGGAGAGACAAACTGCCAGCCAGACTAACAGATATCATAAGACCGACTTCGAAAGTGATTTTGGAACAAGATTTCTATATATTACCCACATTTCCACAGACGCATATACATAACTTCTTTTTTCTTAATTTTTCCTTATGCATTAAATTTTAAAGTTTGGAATAACATTTATTTTTAATGACAACTTGTTTCGGCTTATAAATGTCAAGTGATCAAACTTTTGAAATCGTGTCTTCCGAATTGAATGAAATTTGCATCAAGGTTAGTCCTATTGGATAGTAGTTTAGACACAAATATTCAACAATAAAAAATTTTTTTTAAATATTAAAAAAAAAAACAAAAAAAAATTTATAAAAGGATCTTATGTGATTAAGATTATTTTTTTTTAGATTATTTTTCTTTTTGTTCTTTTTGAAGTATATTGTATGTACAGAAAAATTTACAATTATTAGGCACCAGCAGAATATAATGCATTTTCTGGCCCGCTACGGCCTTCGTCAGCATTCTTTGTGTCACACTAGAAAATAATTGTCTAATAATTGTAAATTTTTCTGTACATACAATATACTTCTTTGCTATCCAACGGATAGCTAAGGTAAAATGTAACTAGAAGATACAAGATAATAGTCTGGTAGTGTATAAGGTCATTCCTAAAACATTTAAGGAATAGAACTATTACAAAAAGCTGTATAAAATACATAACTGAAATTTAACTAATAGAATAAATTCGAAAAATAAAAAATGTTAATTATTACAATAAAAAAAAAAAAATTATTTTGTCAACATCTCTATAGAAAAAAAGTAACTTTATTCCTGGGATTAACATATTGTGGGTATTACAGTATCGAGGGTATGAAATCTAGTTTCTCAGCATCAGTTTTATTTTTAAGATTTAAGAAACATTTACACACAAATAGGAAAAAAAAATTTTATACATATAGAACTACCTTAAGGGAAAGGACCTAAGCTTTCTTTTGAGCAAAAAAAAAAAAAAATACCCGCTTAAAAAAAATAAAAAAAAGTTTTAAATTTAAAAAAAAAAAATTTTAAAAAAATTTAAAAAAAAAAACAAAAAAAATTTTTTTTCGAAAGATTGAAGAAATAGCTATCTAATTTGTTTGGGACAAATTTTGCTTACACCAGTAGATAATAAGTTACATGGATGAGAAAGAACACCAGTTTGGCCAAAATGTAACACCCCCTCTAACTCAGAAAATTTTGTTGGCCAATCTTGTTGAAAATTTGTGTCTAAGCAACTATCCAATAGGACTAACCTTGGTGCAAATTTCATCCAAATCGGAAAACATCGATTTCGAAAGTTGGGTCACTTGACATGAAATCCCCCATATATTAAAAACGGAAAAGCAATATGTTAACCAGAATTTCAAGCTTTTTTATTTTGTTTCGCTGTGGAAGCACTTGAAAGTATTTAAAAAAAACTCAGTACCAAAATATATGCTTCGAAAAGCTAAAATATGTGCTACAAACCTTAAAAACTCTCTTCTATCTAAAATATGCAAAAATCGATGCAAAAATGCATAAAAAAATTCTAAAACGGATAAATTTATTTATTTTGCCTTCTGTTTACTTATATAGTCAAAAGCTTCGTTAACGCAGCGCCAGACTTCAGAACACGCAGAAAACAATAGGATTGGTTGTAACCATATGCTAAGAGCAACAGCCTATGGTTGGATTTTATTAACGTTAATCTTTCAAGTTACCATATTATGGTTAATTGTGACCATAATATGTTTAAAATTACCCATAATTAGCACGAAATCAACCATAATATGGTCAAAATTAACCATAATTTGATCAAAATTAACCATATTTTGGTCAGCATTAGCCATATTATGATCAAAGTTAACCATAATATGGTCAAAATTTTGCAGCATTCGGACCAAAGTAACCATATTATGGTTAGAATTTACAATAATATGGTCACTGCTAACCATACTATGATTATTTATTTCAGCCATTCTACGAATTTGGCCATTAAATATCAATATTTAAATCTATTTCGTTTTTTACTCCTGTTACCTGTTATGTTCCACTTTTATTAGCATCCGCCTTTTAATTAATGTCCCAGCTTGTGACGACCTTCATTAGCATTCATTCTGTTTTACTGATAGATTTATGTATTTTAATCAGTAATTAAAATAAAGTGAATGGGAATTTTAAGCAAACCAAGCAAGTATGAATTTGAAAAGCATTCAAATATTGCAGAGAGCAAAACAACCATAATTTTGTTCCTTTAAATATATTATCTTAAAATATAAAATTAAACATACAATGTTATAAAATATTATAATTTCAAACAAATTATCGTTATTATTATTACCCAAAACATGTTTGGAGACAACCATAATATAGTTATGGATTTGGTATAGATGAATTTAACCACAATAGATAACAATAATATGGTTACAGTAATCATAATCTCTTGAAGTGTATAGGTATAGCTATATTTTATGTAAACATAATATTGTTAAATTTAACCATATTTGAAGGTGTAAGGGAGGAAAACACCCTATTGTTAAATAGAAAGAAAAAATTATCAATCGTCAAAAATTTAATGTTGAAAACAACAATAGTTCGTTTGTTGCCAATGCGGGGACCATAATATGTTTTTTCAACCATTATTCAACCATTTTTTTCCGCGTGAACTTAGCTTGTATAACGTAAAATTTTTAACAGAATTTAGCCAATTTTAATGGTGAAGGGATGACAGCACTGCCTATACCTTCATGAAAATATTCATTTTAACTTAGACCTAACTAAGAAAATGGGCTGGTTACTAATTGCCTTATCTAAGTTAGGGCTAGTTCGACTATATTTTCTTGGTTGTTTTATTTTTGATTCTTTTCTAATTCAATACCTGGAAAGAGATTTGGCAAAAATATTTTCTACACATCAGACATTGCTTAAATTCAAATGTTACACCAAAATAAGATCTTCGAAAAACGCTCATGAAAAGCAACAATTTTACCTAATTGTTTTTATAAAAAATATTTATTTAGTATTAAAAATTAACTAAATATTCCTAATATGTAACATAAGCATAAACAAAGAATCTAAGAAATTGTTCCAAAATAATATTTTTTTCTTAATGTAGAAAAGTATTGTTTAAAACGCATTTTGGTAAAGGGTATAAAAGATGCCGCACAGCTATAGAAAGCGCTCTTACTTTCTTTATTTCTTTTTTATATTTTTGGGCTAATTTTGCTTGTAAAAAATTTAAATTAAGTATTTTTATTATTTGCGCTTCTCTTACAAATGCATAAGAATTGAGTTTTTTTTTAATCTGTTTCTTTTTTACTTTGAAGAACATTTGTGTTACACGTGAAACCATTTCCGGTTGTGATGACTTTTTAAATTTTTAATATACATCATGCATACGTAAACAGAACAGAGGCAAAAACGACGTACATATTTTAATGTTACAACGTGTTTTACAGCAAGAACCGGTGACAAAAAAAAACAGCAACAAGCCTCCAATGCCGTTTACGACATTCGAATGAATGTGAATGTATCTGTTCGCAGTCTTCCTGTTCTGTAATTAGGAAAATTTTAATATGCCTCAAATGGCATATAAAAGAAAAATTAGTACTTTATTCCATTTTACTCATACCAAAAAATACACTCACAACCCTTCAAATATGCACGCAGTTTCAGTTCTTCCTTTTATGTGAGAGTATTTGTATTCCTTTATTTGTGTGTTTTCACAATTTGTATTAATGTTAAAGTTACCTTCCTTAGTTTTCTTGTTCATTTTTTTTTATTTTTCAAATTTATAAATGTAGATGCTTGTACCGTCGCGGATATAATACATACGTATTAATACAACTGGATGGATGTTTGTTGAAAAAAAGGTACCACTACTACAGCCAAAGACTCACACATAACATAACGGTACTCAATGCAAATTGTGGAAGTCATAAAGTCATACAATACCACTAGGGGTTTTGCAGGGAAAAAATTCCCGGGTATTTTATAAGTTTATGTGTATTAATTGATATTTTTTTTTTTTTTTGATATTCTAATTAGGCTTAAGTTCATCCAATTTTATTTTCGTTAAATTATTTTTATTGAAGGAAGGAATAAACATCATGAAATGTATCAAATTTTTTTTGATAATTCTTGACTGAACACGGGATTGAACTCCGGTCGAAGTTTCTGGATATTTTTAAACGGGGGAAGCTCGAAAATTTTCTCCTTAAGTTTTAAACCTCAATTATAGTTTTTGTTATACTAAATGCATTTATATCATTGTATTAAAAAATTTCTGCTAAAGAAAATCATTTCACGTCATAGCTCTGAAGACCTATTTCTTAAAAAATATTTTAAGTTTATAAAACGTGTATAAAACTCGTATTCTATGAATACGTATTTGTTTTATAAAAGTTATAAACTAAAATGTTCTTTTGAAAACAGTTATAAAAGGGTCAGGTCCAAAAAAAAAAAAAAAAAACTTAAGCCGCCAGACCACTTACTAACAAATTTTCGCGAGTATACCCAAATTTGGATCCACGGGCAATCATGTACCCGCCAAAACAAAATTATATTATGGGATTATATATAATACCCATTGTCAATTCTAGATCTACCAGTTAACAATATTGACTTAACATATCGTCGTCAAATTATATCAATACCAATATTTATAACCCATTAAAAGCTATTTCTATGAAATCTATGATCAATTATGGACCCATCGAAAAAAAATGTTAACGTGATTTGGATTGCAATTAAATATTTTATGTGCACAAGGACGTAATTCCTAGAAGAAGTGTATATGGGGGAAATGTGAAATTATGAACCGATTCCCACTATATTCAACAGACTTTGTGCCTTTGGCAATTATAGCCTATGCGCTAAATTTCATTAAATTATCTCTAAAATTGGGACCTAAACAGTGGTATCAATAATAGCGGAGGTGATGAAATATAAAACGCGCAAAGAGTCACATATTTCCTGTAAGTACAATAGTTGAAACTTTTCCTGTTGAAAAAAGAATTTGTTTCAAGATATTTCAAAATGTGTGTGAATGAAATCTATTAATTTAAACTTTAAACAACAAACGTGAAAACTGCCTCCTTTCAACATCACACGCTATGTTGAGCTTTTACATATTTCTATTTCCTAATAAAATTTAATTAAAAAATGCCATCTAAGTCAAAAGAGTACTACTTCTTTAAAAAATTTATACGAAAAAATGAGGCCATTGTCCATCCCTGATACGGAAATACGTCTTATTAACGAAAAAAATACAAACACTATTTCAACAACTTTGGAGGGAATATATAATTTTTTACTGATTGTCCAGCAAAATCTTTATAAAATGTTGAACATAATAAAACAGGAATGTAAAACATTTAAATTTATATATAAAAATAATAAAAATTTAAAGAAACTACTGGGATATATCAGCTTAAAACTTTCTCATAATAAATTCCCGTAATTTATTTACCGACTTGTTTTAAAAAAAGGGGAGATTTAAAGACGATTGCAAGGATTTTGGAATATAAGAAAGCTGAGTATTTATATCTAAAACATATTCCAAACAATTCAAACGATTCAGTTTTCCTTGAATGAGCTTGAATGATTTAACCAATTATTGGTCGTTACCAAAAAACGCAAACATTTTTTCAATCCCTTGAATCCCCAATATCAAAAAACACTTTTGTGTTTTTGATGTGGATAAAAAAATAGCTTTCAAAATCGTTCTAATAAGTCTATAAGTTGATATACTCATGTATATTGTGACTTCAAAACATTAATCAATTTGTGAAAAGGATTCTGTCTTTTGGATTTTTGGCTACGTATAGTGCATCTTCAACGCGTTGACCATTACGTTAGCTATATCATTAGCCCATATTGACCACCAACATTGCATTTTCTTAATACATATGCGCTAATTTGCCACGTCATTGTCATCACGATCGACACCACTAATAAATACTACACTCAAAATATTATGTGAGTAAATTCCACAGAAAATTCATTTTAAACAACTAAAAATTTATTTAAAAAACGGATCATTTACATTTCATTTAAATAAATGCATTTTACATTAATGTTTGAATTTTTTTATTTAACAGTATATTCCGTAAAATTTAACAGTAAATATAATTTAACTAACAAAAAATCAAACTACATAACAATATTAGTACGGAAAACATTATTTTTTGGTAGTTTGTTTTTTTGAATAACAAACATAAATGCTAAAAAATAAATTCATTGGTAAAATAACTATATTTTTATAAAATTTGAATAGTACGGAAAACGAATTTAATAACCCACAATCAGTTACTGTAATAATTCTATGAGTGTATGATTATACTCCTGAACTGCTTTTGGCCGTGGAGTAGTTTTTTTTAGATATATTTACGGAATTTTTATCATTGTCGACCATATTCTGGAAATTGAAATCGAGGGAGATTTCAATTTCCTGATTTTAAGCGAAGTTCTTATAATGATAAGTGGTATTTAAAGTATGATTTATAAAACATGGAATATTTTTTTACACTTTCGAAATGTGTTGAAATTCACTCTAATTCGATGACCAGAACAGGAATGTGTATTTCTCGTATAGTACGCGTAGCGTCAAATTTTCACCAAGTCAAAAGACACATGAGATAACAGACGAAAAAAAATATTTTTTTTTTAAGTATACATCAATCGAGATCAGGCTCTTTATTGAGTATATCACAGAGAGTTTAAGCCCCAAGACCTTATCATTAACCTTTGCTGAACCACTATATAAAATATTGTAGAATTGACATCCACTTTCGAAGTAGATGCACCATGACTTATGTCCAAAATGGGCTTTCCCACAATTAACATTTTCCACGATTGTCGCCAAAAATAGGAAAACTGGTCGTTAATTGGTACAATATGCCTGTAGATGCTAAACTGCATAAAGTTTTTGTTGAGAGCATTAAAACAATTGCGTGATTTTTGGCAAAACGATCTATTGTGCCCAAAAGGCTATCTGAAAAATGTAAATACCATTTAATTGCGGTGTAGCGCCTACTTTACCAAATTAAACTCCAATGTAGGGTTTAACAAGTAGACCAATAAAAGGCCTACGTATGCTAATGCTTTTGTCAGGCCTCTGGCCAGTGGTTGATTTTTCGACCACCAAAGATTATATACATTAAAAGCAAGAAATCTTGTCATTAGTGCTGGTTCACACTCAAGTTTTAACCATAAAGTCTTAATTTTTAAGGAGAGTGAGAAAAAGAAATGTTATTCTCTTTTCCCTTCTTTATTTAAAGTTCAAGACTTCATGTCTTAAGGCCTAACTATAATGTGCTTAATGAACCTTAAGCAAATGTGCGAATACACACAATCAAATGTATACAACTATAATGTACTTAAGACACTTTTCGTTAAGTTTCGTCAAGTGTCATTTGCTTAAGGAAAGTGCGGTCAATTTCGCTCTTTCTTAAGCAAATGACACATAATAGATACATATAATTGTTTACAATTAAAAGATACAACCGCAGTTGCTTTTTTTAGTACTTTTTTATTTTAGTTTTCGTTTACTTTAACAATTAATAAAAGATAAATATAGATTTACTTGTTTATGGTAATATATTTATAACTTTTACAAATTAAATGACATTTCGTCAAAAATATTACATTTTAAAGAAATAAAAACGAAAATAGTTTTCCAAAAGTACAAATGTTTGCAACTAAGTGTAGAAAGTCTTTAAGCTCAATAAGTACAATATAGCCACCTAAAAGTCTTCAGTAATTTACTTAAGCATTTGACATGCTTTTCGTTGAATTTTGACACTAGCTTAAGTTTGGTTAAGCACATTTTAGTTGGGCCTTTAAACTTGCAGAGTACCAGCCCTTACAAATTGGTTATTATTTTTTACTGTTTCAGCTTTAAAGAGAAGGAAAACCCGAGAACAAAATTTCCTTTTTTATGCCCACACCAAAATAGCATTTGTGCTGATGTTTGTAACACCTTAAATACTTGGTTATTTTAAACAGGTACATTGTTTAATTGCAACACTGTTATATTACATTATTTGTCCCTTATTATTCTTCGTTAAATACTGCATACGTGTCATAAGACCATTGGTGGATTTATTCGTATGTATGTATGATATGGTGTTAAACTAACCTTTTTTATCTTTATACTTTTTTTACTTACTTCTTTTCTATACTTTACAAATAAAGGAACTCTTTTTGAAATATAAAAACCCTCACGTGTTTTTACAACAGTTATAAGCCCACCTTTAAGTATATCAATCAACTCAGAATCACTTTTGGAGTCGATCTAACGATGTCCGTCCGGCTGGCTGGCTGTCCGTGTAAATCTTGTGCGCAAAATACAAGTCGCAGTCCATAATTTCGCATAGCCAGCATACAAGATTCTTTCCGGAATAGGGTCTTTGTCCCCATAAATCATTTTATTATGTTGGTATTTGGCTTAAATCTATTGCTTATTATAAGCTTATTCTATTGCAATCTTAATAATCCTACCAAATTTTGTTGGAATCGGTCCATATTTGACCATAGTTCCCATACAAATAGTACTCTCGAAAATAGCTTTGAACGCCATAACTTCCTTATTAATGTTGGTATTACAAAAGTTGCTATGTCATGACCAAATGTTGTCCTGGTAGGTCCAATATTAACCATAGGTCCCATATAAACCCCCATCCTTAAATCTCATATACAAGATATCTAAAAAGTATATGGTAAAAATAATTTTTACATGAATCTTAACCTCATAACATAATTTTGTTCAGGTAGTTCCATGATTGCTCATTGGTCCCAAAAAGGGTACACTCGCATTTTATATACGTGTCTTCTTACTTCTTTTTATATATATATATATATTTTAATTACAAAAAAGTATTAAAAAAATGGGTTTTATATTAATAATGTTTAACATTTTTCTTTAATCGCGGAGATTGAAGTAAAATATTTTGCCTGGGAATTGAAAAATTCTGCCAATTTAGAAACTTAAAAGTATCAGCTCAAATCAGCCGGTAATTTTTAGAACGATTTCTGTTCTGAAATCTTTCTGTGCGATGAAGCAGTTTCCAAGAATTTTTAAACAAAAGGACCTTAACGTCTAAAGGCCCAACTATAATATATATAAGATTATCGATAAGTAACAAAAAGCCTACCATAAACATTTACTACAACAAAA
The DNA here is from genome assembly GCA_943735925.1 of Pollenia amentaria. Lineage (NCBI taxonomy): Eukaryota > Metazoa > Arthropoda > Insecta > Diptera > Polleniidae > Pollenia > Pollenia amentaria. The sequence goes on along the minus strand of OX031006.1, from coordinate 101,651,600 downwards.
ACAAAATCAACAAACATTTGATTCCGTACGGAGAGTGCCATCAGTTTCGTACTTTGCTTAATCAAATGACAGTTTCATGAAACTTTTCAAAAAGTTTTATTAAGTTCAATATAGTTTGACACGTATAACTTTCAAGTATTCGCACAGTTGCTTAAGCCAACTTAAGCATATTATAGTTGGACCTTAAGACATATTCCAAGTAATACACACGATTCAGATTTTCCTGAGTAGGCACATTCTATTGGTTAAGGCATATTCTGATACACGCAAGTAAATCTGTTACAGAGATGTCGACACACGCACCTTACAATATAATTCGTGTGAATGCCGATCACGAATATTCGGCCCTTGTTTTTGGGTGCCCCGGTAGGCTAGCTGGTAGTGAGCTAGTCTATCAGTACCGGGGTTGCGGGTTCGATTCCCGCCAGAGACTCTGGTCTCCTGCAGACAAGCGAAAAGCTTCGCGGGACTTAGTGTGGGAATAATAAAAAAAAAAACAATTTAACAGAGAGAATCAAATTGGTTGCCATTCAGATATCGTTGAAGTATGATCTCGCTACGCAATTTTAAATTACGCAAAATTTTAACTTTGTATTTGGTGCTTTTGCCACATGCATATAATTGTTATTCTTTTTGGGCACCACTGGCTTAAAGTTATTAAAGATTGTCAATAACTTGCTATATCTTATATACTTAAAAAAAATCCTGGTAGTAAATTTTTTTTTTTCGCATACGGGAAAGGAAAAAGTACGGAAAATGAGAAAGGGAATAGAATAAGTGCTGGAAATTAGAAACCCTATATACCACTCAATGTTATAGTTTCCTTTGACAAAGAATGGAAAAAGGCTTTACATTTGCCATCATCACTTTTTATGCGTTTCTTAAAGCAGCTTAAGGTTTCTTGCTTCCTTTTCTACACATTTATTTGCTCGCTTATCGTTTATACCTCTGCTGGGGTTTTTGCAGCATGCTGGAAAATTTTGCTTATTAGAATTGTTGTATTTGCTGTAATTATATGCACAAAAGAAGAATGGTAAGAATGAAAATGAAAAACATCTTGTTTACAATACACTTACATAATTTAGCTGAAGAAAATCGACGAGGGGGCGAGAACTTTTGTTAATCTTAAGAAAATAATAAGAAAATCCTTTTCGGAAAAAACTTAGTCATTAATTAGTTCATACTAACGCAGTTTAAAGCCGCATACAGATATAGCATTATGAAATTATTCACCGGTGTTTTTTCTCGTTGCAAAATTCTTTTTCTTTTAATTATGCCCTGAATTTTTAAGCTAAATGCTAATGAGAAGATCTTTAGTTAAACATACAGTGCATTAATTAAGAAACAAACAGGAATAGATATCTGGCACACAAACCTACAAAACAGGAAGGTTGCTTTTGAATTTGCACAAAAAATGTTTTTTAATTGGTATTAAAAAAAACAACAGTCGAACTTTTTTATAGTGAACTTCTATACAATGAAGCTCTCCTTATTATGAATTGATTAAAAAAAATGGTTTCCTCTTTAAAATTTTGAATTTTCGTACAGTGAATTTTTCTTTACAAAGAACAAATGTTTTAATTTAACTCATGCATTTTTATGTCCATATAATAAATTACATTGTTCAAAAAGTCTTATTTAAGGAAGTTTCAAAAGATGAAAATAAGAACAAAAAAAGTCCCTGCGTTGACAATTTTGACAGCAGTCGACCGTGTTCAGTGAACGAAAATTTCGCAACGAAGTAGCATTTCTCTTGAATAAATTTTATTAGCATTTATTTAAGTTGAAAAAGGAATAACAAAAACAAAACACTGCTAAGATTTTATCAAGTATTAAAAAAAATATAGGAATACAAGTAGTAAAAATGGTACAAGACAAGCAGTTAACACAAGCAACAGTCTTCAAACCTGCCTTTAAGAATTCTAAAGAAACTAAAATGGAAGTGTGTAATCCAAACTTAAGCAGCTGATTATTTTAAAGAAAAGTGGAAAAATATAATTTCTGTATAATGAAGTTTCTGTATACTCGTAATAAAGTGATTCATTATAGGGAAGTTCAACATCATATATATATTTTCCTTAAATGTTAATTAAGTTAAATTTCTAATGCAAAGAATTGATATTCAATTGTACAACTACGAAGTTGGTGTTCTTTATAACTAGGGGAGCCAGACGTATTATTTTTAGCAGTACATGTACTGATTTTTTTCAATTGTACTGTTTTGCACAGCACCCAAAAACAGTAGGCAAATGTACAGTTTTCTACACTTTGCATTGATATTTGTAGTTTTTTTTTTTGTTTCAGTCTACAAAAAACAAAGATATTAAGAACTCCCCTGCTAAATTAATATATGTATATTTGGGTGTTTCAAATGGTATTCTATCAAGTCACATTGTCATAATATCTTAATATTTTACAATAAAATACAATAACTTTTAAAAAAAACCTAATGTTAACTGGCAGTTATAGTAATGCCTAGTTAATTATAGCTGAACTTGGTGAAATTGGCATTAATAATCTAAAAATTGTTTGAAATTAGAAAATAATCTAGGAAACAATTATTTTCTTAAATTCTATACGATTTGTGCAACTATGTGTGTGGTGAAAATTGCTTTAAATATTTATCACGAATTAATTTTGTAAGGAAAGTTAGGTTTTTCTATTTTGATGTTATGCTATGTTCATACGACGATAGAAATCACTTGTTTCGCTCTCTGAAACTAGATTGCCAAACATGCCGTTTATACGATTCATTCTTGTTTCATTTTGACATTTTTTTATGTTGTTAGTGTGGTTATATTTAAAATAGATTAAATGTAAGTAAAAATGAAAAATATATTATTTAAGTCTTTTATTAACATTATTATTTAATAATTATCACTTTATTTAATATAACATGAATTTTTAGTTTGTTTTTTTCTCTGTTTTAATTTTTTTTGAGAGCTAGTTCAGATAAACTTACGATAATTGTTATCAAATTTGGAGATGATAGAACATTTTCCTGTTTCGTTTCGCAGCATGTTTCAAAATGAAACGATCTCAAAATTTTGTATGGCAAAATATGTTGTTTCAACCATGTTTGGGGCGCGAAACAGGAATAGAAGAGCGAAACACGAAAACTGCTGTCCGTGTGAACATGGTATAAGTCATTCTTATATGGCTTACAGCATTGTTAATGTTTTCCTGTCTTTATATTTTGAAAAAAAAAAAATGTTTATTTTTGCAAAAAGGTATGACAAATTTATATATAAACGAAAATATTTAAACATTAAACTTGAACTGTGGCCAAATGCTTCGTTTGTGATGTTTGCTTTATATACGGAAATGGTGTTATTTCGTGTATGAAATGCCATACAATTAAAATTTTTCCTTTACTTTCAGGTATATTTCTTTATATTACTGTTGTTGCATATTGAATCAAAAGTTTAAAATATTTAATAATTTAAATAAATAGTTGAATACGTTTTCTTAAAAAAAAATATGAACTGTTTTTTTGTATTCATTCATTAAGTCTGGCTACACTATTTGTAACTATGCAGCTGAAACATCTCTATTGTTTAAACAGGATAGTACTATTGAATTTAAAGAAGCTGCGGTGCTCTCTTAACCCTCTGCGACTGACGTGGTGTCTAACAGGCACCAATGAAATAGAAAGGGGAATTTTTCCGTTCTTTTTCAAACATCGGCTCTAACGCATTCAGTACCTTCTTAATACGTTTTCATGTTTACGTTGGCGTAACGAACGCGATCAAATAGAGTGTACGCCTTCAAAATGGTGTCTAGCGTACTACCACGTCATTGGAATTGTTGTTACAAAGTCACGTCAGTCGCAGCGGGTTAATATTACTCCGTTTTTTTAAGAACGGAAATAAACTGGAAATATCGAATTTTAGAGGAGTTGCTAAGCTGAATCCGATTTCCAAACTTTTAGAAAATTTATAAACTAATAGTTTATATCACCTCTCTTCCCTTTCATCACCTTGCCAACATGATTTCAGGAAATCACGTTCTACTGTTGCTAACATTTTACAGTTAACAACTATTCTTAATGTAGGTTTTATAAATAATAAACAAACAGACGTTATCTTCACGGATTTCAGTAAAGCGTTTGATAAAGTTAACCACGATATTTTACTTTACAAGTTATCTTTTCTTTTAGACAGAGCCCAACAAGTAAGATTTAAGATTGTAACATCAAAACTCATCGATTTTTTTCTCTGGTGTGCCTCAAGGAAGTCATCTCGGTCCAGTTGTATTAGCATCATTATTTATTAACGATCTGCCATGTGTTGTTCAGCATTCTTACATACTCATGTATGCTAATGATGCCAGCATTGTCAATTATTTTAACACTATTACTGAGCAATACTTTTTGAATTGAATTTTTCTCTCAATGGTGTCATTATAACTTAATCTATTTAAACATAAAACAAGTGAGAGTGCTATATTCGGCTATGCCGAATCTTTGAGACCCTCCACCGACAGAAGTGGGCTCTATATTGCAAATACATATATATTAATAACTAAGATTCACAAAAACGAACGTCAGCATTGAAACTACTTGCGGTTTAGACCATTATTAAATTATTAACCGACAATTAGAAAGTTTTATGCGTTTCTTGTTAGAACTTTGAATTGGCTTCAGTATAATATCATGATTTGTAACATTTTTAGCCGAACTAAATTTATTTTTAGGAGCGTAATTTGTATTGGACCTATGGTAAATTATGGACCAATCATCTCAAAATTTTGAAGATTGATTTCTGGTAATCCAAAAAATAAATTAGAATAATTTTTAATACAGCAGTGTAATTAGTTTTAGCGTTAACAGTGAATTTCACAAAATTGCATGATATTTTTTCTGTCCATATGAATCTTAGTTGGAAGAAATTTTACTGCAATATCTATATCTATTATGGTCTTAGGCGAATTTAATTTTTTTTCCCAAAGTGGGCTTTATTTGGTTTTAGGCGCAATAAACTGTTTTCCTAGAGTAGGGTTTATATGGGGCCTAGTTTAAATTATGGACCGATCTTTAGGAAATTTTACACTATAGTCTTCTAAAACTGTGATATACCAAGTTTTATTATTATAGCATTAGTGTAAATTATGGACCGATCATCAAAAAAGTTTACAGCGTGATTTCTGGTCGCATAAAACTGTACCGTACCAAATTTAATTATAATAGCATTATTTATTACGGTTTAAGGCTTACTAAACTGTTTTTCGGGAGTAGGGTTTATATGAATCCTAGTTTAAATTATGAACCGATCTTCAAAAAATTTTACATTGTGATTTCTGGTGATATAAAACTGCGACGTACCAAATTTTAGTCTAATAGCGTTATTTATTACGCTTTTAGGCGTACTAAAATGTTTTTCGGGAGCAGGGCTTATATGGGGTCTAGGGTTAATTATAAACCGATCTTAAAAAAATTGTACAGTGTGATTTATGGTCCTATAACACTGTGACGTACCAAATTTTAGTATGGTAGCGTTACTTAGTACGGTTTTAGGAGTTCTAAGCTGTTTTCCGCGAGTATGGGGCCTATGGTCAATTATGGACCGATCTTCACGAAATTTAACAGTATGATTTCAGTTATATTAAGCAAATTCGCGCAAATTTTTTCATTTCGTGCATTATACCACCATTTATGTTAGTTTTTGTATCAAAATTATAAATTTTTTAGGGTGGTGGTTCCACATTTTGATTCATAGTTCTGATCCTACTGAACCGATGTTGCCGGATTTCAATCCCAAGCTGCTAAGGATAACTACAAGCAATTTGAGACCAATTTTGTTCTTTTCTTTTGAGTTATTCCAAAGTGAGCGTGTTTTCAACAGACGGACAGTTACTAAAGGACCCAGAATATTTATAATTTAGGGGGTCTTATATGTATAATAAAAAAGTTTCACATGGAATGACAAACTTTGTCTTTCAGTATATCATTCACCACTAGTGGATGAGGATAAAAAATGTTAACCCTAGTAATTTTCCACTTATTTAAACTTAATATGACTTATTATCCAAACGGAGCATAACTCAATAAGGTTCCCAATATTGTTGATCTCGGTATTATATTGGATCACAAGCTTAAATTCTGTGATCACATTCTATTAGTGTCTAATAAAGCAAAAGGAGTTCTTGGTTTTATGAAACGTTGGTTTCTGATCCATACATCACTAAACACCTATGAATAAAAAAAACAAGACTGCCCACTCAGTTGTACAAAAAACATTACTAATGCTCAACTACGTCATCATAGAATTCAAATGAGTGTTTGTTGTAAAAAAAATGTAAGAGAGAGAGACGGCTGCCAGATTTGACGATTTTTGGGTACAAAAATGAACTACTCGTCAGCTGATTATTGTTTTGTCCCATAAAACATCAAGTAGGTTTTAAGATAAACGATAAAATAGGTTTACAATAAATTTTTTTACAAACTACTCCATAGATTTTTTTAAACGCTCCTTATTGATAGCTGCGTAAGTTTTTAACAAAACTACACATTTTCATGAATTTACATGCAATAAATCCAAAGTTATAATGGTTTTCCTAAATTTAACTTCGTAATATGATGTTTTCTTTGACGTGAAGCAAAGTAAGTCTATGGAAAAAACAATGAAGTTGATTGAAGAAACGTGATAATTTGAGATTTATAAGGGCAGGTTGGTATATTTGGGAATGGTGATAATTGCTAAACAGAGAAGGACAACCTGTCCGTGAAAGCCTGGGTTCAAATCTCAGCGCACTCAAGAATGAAAAATTATCAATAAAATTTTAATTGATTTTATGTTGTAAAATTCCTGTCTTTATAAAAATAATTTAATGAAAATTAAATTCAATGAACTTAAGCCTAATTAAAAATATCTAAATTTGGATTAAAAACCATTAATAGTTCAATAAAATAACCACAATACTAATTATTATTTAAAATAGTTAATATTTTAAGAATAAGTAAATAGATTAAATATTAGATTTTTGTACATACGAGTATAAATTTACAATGGTAGGCTTTTTATGTTTTAACTTTTGCAAAGTTACATTATTCAGACTTTTACATATTTTGTACATTTAGAATTTAACTCTTCAATAAAGTTTAAAACATTTATGTTAAAAATAAAGCTTTTAATTCAGTGCTATAACATAAATCAAATTTACTTTAAGATATCATTAGAAATATTATAACTATAATAGCAGCTATCATCTGATTTTAATATATCTTTAGTTTTTTTTTCAAATTTAAAACAGCTTTTTGCATTGAAAACGTGCGTTCAACTGATGCTGAGGAATGTGGTATCGATAAAATTCCAAAGGCAATACGTGAAATGTCAGGAAACTTTAGTTCATCCATTTCGTTCTTTTTTTTTTTTTGGTTATATTTTTCCAAAAAATTTAAATACTTTCAGTTGGAAAATTCTTTATTTCTGGAAGATCCATTAGTGCACGAAATTGAGAATTTATATTTTCTTAGTTTTCTTTCCCTTTTGGAAATAACATTAATAATAATGGCACTATGCTATTGGTTTTCCTGAAAAAAATATTTTCTGGAGTAAAGCTGCTTATCATTTTTTCAAGGTTTCATTGTCAAAACAAAATTAAGTTCTTTAAGTTCTTAATGATTCGCAACATATTAAATAAATTGATTTTGCATTTTCTTCAAATTAATAAGCAATTTCCTTGTTAACCCTGAATGTTTCTAAAATATGTCAGATCGAGTTCCAAAAATATTTAATTTAAAGGTAAATTGTATTCATTTAAATTAAAATTTTCCACTGATATATTATCCAATGCATCCATTTAAAAAAAAATTATTGCCACTTGCAAGAACAAATATTCTGTTCTGGATAGCAAAATATGGCGTCCTCGCTTAATTAATTTTTTAAATACGAGTATATATGACAAAAATACGAAATACATTTTTGTTTCAGGTTTCAAAACTTCTGTTCCAATGAATTTGATTCGTTTACTTTTATGGCCGCTTTCAAAATTATTTAAATTTAAATAATAGGTCAGCGGCTCCCATTGTTCTAAGAATCATTGAATAACTACCTGTCTATAAAGCCATCTGATTTGTTAATACCTTAATAATACAAGCTAGAGGTATTTCTATTACTAACAACATAAATTTTGCAACAAACATATGATTCAAAAGTCAGTTTTAGTTTAGAGCTGAGCTGAGAATGTTGCTAACATAGTAAAAGTTAAAAGTATAAAAAAGGATAAAAAAGTACTAAAAACAACGCGGGGCTACTGCGGAATTTTTGATATGAAAAAGTACTGGAAAAAAGTACCAAAGTACTGAATTTTTCAACACTGATAAGTGCTCACTTTAGTAAACACACAGAAACTTGAACGAACAGTCACAGATTACTAAAGAGATATCTAAAAAAAGAAAGAGACAAAAAGCCTTTTTTGGGAGTGAAGAGGCAATGTGTAAAAACAGGCCGCTGCAATCAACACAAATTGCGTGATCAAAACACAAACCAAGTTTAACAAAAGCTTTAGATCAACAGATGTTTTATTTTGTGCAAGCAAATGTATTTAGTAATATTGTTTTATATTATCTTATGTACTTACTTTAGTATTATTTACTAGTATTGCGTTAAACTTAAAAGTTAATTTTTATAACAGTTTTGCAACTAAATCTTAACTAAATAAATTTATGTTCACTATATTTCGTCATAAAAAATGGTGCCAAGAAAAATTAAAAAAAAAGCAGCTTTCTAAGAAAGAGACACAAAAAAACGCAAAATCTTCCATCTCGTGTCATAGCTGTGTAGTAATCTTTGGAAAAGTTGTATATGTGCACGTCTTTAATACGTTTGTATATGCATTTATTATCCAAAGAAAAGAAGAAAAAACCAATTAATTGAATGAATTCATGCTTATATCGGTCTTTGTATTTTAAAATCCATTAAAAAAGTAACTAAAGGTACTTTTGACCTTATTTAATTTTTCGATGGCACAATATCTTTTTTATAGGCTATACAAAAAAATTCTGGCTGTATTGGGGGGATGGTTGAAAACATTTTTGTGCAAAAAATATAAGGAGAGGTCCTAGATCATTGAAAGTTGGCATTATATTGACTAAATTAAAACAAAAATAGCCCAACGCCCATACAATCGTAATCGATTTTTTCGCCTAAAATGTCTCCTATTCAAGCAAAAGTCTTGAAATTTGTTACACACACTAATTGAATAAACAAAATATGCACGCTAAGTTTTATCAACATCAGAGCTTTGTCTGAGGGCATACCAATAGGGAGTACTGGTGCAGTATCATATACATTAGACCGGGTCGACCTCCATACAAAAAAAAAAAAAGTTGTGCCAGTCACCCCCTAGAATGAAAGATATGCCAATGAAGTTTCTAAATCAGAAAAAAATTTTTTTTTTGCCACGCCCCAAAATGCAGCACTTTTGGTTTTTTATATGTAGCGCTGCCATTTAAAGTCCGATCTTATTATATCACATATCGTTGTTCATGGGTTGACAGTGGCTTCATTTTTGCCTTTGGTGACTTTTCAATCCGACATCAAACTCTGGGCGCCACTTATGCCATCTCGGATACTTCCCCCAAATATACATTTTTTTAGACGTGCCAAGAAAGTCCTTGTAAAACTAAGTATGTCTAGCTTTTATTATACTCACTTTTATGCCACGCCTCAAAATTGAGCCCCTTTTTCCTTTTCACATACATATTACATTAAAGCAGGTAGAAGCCAATACAAACCAAAAAAATTTTCATAATTCATGCTCTAGAATAAAAGGTTTAGTTTGAAAAACTTTAAATAAATGGTTTTTGCCACGCCCTAAATTACAGCCCTTTTTGTTTTATATATACAGCATCGTCATTTACAGTCCAATCTCATCGTATAATATATCATTGTTAACGGCTAGAATATGAATAATAAATAAATAAATAAATAAATAAATAAATAAATAAATAAATATCTAAGATTATTCCGTTCTAATGTCTCATTTTTAAAATGTATCATCAAAATGTTTCTAAAGCTGAATACATTATTAATTTTTCCTATGTATAACTATTTAACAAATATAACACATATTTGCGACTAACGATCTACTTGACGTTTGTCAAGTTATTTAAAAGCCAAATTTTTAAATCTTACTTCACTTTGAGATTTTAATCTTAAGTTAAAGGTACGGTAGTTAATATTGACTAGTTTGCATATAAAGAATTTAAGCATTAAAAAATAAAACACAATGTATTTCAAAGCAAGTGAGCTTCCAAAAGAAAAATTACCAACGAATCGCGACGTTAAGCAATATTTCTTATATTTAAAATCAATTGGTACCACAACTGTGAAAAAAAATGGAAGTCTGCCTCGGTATATTCAAACAGTTATAAAAGTGGTTTGTGATTTATGGAAAACTACAGGTATTCCAATTTTGAGTAAAACATTAATAAGAAAAATGTTAGTGCGTATTCTTGAGTTACATTATGAAATTCTTAAAAAACCTATTTTGTATTCTGATAATGAGTGGAATGTTTTATTTCGAGTTTCAAAGTGTAAGTGTAATGTTGAAACAATGGCCAAATGCAGTTGCCTCGAAATGATCAAAATTCCCAAAAATATATTGTTTTTTTTATTGACCAGTGTAAAATAAGACTCTTAAGCTTAGATAGCTGCCAATTTGCTTGTTTAGATGAGAATAGTAGCAGTTCTGTAGGAGATCCTTACACAGAATCATATTTTCCAGTATTAAGTGATGAAGATGAGTTTAATACGGAAAGTAACGACGAAAATACAATCAAAGAGCAAATAAAAGTTTCAGATGTATCACTGCAAAATTTTGCTTTAGCATAAGATCGCACAGGCACATCAGATCGGTATGGATCCCTTTTGGCAACAACACTTATAAAAGATTTAAAAATATCAATGGCCACAAAACCTACGAAATATGGAGATATTAGGGAATCAATGATACACTACCTAGATAACCTCATTATTGATCAAAATAAAGTTCAAAGGGAACGAAACAAGTTTAGAACGGAAGCGAAAGCATCGTCTATAAGTGATAATGTGTTAAAATGTATTTCATATGATGGGAAAAAGATACGACGTTAAAAAAACAAACACTTGCAAAACAAACTCGTATTTATAAAACAACCGAAGTTAGACTAAAAAACCACTAAAAATAAATTCATATTCTAGCCGTTAACAATGATATACTATACGATGAGATTGGACTGTAAACGACGATGCTGTATATATAAAACAAAAAGGGCTGTAATTTAGGGCGTGGCAAAAACCATTTTTTTAAAGTTTTTCAAACTAAACCTTTTATTCTAGAGCATGAATTATGAACATTTTTTTGGTTTGTATTGGCTTCTACCTGCTTAAATGTAATATGTATGTGAAAAGGAAAAAGGGGCTCAATTTTGAGGCATGGCGTTAAAGTGAGTATAATAAAAGCTACACATACTTAGTTTTACAAGGACTTTCTTGGCACGTTTAAAAAAATTTATATTTGGGGGAAGTATCCGAGATGGCATAAGTGGCGTCCAGAGTTTTATGTCGGATTGAAAAGTCACCAAAGGCTAAAATGAAGCCACTGTCAACCCATGAACAACGATATGTGATATAAGAAGATCGGACTTTGAATGGCAGTGCTACATATAAAAAACCAAAAGTGCTGTATTTTGGGGCGTGGCAAAAAAAATTTTTTTTCTGTTTTAGAAACTTCATTGACATATCTTTCATTCTAGGGGGTGACTGGCACAACTTTATTTCGACCCACCCTAATATACATTTTATGGGCAGTACATATACTTTTGCTTTTTTCATATTTTATTTTCAATTCAAATGATTTTATAACTTTAGTCATACGGTTTTGATTTTCTTTTATTTTGGTATGCAGTTATTTACAATTGCTGTCAATCAATTATTGACAAATTGTTGTTATAATTAATAACTGCAATAAAATTAAAAAAGTTAAGCCTAGATGTATTTAACCGATTTTTTTACAAACATCAGTGCAGGTCCGTAACTTTTTGAGAAAATTTATAAGTGTGTTTAGCAATCGGTGAAAGCCTGTGGAGGTTTTTTTTTGTAAATTCAAGTAATACACCTTCCTCCTTTATTTGGTTTCAGTAAGAAGACGATTGTAGCCGGAACTTCTTTATTTCCAAAGGAAACTGCAAACGCAGAATTCTACTACGCCATTTACATGCGCTCATTTCTTCTAAACTTCATATGCAATCTTAATGATTTGTTTCTTAATTAAAACGAAGGTGCTGCATTTCAATAAAAACCGCATTAAAATCTGAATATCTGACACGCATAAGCTACAGAGTTGCATGAAAATTGTCATCAGTTTTTGTGGTAAAATATTTGAGTAACATCACTAGATTTTTTTTGCACAAAAAGTGCCTTTTTACGAAAACCAAAAATGGTCTTTTCTTAGTGAAACAGTTTTATATAGAACTAAATCATAAGATTTTTGAAAAGTTATGTATAGTCGAAAAATGTCTTCTTTGTCATCAAAATCCTTCTGTGCGTTTTGTTTTTCCTCAACAACATATTATTATACCCACACCACAATAGAGAAGATGGTATTTTGCATTGGTGTTGATGTTTATAAAACCTTCAAATATTGGTCCTAGACTTACTTTAAAGTATACCGATCGACTTAGAACAGTGATGTTAAACGTAGGGAAAAATCGCTTTTCGTAGGGATTTGTTTTAATGGCCGTAGGATAAAGAAGGACAGATATTTTGAAATCATTCAAATGTAGAGACTTTTCAAAAATGTGGCAAAACTGTTTATATTTTGGCATCTATTTTGATATGTGACATAATAGTTAAAAAATTGTTGATACGGCAACATTACAAATTGTTAAATTTATTTGGGTAAATGTTTGCCCCCTTTTCAACTTTGATTATAAAGTAAATTTGTGAAACTCTCTTTTACAAGAATTTCATTTTTCAAAGCAATAATTGAAAACTTGTTTAATATGGGCATCAAAAACTTTTGCAGTTAAGTCACCAAAATAAAAAATTTTAATAAAAATTAAGTGTTCCCCCTTAGTCGAAATTAATCACTGCAAAGCTTTGTAAACCAATAGAATTTTTTAAAAATAAAACTTTAAATTGATTAATTTACTAGTTTTTTCGTCAAATATTTGTTAGGTTAAACATGTTCTTAATCACAAAATTGTATCTTTAATTTGCATTGTCCGTTCTTTGTTACAAGACGAATATTTCTTCCAGTGCACAGAAAATCATTTAAAACACCTGTGCGATTGTTAGGAAATGACCAACGGTTTTATTTACATTAATATATTTTCATTTCAAAGTTGTAGGGATTTTGTAGGGACAATTTTTTGAGCGCGTAGGGAAAAATAGGGATTTTTCGGGCTGCGTAGGGACTTTTAAAAAAAGTCTATAACATCACTGACTAAGAATCACTTTCTGCGTTGATCGAACAACGTTCGTCCGGCTGGCTGGCTAGCTGTCCATGTAAAGCTTGTGCGCAATGCAATGTACACAGAAAAAAAATAAAAATTGATTTTAATTAAAAAATTTGTAATATTAATTAAAAATCTAATTGAATTTGCACCAGTAAACAAATTAATAGTAGCAATTAAGCGTTTAGTTTACTTAATTAAATTAATTTAAATTAAAACTGATTTTATTTTTGATTAATGCTTAATTGGTGAACAATTTTGAGAATTTTTTCTGTGTTTTTGGTTATTCTAACCAAAACTGGCAATTGTTTTTCTAAATGTGGAGATGTGAATATTTTTTTTATTTTGGTTACTTTTTTTCTAAAATAATAATACGTAAGAATATATTTTCCTTGATACACTTGTAATTTACGTTTTTTTAAATTTTAACGTTTTTATTTACATGGGGGGTTATATATTTCGAAGGAAATTATTTACGACTTCAAATTAATAACTACGATTTTCTCATTAACTATTTTTTTTTCAATTAAACGGAAGTTTTTACTTTGTCTAAAATAAAAAAATTCCTTTCAAAACAGCTATAAGAAATTTTTTTTAGATTATTTTAAGGAAAAAATTACCAAATGTGATTTTTATATAAGATGTTCTGAAATTGATATCAAATGACGTTTTAATCGATGGATATTTTCAATTAAATTGTTTTTAAATGAGCGTAGGTTTTCTCATTTTAAGAGCAGTAAAGATAAAGAAAAAAAGTTCATAATACCACGCGGAATCGATTTCAACAGAACATGACTGAAACAGTACATAAAAGATGTTTAGGTGTTGCAAAAAACTTGAATAGAAGTAAAATTTTTTAAATTTTCTTTAATTGGTAGTATATAGTATATATTCAGTAGTATATTTTACTAAATTGAAATACACATAGGAATTTTAAAGATTTTTCAAAAATATTTTTATTTTTTGTTATTTATAACTGTGCAGTACAAATTTTGTTTGTTGTGAAGGACATATTCAAAAAAGTTCAAAACTCTCAATAAGCTGAATTTGTATGGAAATTTGACGGCCATAACTCTTATAAAATAAAAATATTTTTTATGAAAAAGGTCTCAAATAAATAAAAACTTTGAATATAAGTTTCTCGTTATTTTTTTATATGTACCAGAATAACTTTTTTTGTTGTGTGTTCCTAATTTGTATCTAATATTTTTCTATTACTTTTAATGTTTTTTTCAATTAACAAAAAGCATTTCTAATTTGGTTATATTTTTTCACATTTTGTAACTTTTTCAAAAATTTTGGTTGTAAAAATACTATTAGTCGTGGAAGCACTGGTTACAGCTATTACTTGATAACAATTTTTTCAACCATTTTTAAAATTAATATAAAACTTTATTTTCATTAAAAGGTTTTATTTATTGTGCTTAATTCCCTTTTTTTATAATAGATAAAACTATTGAAATTTATTGTTGGCGGATAAACTGTTCCTATGCGCAATTTCACAGGTTGCTTAGGCCAGATCACCAGGAAACGTTCTCCTAAATAATTTTAGAAAAGCCAAAGCTATCAGCTATTTTGAGTGTAGGTAATTCTCATTCCCTCTGTAGTTTTGTTTGATGATAGCTTTGGCTTTTCTAAAATTATTTAGGAGAACAATAAATTTCAGTATTTTTATCAATTATAAAAAAGGGAATTAAGCACAATAAATAAAACCTTTTAATGAAAAAAAAGTTTTATATAAATTTTAAAAATGGTTGAAAAAATTGTTATTGCGGTATTTACAAACGAAACTATTTAACTTTCCTAGTACACAAAATTAATCGGACGCTGCTTTTGCAATTGTTTAATTGGTTTAATTATTTGTTTGCATGATTTATTTATTTTTTTTGTTTATATATTTTGTTTTTAATTAAATTTAACCATTGTTTACACTTTTTATAAGTTTTGGTATCAATAAAAAAGGTTTTTTTATTTTTGACATTTCTGTACAGCTGATAAAATTTTAAACACAGTTGTATTTGTTATCAAGCAAACGTGTATAACGAGGGCGGATCAATAAGTCCGTGACTTTTTGAATGAAACACAGTTTTTTTTACAAAAAAAAATTTTTTTTTCAACATAATCTCCTTTTAGCTCAATTCATTTAGTCCAACGTTTCTCCAATTTGTGTATCCCTTCCAAAAAATAGGATTTTTCGAGGTCCATAATATAGGTATTTTTTGACCAATAATTTTATAGTTGGAGCTCTCTTTCCACCGAGCCATTTCTTTAGGTTCGGAAATAGGAAATAGTCACTGGGCACTAAATCCGGAGAATATGGCGAATGAGGTACCAATCCGTAGCCCAATTCATGTAAATTTGCCATTCAGACTGCACACGTGTGCACTTGTGCATTATCTTGATGAAAAATAAATTTTTCTTGGCCATATGGGGTCGTTTTTTTTAAATCTTCGTTAAATCGGTCCAATAAGTTGGCATAATATTCGCCGTTTATTGTTTTTTCCTTTTGAAGGTAATCGATGTGGATTATCCCGCGTGCATCCCAAAAAACAGTTGCCATCACCTTTTTGGCCGACAAACTTACCTTGGCCTTCTTCGGAGCCGGTTCACCCGGAGAAAAGAACTCCAAACAATCCTTTGAAGTTGTCACACGATTACGTTATTGTCAATTGAGAACAAACGCGGCACACATCTTGCAGACAGCTTTCTTAAACCCAGCTGATCACTTAAAATCGAAGCCACACTGCCAAATGAAATGCCTATGGCATCAACAATCTCACGCACTTTTGCTCTGCGATCGGCCAACACCATATCGTGAATTTTTTCGAAATTTTCGGGTGTAATGACTTCAATTGGCCGTCCAGAACGTTCAGCGTCATTTGTACTTGTGCGACCACAACGAAAGTCAGTAAACCACTTTTTTACCATTGAAATCGATGGTGCTGAGTCCCCATAGTATTTATCAAGCTTTTCCTTGGTTTGATTGACGGTTTTTTTTTTCGCAAAAAATTATGTTGAATGAGCGCTCGAAATTCACTTTTTTCCATTTTTAGAAAAATCCGCGAGGCTGTATGTTTTGAACAGCTCTTAAACGTAAAGTAAATGACGGAACTTGCTCAAAACTTGACAGTAGTCTACTAACAGCTGGTGCTTGATGGGAGCAGTGATGCATTTTATATAACTACGAGGGAAGTTCGAAAAGTCACGGACTTATTGATCCGCCCTCGTATTTTTGATACTTTTGAACAAGAAGGCAAAAAATTATAGAAATAAATTATATGGCATTAATTTATTTTTTTAATTCGTAAGTAGCAAATATTGACACTCGTAAGAGCAAGCGATCAAAAGCTGTCGAAATGGTTGCATCCATTCTGATTCGAAATCGAGTGAATGGATGGCGATCGCTTCGATTTGCTGTCGAGATCGCTGAACAGGGCATAAAGCTTTCTTGCAATGGTCTATAATAAAAATAACTTATAAATATAAATTATTCTCACATTCTATTTAATAAAAATATAAACTTTTTTAATTTTATTCAAATCATTTATTATTCCTTACTTTGCGATATTTCAAAGTTTTTGTATGAGTTAGGTTAACTGGTGCGGAAAGTGCACATTAGGCCAAAGCAATTAATGAACAACGTTTGAAAGATATTATCTTGAACGTAACTTTAGCAGATATCCAAACTAGAATCTTAACTTTATTGTTACAAATATCAACCTTTAAAAAATTAGAAGGAAAAAAGTTATTTAATTAATCATAACGTTACTTATGCTCTACCCTGAACAAAGTAATATTTTATTATCAACTTTTATAGAGTGCTAAATTATTGCATTTTGAAAAATTTTTATTCGTAGCCATTAAATATAAAGAAGAAAATTATGTTTTTTATGTTGTAACATAATTACTTACTTGACATGACACAATTTCAAATTTAATTTATGTTATTGGTTAGAGAGAGCTAAAGTGATTTCATATTTATAAAAGATTTCTTTGTTGTGTCTTCATTCAAACACAATGCTTTTAGGTTATGTGTTCAACAATAAAGGAGAAAAACAAAACAAAATTTCCAGTTTTTTTTTTAGAAAATTGTATGAAAATAAACAAACAAGCAACGAATAAACAAACTTATAAAAATGTACAAATACATCCGCATTTCTATACATATTCGCATACAAATACATACATATCTATCATTCATTCTAAATTATTATAATGGCTGAACATTAATTTGAAATAAATCTTGCCTAAATAACTGTAAGACAACAAAAACAGAACCAGCAACAACAAAATGAGAATGTTCCGAAAAGAAAAAGCAAGAAAACCCACTTTTCTCATTAACATTGGGAGTTGGCCCAGACACGTAATAGGCCTGTTAAGTTTTTTTTAACCGTTTTTCCATTGTGTTTGTTTATGTAAAAAAAAAGGAAAAACGTACATTAAAGTTTAGCCCCGCAAGCATTTATAAGACTTTTGGAAGATGGAATTATTGGGCGTCACTTTTTGTACACCTCTGATAATCGAAAGAAAATTTGACACACCTTTGAAAAGCAAATAACATTGCAAACGTCCGTGTTTTCATCCAAAGACCTCAAAAGAGGTCCTCGAGATAGAGCTTGGGGAGATTCGGCCATTTAGACAAGAGTTCGAATCAAATATTTTTTAATATGTTATCTTATTGACGACCACCTTTAAGATAAAAACATTTGCATTGAGCAGCTTAATCGGAACTTAATAATTTCATTATTATGCGACCCACCTGGATTTTCAATAGCAGCAAGACTGATGATGATTACAACGCTAAACATAACTTGTGGTTATCCCGAATTTTAACACAAAAGGTTCTAGTTTTGTTTTATACAATTTCTTAAGTGGATTTCTTAATGTGATCGCAATAGTTCAACCAACCTACTGGCCTATTTAACAGCATAAAATCCCAGCTATCATTGAAAGAAACGATTTGTTGCAGCTAGACTTGAACTTTCTTCCAATTAGTACCCATTGCACAGAGAATATAGCGCTACGCACGCCAGATATTGATATCTAACTAGCTGTTTAACATTCTTCCACAGCCATAAGCGAATTAGATATAATAAAATACATTTTGCAGGCGTCGAATGCCTCTTGATTGAAAAAAGAAAAGTAAGAAGGAAACGGCACCTTCACAGATCCTCTCAGCTTAAAAATTTAATTAAAGAATGCACAAAAAATCTTAGAAAGGTACTTAAGATTCGAAAAACTAAATCCTTGGAAAAGTATTTTAAGGAACTTGATGCAACTCTACAATCTGACTACTAATTATGGCGTACATCTAAAAATCTTAAAATACTGGAAATTTCTTAAATCCCTTGCGAAACTCGAATAGAAGACGGACAAGAGATGATGTCGAAAATGGAAACCTGTTTGTTAAGCATTGGAAAAATATATGAACATATTTATTTGGCTGTTGCATCCCAAACAATATACCAGTCGAGTTGCCACCTGTCGTTGCAGGAATAGCTATACCACTACGATTTGAGATGATGGAAATTAAAAAAGGCTACTGCTGATGTAAACCCTAAGAAAGCAACGGTTGTTGTCTTATGGAGCTGCCTTGCATTGCAATAAAAATATTTTTTTTTTTAATTTTTAATGCTATTTTGGGAATTCAATACTACCCTATGGGAATAAAAGCCTATTTAGCAACCATGATAACTATCACACAAAAGCTTATTCATAAAAGCCTACTAGCTTTTTATCAAACCTATCAAAGCTACAAAAAAAATGTTTGGTTTTTAAACTAACCGCGATACTCGATGAAAATGAACGTATTCCAAATCATCAATTTGGATTAAAAAGAAAACATACCACTATCGAACAAACATATAGACTTTTAAACGTCATTACAAAAATTTAAAGAAAATGACTCAGAAAGTGTTTTTAAAGCAATCGGTATACCTAAAGGTGGGACCAATATTTCTTGGTGTTACACACAGCAGCACAAACGTATAATAACCTCTTTAATATTCTGGTGTGGGTATAATTTAGGAATTCAACTTTATTCCAAGTAACATTGTAGTCGTCTAAATTTTTAAAAAAAAATGTACTCCAATGATTTCAATAGGTGTAAGAAATACTAAACTGTGCTTTTGTCAGAGTAAAATCAAATCCATGGTCCATCCATTCGGCCTGCAAAAGTCGACAGATATTTATTTTGTTTATTCTTTAAAGCTGTTACAAGCTGCTTAAATTTTGTGTTTTTTCCACACATACATGCATACAGAACACGTTTTTCCTTTTGATTTTCCTATGGTGTAGTAAGCTTTTGACAACGAAAAGGAATTTTACACAAACAAAATGCTTGTTGTTTTTTTTTTTTTGGTATTGTTGAAGACGAGAAGAGACCTATTGGATAGATCGGTATTAAAGCTTAAAACTATCTTCGTGTATATTTTTCATAAATATTTATATCTTACTGTTGTTTTACTTGATATTTTTATAAACTCCACCACCAGTGGTGAAGCAGATATACTTAGTTTGTCACTACGTGCTAAACTTTTATTTGTTTTAAACCCCATAAGTGTTCTTAAGTAATTCCGTCCGTCTCTTAAAATAACACTCACTTTTAAAAGACACAACAGAAAATAAAAAAATTTTTCTAGTTCTCCTAAACAATTTAAGTTTGAAATCCATCGAAATCGGTTCGGTAGAAAAAGACAAACCACCCAAAAAATGGATATTTCTGTTAATGTTTTAAAACTTACCCCAAATTGCTTTTTTTTAACTAGAAATCACTCTAGAGTGTTTTATGATGAATGGTTCATCTTTTACCATAGGTCGAATACATAAACCTCTCCTGAAATGAATCATGATTACGCAAATGCAATAAAATCATAGATCTTTATGGTAAACTGTCCATAGTGCAATCAATGTATGTTACATATAACGCAACGCGTACTGGTGGAATAAACTTTAATAGGCCAAAAAACGCAATAATTATAAAGATCCCATACGAAGCTCGCACCTGATTTATTTTAACTCTCTATGAAGGGTATCAAAAACAGCAGTTCTTTTGTGCAAATAAAGTGTGTTTTTTTAGCTGCATGAGAACTTAAAATTATAATACAAGAAAGGAATATTTTTGGAATGAAACTTTTTTTAATAAAATCTGGTAGATAATTTAATGGCATTATATTAATAAATGGCTTGAATATTGGCTTCCAATACTGTCAAATTTGCTGGTGTATCGGCAGAAACCAATGACTTAACAGAGTCTATATTAAAATCAATCCAGAGGCGTTAAGTCGCACGAACGAGGTGGCCACTGAAGAGGGGCTAGAGTGTCCAGTTATTTGACTTAAGGTTTTATTGGAGTAAGAAGGTAATCGATTTTTAAATTTTAATATTGCTCGTTTAATCGAAAAAGAGTTTTAGTCGTTGAGTCAAATTCGCTATACATGTATGTATTTTCTATGTATAAGAAACGTTAAAAATGGTATTAAAATAAAAAAAAAACAACTTATTTATACCTTATTACTTTCAATGATGGATATAAACAACAACAACATGGGATTCTATGAAAGAAATTAGAGGAAATCGTGGCTTTTTCTACAATTTTTGCTCATATCTCAACCATTTACGGACCGATCTGGCTAAATTTTAATAGCATTGTGACAGAAATATATAACAACAAAGTCACCATCATAACTGGGGTCTCGGAAACCCCATTTCAACAGACAGACGGGGAGAAGGACATCGCTAAATCAACTACTCATGCGGACCCAGAATATATTTCTGGCAATAAATAATAATGCTTACATAAGTCAAAATTTCGTGTTTTGAGATATTAAGGGTCTTGTCTAAAATAAATTGTGTTTGTTTTTATATAAAATTTATAGGCACAGAAAAAGATGCACATTTATTAAGAACAAAGCTGTAAATTTTATAAAAAAAAGTTTAATTAATTAATATTAGTTGTTTTTTAGTTAAGATGTTATGAAAAACTCCATTGGCAAAAAAAACCAAAACTAAAGTTTACTTAAGCTACTAAATTTTAAGGGCCGATGTTGATTTTGAATAAAACACAAATTATTTAGGAAATTATTGTCATTTCTTTTTATTATGATAATATTGTTATGGTTCAATTATGTATGGAACAAAATATCGGCCAAATGGCCGCCGCTACCTCGGCGGCACACCTCCTTCTGATGGTCCAAATTTTCGATGATGCTGAGGCATAATTGAGGTTCTATGCCGTTAATGTGCCGAATTATCTCATCATTTAGCTCTTGAATTGTTACTGGCTCATCGACGTACACCTTTTTTTTCAAATAACCAAAAAGAAAGAAGTCCAACGGTGTAAAATCACATGATCTTGGCGGCCAATTGATGTCGCCACCACGTGAGATAAAGCGGCCAATGAATTTGTCGCGCACACGCAGAGAAAAATATGTATAAATATGGGCACCTCCAACAAAACTATTTTTAAAGAAAATTTTAAACATATGATTGTTAATTTAGTCCTCCATCAAGAAGCCTTATGGTTGCCTCTACACATGTTATGGTTAAATATGACCATAATTTGTTTTTAACTTAGCAATAGTATTTTCCTCTTTTCCAAGAGCAACATTCTATGGTTGAAAATCAACCATGATATTATAAGTGTTAAACATATTTTAGTTATAATTAGCTAAAACATGTTCGGAGGAAACGTGTTTGTGCCTTCTTGATGGACGACTAAATTAACAATAATATGGTTGTCGGTGACAATAATATGGTTAAATTAAACATCATATGTTTACAATTTTATTTAAAATAGTTTTGTTGGAGGTGACCATATTTAAACATATTTTTTCTCTGGGTTCAAAAGAGCCATTGTTTCGTTAGGCACCGTCCTGTTGAAACCACATATCCACATCCATATCTTCCAATTCGTACCATTAAAAGTTCGTTATCATCTCACGATAGCGAACACCATTCACAGTAACTGCCTGACCGGCCTAATTTTGGAAAAAATACGGCCCCATGATGCCGCCAGCCAATAAAGCGCACCAAACAATGGGTACATTGGTTTTTCGGCAATCACTCTTGGATTATCATTCGCCCAAATGCGGAAATTTTGATTATTGACGAATTCACTGAGGTGAAAATGTGCCTCATCACTGAAGATGATTCTCACAATATGCATTTTGATTTGAACGCCCATTTTCATAATAAGCCTGAATAACTTTAATGCGTTGCTCGATTGTATATCTTTCCAAGGTTCAAATTGAGTTAGTCTGAAATTAAGAAATGTCAAATGAAATGCAAAAAAAAACTTGAGTTAAGGTGTGGTTCTCATTCAACATCGGCGCTTAAAATTTAACCACCCGTTATATTGAAAGGGAAAATAATTTTTGTTGATAGTAAGTCGAGATAAGTGCTTTAGGTTAAATAAAGTTAAATATAAGGTTTTTTATGAGGAATAATTTAAATGGGCCGTTTGCTATTGAACTTAAGGGTATGCAAGTTTTAATGCTCAAACATATTAATATTGCTGTAGCTACCCAGGCCGATGGGGGTACTATTAGGGATGCCAAACGGGAAATCCCGAATCCCGGGATTTATTTTTATGAGTCCCGGGATTTTTAACATATCAACTTTTATGTACAAAACTGTTCGTTTTTATTGAATTTTTATACTATATACAAAAAAATTATTAAAAATTATATTTGGGTTATATTTTCTATTGCAAATAATTCTTATTTTTGAGTTTAATTTTTGTTTTTGGAACACAGCGAGTATTTAAAATTTGCAATTTTTGCTTGATATATGACGACTATTTCTGGATTTTTGTATTTTGCTTAATAAAAACCATTATTTTAAGTAGAAACGAAATTGGCAGATTTACATCTCAAGCCTTTATTACAATTACGTTTAGCAAGTTCAGCTTTGGCTTAAGACATAATACCAAAATAAAAATGATTATTTTTATGCAAAATATAGAAATCAAGAAATAGTTGTTATATATCAAGCCAAAAATAAAAATTATTCACGATCCAATTAAAGTTTTATTCAGAAACTAAAGAATAAAAGTTGATATACTTATAACAATTAAGTCGTAATATTGATGAAATAGCTCATATTCCTTCCGCTCCAATAATAATAACAAATTTGCTTAAAAAACATTTGGTATACATAAATAAATAATTTAAACTTGAAATCTGTTTTAAGAAACATTTTATAAACATTTTGTTTTAAAATAAATTTCAAACGTACTTAACTTATTGATAGTGAATTTCGCCCTCACCCTGGAGGTGTACTGCACTGCAGTCGACATAATTTTACAGTTTTTAACTCAGCTATCGAGATCGATGAGGGACTACACTTTGCCGTGTATTAATGTCGTCACAACTGAATTCACATTAAAAATTGAATTGCTGTCAATAAACCGAAATGAATTGATCTAGAAAAACTAAGAGATACGTATGTTTTTTTAAGCTTTTTTCAGAATCTGCTCATTTTGATCATGGGTGACGCCAGTGTTATAAACATATGTATAAAATAAATTGTTTTGTTGTTTTCATTTTTAAAAATTTCTGTTACTTTTATAAAACCTTTTGAATATTTAAAAAGTGTTGTTTATTAAAAAAAATTCCGAAAAATCCCGAAATCCCGGGATCCACAAAATCCCGAATCCCGGGATTTTCAAAAATCAGTCCCGATTGGCATCCCTAGGTACTATCAACATCAATATAACGTAATGTTTAACAAATTTACAATGTACTCACAACATTTAAATGATAACGCCAAAAACCCGTCTTCCAACTATTGTTTTCAATAATGTCATAAAACCATAAATTTAAATTTACCACATTGGATCAATAAACATAAAATGTAAATATTAATTTAATGATGAAATAATAGATATTACTCTTTTACATAAATAATTACATGTAATGTGCACATAGATGTAACTACATACATTCTTAAATCAACACACAAAATTCTGCAGTAAATATGTCAATTTTTTTTACGACACTACACAGTAAATTAAAACTATATTTTTGTTTATACAGCGGTATAGAATTATTGTAAACTCGGTATTAGGAAATTAAGGCTTAGTTCTTGTATATACAGTATTATAGCGGTATAGTTGTATGGTAAATACGACATTACGAAACCAAAGTCGTATATTTGTATTTAGTGTGTGGTACCGGTGTAGAAATTTTGTTACGGAAGTATTAAAAAACTAAGGCTGTAATTTTTTATGTTCAGTGTTGTGATGGTACCATATATTTGGAAAAGTCATCATTTGGTATTTACATGGTGGCGGCGGTACATATTATTTAGAGGAGTCGTCATTTCTGCCTGGGTACCTTACAAAAATTAAGTTGAGTTGATGCTATGGCTTATGTGTTATTTTCCAAAAAGACTTAAGTTAAACAAGTTAGAGCGCTATATTCGGCTGTGCCGAATCTTTGATACCCTCCACCGACAGAAGTGGGCTCTATACGATAAATACATATATAATTTTAACTAAGCTTCACAAAAACGAACGTCAGCATTAAAATTGGTTGCTGTTTAGACCTGAATTAAATTATTGAGCGACAATAAGAAAATTTTATGCATTTCTTGTTAGAACTTTAAACTGGCTGGAGCAAAATAGCATGATTCGTAAAAGTTTTAGCCGAACTAAAATAATTTTTAAGAGGGTAATTTGTATTGGACCTATGGTAAATTATCCAAAAATTCTGAAGACTGATTTCTGGTATTACATAAAATAAATTAGAATAAATTTTAATACAGCAATGTAATTAGTTTTATCGTTAACAGTGAATTTCACAAAACTGTATGATATTTTTCCTGGCTATATGGATGTAAGTTGGGAGAAATTTTACCGCAATATCTGTATCTGTTATGGTTTAAGGCGAATTTAGTTATTTTCCCAAAGTGGGCTTTATTTGGTTTTAGGCGCAATAAACTGTTTTTCGGAGGTAGGATTTATATGGGGCCTTGTGTAAATTATGGACCGATCTTCAAAAAATTTTACAGTGTAATTTCTGGTCTAATACAACTGTGACGTACCAAATTTTAGTATGCTAACGTTATTTATTGCGGTATTAGGCATACTAAATTGTTTTCCGCGAGAAGGGTTTATATGGGGCCTATGGTCAATTATGGACTGATCTTTACGAAATTTAGCATAAAGCGTATTCGTGCAAAATTTTATGTCATACCGTGCATTATTCCACCATTTATGTTAGTTTTTGTATCAAAATTTTTTTAGGGTGGTGGTTCCACATTTTGATTCATACTTCTGATCCTACCAAGCCGATGTTGTAGGATTTTAATCCCAAACTGCTTAGGATAACTACAATCAATTTGAGATCAATTTTGCTCTTTTCTTTTGCGTTTTTCGAAAGTGGGAGTGTTTTCAATAGACTGGCATAAATCGACATAGAACTACTCAAGGAGCCAGAATATATATACTTTATGGGATCTTAGATATATTATAAAAAAGTTTCACACGGAATCACAAACTTAGAATACCCTCATTCACCACAATGGTATACAAATAAATGCGTATAGTTTTATTAATAATGATATTTTATACTTGAAATTTAGCTGAGTGATTAATCTTGAAGAAGAGAATAGGAATATGTAATAAAAAGCACTTATGTCAACATAAAGCTAGATTTACACGATTGAAATTTTCTTCAAATTTGCTCTTCAAAATGCTGCAAACTCGTGTAAACAGCAAAATTTCTTCAAAATTTATTGATAAATTTTATTTATGTAATGGGACATTCGTAAATTTTGAAGAAATTTTGCTGTTTTCACGAGTTTGCAGCATTTTGAAGAGCAATTTTGAAGAAAATTTTAATCGTGTAAATCTAGCTTAAGTCATTATTATTTATTGAAACAGATATATGTGTACTTTATGTGATATAAGATCAATACTGTAGAAAGTACAAACGAAACGACAAACTTATATGTATACTTTTCTATCTGTGATGAAGGGCATTCCTCCCAATATTCCATGGAAACTTTTGGCGAAACTCCCAGGACAAGATTTAAAAAGACTTATTTTTAGAAACACATAAGACACCGTTAGTGTGAACAAGCCTTTCCGACGAAAGATTAAAGTTTAGATAGTAAGATGTAATGATTAATAATTCAATTCTAGTATTAACTCAAAATCTTTATTATTTTCACTTTTTCATATCTACCCGTCGTAAAATATCATGTTATTTTGTCTACTTTTTGGTAATGAAACGGTTGGTTTAAAAATTATTTTTCTAATGCTTTTAATGTAAAATTTAAAATTGTTTTTATTCTACCTACAATTTTGAAACTCTTTTTCTGAACATCTGCAATAGAAAATGCTTGCAGGGTGTACGTATGTTAAATATTAACGTACATGTTGCTGCTCATTTACTTCGAAAGTGTCATAATTCAAAAAATGCTAATTTTCTGTAGATCTGTATAGAGTTTTCGATAAAAATTTAAGATGATTATTAATATCTTTTATTCTGAAAAATATACGACCTAAGCTTATGATGACCCTTGCAAAAGTAAAATGTGTCTTAGTTATAATTAAAAAAAAAAGTGTAATAACTAATAGAACAATGGCCCATTTTTATCACAAGTGGTACATTTCCAATGATTGAAGAAGCATTTCTTAGACAATATCAATCATGATATTGTGCACATTTTTGCATACTCAACCAATAAAATCGGGCTTTTTGGGTTATGACACTATTGAAGTAAATGAGGAATTTGTATTTGTGAGGGAGTTACACACATTAACACACACACCCAAACAAACAAGAATAAAGAAAATTCGGATGACAAGAACATTTTTTGGGTAAATGAAACCGACATTAATACAAACAAACACACAGCTTTAGATATTATATGTGATATTTTTTATATCTATGTTTTTGGTATGTTTGCTCCTTAAAGACATTTTACTACATCATAATACGCACACTTGTAAACTCTCTTTGTGCAATGTTTATAGAGGAGTGTTAAATTTAATGTATGTAGAATTGACAGTATCATAGTAAAGTCTTACCCATACTTTTGATTAAAGAAATTTCCATCTTAAGAGCGTATTAAATTTGTTTAAATATTTTCTATAAAAAAAATTGAGAGCCTGTTTAATTGTGGCGCAAATCTAAAAAATTTATTTGTTTATTTTCTTGTTGCAAAAATCTTATGTCAATATTGTAATTAGTTAACATTTTTCTATGGCGTGTATGCACTTTGAAGCAATACATTTTTTACACAAAAGGCGCTTTATTCAGCGCTTCTTTATATGCGTTGTGAGTATAACGATTAAGTTTTCTCACTGATTTTTTGTTATTACTGCTACCGCGGTCCTTTAAATTGTATGTTTGTTTTATAAAAATTGTTAAGAATTCGTTCTTTTACCTTACTGCATCATTGTATATCTAAAAGCGAAGCGCTGTTATTGCGCCATGAATTTATTTCTGTATAATCTTAACAAACTGGTAGATTAAAATTTTTATTTAAATTTTACCAGGAATACAACGGTTAAACATTTTGTTCTAATATTGGTACGTTACTGCCTTTTCAATAACGTTTTTGGTTTATTTCCTTTATAAAATGCCTCTTGGGTTCTTTCAATGCAACTTTAATAAAATAAACAAAACACTAAGCACTTTTTCAGTTGACACACTTTATTTAGTCACTTTCGCACTCTTTATTTACAGCTCCTAGAAACTAACTCACAACTGCGACTTCTATTTGTGATATGAACACTTAAACGTTTGACTGAAACTGACTTTTTGGTTCCATCTGTATCCATGTGGTATTTATACTCTAGCTCAAACGTGTAGATAACTCTACAATGTTCGACCCCTGACGTCTAGATGGCTCTAGAATTTTCGACCTCTAACGTCTATTATGTTAATTAAACTTCTGCATCTATAGTTATCTACATTTACTTAGTGCATTACACTATGACTGAATTTAGATTGAGCTAGTAGACATTAATAAACAAAAGTATACCTTAAGTCGTAACAATTTATCTAATATATTCGAAGATCTTTCGAGTAAGCTACCGTGGGGTTGCAGTACAAGTATGTATAATAATTTTAACATTAAATTTGATCTAGAAAATTTTGTACAATGATTTTTTACACTAGAAATATGCATAACTAATACAATAATAATTTCAACTAATAAAAGAACTGGCAAATACAATATAACTGAAAAATTTAACTAATTCTTAACTTAAGCTACTTTCCTAACAATATTTTAAAAATGTAAATAAATAAAACTTAACCTTAATAAAATGTAACCAAACGTTTTCAAATTATTAACAATTACAGTTTTCCTTCTATCCTTTTCCTTGCCCTGCCTTTACACATGCAAGTAATTACTTGCAAGAAGAGTATGCGTATTAACATCGAAAATGTCGAAAGTATAGTAAAATATCATGCAAGTTGCATGAATGCTTACACACTCAAGTGAAAGTTCTTTATAAATCAGAGTTCTCAAGTGCGAAACAAAGCCTAATTTCTAAATAAACAAGTGGCATTAATAATTATTATTACTTTTTTAAAGAGATTCACTTTTCAAAACTAAATATATTGTCTTATTTACATATGTATATTGGCAAAAAAACAACACGAAATATTTTTATATACTTTGGTAGGTAGGCAGGTAAAAGGCTGGTGTGAAGTCTCCTTCACACCTTCACCCAGAAACCAATATGGTCCATTGTGATGCCTTGTTTAGATATTGAAAGATGGAAAGTAGGTGAAAAAAATAGCGAAAACATGACAAAATATAAAAATGATAGATTAGAATAGAAGATATCGGACCAAACCCGAGAGAAACCTTACTCAACACAAATACTCCCTATATGCGGCTAGCTCCTAGCCTCCTGCCGCGTAGCCTGGCCATCCCCATTACGAATCCTATCAGACTCTCGAGTCCACAGCCCGAGACATCCCCTAATTCGCCTGGGAATCTGCTTCCAAGCCACCTTATCCTGCTTTCCTGTAGCCTGGGACAGTGGCACATAATGTGCTCAACTGTCTCTAATTTCTCCGGGTCCTCACACAACCCGCACATATCCGACAAGTCGGATTCCATCCTGTGGGGTCCCCTTAGTCACCAGTAAGCGTTCGTTTCCCAAGTCCGAGTGAATAACTCTGCTGCTAAGTATCTGAGTTATCCA
This sequence comes from Pollenia amentaria, assembly GCA_943735925.1. Taxonomy (NCBI): domain Eukaryota; kingdom Metazoa; phylum Arthropoda; class Insecta; order Diptera; family Polleniidae; genus Pollenia; species Pollenia amentaria. The sequence goes on along the minus strand of OX031006.1, from coordinate 101,621,988 downwards.
TTCGACCAAGAACAGCTGAAACCCTAGATCCACCAGTGCCCGCTGATGATGCCGGCGTCAATCTTCGGCCTCAGATGTAGATCAATCAGTCTTTCCAGCATCTTTAGGAGAAAAGACGATAAGCTGATTGGTCTAAAATCCTTGGGTTTAGAGTGACCGGTTTTTCCCGCCTTGGGTATGAAAACCACCCTGACTTCCCTCCACCCTCTAGGAATGTGCCCATTTAGCACACATACCCTAAACAGTTCAACCAACACCAGGAGTAATGATCTCCCGATATTCTGCAGCATCGCCGGAAAGAACCATCTGGTCCTGCCGATTTGTAAGGCCCAAAGGTATTAACCGCCCATTTTACCTTATCCAAGGTCATCATGTCCCCCACCGTCTCTCTTTCCTCACCGCCTAAGCCCGACCCAGATCCACGCACCCCGGAAAGTGAGTCTCCATAAGCAGACAAAAGATTCAGAGCTAGATTCCGTCCATGAGTTGTCCGGTGTCTGAATAAATCCCGGGACTACCGGGGCCTTAGATAAAATTCTCCTGAACCTGGACATCTCATTTCCAGATTCCACTGACTCGCTAAACTTGACCCACGAGTCCATTTTTGCTCTTCTAATATCGCCCAAGATTGCTGGCAATAATAAAATCAAACATAGACTCACCTCTTTTGTTGATGATGGCAATTCCCCATTGGGTATGGTGTGCATTGGCTTCACAACCTAGTATACCAGCCTCGAGCAGCTTCTGCCTGAGTACTCCACCAAGCCAACTACCCGGTTTTTGTTACTCCAGGGCTCTTGGATTAAGGCCACTTCCACATTGTTATAGATGAGGTCGGTTGCTAATTCGGTTGATGCTGCCTCACAGTGCTGCAAGTTTATCTGCACCACTTTCAACTTCTTCGGGTCTATCATTTTTAAGAAACCTAAATCTGATAGACCCCAACCCGAATACAGCAACCCCTTCCATCGATTCCAGCTTTTTTAGAGATCCCGGTCTCTTCCCTAGTCTTCATCGCGCGACTAGTAGTGGGTAATTCGTTTACACGCCTAGCTCCCTTAGCTGTGACCATTCTGTCACGATTAAGAGGGTCGGGTATAGAACTTTACTGACAACATTTGATTCCTAGGCAGGCCTTGCTGTGTATCCCGCAGGATAGGGAAGCCGTAGAAAAATACCGACCGTTGATTCGCCCAAATCTAGCAACATTATTTCGGTGCTTCCTCAGCAGATGCCTATCCCGCGGCTGTGGACTCGAGAGTCTGATAGGATTCGTAATGGGGATGGCCAGGCTATCGCGGCAAGATAGTAGTCCAGGTGGTGATAAATACACTTAAATTGTTTCCGCAATCTAGTAAATTTGGTAAAACTTTTTATATTATTGACATTGACTTACTGCAAGTGTCAAAAATCACTGTCTTTAGAAATGTCTTGCAAGTTGAGCTGCAAGTTGGATGCAAGTACGAAATATGTGATGGCATTAGTAAAAAATTGTGAGTGTATTAAGTGTTTCGAACCTACACTTGTATGTCAGTGTAGTATGTCAGGTTAGCAAATGTTTGCTTGTAATCCCTGATGTGATAGAGTATCCAGGAAACTTTACGTATTTTAATCACAATTATCTCTTTATACAGAGCTACTAGCCATTTAAAAGTTTCTGGCTACTTATAACTCTTGTTTATATTTATATTTTTTATTAAAGAGTTTCAAGCCTTGGCTTGGGAGTAAGTGGTAAATCAATAAATATTTTACACCCTTAACAGGGTGACATGAAACATACAAATTGAATATAAAAATGTTAGTTGCGTGCACCGAAAATTGTGAGTGGTTCTGGTTGCTGAATTAATTTAGTGTGTGCCAGATATTTCGATAAACTATAATTTAAGAACACCATTTTTCAAACACGGAAATACTTTAGCGCCTCATAACTCGACAAATACACATTAGAACTATAGTTATGCCACATATGAAGAAATTTGCCCCAATTTTTTTTTTGTATTTCCGCTTAATTCCTTATTTATTGTTTAATAATATAAATATTCAAATTCCGTATGTTGTGAAAATGTCAACGTTTAAAACCGTAACTAATAATGCTGTTGCGATAAAATTCGGTCTGTTACAGTTTTAAAAGACTAAAAATCATAATGTCAACTTGTGTGAAAACTGTTCATAATTTACAAAATTCCCTTTATAAAGCCCACTCTCGAAAAACAGTGTGCTACGCGTAAATCCGTAACGAATAATGCTATTATAAAAAACCTTAGTCTGCCACATCTTTATATAACTAGAATTTACAATGTCAAATTTTGTAAAGATCGGCCCATAATATAACATAGGCCCGATATAAAGCTTACTCTCGGAAAACGGTTAAGTTCTAGTGAAACAGTAACAATATAATAAAATGCTGTTGTAATAATATTCGGTTTGCCTTAGTTTTATAAAGCTATGAAGCATACTATCAACTTTCGTGGAGATTGGTCCATGATTTACCATTGGCCCCACATAAAGCCCACACTCGGAAAACAGTTTAGCATGCGTAAGCCCGTAACGAATAATCCAATTATAAAAAATTTTGGTTTGCCGCATCTTTATATGACTAGAACTCACACTGTCAAATTTTGTGAAGATCAGTCCATACAGTCCATATTCCCCATATAAAACCCACTCTCGGAAACACTTTATGAATTTAACCCATTGGGTTTGCCTTTTTTGAAATCAGAGAAATCAGTACTTTAGAGAAAAAAACATTACAGTTGAAAAAAAACAGTACATATAATTTTTAAATATAAAATTACAATTTAATAACATAAAAATCCTAAATCTTTAAAAAAAACTTGAGTTCATTCTATAATTTGTACCGATATTGTATTAAAAAATTTAATTAATAAAACTGAAACTTTTCAAACAATAATTCCGTATATATTTATAGCGAGAATACAAAGTGAACAACGAAAAATCTTAAACACAACAATTTGTTTAAAATTCGATTTTTAATTTTTGTATGCTACGGCTTAGTATTTTATAAAGAAACCTTTATTTTATGAAAAGCTAAATTTGAGTTCATTATGATTGTGGCTTGGTACCAAAAGGGCCAATGTCAATATTTTTCTGTTTTGAGTTAATCGTTGCAATAAGTGTTTGTCTTACTCTCTTTAATTTTGCGGAAACAGTCAATGTCTAATTTAACCGATAACACCTTTATAAAGGTTTTGCTAGCCAATTTCGCTAAGAACTCCTTACAATTATAACCAAAGTTTGGGTTTATTAGAAAATCACTTTCTATACTTTATATTACAGATTCGTTCTGTAAAAGCGCTTGGGTGTGGAATTAAAGAAATAATATTACACATTTTCTCAAATTCGTAAACGCACCACCATTTCCTCTTTCAATTATTCTTCTACTATTTTTTTTCGCACTGAATAGTCAAAAACCTTTGACCATCCATATAAATATTGATATCGCAAACAAGTTTACAATATGATAAACTATTTTATATGTTGAACTAAATAAGTTAAAAATAGCTGTACAAAAACAGTACATTAATGAAGAAATCAGTACTTTTGCGTACTAATTTGCTTGTTAGGCATAAATCAGGACTTTAGACAACAGTACATTTACTGACAAAAACAGTACGACTGGCAACTCTAAACCTATTCACGACAAAAGGCTACCGACTTCAATATGTCACCCAAATTTCGTGAAGATTGGTCCATAATTTATGATATAATTTATAAAGCCCACTCCTGAAATATTTTAAATGTCGGTTAAGGGTTTCAAGAACACGACACAGCACTCTGATTTGTTTTAATTTGTTTGGCTAAATAGTTTTGGTTCACAGTGTATACAGTTGAAATGCGTGTCGAAAAAAATAAAATAATTTTTCCTACGGTATTTACTTTTTGTGGCAGGCGTATTCACTGCTTTTGTAGTAGTAAAGGAAAGTTGTGGTAACTTCCTGAAAGTAAGCAAATAATGACTGCTGGCTGTTATAAATAAATAACCAAAATTGAAAGTAAAAATATATCTGAAGGTCATATTTTCAACAGTGGATTCTTTTTAACGATGTATGAGATTAAATAAAATTATTAAATATTAGCACAAACACACATTAAGATAAACGAAAAGATATTTACTTACCACCAAAATAAACAAAAAAAATTAAGAAAATGTTATCCTAGAAATGAAATTATTTTTAGCATATTAACATGAATGATGTGTGTGAAATGAATAAATAAAAGATTTTTAAATATTTGAAACCTACTAAATAATATTGCGTTTTATTACTTTGGGCTAAACCCTGCATCAATATCCCAAAAATGTTCTCACACTCAAAAAAACCCTTATATGTTTATTTACTATGTACGTGATACATGACACTACACATAATACTTTTGCGTATTTAGTTTTTGAGAATCACATTAGAAATTAATTGAAAAAAGATTTAAGACTACAGAAGATGGACAATTTTTCTTTAGTATATTGTATTTCCCTAACGATATAATATACTTCTATATGACAAAAATTATATATGACAGTTTATTTCCAACTGAAGCTTGTAACTGGAAATTTGATTCTGGATTTTAATTTCTGGTTATACTTAGGCCCTAATCATGTACAACGCAGCGCAACGCCACAAAACTAACGCAACGCCAAAGAATAACATTGAAAGCACAAACAATATCATAAATATTTTGTAATTTTGTTGTTGCTTTCTACAGAAATTCACATTGCGTTTTAAAATTTCAAACGCTCTATTGCTTGTGTCGTTAAAAATTTTAAAACGGTACATGAATTTCTGTTGAAAGCAGCAACAAAATTACAAAATATTTATGACATTGTTTGCGCTTTCAATGTTATCGTTTGGCGTTGCGCAGCGTTGTACATAATTAGGGCCTTAATTTATTTAACTTGGGAAAAAGAGGGCTTGTACTAAATAGGCATTCCAACTTATACAAGCGTTACATCGTTAAATCATATTCAACTGTTTTAATTCCGCTATGACTGTTCTTCGCTATGCATATCTTGGACTTCTCGGTCGTAGCCTACCTTAAGTATTCCATTCTATCTTGCTATACCGTTCCTTGGTTTAAATCCCTGAGTCAATTAAACCATGTCCTGTCCATCTGTCTGTTTCTCGTCTGCACAAATTCGTTTTATACGACTGGAAACGATACTACAAAATTTTGTACAGATCGGAATATGATTTACCATATGCTCCATATTTATTTTATTTATTCAATAACAAATTATATTTAATATTTATTTTATTTGTTTAATAACAAAAAATATTTTTGTATAGTTAATTTTTATTAAATAAATAAAATAGCTTATAACAGTAGAAATCACCCTGCTAAATCTCGTAACGATCGTTCCATAATTTACTAAAGGGCCATAAAAGCCTAAAAGCGTAACGAATAATACTCTTTTAGGTAAATTTTGAATGTAATAGTCTTATAAAACTAAAACTTACAGTACAACGTTTCGGGAAAATCGGACCATAATATACCATATCAAACCCACCCTCGGAAATTTGAAAATTTTATTTAAATTATGTAAAATTTAGTTTTTAAAGCCTTTTTGGAATCAGCACCACGGTACAATACAATGAGATTAGTTTTTATAATGATAGTGTTACGAATGTAACTTTAGTTTAATTTTTTAGTTCTCTTGTATTTGCCAGTTGTTTTATTATAATTTTGTAAAACAAAAAAAATATTGTTACGAAAGTAACTTTAGTTAAGAAAAAGTTTAATTTATTGGTTATTTTGTATTTGCTAGTAATTTTATTAGTTTAAATTGTTATTGTATTAGTTATGCATATTTCTAGTGTAAAAATCACTGTACAAAATTTTCTAGTACAAATGTAATGTTAAAAATTGTTAAGCATAATTATATTTCAACCCCACTGTAGTTTGCGCGAAAGTTCGATACAATAATTAGATCAGTTTTTAATTAGATAAGATAACAAACGTTAAGTTTAGAAAATAAAAGCTGGAGAGTGTTCCGAAAATAGTTCGAATAATCTACAACCATCTAGACGCTTGGGCTAAAGTATAAATAGATTCTCAAAAGATGGCATGAGACAGTATTATTACAAACGTTAAAGTGTGTAGATCACAATATTGAGCTGTGAATAAAAGCTGTTAATAAAAGTTATGAAAGTGAATAAGTGAAAATAAAAGTTGTAAATAGAACAAGTGTTCAAAGTGTTGTGTTTATTTTATTAAAATTGCAAGAAAATAACTCAAGAGGTTTATTATAAAGAAAGTAAACTAAAATCGTTATTGAAAAGGCAGTAACGTAACAGTAAGTTAATAATTTATAGATCCAATATAAAGCCCACTCCTGATATATTCGAACCCTCGGGAGGGTGTCAAAAGTTCGTCATAGCCGAATCTTTGTTTTTTATTCGGTACTATACTGTATGTATAAAAATAAAATCTTTTAGTTAAATAAAAAACAAACAAACATAAGCAATTTTGTACCGCCACAAAAAAATTTACGAAAGACCGCATTTAGATTATACAATGGAGGCAATCAGCGAGTGCTGTAGGGTTTTTGAAAGCGCAAAATAGCTTGTCAATTGATAAGGCCGCAGCCTTCTCAGTATACCAATGACCGTACATGCGGGATCCAGTATCAGAACCTGCACGACGTGCCTCTGCTATAGCAGAACATTGTGGATCTCGAGTGGACGCTCGATAAAAACCCGCAATCCCCTGGGGTGAATGGCACTACGGTAGTGTGTCTTATAACCGTGGCCTTCGGACAATGTCTCAGTTGCAAGTTGTGCTCACCTACGGTATGGGGCTCTGCTGTATGGTGTACATTCATTTCCCCAATTAATTACATCACATGTCCCAATGAACAGTAATTATACTATTATAGGTTATTTGGATCCTAACAATCGCAATGTAGTGAAATCTCTTTGCCAACCTATGGAAGATGCCTTCTTGCTTGAGGATTTGTGTCCTAATACTACTAAGGTTCCTATACCAACGGATGAAGATGATGCGCTAATGGAATCTAAGCCAAACATACAACCGTTTTCCAACCCTGGTAGAAAGATTGCGGGAAGATCCAGTAGGAAATTATCTACCCAACCGCCAGAAACAAGTCAGGGGTACTAGGCACCTCAGTTGGCTTCAGGTGAACCTACATCACGCCAAGGTAGCGTCTGATTTGATATGCCGTATGTTCACCACTAACCTCCTGGATGTTTGCTTAATCCAGGCACCATGGGTCTACTTTGGAACCAAACAGGGGCTACACAATGATTAAGGTAAGATTATTTATAGCTCTGTTTCGTCGAAGCATAGAGCGTCTCTCCTCGTCAGAAAAGACGATGTCTGCCAGGATACACAGACATTGTTGCCACACCTGAGGTCACTGAACTGGTATTGTATTGCCAAAAATGTTGACTCGGCTGGATTATTGGATGTAATTCAAACGCTCACCACATACTCTGGGGTAGCAAGGGCATCAATAAAAGAGGTGAGTGTTTACTTCAATACATTTGTAGAAATAATATATGTGTAGCAAATAGGAGCGATGAGCCCAGTTTTAGGAATTTTATTAGACAGGAGGTTTTAGATCTTACATTACTAGTTACAATCTTTCTTATGTCATTAAAAATTGGCACGTGTCGAGTGAAATTTCTTTGTCGGATCACCAATAAACAAATCTGCAACCTTTGGTTAGAAATTTGTTGTTGCCGGCATTTCAACGGGGTCAAAAAGCAAAAAACCAAATTGAAAGGAATTTAAATTTGGTAAGAGAAAAATTTACTCACGGTTCAACAAAGGTTACAGTTAATAAAACTCGGTGTGGTTAAACGCTACAAGCCTTTTGTTTTTTATAGGTAAATATCTAGGAAGATAGATAATGTTATTTTAGATCCTTCCTTTACGATATTTATTTAGATTTTTTTTTGGTTTTTAATTTAAAGCATTAAATATTTAATTTTAACAATAATTACTATTGTGGTTATTTTATTGAACTGTTAATGGTTTTTAATCCAAATTTAGATATTTTAATTAGGCTTAAGTTCATTGAATTTAATTTGCATTAAATTATTTTTTATGAAGAAAGGAATTTTTACAACATGGAAGATTAATTAAAATTGTTATTGATAATTTTCATTCTTGACTGACCTGGGATTCGAAGCCAGGCTGTCTGGCGTGTGATTCGAACCCAGGCGGCTGGTTACCCTGACATGTTTCGACCTCAACCACTAGGTCTTCTCAAAGGGATTTGCCGTCTTACACTCGCAGCCATCGATGACTGCTGACGTCAGTAGTCAAACATCAATCCTTAAACCAAATTGTATTTTAACCTTTGGTAGATCGAAATTTGCTTTTTTTGAATGATTATCCATTTTTAATTGATCTCACATGTTTTCCTTACTTCTGTTTTTTCGTACTTTTGTCAAGAATTCTTCTTGAAGTCCAAAGTACATTTTTTTGTTTTTTTGTCTTTCTTTTTTCTAGTTGACCTTTTTTCAGCACAACTTGAAGGACAAATGTAAACATAGCTCGTGCCTTAGCTGTTAACAATAATTACTATTGTGGTTATTTTATTGAACTGTTAATGGTTTTTAATCCAAATTTAGATATTTTAATTAGGCTTAAGTTCATTGAATTTAATTTGCATTAAATTATTTTTTATGAAGAAAGGAATTTTTACAACATGGAAGATTAATTAAAATTGTTATTGATAATTTTCATTCTTGACTGACCTGGGATTCGAAGCCAGGCTGTCTGGCGTGTGATTCGAACCCAGGCGGCTGGTTACCCTGACATGTTTCGACCTCAACCACTAGGTCTTCTCAAAGGGATTTGCCGTCTTACACTCGCAGCCATCGATGACTGCTGACGTCAGTAGTCAAACATCAATCCTTAAACCAAATTGTATTTTAACCTTTGGTAGATCGAAATTTGCTTTTTTTGAATGATTATCCATTTTTAATTGATCTCACATGTTTTCCTTACTTCTGTTTTTTCGTACTTTTGTCAAGAATTCTTCTTGAAGTCCAAAGTACATTTTTTTGTTTTTTTGTCTTTCTTTTTTCTAGTTGACCTTTTTTCAGCACAACTTGAAGGACAAATGTAAACATAGCTCGTGCCTTAGCTGTTAACAATAATTACTATTGTGGTTATTTTATTGAACTGTTAATGGTTTTTAATCCAAATTTAGATATTTTAATTAGGCTTAAGTTCATTGAATTTAATTTGCATTAAATTATTTTTTATGAAGAAAGGAATTTTTACAACATGGAAGATTAATTAAAATTGTTATTGATAATTTTCATTCTTGACTGACCTGGGATTCGAAGCCAGGCTGTCTGGCGTGTGATTCGAACCCAGGCGGCTGGTTACCCTGACATGTTTCGACCTCAACCACTAGGTCTTCTCAAAGGGATTTGCCGTCTTACACTCGCAGCCATCGATGACTGCTGACGTCAGTAGTCAAACATCAATCCTTAAACCAAATTGTATTTTAACCTTTGGTAGATCGAAATTTGCTTTTTTTGAATGATTATCCATTTTTAATTGATCTCACATGTTTTCCTTACTTCTGTTTTTTCGTACTTTTGTCAAGAATTCTTCTTGAAGTCCAAAGTACATTTTTTTGTTTTTTTTGTCTTTCTTTTTTCTAGTTGACCTTTTTTCAGCACAACTTGAAGGACAAATGTAAACATAGCTCGTGCCTTAGCTGTTAACAATAATTACTATTGTGGTTATTTTATTGAACTGTTAATGGTTTTTAATCCAAATTTAGATATTTTAATTAGGCTTAAGTTCATTGAATTTAATTTGCATTAAATTATTTTTTATGAAGAAAGGAATTTTTACAACATGGAAGATTAATTAAAATTGTTATTGATAATTTTCATTCTTGACTGACCTGGGATTCGAAGCCAGGCTGTCTGGCGTGTGATTCGAACCCAGGCGGCTGGTTACCCTGACATGTTTCGACCTCAACCACTAGGTCTTCTCAAAGGGATTTGCCGTCTTACACTCGCAGCCATCGATGACTGCTGACGTCAGTAGTCAAACATCAATCCTTAAACCAAATTGTATTTTAACCTTTGGTAGATCGAAATTTGCTTTTTTTGAATGATTATCCATTTTTAATTGATCTCACATGTTTTCCTTACTTCTGTTTTTTCGTACTTTTGTCAAGAATTCTTCTTGAAGTCCAAAGTACATTTTTTTGTTTTTTTGTCTTTCTTTTTTCTAGTTGACCTTTTTTCATCACAACTTGAAGGACAAATGTAAACATAGCTCGTGCCTTAGCTGTTAACAATAATTACTATTGTGGTTATTTTATTGAACTGTTAATGGTTTTTAATCCAAATTTAGATATTTTAATTAGGCTTAAGTTCATTGAATTTAATTTGCATTAAATTATTTTTTATGAAGAAAGGAATTTTTACAACATGGAAGATTAATAAAAATTGTTATTGATAATTTTCATTCTTGACTGACCTGGGATTCGAAGCCAGGCTGTCTGGCGTGTGATTCGAACCCAGGCGGCTGGTTACCCTGACATGTTTCGACCTCAACCACTAGGTCTTCTCAAAGGGATTTGCCGTCTTACACTCGCAGCCATCGATGACTGCTGACGTCAGTAGTCAAACATCAATCCTTAAACCAAATTGTATTTTAACCTTTGGTAGATCGAAATTTGCTTTTTTTGAATGATTATCCATTTTTAATTGATCTCACATGTTTTCCTTACTTCTGTTTTTTCGTACTTTTGTCAAGAATTCTTCTTGAAGTCCAAAGTACATTTTTTTGTTTTTTTGTCTTTCTTTTTTCTAGTTGACCTTTTTTCAGCACAACTTGAAGGACAAATGTAAACATAGCTCGTGCCTTAGCTGTTAACAATAATTACTATTGTGGTTATTTTATTGAACTGTTAATGGTTTTTAATCCAAATTTAGATATTTTAATTAGGCTTAAGTTCATTGAATTTAATTTGCATTAAATTATTTTTTATGAAGAAAGGAATTTTTACAACATGGAAGATTAATTAAAATTGTTATTGATAATTTTCATTCTTGACTGACCTGGGATTCGAAGCCAGGCTGTCTGGCGTGTGATTCGAACCCAGGCGGCTGGTTACCCTGACATGTTTCGACCTCAACCACTAGGTCTTCTCAAAGGGATTTGCCGTCTTACACTCGCAGCCATCGATGACTGCTGACGTCAGTAGTCAAACATCAATCCTTAAACCAAATTGTATTTTAACCTTTGGTAGATCGAAATTTGCTTTTTTTGAATGATTATCCATTTTTAATTGATCTCACATGTTTTCCTTACTTCTGTTTTTTCGTACTTTTGTCAAGAATTCTTCTTGAAGTCCAAAGTACATTTTTTTGTTTTTTTGTCTTTCTTTTTTCTAGTTGACCTTTTTTCAGCACAACTTGAAGGACAAATGTAAACATAGCTCGTGCCTTAGCTGTTAACAATAATTACTATTGTGGTTATTTTATTGAACTGTTAATGGTTTTTAATCCAAATTTAGATATTTTAATTAGGCTTAAGTTCATTGAATTTAATTTGCATTAAATTATTTTTTATGAAGAAAGGAATTTTTACAACATGGAAGATTAATTAAAATTGTTATTGATAATTTTCATTCTTGACTGACCTGGGATTCGAAGCCAGGCTGTCTGGCGTGTGATTCGAACCCAGGCGGCTGGTTACCCTGACATGTTTCGACCTCAACCACTATGTCTTCTCAAAGGGATTTGCCGTCTTACACTCGCAGCCATCGATGACTGCTGACGTCAGTAGTCAAACATCAATCCTTAAACCAAATTGTATTTTAACCTTTGGTAGATCGAAATTTGCTTTTTTTGAATGATTATCCATTTTTAATTGATCTCACATGTTTTCCTTACTTCTGTTTTTTCGTACTTTTGTCAAGAATTCTTCTTGAAGTCCAAAGTACATTTTTTTGTTTTTTTGTCTTTCTTTTTTCTAGTTGACCTTTTTTTCAGCACAACTTGAAGGACAAATGTAAACATAGCTCGTGCCTTAGCTGTTAACAATAATTACTATTGTGGTTATTTTATTGAACTGTTAATGGTTTTTAATCCAAATTTAGATATTTTAATTAGGCTTAAGTTCATTGAATTTAATTTGCATTAAATTATTTTTTATGAAGAAAGGAATTTTTACAACATGGAAGATTAATTAAAATTGTTATTGATAATTTTCATTCTTGACTGACCTGGGATTCGAAGCCAGGCTGTCTGGCGTGTGATTCGATCTACCAAAGGTTAAAATACAATTTGGTTTAAGGATTGATGTTTGACTACTGACGTCAGCAGTCATCGATGGCTGCGAGTGTAAGACGGCAAATCCCTTTGAGAAGACCTAGTGGTTGAGGTCGAAACATGTCAGGGTAACCAGCCGCCTGGGTTCGAATCACACGCCAGACAGCCTGGCTTCGAATCCCAGGTCAGTCAAGAATGAAAATTATCAATAACAATTTTAATTAATCTTCCATGTTGTAAAAATTCCTTTCTTCATAAAAAATAATTTAATGCAAATTAAATTCAATGAACTTAAGCCTAATTAAAATATCTAAATTTGGATTAAAAACCATTAACAGTTCAAAAAAATAACCACAATAGTAATTATTGTTAACAGCTAAGGCACGAGCTATGTTTACATTTGTCCTTCAAGTTGTGCTGAAAAAAGGTCAACTAGAAAAAAGAAAGACAAAAAAACAAAAAAATGTACTTTGGACTTCAAGAAGAATTCTTGACAAAAGTACGAAAAAACAGAAGTAAGGAAAACATGTGAGATCAATTAAAAATGGATAATCATTCAAAAAAAGCAAATTTCGATCTACCAAAGGTTAAAATACAATTTGGTTTAAGGATTGATGTTTGACTACTGACGTCAGCAGTCATCGATGGCTGCGAGTGTAAGACGGCAAATCCCTTTGAGAAGACCTAGTGGTTGAGGTCGAAACATGTCAGGGTAACCAGCCGCCTGGGTTCGAATCACACGCCAGACAGCCTGGCTTCGAATCCCAGGTCAGTCAAGAATGAAAATTATCAATAACAATTTTAATTAATCTTCCATGTTGTAAAAATTCCTTTCTTCATAAAAAATAATTTAATGCAAATTAAATTCAATGAACTTAAGCCTAATTAAAATATCTATATTTAATTTTAAGTTTTAGATTATATTTAAAAATTTTTTTTTTTTTAGTTTTAAGATTTTTAATTTAAAATGTTTTTTTTTCAGAATTTATATTTTTACATACATATCTTAAAAACAACTTACTATTATGGTTGCTTTTGTTCATATTGATGACTGTTGGTGCTGCTCCTATTGTTGCTGTTTATGTTGATGTTGTTGCTCGCTGTATCTGCTGCTTCGGAGCAGAGCGACACTTCTTTTTCTGCTTCATAATTATTAGTTGATACAGTAGATTTATTGCCTTAATAAATTGTTGATTTTCTTCCTTTCTTTTGGTTGACACAATCACTTTCTTTATATTTGATATATAGGCATTTCCTCCGAATGGTCAACCAGGATGGAAAAATTAAATGTTGATAATCATCGTGTTTTATTGATTTTTACATTTCGCTACTGTCAGCCAAAGTTGAATTTATTATTGTTCTTTGTATTGTATTTTAAAATGTTTTTTTTTTCACCTGAATTAATTGTTGTTATTTTGTTTTCGCCAAATTTATTATCGTTTTTATACTTTCACTTAAATTAATTATTGTTCTCTTTGATTTTATTTGTTTTATTTAAGTTTATTATTTTCTTCAGAAAAATATATTTGTAAAAATTTATAAAATGGCAGGATCGCCATTTAAATGAAAGGCTGATCTTTAATGTTCTCACTCTAACGAGCAATTACACTTTATTTGTTTATTATTACTTACACTTCCCTGGCTTAAACAAAACTTAATCACTAATACAATCCTAGCTAGAGAGAGAGAGAAAGAGAGAGACCGTCACGTGTATAATGTGCTCATCGTATCATGGGAACCATTTACTACACAGTTTTGCCTGTCTTGATAACTGTACTGTGGCAAGGAGTGTTTTTGTATAAAGTTTCATCTAGCATTAATAATATGAGACATTATAGTGGTTCCCGTGGGAATGTCGTTACACATAACTATATGAGTTATGGCAGAACATTATACACGCTACAAAAGTGCTCTTCATACCTAAGGTAGGGGGCAAGTCTAAACAATTGCCCTAGTCATACAGACCACTAAGCCTCAGTTCGTTTTTCTTGAAGAGCATGGAAATAGATAAATTCATAAGGGAAGTATATCTATCGAAAACTCCCATCCATCACGTTTTGGGCACGATTGAAAAGGCGCTGGACGCAAGGCAAATCGCTCTGTATGCGTTCGTCGATATTCATGGAGCCTTCAACAACACTTCCTATGACGCAATCAGATTTGCTCTAGCAAGGAATGGTATTCCAGTTGTTATAAGAAACTGGATAAGGGAAATGCTTATATCCAGGGTGAACAAGTTGGATCTATGTGGCCCATCGAGGACCATTGAAGCAACCAAAGGTGGCACACAGGTTGGCGTCCTATCTCCTCTTCTGTGCACCTTGTTCATAGATCAGCTATTGGAGATCCTTAATGACCTGGGCTTCCGAACTTATGGCTGCGCGGACGATCTAGTTATATCTGACTGATTAGAAAACAGGGGCATTCGTCGCCCCTTTAAAGACACTGAGCCTTTCGTCGGCGTCCCTGCCAGTCACATTAAAAAATGTTGCAAACGTGATCCGAACGTGAATTCCTTCACATATGGACGTCCATTTCTGGATTAAGATAGTCCAAGAGGGTTGTGACCCTGTCCCGTAGCAGGACAGGTGGGCTACTTCTTCCTGAGAAGGGGGGAACTTAGGCTACTTGTGTGCCTATTCAAGGCGCATTGCGGTCTCAGATACCATCAACATATAATGGGTAATGTTGGTACCAAGATATGCAGATTTTGTAAAATTGATGACGAAACGTCGGAACTTCCCCTCTGCGACTGTCCTGTTTTGGGGACTTCCAGGCGGAAATTTTTCGAGGGCAAATGATGAGCCCAACTGAAATCTACTATCTTTCACCGTGCAGGGTAATAGGCTATATACGCATCCTGAACCTGACATGGTGATATACACACGCTGCATAAAAGATCCTTTGGATCGCGGCGCGCATGGCCTTCTTAATATCTGTATAGATTTTGCAATTAGCGCCGACATCCTCTATTCTCTTTAAAAGTTTCTCCGAAACTCATCACATTAACGCCGCAGAGTTGCGCCTTTAGACTTTTATCGTTGCAAATATCATAACTTTTGAAATAATTAAGATATTTCAAAGAATGAAAAACATTTTGAAATTGTGCATTAAAAATAATGTCTACGACATACTGCTAGAGGTATAAAGTGCTCTAAAAATTGCAGTCAAAGTATGATCATTTTTCCGGTATAAATTTAACATGTTTATTATACATAAATTTTTTCTTTGTATCGCTAATACGCATTTTTATATACTTTAAATACTTAAATCAAAGTTAATTTATAGTATATAACTAGTTTAACCTCGTGCGCTTTGCAAAACATATTGCTTAAATCAAAAAGTCTAGAAAATAATAGCGCTCTGATATACCATGTTAAACTAATTGTAAATTTCGCATCATAAATTTTTATATTAATTAAAAATTAAACTCAACATGAGAACTAAAATTCCCAGCTTCTATTTGTTAAATTTCTTATTTATATTAAAGAAACACATTTTTGAAATATTCTTTATAATAATATATTAATGCTATAGAAATTAAGCTATTTATTATATATTTCTTAAATTAGAATATTTTTTTTATTAGTTAGTTCTCTTTAATATAGCCATTAACATTGGGAGCGCTATCTTATTGACATGAAATATCGGAGCTATAATTATGTTCTTCCTAATCCTTTTGAGATCTTCGTGATCTCAGTGGGTCTGAATAGGTCGCCAACATATTTAAAAGTCGTCATTCTGTCTAATCCGTGAAATCTTGCAAGTATTCGTGTATGTAAATTCTTTGTAGTCTTTGTTCTTGGAAGGCAATTGGAAGGCATTGATATTCATTTAAATTTTTATCATGTGCCAAAATCTTATAAACCGTAGGAGTAAGTTTCTTGTCAGGGTACAATTGAGCCAAAAGTTGGGCAGTTTTTGATGCATAATCATCAAACTTTGGGCCATTTATCATTTCTCTAGTGTTTATAACATTTGGAATAACTGCCTACATTTTTATAATATTATTGTCCACCCCAGTAATTCGGGCTGCTACCTCATCCTTTTCAAAAAATGCTCAGGATATATTACCATCGCTAGTATTTCCATACCCCTGCTTTGGGCAGTCTACCTTCAGTCTGAACTTCCTAAAAAAAATTATTTTGTGTATTTATTTTTCGAGCAGATCGTTTTTTTTTTTTTAGTGCTGCGATCTTATCAAAACATTCTCCTTATGCCGGAATTGTATACGCTAGCTTTAAAATCAATTCAATGCTGCTTATTTGGCATGTAATGGAGAATAGTTTTGCTCATCACTTGAATCATCAAAATTCTGAAAGTCTTTCTGTAACTTTTGCAAATTGCACACATTAAAGTTGAATCATTGTAAAAATTCACAATCAATCGAAACGGCTTTAATTTGGAAATTTGCTTTTTTATATCGTGTACTGGAGATTTGATTATTTCTGAAGACTCCTTTGCATATTGAAAAAATATCGGACGGCAAAAATTAGCTGACGATGGGCGAGGATTTTTCCAATGCTCAGAGATTTCACTTCTCAGTCGTAAAGGAACTTTAGAAGCCATAAACATATTTGCATCTTTAACACAGGGTCTCCACCTGAGATAATATCTGATATAATATATGAGAGAACGCCGGCAGAATGAGAGAGCACATTTCTTCATGTTAATCTTAATCTTAAACAAGGGGAACATGTATCTTATAAGATTTCATAATTTACTGATTTTCGTACAGTAAACTTGTGTCGTTTTTGATTCTTTTTTTTAGTTTTTTCTCTGTTTTTAGTGTTTAATATTATTTTTTAAGCACTTTTCACAAGAATTCAACTATTTTCACTTAAAAAATTAAACATTTTAATGATAGCGTCTTATTATTAATTTATGTGTATGTATGTATGTGTATTTTTGACAGCTCATCTTATAAGATAGTTGTTATAAGATTTCTGATAACAACTGTCTCATAACATTTATTATAATATTAATTCTAACACTATTTGAGAGTCCACACGTAAGATAATACTCTCTGTGATTGAATTTGACGTTTGCTAATATAAAAATCTTATATCTTATATCAGGTGGAGACCCTGTGTAATAGTTGTGTTATTTGTCGATATTTTTTGTTTGTAAGCACTTTAGGGTTGCCATTAGTACTGTTTTTATCAGTACATGTACTGTTTTTTGTTCAAAGTACTGATTTATGCATTACAAGCAAATCAGTACGCAAATGTACTGATTTTTTCATTAATGTACTGTTTTTGTACTGTTATTATATATTAATTTTGTTCAGTATATAGTTTGTCATATTGTCAAATTGTTTGCGATACAAATATTAATATGGATGTCCTTACCGATTAGTTATAAACATTAAAGATTTTTGCCGAGTCAGTACGAAAAAAGAAGACAGTAGAAGAAGAATGGAAAGTGTTTCTAAATGGTGGTGCATTAACGAATTTGAGGAAATGTGTTATTTTATTTCTTCCATTCCACATTCAAACGCTTTTACAGAACGAGTCTTTAGTTTTCAAAGTGGAAAAAAGAGAGTAACAGGCTCCTAATATAAAACTTAGAAAGTGAGTTGAAGATAAAGACAAACTTTAGTTATAGTTGTAATGAGTTTTACAATTTCTTGAAGACTGAAGACAGGAAAAAATTGGAGCTATGTCCAAAAAGGCACCGCAAAATAAAACAGATTTAGCATAACCTTTTACTTGCAAAATAAAATTAATTATGCTGGTAGATTTAGCAAGAAACTACTTTAATTTAATTTTTGTTTAATTCTATGTTGACCTATATTCAAAAAATATAATAGAATAAACGAAATAAAATTTTAGATCACATGTTGGTCACGTTTTTTTTCGTAGGTTAAGAAAAGACCTAATGCAACAATTAACACAAACAATATTAACCTTGGCCCTTTATAGTGCATTTACACCTACACCATAACAGGTTATAAGTTGTTTATGATGATAAACTAGTTTAAGAAACTTGTTTATCCATACAAATTATAAACACGTTTGTAACTAGCTTTTGAGATAAACTAGTTGCAAACAACCAGTTTTTGTTAATGCAACTCTGTTCTTTTCAAATTTTGATCTGGCAACGCTAGTGATATTTGACATTTCATAAAAAAAAATTAAGTTAAAAAAGTTTGCGTTAAAAAAAGGAACACATCAAGAAAAAGTTTAAAAAAATTAATTGAAAATTGTTTTATATAATATGGATAACGAAAATAAAAGGTATGTTTATCGTATGTATAAATGTACGTGCACCAACGTTTTTAAGTTTTTTTTACTGAAGTCAGCTGTTTTGTGACACGGCTGTTAAACTGTTAACTGTCAAAACTGCTGATGTAAACGATATAGTTTATGAAAGTAGTTTACGATCATAAACTAGTTTGAAAATTACAAGTGTAAATGCACTATTAAGTACCAAGCTTCAGACATAATAAACTCAATTCTTGCTTTTAATAAAACTAATGTTTCTTTGATAAATATTAAACCAAGTAGCTAGCAAGAAATAAAGAATCGAATTTTTAACAACTTGTTGGGTTTTAGATTTTTTTGTTATACACTTTGTATTCCCGCTAAAATATATACGGAGTTGAATTATTGTATTGAAAAAGTTCAGTTTAATTAATTAAAATTCGTCACTGTTTAAATTATAGACTGAATTCAGGTTTTGGTTTAAAAAGATTAAAACTTTTTATGTTATTGATATACAATTTTCTATTAAAAAAGTAACTGCCTATTTCACTAAATGCGAACGAACGCTTTCGTTCGCACAAATACATGTAAAACAAAAACAAATTCTCAAAAATTTGTTCGCATTTAGTGAAATAGGCAGTAAATGTACTGTTTTTTATGCAATTGTACTGATTTTTTTTCTCTTATGTACTGATTTCAAAACTGGCAACCATAAAGCACTTTGACTGGATGATCATCACATCCCCACTTATTTATCAATGGAAGCCTATCTGAAAGTAATACTGCTTCCTCTTTAGGCAAACTTTAAATAAGACGTTTGCATGTATGATCCATCAAGTCTTGCATTTTTACCTCTACTGATATTTCAGTAACCTT
The DNA here is from genome assembly GCA_943735925.1 of Pollenia amentaria. Taxonomy (NCBI): domain Eukaryota; kingdom Metazoa; phylum Arthropoda; class Insecta; order Diptera; family Polleniidae; genus Pollenia; species Pollenia amentaria. Next base: position 101,602,616 of record OX031006.1, on the reverse strand, counting down.
TACGTTATATAGCACTGCTTCTTTTTGGCAGATGTAAGCTTTTTGTAACCAGGTAGAATTTTTACGTAATGATTCCTTAAAGTGCTTCGTAAAATAGAATATTTTTCCTTTGATAATCCCAAATCCATAAACAATGTTAAGGCTTCTTTTATGCTATACTCTGTGGGTAAAGCATTTGGAGGAGTTGGAATACTCTATTTGAGCCTCTGCAGCCGAATTGGGCTTGCAAGCAATACAGCTTTTGTAATGTCGGACCTTGATTTATCTTTATCTTTTACATACTAAAGACATAATGCTTCTGAGAGTTGCGATTTAGATATATCTTTTGTGGCATTTTGAAATTTACGCTTTCTTGGGTACTCAGAACACTCGTTTTTAGATTTGCAGGTCTTCATCTTTTACTATTAGAGAATGTATGCGGTTCTTCTATCTTTTCAAACGTTGTTACTGCATTTTTCATAAATATTTACTTCGCACGGTGTGAGGCAAGCCATTTTTGTATTAATTGTAAAGTAAACGAAGTGAATTTAACGATAAGCAATAAAAAAAAGGAAACAAGTAACTTTATTTTGCACTAAGGTTGTATTGAAAAAAACTTTGGAGAGCCTTTTTTATTTCTTTTCACATTTGGAACACATCTCTGTAACATACATAAAAAAATAAAAATAAAAAATGTCTCGTTTTCGCTATGAGATTGTTACAGTTTTCTTCTTATTTTACCTGAAGCTGCAATTTGTTGTGGTCAAGCTTAGTTAAATTATTTAAAGTATTGTGTAGAAAATATGTTCCGAAAATATGGGCGAGACCATTTTTGGCCATTTTTAGATATGCTCTATTTTGTTTGCAAAAATTACCTTAATATAGGGTATATGAAAAACGGGACTGCCGAAAGAATAGGGGATCTGATGAACATTTTGCTACTTATTTTAATAAAAAAAATACACCTTTAAAAACATACCAAAAAAGAAGGCAATATTTCTGACACTTCTAGTCTAAAGTGCATTTTCCGCTTTGAGCAGCTTAAGGAAAACGTTTTTGTGGGCTAGTGTAAAACGTCCTTTAACCGTAACGTGCCATCCTGTAGAAAATAGAATTTCATTACGAGGTTACGTGACAGTTGCAGATAGTGATGGGCTGCTTATATTTTAAATGGAATGCGGGTAAAATCACTCTTTTTCTTTGGTTCTTTTTTCAGTAATAATATCTGTGGACTTTTGACAAAATAACTTACAATACATACATTATATCATTTATACAAATATTTGTTTATATGTATAAAAAAAATGCATACATATACACAAACAATAAGAAAGCCTGGGTTTTAATGGTAGCAAAACCTAGTTTTGTGTATGCACATTTTGAAAATAATATGAGCATATGCTATAATACATATTTTTATATTTAGTCAATTCACAAGGTATCCTAACATGTCATATTGTCAAAATGTCCTAATATTTCACAATGGTTTAAAAATATTGTTGTACGGCTCAGCCGCTCAGCGCTGGACTTTTCTGATTAATTACGACAGCACAATAAACACAGCAAGCAACGTTCTATTTATTTAAGACACTTTTTGTTAACAAACCAACAACAATATTTTTAAACCATTGTGAAATATTAGGACATTTTGACAATATGACATGTTAGGATACCTTGTGAATTGACTAATTGTAAATCTATAATATAAAAAACGAGTATTAAATTATTTATGTATTTATACATACAAGAAATACAGTTTAAATACAATTTAAATCAATTTAAATAAACCTATAAACACAGAAATAAAGGTTATATATAGCATTTGAAACTAGTCTAAAAAAAATAAAAATACCAGTTTGGTACTTTTTCGATATTCGGACTTTTAAAGGTGAAACCCGTGACTATTTTTGGGACTTTTTTACATAATATTTTTTTTCCTTTCATTAAAATGTACGTAACAAATTATGGGCTTCCACTACAATTTTGAAATTTTTGTTGCTTCAACGGGGAGAAAAAAGTACAAAAAGGGGATATGCTGAAAACTAAATTTCTTTCTTTAGCTATTTGGTTCTACAACTGGTACTTTTTTTAATTATAGTTAATATTGGACCTAGAAACATAAACTTTAACATTCAATGTCTTGAGTGGATAAGAATCTATGAGGGAACATATTGGTACTTTTGTTGTTTAACTGGTACTTTTTGAATTTCCGTTCGTATTGGACCTATAAACATAAAATTAAACATGCAAGGTCCTGAGTGAATGAGAATCTGTAAGAGGACTTTTGGTACTTTTTCGGTCTCTGCCTGGTACTTTTTTTAATTTTCGTTAATATTGGACTTATGAACATAAAATCAAACATGCATGGTCCTCAGTAAATGAGAATCTGTTATAGGGCTTGTTGTTATTTTTTTGTTCTTTAACTGGTACTATTTGAATTTCCGTTGTTATTAGAACTAGAAACATAAAATTAAACATGCAAGGTCCTTAGTGAATGATAATCTGTAAGAGGGATTTTTGGTACTTTTTCGTTGTCTAACTGGTACTTTTTTACTTATGCTGGTACTTTTTTAATTAAATATTTATTGTTTTCCAGTAAATAAAAAAAAGCGAACAAGTGCCTGGTACTTTTTTTAAATTCGGCCCTTTTAGGGAGTAAATGGGTAAAACCTGTATTTTAAAAGTTTTTTGTCACGCCATCTATCTTTTTATCTATACACATAGAAATAAAAGTAATATAACATTTGTAATTTATCTAAGAGTGCAAATGCAAATTCCGTACTTTTCGAAATCCAAACGTTTAAGGGGTGAAAATCGTACATAAAAGATTTTTTTTCTCCATCTATTTATCTGTCATTGCACAGTCTAAACGCCTGAAGCTAAAGAGTTAAGGTGAAAATCGTACCTTTTGCAAAGTAGCGGATTAAATGCATTTAAACAAGTTAAAACCTATAATACATTACATCTTACATCCAATTTCATCAAGTTCAGTTAAAACTTAACTGTTACCTTAACTTACAGCTAACAATATGTTTTCGACAGTTGATAGCTCGAAGTTAATTATAACTGAACTTGGTGAAATTGACCGTTAGTCGAATAAAATTTCTGGAAGGGCGATAAGAAACTGAAAGTATAACATTACGAAGTAGGAATTCAGACACAATTTTACCGTTTAACCAGTTCAGCAGGAAGGAGAAATTTTATTTGCTACATATATTTAATAACATATTTTTTACAATTTTATAACCCTTAATAAGCAGTGGTGTATGAAGGTATACTAAGTTTACCATTCCATGTGAATCTTTTTTTTTAATATTCATCTGTGGCGAAATGCCTATTGTCATTAAATTTCAACAAATTCGTTTCGTAAGGCACAAATTTCGTGAATATCGTCCATAATTTACCTAAGGCTCCTTGTTGACACTAGTCTCGTAAATCATGTAAGTATGGCTAAACTCGTAACGAATAATGCTTTTGTGGTGCAATTTAGCATAATCTAATTTCACAAGACTCAAAATTACTTGAAATGCCACATATAAAGCACAATCTAGGATAACACTTTACTACGCCCTTAACCGCAAAACCTTATAATATTATTGTAAAATTTACATTTCTGTTTGCTAAGACAAGAAATAAAATTTGGGAAGATAGGTCTATAATTTATCATAGGCCCTATTTAAGTCCCATTCTCAAAAATTAGGTTAATAAGCCTTAAACTGTAGCAAATTTAAATATTGTGGTAAAATTAAGTTGGATTAAACTACTAAAGACACTAGTCCGACATAGATTTACTTAAGTTTTAAAAAAGATTATATTCAAAATTTCCCGGGAATCCTGCAACTAATTCCCGGGAAAGCGGGAATCGAAAACAATTGAAAATCTCGGGAATTCCCGGGAAGAGAATTATACATATATTACCTCATTTATGTGTATAATATATTTACAAATTATTAAATATTGAAAACAACCATTAGCAAAAGTAGTACAGTAGTCCCTCAATTTACGTCGCACTTGGTTCCGGAAAATGACGACGTACATCGAAACAACGTAAATCGAATTTAAACATGCTCCATGTGTTCTATAAAAGGTACCTGTATTAAAAACTTAAAAATTACGTCTAAAGTAAAGTATAAACAAATAACAAAACATTTACAGAATTAAACAAGTAAGAAAGTATATTTAAAATCAAATTTTGAAAAGTTTACCCTATTTGGGACCCATGGGCAATCATGGACACACAAGAAAAAAATTATGTTATGAGGTTAAGATTCATGTAAAAGTTTTTTATGCCGAATATTTTTTAGATATCTTCATCTATATGAGATAAGTTTAAATGATTTTAGATAAGGGGGCTTATATGGAAGACCTATAGTTTATTTTGGATCTACAAACACCACGTTTTGCCATGACATAGAAGTTATCGTTTTTTGCTAAATTTTGTGTCAATACCAACATTTATAAAAAATATATTATCGGGATAGTATATAGTTGGGAACTTTGGTCAAATATAGGCCAATTCCAACATAATTTTTTAAGATGATTTAAATTGCAATGAAATAAGTTTGGACCAAATTTGAACCAACATAATAAGTTGGTTCATGGGAACAAATACTCAATTCCGAAAAACCTTGTGTCGGGGCTATGTGAATTTATGAACCGATACTCACCATCTTCCATAGGCATTTATACCAAATTTCATGATTGTAAAAAACTGTAATTTGCGCACAATGTTTCAAGCCTGCAAGCCAGCCGAACGAACGGATATCGTTAGGTCGATTGAAACGGTGATTCTTAGTCGATCGGTATACTAAAAGTAGGGTCTAGTACCAATATCATAAAGTGTAACAAACCTTATCACAAACGTATAATACCCTTTCTACTACATATTTTGTTTTTTTGAGCTCATATTTCTGTCCGTTGTGTTTGAGAAGCAAAACAAAAATGTGTCCATGTATAGATAGGAATAGCTACACACGCATAAAAACCCCAAAAGAACATTTTAACTAAAAACTGTAATTCCGCGCTTTTTGCTTATAAAACATAAGCAAATGAGGCGACGTACATCGAAAGGCGACGCAAATCGAGGTTATAAGACACAAAAAATCAGAGGACGCAAATTAAATTAAGAAGTCACAAAAACTTTGGCGGCGCAAACCGAAACAACGTTAATCAAGGCGACGTAAATCAAGGGATTACGGTACTACTATATCGAAATTTGTCCTTATTTAGGTTTAAAGCCAATGTACTTTACACTAGTTTAGTGTATTGGTTAACTAACGTTAACTTTGACTTATCTTTGGATAACCCTACAGCCACACGTTCAATAAATCACTCTCAAGTTATTCACACAAACTGCTTGTCAAAACGTGTTTGAATTGACAGCTCTGGCACAAACTGCACTCAATTTGATAAGAAACAACTCAAAATAGTGGCTTAACTCAAAGTATTTTTTAAAAAAGCACAAGAATTTTTAAAAACAATTTTTTTTTAATCAAGCACATTATTTTTTTTAAGAAATATAAAAGAAGTTGAGTTTAAGACGGATAACACTTATTTTTAACCGAATTATAAGGTATATTTATAGACTTAGTTTTCTTTATTGTTAATTTCAAGATTTTATAAAGATAAAAGTATTAATCACATTTTTTCAAATAATAACTACTCAAACACCCTCATATTTAGTTCGTATATTTCATTTTTCTAGATCCACAAGGAACACAACACTAATTTATCCAAGAATTAAGAATTCAACGTTTGAAAGATCATTTTTTATAAGAGCGTGTAGACTGTGGAACACGTTACCTGTAGATTATAGAAGATTTAATTTTTCGAAATACGTTTTTAAACAATTATTAATGAGCTATTTTGATCACTAATGCATGTGTTGTTGTTATGTACATGGATTCCCTAAAAAAAAAAAGTTGAAAAGTTAATAGAATAAAAGTTATTTTTAATATATACATTATATTTAATATATACATTATCATATGTCATTACAAAGTTGTAAATAACTATATTAATCGCAGATGGCCTAAGGGCTCGATTAATTAATAAAGGAAATAAATAAAAAAAATAAATAAGCTCGAGGTCCATGTTTTTCTTTTATAAAATCATATTTTAGTTTCCAATATTTCGCTACAAAACATCGAGTAGCATCATTAGGGTTAAAGCTACAAAAATATAAAAACAAACGGCACAACACAAAATATATAAACAACAAAAAACACTCAATGCAACAAAAAAACATGCTTACATAAAATTTTTAAAATTCAAAAACAAAACGTTAAAAAATGTAGTTATCACTACTTCTTCTGATATTGGGCTGATTATATACTATATATTGCATTGTATGTATATTAGTTATTGCACTGTGTTTTTTTGTTCTTATTAACTAAATGACGATAGAATTCTGCAGAGTGATCTGTGGGATCAGCCTAAAAGTCAATTCTCTCCTTTGTTGGTGTGTTTATAATGTGAAGTACTTCTAACATTAAGCTTCGTTTGTAATTAGGTCTGTCTGGGTACTTTTCCAGTAGCAAATACTCAGTAAATTGTTTTGGGAGAGTAAGACAAATTTTACTCTTTCGGCTGAGAATATCTCAAAAAGTACGCAGACGGTATCCAGTGAAATCTTGCAAGAAAACAGCTGATCGGTGTGAAAACAATTGAAATAACAAACGTGAGCCAAGATAGCGTTGAAGAAATAACGTCCAATTTGGGAATTTAAAAACCGGGAAACCAAAATACCCAAATAATGGGTATTTGCAGTATAAACAAAAAGTTAGCGTCGAATTTAGGAATTTAAAATAGGGAAGTACAAATATAGGAACAAATCTAGTTTACCGACGCAGCTCCAAATAAAAAAAAGTACCCAGGGTGTTGGAAAATGAAAAAATAAGAAGAAAAAATAAAATAAAAAAGTTGGCGCAAACGCTTAGTTTTCGAGTTATGGACGTTTAAAGTTTTCATATAAATATGTGATTTTCCACTACAATTCTAAACGGTACTTTTTTTTTTATTTGGAGCTGCGTCGGTAAACTAGATTTAAGCCCAAATATATTTATATTTTTAATAAAAATACAAAAAATATTTACCACAGGCTTTTGCAGGGTATAAACTATATATTTTCTGAAAGTAAATAGTTTTCTGGACAAAATGAGCGATGCGTGCAAAAAATCGTTCGGACAGTCCGAGAAATCTGGGTTCATCCAAAATGGTCAGTAAAAATCTTTAATGATTTATTTAATGAACCACAGGCTTTTGCACGGTATAAACTATATATTTTTTGCACGCATCGCTCATTTTGTCCAGAATAAATAGTTTCAATATATAATAGTTCAGAAAATATATAGTTTATACCGTGCAAAAGCCTGTGGTAAATATTTTTAGTATTTTTAAAAATATAAATATATTTTTACTTTCCCTTTTTAAATTCCTAAATTCGACGCTAACATTTTGTTCATATACTGTAAATCCCCATTATTTGGGTATTTTGGTTTCCCGGTTTTTAAATTCCCAAATTCGACGCTATTTCGTCGACGCTATCTTGGCACACGTAAACTCTTTCATTCAAACAGTATATAAAAACAGCTGTTCAAACTAGTTGCAAAATCTTACCACAGGAAATTTCTCCAGTAACATTTTGCAAGTTCTCTAACTTTCAACTGTCAAAAAATTCTCTTTTTTGCTCTCTCGCTGTAAGAGATTTGGAGTACGCAGACAACATTTTGCAAGATTTTGCGACACCACGCGTTACACGCCTTTTCGCAGTCTACGCAGCTGTCAAAAAAGTAGAATCTGTGTAGTTGTATGTAACAAGTTTCATGCACAATAGCCTAGGATGCATTGAGGCGTTGAACGCGAAAAGTAGGTTTACTTTCTACTTTTGCAAGCGTCACAAGCAGCGTTTGAATAAATCAGCTGATTTTGACAAATGAAATTTTATTTTTACTTATGGTGATGCCGCATTAGAAGCGTTGCATGTAACTTGAAACGTAGAACGCAAGTAAGGTATAAAACGCATGCAATGCGTGGAGGCTAAGACGCGTGGTGTGGACCTCCAGCTTTTGTACAAAATTATGCAAAATATGTGTACGCAGACAGACCTATTATTCTCGCTGTCAATAACTCGTGCTCCATCAAAATCTGGAGCGTGATTTTAAACTGCACAATGGACCGCTTATGCTGTTTTATGTGTAACATCATAAGTTCGAGATTTTTGGTCTGATTTGTGTCCGGATAATCGTGTTTTAAATTTGTTTTTAGTTGTCCCAATGTTAACAATATTACATTTATTAATATTGTTGCCATTACAGGGTATTGTATATACAACATTTGATTTTTCAAGGTTGTCAATTTTGTCTTTTGTCTTACTAAATGAATTCCCTAGTGTATTAAAGGTTTTGTCAGCCATACGGTATCTTACTCCATTAAAAAGTTTTGATTTTTCAAGACGTTCTGATATTTATGGCACATAAATAATGGATTTGTAAACTTTTTCTTCTTCTTTGAGCCTTATCTTTTCCATATTTTCGAATCAGTTTTTCGGTAATATATCTTGGAAAATCGTTAGAATGTAAAATGTATCGTATTTTGTTCATATTCAAATGGCGAAACTCACTATCACTAATTTTAATATTCTTTTAATCAGATTATTCGCGGTGTTGATAATTATTTTCTAAGGATGTGAACGCGTTTGGTTTTTGGTACCAATCAATTTTAATGGTGTTATCCTCTCTTATTACAAAAGTATCCAAATATGGAAGTTTGGAATTAATTTCTTTTTCCATTGTAAATTGTGTACTTCTATGGAAACTATTTAGATGTTTGATTATACTCCAATTTCAGATTCTAGTACAATACTGAACAGGTCATCTACATATTTAGTAAGTATTTTCGGTTTGTTAGTAAATTTTTCCATACAATTATCTAACAGTTTTTCCATCACAATATCCGCGACTATTGCAGATGCTGGAGACCACATTGGCAAGCCCTTTCGTTGCGTGTAAATTTTGTTGTCACATTAAAATTGATTGTTATTGATGTTTTGTATTCATATGTTTTTATATATTTTTAGCTGTAACCCTGATGATGCTACTCGATGTTTTGTAGCGAAATTATGGAAAATAAAATATGATTTTATAAAAACAAAAACCTGGACCTCGAGCTTAATTAATTACTTCTTTTATGTTAGAAAAAAAATAAACTTAAATAATATTTTTAAGAAATATATTGTTTATAAAGGAAGCGCCAAAATTAATTTGTGATCAGCTGTTAAATTGAACGTAAAATTGCCAAACAATTGTAAAGGTAAAATTGAGAGCAATCTCGTGGGCAATTTAAAAAATTGGAGTGTGTTAGTAAAAAAGTGAGAGTGTATTGCAAATTGAGAGGAATTTAAAGGCAAAACTTAACCGTGTGGCCTCCAAGTAAAGCAGTATGTCTCCATCGATAAGTTTCATAACAAAGAGTAGATTGTCATAAACCAATAAAAAAAAATATACGTTTTAAAAACTTTTTTCTTCTTCAATAAAAAACGAAATTCCAAGCCTTTTAAAAGTAAATGGTTAATAAAGTTACAATATAATACAACTTTTAAAACTTATTTCGTTAAAATTGTATATGAAATACACATGGCCTCAGCTCAATTTGCCATCAATTTATTTTAAGAAATCTGATACTCAATTTAAATTTAACCTCAACTAAGAAAAAAAGTATCGTATATTCTTAAAGGATTTTTTTTGCTGCTGACAGCAGCATTTTAAACGCAATATATATTTACAATATTAAAAACAATATAAAAAAATGTTCTTTTCGCTGTGTAAAAATATTTATGTTCAGCTTTATGTATAAATGTTTACATTTTTATATGTATCCATTCATACATACAATGTACATTACCAGACCAATTTTGTCATACTTAAAAAAAAAGAAAAAATAGGAAAACAGTTTCGTTATTTAAATGGAAATTTAAATGGATTATCTTAACTTTTTAAAAATGACTTTTAACAAAATATAACAAAAATTCTACTACTTAAGCATTGATAATATTCCACACATTTTACATTAAAAACTTTAAGTTTGAAAATTGAAATACAGCAACAAGAGGTACATGACAGAAAATAAAGCACAAAAGTTTGTTAAATGCTAAAAAAAAATTTGAATATCATCACTACAGATTCGTAGAAATGGGGGACCTGTAGACTTAAGCTTTTTACACTGAAGAAAAATCATTTATTTTAAGGAACCAAAATTAGTACCAATGGATACTATAATGTATCATAAATTTGAGAACGCATACAGCTGTGGTATTGACTCTTCACGGCCAAATATAGTTAAGTTTAAGTTTATAGCAAAGAAGGAAGAAAGTTCAATCGGCCAAGCCCAACGACTTGATATCCGAGACCCGTCAGAACAAAATTATGTTATGAGATTAGGATTCATGTAAAAGTTTTTTGTTTGCATTAAAATTTGGTTCACTTTAGTTTCACTTCGTAATGATATTGTCATAATTTACCATAAGTCGATTGTAAAACTATCTCCAGAAAATTACTTTAATACGCATCCAAAACAAATAATGATGATGTGAAATTATGTTCAATTATCTTTTATATGACTGGAAATATAATTTTAAAACTATTTAATAATTGGCCCATAATTTACCATAAACCCCATATAAAGCGAACTCTTAATTTTAGGCTAAACCCGAAAAAAGTTTTAATACCTTAACGAAATGAAATAAGGGACTGAATAGCAAAGTTTTCATCTCTGCAAAAGATGCTACCCAACAAACACGGAGGTTGGATTTCAAATTGAAAATGATTTAAAATCAAACCTTTTCTCAAACGACGAACGTTTGATAATGATTTGAAAATCATAGCATTCCCAACAAAAAGGGGAAACTATTTTCCAATTCAGAAATGTTTTTATATCCAACTTTCTTTTAAACGTTATTCTCAAATGTTTTTCAAATGTGGGTTTTAATACAATGAGGAACAAACATAAATAAAAAATATTTTTGAATTCAAATTCATTATTTATTTAAATAAACTGTGAGCTAAAGGCACCATAGCTAACAGATGAAACAGTGTTCTTAACGTCCTCAAATTCTTGAAAAGATGAAATGCTTGGCTCCTTGTTGTTTTGAGGATTGTAATGGCGAAGTACCGCTATCTTACAACAATTATATTTTCACTTTTCCTTTTTATTTTTATTCACGTTCTTACACTTTGTGATTAATTTCTTACTCACAAAAAATAACTATTTTTCACAAGAAATTAATATTTTCTTAAGCCTCATTCACTTCTCGTATTATGTATTTTTTTTTTATTTGTAAAACACATTTAACTTTAATCGCCATTGTTGCTTGTTTACATTAATTTTAAGCTTCAGTGCTGCCAAGTTATTATTGATTTGAGAATAACATTTGATAACAATTTGATATTAAATTAATAAAACATTGTGTGTCGAACGATTATATTCAAATCATTATCATTTGGAGTTCAAAGGTTATAAACAATTAATTGAAAAAGGTTTAAGAATTGTGTTTGATGTCAAATGATAAAGTCATTCCATATGAAGGGTTTGACTTTGTGTTAGTTCGTCGCTTATGGTTTAAATGCTGAAATATTATCGACTGTATTTGTCTACAAATAAATCAGAAGCTTTAAAGGAAATTTCTGTAATCCTTAACCCATTTGCCAAGTAGTGGCTATTGCTTTGAAGTGGGCAGCAAATGAATGAATAAATATGTATGTTTCCTTGTCTTTTAAATTTCTATCTAACAAAGTCCGAAAATACATCGAAGACTGAAAGGTGAACGAATACAATTGTACGTAAAACGACAACGTTTTAATTTACCATGCATATTCAATCATTTTTAAATTTTTTTCAGTGTACCTTTAATGCTATAGGCGTATTGGTTGTCAATGCGAGGTTTTTTCTACATTTTGTTTTGCGTTTAAACATCCTTCGTATAAAGTACATAGTTGCTAATACTTTAAAGACTTCGTTTTAAAAATATACAAAAGAATAAAAGATTACATTGCAAAAAACTTGTTTACATCAAACGATATACCAGAAACTTTTTGCACAATTCGTGCCATTAAATTTGCATACGTACACCACCATTTCTAAAGAAAATTATAATATTATTTTAAGTCTAATGAACTTCTATTTTAATAGCAAGAGTTAAAGGAATTATAGTTTGGCCAATTGTAACATCACAATGCAATATTGTAAATATTAAAATAAACTAAAACAAGTAAGAATGTATAGTCGGTCAAGCCCGACGATATGATACCCTACACCACAGTATATAAGAACAACTTTTTCCAAGTGTACCCTATTTGGGACCCATGGGCAATCATTGACCCGCCAGAACAAAATTATGTAAGTGAGTATAGGATACATATAAAAGTTCTTTGCACAAAATATTATTTTGTTATCTTCATCTATATAAAATTTGTTTACCGTTAAATGATTTAAGGAAGGGAATTTATGGGACCTATGTTTAATTTAAGAACCACCAGCACAACATTTCGTCATGACATAGCAGCTATCGCAAAAGTCTTGGCGCCAATTTTTATGTAAATACTAACAATTATAAGGAAGTTACACGCAGAGAAAAAACATGATTTATGAATGGTCACTACGACCATTTTTGTTTATACTTGCCTTATATGTTTATCCTCATAAATTAATTATAGTCTTAATATAACTTAAAAAATTGTTTTTTGTCCTTAACATTTTTAAATTCACCATAATAATATTATATGGTGGCTTACAGCTAAAACGGTACTCTGGTCAAGCTAAACATATTATATTATTTGATATGTTAGCTACTATAATATATATATTTTCAACTATACAGTTAAAATCATAAAGTTTGCTTGAAAACACATTCTCTTAAGATGCAAACATTTATTGTCAAAACAAACAGTGTGCGCTTTAACATTACATTTGCTCCGTCCGCGAGCGTCAGTTAATCAGGAAACATGAAGGATGACAGAATAATTAAAACATTTTTCGGGGAGAAAAATGCCATGCTGCCTTGCAAAACTAACGAAATAAATTATTATACGTTTATTGAAACAGGTAAGTTATTTAAATAAAATTATAAAAATATATATATATAAAATTATTTTGACACAGACTTTTGTCATCAGCCCCGAATTTTTTCAAAAAAGGAATTCTTATTTGTTTGGATATATTTGTACCACACAACGTAAATTTATAAATTAAAACACATTCACAGGTATATAAATATGTGTATTTAATTTTATTTTTAATATATGTATGCTATATTTTATTTATTATATTTGTAATAAAACATACATTTTTAAAACTACATTTTTTATTGTTTTTATTGTAAGAACCATATAAAATGTTGAAGTAGACATTTTGCATGGTATTGGGAAATATAGAAAAATGGTTTGAAAGATCGTGCGCATTTTTCTTCTGAACATAACAAGACAACAATTATCTAAAATCATTATAACTGCACATATATTGTTGCTTAAGACGTGTTTGACACAATCATAACCACAAACATTAATGATAGTTTGCGATTGTGATTGTATCAATCATGTTTTTCTTTGCGTGTATGGCACTAAACGCTATTTTCGGAAGTAGTATTTGTATGGTCAAATAAGACCTAATTCCGATAATATTTGGTAGGGTGATTTGGATTGCAATAAAATAAATTTAAGCCAAATTAAATCTTAATACCAACATAATAATACAGTTGATGAGCACAATAACTATTTCGTAAAGAAGATTGTATGGGAGCATGTATGGACCGATTCGGCCCATTTTCAAAAGTCTTGGTCGTTGTGCTAATCGGAACCTGTCTGCAAAATTTTATCAAATTATCTCAAAAAATTGCGACCTCTACTTTGCGCACAAAGTTAAAATGGACAGCCAGCCGGACGGACATCGTAAGATCGACTCAGGAAGTGATTCTGAGTTGATCGGTATACTTAAAGGTGGGTCCAGAAAAAATATTTTGGTGAAACACACTTCAGCACAAATGCACAATACCCTCTTCACTATTGTGGTGTGGGTAGCAGGTTAGAGAGTATAGTCGGTAAAGCATTTATAGAAAAATTTTCAAAAGCATACCCTATTTGGGACTCGTGGGTAAACATGGATCTACCAATCAAAGCTTGGGAACAAGGCTAAGAGATTTTTTTTGCCGAATATTATGTAGATAGCAACATATTCGGGGATATACGAGGCTTATGGTCCCTTGTGTATTAACGCATTCCTGCAAGGAGTAGGGGGTCTGAACACGGTCAAACCTTTCTCATCAAGCGCTATGGTAGATTTAGTGAAAATGTGTTTGTATGTGTGACACCGACGATGCTGGTTGAAAAATCAAAAAATTAAGATATAAAGGCGAATATTACGTCCAGCACATGAACACGAGTAAATTCGCCCGCATGACAAGCATTTTGAAAGTGTACAGACCCCTTAAGAGCGCTGGTAATTTTAATCACTGGTCGGCGAAAAATGGGAGTGTTCCATTATTAAAAATTAACTGTAGCCTAAAGTCAGCGATAAGTTGAAGGAAGGTTCATCATACCTGGTGGGTCAAAGTTATAATAATGGAACACTTTTTATACGGCCGATAAAAGCCTACCTTAAGCTATCGGTATATATAATTTTTATATATAATTATTTTTAAAAATACGTTGAATTTCTGCAGCTTTTTATACCCTCCACCACCACTGTGGTGAATGAGGGTATACTAAGTTTGTCATTCCGTGTGAAACTTTTTTATAATACATCTAAGACCCCATAAAGCATATATATTCTGGCTGCTTGAGTAATTCTAAGTCGATTTACCCATATCCGTCTGTCTGTCCGTCTATCCGTCTGTTGAAAACACGCTCACTTACAAAAAACGCAAAAGAAAAGAACAAACTTGGTCTCAAATTGCTTGTAGTTATCCTAAACAGTTTGGGATTGAAAACCAGCAACATCGGTTTGTTAGGATCAGAACTATGAATCAAAATGTGGAACCACTACCCAAAAAAAATTGATAATTTTGATACAAAAACTGTTATTCCGTGCATTATTCCACCAATGCACGGAATAACATACAATTTTGCACGAATTCGCTGTATACGAAATTTCGTGAAGATCGGTCCATAATTGACCATAGGCCCCATATAAACCCTTCCCGCGGAAAACAGTTTAGTACGCCTAAAACCGCAATAAATAACGCTAACACACTCAAATTTGGTACGTCACAGTTTTAAAGATCCAGAAATCACACTGTACAATTTTTTGAAGATCGGTCCACAATTTACAATAGGCTCCATATAAACCCTACTCCCGGAAAACAGCTTAGTACGCCTAAAACCGCAATAAATAACGCTAGCATATTAAAATTTGGTACGTCACAGTTTTATAGGACAAGAAATCAAACTGTAAAATTTTTTGGAGATCGTTCCATAATATACACTAGGCCCCATATAAAGCCTTCACGCGGAAAACAGTTTAGTACGCCTAAAACCGCAATATATAACGCTAGCATACTTAAATTTGGTACGTCACAGTTTCATAGGACCACAAATCACACTGTAACATTTTTTGAGGATCGTTCCACAATTTACAATAGGCTCCATATAAACCCTACTCCCGGAAAACAGCTTAGTACGCCTAAAACCGCAATAAATAACGCTATCATATTAAAATTTGGTACGTCACAGTTTTATACGACCAGAAATCACACTGTACAATTTTTTGAAGATCGGTCCACAATTTACACTAGGCTCCATATAAACCCTACTCCCGGAAAACAGCTTAGTACGCCTAAAACCGCAATAAATAACGCTATCATATTAAAATTTGGTACGTCACAGTTTTATAAGACCAGAAATCAAACTGTAGAATTTTTGAAGATTGGTCCATAATTTACAATAGGCCCCATATAAACCCTACTCTCGGAAAACAGTTTATTGCGCCTAAAACCAAATAAATCGATCTTTGGAAAAATAATTAAATTCACCTTAAACCATTACAGATATAGATATTGCGGTGAAATGTTTTACTTAAATTCATATGGCCAGAAAAAATATCATGCAAATTTGTGAAATTTACTGTTAATGATGAAACTAATTACAGTGATGTATTGAAATGTATTCTAATTTATTTTTTGTAATACCAGAAATCAGTCTTCGGAATTTTGGGATGATTGGTCCATAATTTACTATAGGTCCAATACAAATAACGCTCCTAAAACTTATTTTAGTTCGGCTAAAACTTTTACGAATCATGATATTTTACTCAAGCCAGTTCAAAGTTCTAACAAGTAACGCATAAAATTTTCTTATTGTCGGTCAATAATTTAATTCAGGTCTAAACCGCAACCAATTTTAATGCTGACGTTCGTTTTTGTGAAGCTTAGTTAATAATATATACACAGAAAAAAGTGTTTTATCAATTAAAAAAATGGTTTAAAAAGTATTTTAATTTAATTAATGTGATAATTGAATCAATAATTTTTTTAGCTGAAAAAATTTAAAAATTTAATTTTGATTTAATTAACATTTTAGTTGTTTTGAAGTAAATTTTCAATTAAAATTTTAATTAAATAACAAAAAATCTTAATTGACTTTTTTCGTTTAAAATA
Organism: Pollenia amentaria; assembly: GCA_943735925.1. NCBI lineage: Eukaryota > Metazoa > Arthropoda > Insecta > Diptera > Polleniidae > Pollenia > Pollenia amentaria. The sequence goes on along the minus strand of OX031006.1, from coordinate 101,585,998 downwards.
AAATAATTTAAGCATGTAGAATTGTTGTTGGGAATTGTCAATATTTATTTAAATAAATTAACACATTGTTTAAAATTTGAAAGTTTTTTGATCACTTTTTTAATTAAAATTAAAAATATCATTTATTGAAAATATTTTTTCAAAATTTTAAAATTTTTAGTAATCAATATAATCATTTTGGTAATAGGTGCAAAATCAACAACTTGTTTGCTTGATATTATGAATTTAGAACAAATTTGGTGATAGGAGATATTTAATAATTTTTTCTGTGTATGTATAGAGCCCACTCCTGTCGGTGGAGCGTATCAAAGATTCGGCACAGCCGAATATAGCACTCTGACTTGTTTTTTAATAAAGAAAAATTTCTTAACTAAGAACTATTTTCGATAAAATTTAGCTTGTTATAAAAATTATCTGCTTGTTAAGTAAGTAAGTTCCTTTTTTCCCGCACTTTTTTAGTTCCCGGGAAAGTGGGAAATAAAAATCTGATTCCCGGTGTTCCCGCCTAAAATTTTTTATTTCTTTATTTACTTATTTCTCCAATTAACCTAATATTTCTTACTGGCTAGTATTCTTAAAATAATTAAATCAAGTATCAATTATATTAGGAGTCGCAGTACAAAACATGCTTTTTTGATTATTTCGAAATAACGGGAAATCCAAAATTATTTTTTTCACCCCATTTTTCCTTCCTTATCATAAAATGCATCAGACCATAATAAGTCGAAACAAAAAATGTTAAGGATGTACGAAATAAACGGACTTTTAATTGGAAAAAACCACGGTTTGTTAAAATAAAGGTAAAAAAAGTACGTCATGTTAAAAAAAAATTTTAAAAGAACGCTTTGGTATGTATACCAAAACGTTCTTTTATATATAATACCCACCCCAAAATTGTGCAGAGGGTATTATGCATTTGTGCTGATGTTCGTAGCACTTTAAAATATTAGTCCTTGACCCAAAAAGCACGTTTGGTTCTACATCAATTTTTTTAAGGTCAAATTTTTTTTATAAGAAGAGGAGAAAAATTATGCAAATAATATTTTTTCCAATTGAACTTAACCATATTAATGCAAAAATGACGAATTTTCGTTAGAAATAACATAAGACGGCAACGTGCTATCCAAATCAGTTATCGGATTTTATAAACCGGCAAATTTGTGGATTTTATTCATGTAACAACATTCTTTAAAATGAAATACCCCCTAAAGTTTTGATTTGTCGAAAGTGACAACTGGCGGCCTTAATAGCCCTAGTAACGTGCTATCAAAATCAGTTATCGGATTTTATAAACCGGCAAATTTGTAGATTTTATTATAACAACATTTTTGCATAATTTTTCAAACATTTTAAACTGCTAAATTTAAAGATTTTTTCATATTTTAATTAATTTTTTATGAATAATATGGTGTTCGTAATGTTTTCTGATATAATTTTGCATGTTTTGTTATTGTTTGTTACGAACGTGTTGTTGTTTTCAAAACAATAATAATAGCACGTGGTCAAAACAAAATTTTTTTGTTTGCGGTTTATTTCGGTATTGATTTGTTCACACGCGTGAAAAAAACACATTATTTTCATGTTTAAATCTTAATAAATATTATTTTTTAAACTTCAAAAAGTAAAATTGTCTTGCCTTCAATTTCTCACTTCTCATTTAGTTTATATTCTTAGCTAAATATGTACATGAAGTTTTTAAAGTAAAAATCATATCGGGCATGATGGTGGTGTTTTATTATAAGAGCTTTGTAAGGTGTTTAACAGGTTCATAAGTAAATTAATTATAATAATAAGTTTTAGATTTTATTTTATTAATGTAATAAACATTTTTTCAATCATATAAATTAGATCCTGAAGATGAACTGTTAGTTCGAAATATATAGATCAAGAGAGAAAATAATACAATGATGTGTTTTATTTATAAGGATTAAGAAGAGGCAATACAAAAGCATAATGAAATAATATAATTGATCCAGCAATACAATAATAAAAAAATTTTAAAGATAATTATAATAATATTCTTTTTCTAATTTCAGTTTTTATTTTTTATTTAAAGCTGCGATTGTATGCGTTGTAGGTATTTAACATATGTTGTTGTTAATGTTGTTTAATTCTCTACAATGTGTGTGCACACGTAAATAACAAAAGAGCATAAAAGAAAAAACGCAGCGCCCTGATTTTGCCGATCGCAGATTTAAAGTAAGAATTCGAAATTAAATCAACTTTATAACACTTGACTTAAGTACATTTTAAGATTAATTCAATCTCAGTTTTACTTAATTAATCTCATTTTCGGAATATTGTAAGTACGAATCCGGGATTGAATATGGATAACTTGAGTATTTCGCGATTGAATAATCCGTACTTGAATCAATCTTTCTGTACTTGAATCAAGAAAATCCGTACTCACCGTACTATTGATACCGCTTCGGATTGATTTGAGTACGGATGGATTGATTTTTCTTTTGAGTGTGTATGTTTATTTAAATCTGAATAACAGTATTTTGTGATTTTCTATTAAAAATATGTTAAATATATTTTAAGTTTTTAATGAAATCTTCTTTTAAAATATTTACAATAAAGAATTCCATTTTGTTCAAGTTTGGGTATAACATGTCATTGCCGCCCGCAAGCAAGCGGATCTGCGTCCTAGAAAAATTAGGAGTTCTAAGGTACCTATAGCAGAATCACAGCATAGGATGGAAAGAGTCTCATCCTACTCGGATCCTCATATGATTTTTTTCCACAAAAGCTCCAAAGGCCAGTTTTTGTAGACTTATCAGAACTTGTACCACCTGTAGATGTGACCGTGTTTTCAACACTTTCGGAATGCGGAAATATGTTAAATAGCTCAATAAGACGTTTCTTCAGTGCGATTCAAAACAATTGTCTTTATATTCGAGCATTTTATCAAGAGTAGATAAACTATATATTATTATTTTCTAAAACCTCAAATCTTTTAATTATATCTAATGCTTAGTCAGCCGATAAATTTTGATACTCCGAACTTTTTTCAACTTTCGTTGATTATATGAAATAATTTTATTATTCTGTTTTAATTTTATGATCCGCTTTTTAATGGGGTATATCTCTTAATTGCTATGGAAAAATAGGCCTAGAAAATTAAATTATATGTTCAAAAATAGTCCCAAAAATACATTTAAGACCCCATTAAGTATATATATTCAGGCTCATTGAGTAATTTTAAGTCGATTTAGCAATGTCCGTCTGTCTATCCGTCTGTCAGTCTGTTGAAAAACGCAAAAGAAAAGAACAAACTTGTTCTCAAATTGCTTGTAGTTATCCTAAGCAGTTTGGGATTAAAATCCAGGAACATCGGTGCAGTAGGATCAGAATTATGAATCAAAATGTGGAACCACCAGCCTAAAAAAATTGATAATTTTGATACACAGACTAACATAAATGGGGAAATAATGCACGAATTAGCTTAATGCAAATCATACTGTTAAATTTCGTGAAGATCGGTCCATAATTCACCCTAGACCCCATATAAACCCTGCTCCCGGAAAACAGTTTAGTACGCCTAAAACCGTAATCAATAATGCTATCATATTAAAATTTGGTACGTTACAGTTTTATAGGACCAGAAATCACACTGTAAAATTTTTTGAAGATCGGTCCATAATTTACACTAGGCCCCATATAAATCCTACTCCCGGAAAACCGTTTAGTATTCCTAAACCGTTATAAAGATCGGTCCATAATTAACCCTAGACCCCATATAAGACTTACTCTCGGAATACAGTTTATTGCGCCTAAAACCAAATAAAACCCACCTTGGGAAAATAATTAAATTCGCCTAAAACTAAAACAGATATAGATATTGCGGTTACGTTTCTTTCAACTTAGATTCATATGGCAAGAAAAATATGTAATTTTGTGAAATTCACTTTTAACGCGAAAACTAATTACAATGCTGTATTGAAATTTATTCCAATTTATTTTTTGTAATACCAGACGTCAGCCTTTAGAATTTTGGGATGATTACCATAGGTCCAATACAAATTACCTTTCTAAAAATCATTTTAGTTCGGCTAAAACTGTTACGAATCATGATATTTTACTCAAGCCAGTTCAAAGTTTATAACAAGAAACGCATACAACTTTCTTATTGTCGGTCAAGAATTTAATATAGGTATAAGCCGCAACCAATTTTAATGCTGACGTTCGTTTTTGTGAATATTATATATGTATTTATCGTATAGAGCCCACTTCTGTCGGTGGAGGGTATCAAAGATTCGGCACAGCCGAATATAACACTCTTATTTGTTAAAAATAAATTTCACATTTCAATGTTTTATAATATATATATATAGCATTTTCAGTTTAAATAAAACATTTTTTAAATAAAACGAAACCTTTTTCAAATTAAGCGAAACCTTTTTCAGAATAAACGAAACTTTATTCAAAATAAAAGAAACTTTATTCAAAATAAACGAAACTTTATTCAAATTAAACGAAACTTTATTCAAATACAGTTAAACATTTTTCAAATTAAATAAAACCATTTTTAAAATTTTGTAGGAATTTAGTTTTTTTTTTTTTTGCTAAAGAAGGTGAAAGAGCTCACAGTGTTTTGCCAACCGTAAAGAGAAAGAATATGACTCTAATTGCTACGACAGTTAATACTGGCGTTGTTTACCTTAAAGGTATTTCTGTATCCACTGTGAATTCGGCCCGTTTCCAAGTATTTCTTCGGGAGCTCTTAGATAAAATTGAAAGCAGCCCAATGCTAATCCATAAATCACAAGTAATATGACATATGGTGGACAATAGTGAATGTACATTAAAATCTTACCACTTTATTCTTCTATGCTGAAACCGATTGAGAAGACAATTTCAAAGTTAAAATTTCATGCCCAATCATTATTAAGTTATTTTACCACTGATCGTAACATTGTAAGTGTCGCCTCTTCATTAATCAGTAATTCAAAGAAATCCAAAAAATAAATTCCCTACAAATTTTAAAAATGTTTTATTTTATTTTGAAAAATGTTTAACTGTATTTGAATAAAGCTTCATTTATTTTGAAAATGGCTTCGTTTAATTTGAAAAAGGTTTCGTTTAATTTGAAAAAGGTTGCGTTTAATTTGAAAAAGGTTTCGTTTAATTTGAAAAAGGTTTCGTTTTATTTGAAAAAGGTTTTATTTAAACTGAAAAAGCTATATATATATTTTTTTTTTTTGTAATATATTTTTGTGTTGACGTTTCATACAGGCTGGCATTTATTGATTTAAATTACACGAAACTAAAAAAGGCTCTTCATGAAACGAGTCTGGCGAGTTTGCCCATTTGCAGGAATGGCAATTTTAAGTGATATCATGAAAACCCTTAATGTTCTTAAATATTTGTATTTTGAAAAGAATTGTTTGACTAAGGGCATGTGTTTTTAAATGATTTTTTTATACCCTTCACCGAAGGTAAAAGGGTATATATAACTTTGTCATTCCGTTTGTAATTTCTACAATATTGATCTAAGACCACTTTATATGGTATATACATTCTGGCTTCTTATGAGAATGGAAGTTCAAATCCAGTTGTCCGTCTGTCCGACCGTTATTATACATTTATGCCACATATAGTCGGGAATTGTTTGCTATTGAAATTCAGGAAGATCGCTCCATAAATGGCTGAGATATGAGCAAAAAAACCACGACTCCCTCTAATTTTTTCCATAAATCCCATGTTGTTGTTGTTTTTTTAATTTCTTTTTTTCTGTATATCTCGAGAACGGCAACTCTCTAAAAAAATGGGCAGGATTGGAGAAGTGGGTGTGGTACTTCGCATACAAAGACCTTATTGAAAATACTCAAAATTTATGAACACGTTTTATATATCAAAATATCAGATTTTTAGCAGAATATATTTCCCGAAAACCCTGAAAGTTTTTTCCCAGAAATGGAATTATTCTTCCCAAAATAAAAATTTTTTTTTTAAACATACCCATTTTCGGGAACAATAGATTTAAATAAAAAATATACCAGTTTTTGTTATTTTTACTTTTGTATCCTTTAAAAAACACTCTTTTTTTATAAAATTTTGACTTTTGTTCTAAATAAATGCGCATTTTTTTCTGTGGCTAATAATTTTATATAAAAACCAAACAATTTATTTTAGACAAAACCCTTCATATCTCAAAACAAGACATTTCGGCTTAATCCATTATTATTTAATGCCACAGATATATTGTATATGTATATTTATATAAATATCCTTATGTTCTTATCGCACCATGGTGAAGAGTATATAAGATTCGGCATAGCCGAATATAGCACTCTTACTGATTTTAATTTAATTTAATTTTTTTTTAGTTTATAAGGGGTTATTTAGACGGTGTCTTTTCAGACATGTCCATTTTATTCATACTCTTTTGAACATGCTTCCAAAAACATATTGTCTTTTCATGATGTCCTTCCCAATACGTCTGCCTGTTTTCATGTCTAATTGTCTAATATCATAAAAATTAAAAAACATAAAAAGTTATAAAAACAAACATGAAAACTCGTTCGTTGTCTGTTTGACAACCCCTTCTTCCCTAACCCGATCGCGAACAAACAAAACAAACTTGTCGGTAAGACATGTCTGAAAAGACACCGTATAAACTCCTTCTAAGGCTGATGTATTACTTTTTGTTAATATAAGTTTGTGCTTGTATGTATGTATAATATGTAAAACTGTAAATAAATACATACAAAACTTTTAAGTTATAAAATAATTTTATTGGTTATTTCAATGGCAGGCATATGAGCAGGGATTAATCTGCAGTCATTTTCCAATACCTGCAATTGAAAGCCTTTTGACTTACCTATATTAAAAACCCTTCAATATAACCTTTATTCAAAGGCATTTGGATAACGATGATCCAAAAGGCATTTTACGAGCCATTTATTTATTAATTTTTCAAGGTAACCTTTATTCTAAGGCCTTTTGACAACCATGACTACCTTTATTAAAAACCCTTCAATATAACCTTTAATCAAAAGGCATTTTACGAGCCCTTTATTTATGAATTTTTCAAGATTGCCTTTATTCTAAGGCGTTTTGACAACCATTCTCTGGAAAGCCTTTAAGGAGCCATTAATTTGAATGCCTTTCAGAATCCCTGGCGAAAGAAGCGATAGCGGAATTCCTACTTCGCAATGACAACGTATGTAAAAAATATTTGAAAATGGAATGGAGCGAGCAGGCCTTGTACGTTCATAAGAAGGAGTACAGAGGCCTTCTAGAAGGCATCCTTACGCCTTCTTTTTCCCACTGGGTATGAATTTCCTTTAATTCTGTGTGCGCGTGAGATTCACCTCTGTCTGGGATTAGACTTAAAATGAAACGAACCAAAAACAGAACGAAAATATTCTTCCATACGAATTATAAAAAAACCTAATAGCTAAAATTACCAATTTGCATATTTTTGTTAGAATATTAAAGCTTTTTTACTTAAAACACGTAAAATGATTGCAAAACATTTTTACAAGAGCATTAACATCTTAAATTCAGCAACAACAAAAAAAAAATGGACTAAATAATAGACCAAACGAACAAACAAAAAGGGCCATGAGAATATTAATGGACTCAATGAGACGTCAGAACGTTGTCTATATTCACACTTACATTTGTAAATACGAATGAAATTGTTTGTGTGTTGAGTCAAGGATACCATGATGATTCCTTGCCTTTTTGGTGTTTTCTTTGTGTGTTTGTAAAAGTCGGTGGTAAATTGTTACAACAAAAGCAATATTTAGTATACATTTCTACAATAAAATAACTAAAATGTGTGTATATATACAGTATGTACGAACGAGTGAAATTTAGACAAGCAAAAGTTCTACATATCTATTCGGCCGTGTCAAATCTTTGATACCCTTCATCGCGAGTAACAATATTTCAGGAGTGGCATTTATATGGGATCTATAAATTATTAGCCAATCTTTATAAAAACTGACCTTAGAGTGTTATGATTCGTTGCGGTTGTAGGCGGATTGGAGTATATTATGGATTGATCATCACGAAATTGGGTGAGTAAATTGGGCCAAATTGCAATACAAAAATACCATTATTTGGCATTTTATGCGTTTCAAGTTCTTATTGGAAGTCCGCTTTATATGGAACATATGGCAAATTATAGAACGATTATTTCTTAATTGCATGGTGTTGTTGCTAGAATAGAATTACATTAAGCCTTTGGTAAACTATTGACCCCACTTCAAGAAATTTGGCAGTATGATTTTTAGTCCTAAGAAACTTTAAATTTTTTTTTTATTACAATAGCATTATTCGATACGGTTTAAGGCAAACTCAATTGTTTTCCTGGTGTAGGATTTATATGGGGCCAATTGCGAGTTTTACACCTTTTTTCATTAAACTAGGTGTGTTTGGTACCGAACGTGTTTTACACAGACAGGCAGACGGACATGACTAAGCCAAATTAGAATTACCCAAGGACCCAGAATTTATATATGTTTATACTTTATGGGGCCTTTGATGAATATTAAAAAAGTTTTAAACGGTGTGACAAAATTAGCATACTCTCATTTACCACTAGTGTTGTAGGGTATAAAAACCCCCTGCATATTAAAAGAATTTTAAATGTTGCTTTATATAAAACTAAGGCGAAGGGAAAATTATCCCTCGTATTATATTGCAGATAGTACGCACTGTTGCTAATTTGTCGGGTTTTCCGCAATTCTAGAGATTTTTAAGTACCCATCACGGTACAAAATCAGCTGGAAAAATAGAGTTTTTTCAATATAATTTTCGCAAAAAAAAAAAAAGATTTTAAATATTCTTCGTTTTACTGAAGTTATGTGTAAAATAAGAAAAAAAATTTTTTTTTATTGATATTTCAAAACTAAAATAATAGATCAATTAAATATTTACGGCCAAAGGATTGTATGAAAATCCGTTTCATAAGCCCTTTATTAACCTGTTTTATTTTTTATAATTTAGGCCGTTAAATGTTAATACTCGTAGCTAAAATTTATATAAATTAATAAACGCATAACTATTTAATTGCTACTATTTATTTGTTTATTGGTGCAAATTTAATTTATTTTTTAATTAATATTATAAATTTTTTAATTGAAATCAATTTTTTTTTTGGGTACTGTGTTGATCGATTAAAAATTCACTAACTTAAACGCCTTTTGATTTGAAAAAAATAATTTTTTTTACGTTTCTTTAAAAATTTAACATTAAAAGTCCCACGATTAAGGCAAAAAAACTCTTTGAATTTTTTTTTAATTAATTTTTGTTTGTCGTCGGACTAAAAATAAAAAAAATTGCAATATAATTGAATCACTAAGTGCAGAAGTGGAACTATTGACTTTTACTTCATGTACCTTATTTGAGTATTCCTAAGAAACCAGTGTTAAAAGTGTCATCTTAGATAAATTAATATTTAAGTCAGTTTTCCCCTAAACAAGCTAAGATCATAAAACTTGCATTTATTATTTTTTACTACACGGTTTTAATCTCGAAATGAATATATTGAAGTAGTCCCCTTTCTGCACTTAGCGATTCAATTAGTAAAAATATCCAACTTTGAATTTTCAATAAAAAAAACTTTGTTTTCTTGTTTGTATTTGTTGGATTAGGTTTGAGACTTTAAGATGTTTACATAATTCTATTTTTGGCCGAAAATATAAAACTTTTTCTCTTCAGTTTCTCCTTTTATGTTGCGAAGACGTTTCACTAATTTGCACCATCATGACATGATCCCAACGGAGCTGACAACGCGTTTCCCTTACTGCACGATCTTCGTGAAATCCTTCACCTTCATCGTCGTACTAAGCTCCTGAATTTGTAGGAAGTTAGTATAAATGGTTGGAAAGAAAATGCATTTTCAATGATATGTACCTCCTGTAATTACAAGAAACCCGTTTAGACTTAAAACAATACTGATTTACTAAATTTATTTGATATATATGTATCTTTGGTATAAAAGTTTTCTATCATATTTGGAATTATTTGACTGTCGTTATGGCTTCTGTTGTTTCTTGAAACCCCACTTATTACTTTCTGAAACGAGTTCCATGTAACTTGGAGCGATTGCGATAGTAAAATAACGCGTGACTCTGTGTCCAAAAATCTTCTTTCTTTCAAGCGTGAAGCGAGGTATTCCTAATTCTCTTTGGACAAGTTTAGATCACGACATAAATCATTAAGTTTAATCTTTGAATCACCAGTATAGTTAAAACTCAGATTCATTTATTCTTCTTCATTATCTGATGTTACTTTCAATAATGGAGGTTTTCGTTTTTGGTACAGAAAAGAGTGTGGAGCAATTGATTTTATGTCATATGATCAATTGGATCCCTCCAATTAGTAGTCTCACCGACTACCCAATCCTCCATTTCCATACCGATGATTACAATTTAACGCTTAGTACTTTTGGAACAAAATATTATTTAAGATACAGGATAAAAAAAATTAGAATTCTTTTTTGCCTTTCTGGGCTGTATTTTGACAAAAAAAAAAAAAAAACGTAAGAAACCAATTTCTCAAATCTCAAGGCAGTAAAGACAGTATCGATATGGGCTGAAATTTGCGCAATGCAATAAATCAATTCTCAAGATTTTTCTTAATATCCTTATAAACTACAGAAATATGCTTTTCGCAAAAAAATCAAAAACGCTTCTTAAAAAAGAAATTAATGCGATAGTTATTCGTTCATCAGCCCCATTTCAGCTTAATAAACATAAAATTTTTGAGGTTATTTATTTTTGTGGCATGTTGTTATGGATGGATTTTAAATAAAGTACGTCCATATGACAGTTGTACAAAATTTCTTAAAATTATCTTCAAAATTGCAACCTTTACTTTGCGCACAAGATTACATGGACAGACAAGTCGGTGGGAATAGAGCCAAAAAAAAAACGTATAAAATTCTCCTCCACTATTGAGGTGTGGATATACAGAGGCGGGTTTTAAATTTTCCGGAATACAGCTGCTATACGTGCGTTGACTATTCGTTCTGCATTATAAAGAGCAGTATTTAACGGTATTTTGGAGCTTTAATCTGTGTAAATTATTGCTATTGAAAAAATTGTTACCTGTTCTGTATTTAATTATATAATTTTTAATTATTTATATAATTTAATTATAATAATAAAAAAAGGCTAACACAAATACATTCCGAATTTATCTTACTTTTTACATTATGTTAACCGTTTTTGTTTTTCGAATGTGTTCAATGAATCAAATTTCAATTTATAAAGCTTTCTTGCAATAGTCCTATTCGTTCAGCATTTCACATACTTTTTGCTTAAGCCAACCTTTGGTTAACATATAATTAGGAATTATTCTATACTCTACCAGTAAATGGTTAATATAATGAAAAATAACTTATAAAAATAAATAATTCTCACATTACTCTATTTTCCTTACGTTTAGGAAACTTAAACATTTTTTTTCTGGAAAATTTATACAAAAGCATTCTAGGCTCGACAACGCTATTTATTAACCTAACGATATACATATATAGGACTAATTTTAAAATATGCAAATAAAAAACAAGAAATACAAAATTCGCTTTTGTCTAGAGTTAAATAAATTTGTTTGGTTTGTATAAAAAAGTCTGCAACGATTGTTAAATACGTATGGCCACATTCTTACTAATACATTCAAACTAATAGCACTAACACAGAAAAAAGTTTTTTATCAATGAAGAAAATGGTTTAAAAAGTATTTAAATTTAATTAATGTGATACTTGAATCAATAATGTTTTAAGTTGAAAGAAAATTAAAAATGTAATTCTAATTTAATTAACATATAAGTTGTTTTGAAATAAATTTTTAATTAATATATTAATTATATAACAAAAAATCCTAATTATCTTTTTTCGTTTAAAATAAAATAATTTAAACTAAAATTGTTTGAGGGAATTGTCAATATTTAAATAAATTAATTAACACATTGTTTGAAATTGCAAATTAATTTTTTAATCAAAATTAAAAATATCATTTAATGAAAAAAAATATTCACAATTTTACAATTTTTAGTTAGCAATATAATCATTTTGGTAATAGGTGCTAATCAACAAATTGTTTGCTTGATATTATAAATTTGGTATAAATTTGGTGATTAGAGACAATTCTTAATTTTTTCATAGACCATTTTTTGAAAATAAATACAAAAAACTAAATAGAATAACCAAAATGGTGGCTTTATTATTTCCGGCATACGCCCTCCTAGACTGCCCTTTATGAGCGCCATCCTATCGGCCAAATTTTGCACCATTTTTTGGAGCATAGCAGGTCTCATTTGGTCAATAGTGCGTTGCTGGTTTTTCATCATAGACCAGAGATCTGATGTACCCCCACAAATAGTATAGTAGTCCAAATAAAATGAACGAGGTGTGCACGAGTCCATTTCTTCAGATAATTCCTTCACCAAACGTTTGGCTTAACAAGGTGATGGTTTCGCGCGCTGTATGGCATGTTGAGCCGTCTTGTTGCAACCATTTCTCCTCCAAACTGTTTTCCATTGACATGAGGATTAAAAAAATCACGCATTATTTCCCTATAGCATTCGCCATTTACGGTAATGTTGGCAATGGTTTCGAATTTAAAGACAAATGAGCCGATTATTCCTCTCAGCATGAAAGCCGCAACACAACGTGATTTTTTTCGGGATGTAACGGAATCTCAAAAGTATCAGGACGATTGTCATCTCTCCAAAAAAAAAAAAAAAAAACGACAGTTCTGCTTGTTTACATACATACTAAACAGAAATGAGCCTCGGCGCTTAAGATGATTTGGCGATAAAAATCTGGTTCAGCGTTCAGTTGATTCTCAGCCCATTCACAGAACACACGACGTAGTTAATGGTTCGCTGGCCTTAATTCTTGCATCAGTTAGATCTTATATGGATTTAGACCAAAATTATCCAAAAGAGTAAAGTGCCTACGAATCGATCAATAGTATTGCCTATTAGCTCCTCAGATGGACGATTATGGGCACCGCAATCTTGACGAAGTGATCTACAAGTTCGGTGAACTGAGCGCGAATTTTGGAAACAAATTTCCACGACTAATAAACGTTGTTCTTGTGTAAGCCTTTACACTGTGATTTGTTGTTCGAACAAAGCGATTGTTATTCAGGACGATGTGTTAGGATTGTAGTTAGTTTTTAAGAAAAAATTATGGCCAGAATTACAAACGTTAAAAAGCAGTTGTGGCCATGGGATTGAGGTTTCTCCGATTTTTCCATATTTAACATACAAAAATTGTTACATATAAAATCAAATATTTAATAATAATTAATTTTTTTGATTTTTTATTATAATCTTGATTCAGGCGACAAGTATAAGGTAAATATATCAAGATTTTACAAATATTTTAAAAATTGTAAAACAGAAGTTAATGTGGTTATAATCCCTACTGACTGGATAGATAAAATAAAACACAATTGACTCATTGGATCTGATTAAACATATTTCTTTTTTTTTTTTAAACGGCAATTAGTTGCCAACAATACCGTAAATTTTAAATACCTGTTCGTATTTTTAGAAAAGAAAAAGTTTGTACGTTACCGGGAATAAAAATAGTCAGGGGAATTAGAAACTCTAGTGTATAATTTTAATTAAAAAAGCACCATATGCCAAGATATGTATAATTTTTTCAACATTTTTAGATTTAAGCGTTATTAAAAAACTTTTGAAGAGAAGTGTAAAGAAACGTTGGCAACAGTGATTGTAGGCCTTAAATATGTCCCAGTTAGCATTTGGTTGATAATTTTTTGTAAAAATCACCTAAATGAATTTTTTCAGGTCACTTTTGATGATTAAAAGGTTATTTATCACTTGAGCGATTGAAAAGAGATTCACATATGATTTATTCAAATGCTCAAAAAGGAATTAGAAAATTTTGAGGTGATTCGTCGGTAGGGAACCATTTCTCACAACGTGAAAGCGAAATGCGCATAGATACTAGCCTGCCCTCAACAATAAATTTTACTTTTTTTATCAAGAAAAAAATTGGGAATTTGGCACGTCTAGAGAAATCTTATTAATAACCGATAATATTTTTTATGATCGAGGAATGAGCTCATATGGGGTTATGTTGCTCTTGAAGCTGATTCTTAAAAGATTCGATTATGATACAAAATGCTTGCTGGGATCAAACAAATGAAAATGTAAGAAGAAATGTGTGTGTGCGTGTGTTTTTAAATAATTTAAATATCTAATAAAAATTTACACCTTTTATCTGTTTAAGTAGCTGCCAATTTAAATGAGACCGATTGAACAATCTATTGAATATTTGATTAAAGACATTTAAAATGATATGCATATTTAAGGCAGGTTAATGGAATGGCGTTTATTATAAGAAATTTCAACCAAATATAATTGATTTATTGTGAAAATTTTTTTCCACCGATTTAGTAAATGGGTGTTTTACAAGAGAAATAAAATCTGACCACTTTCAAAGAGAATTAACAAATAGAATGTTGGAACTATTTCATTTTAAAAATTATTTTATAATTTAAAATAATAGAATATTGGACTATTGCAAAACAGTCTATAAATTTTAAATTTGAAGCAAAGAAAGGCACTGGAAGAAAATGTTTAAAAATTAAATCTTTTGTGGCATAAAATCTCCAGTTTATTAATGTCGAAAAAACTGTAATTTGAAGAGCTAAAATTTGCATTCGTTTCTTAAGACTAAGTCGAGTTCAAGGTCAAATCATTTTATCAGCAATATAAGGCTTAAGAATTAAACAAGGTTACTTTTTGTTGTTAGTATAACTTATTAATTTTGGGTAACATTGGAATATTTGTTACATTAAAAAGAGACATCTGTTATTAATTCAGCGCTTCGACTTCAGAAAAAAGGGTTCGATTTATGTAATATTATATGCAGAGTACCCAGAGTTTGTTCCCGGGATTTCTCGTCCCGGGAATTCCCGGGAATTTCAGTTGCTTTCAATTCCCGATTTCCCGGGAATTTATTGCGGGATTCCCGGGAAATTTTGAAGAAAACCGTTTTTTAAAACTTGAGTAAATTTATTTCAGACTTTATTTCACCACAATATTAAAATTCCCTACAAATTAAGGCTTTTAAACTAATTTTTGAGAATAGGCTTTATATTGGGCCTATGATAAATTATAGACCTATCAACACGAAATTTTATTTCTTGTACTAGAAAACTGAAGTGTAAATTTTACAACATTATTATAAAGCTTTGCGGTTAAGGGCGTAGTAAATTGTTTTCCTAGATTGTGTTTCATATACGGCATTTCAAGAGATTTTGAGTCTTATAAAAGTAGAAAATAGAAATTTATGTGCATTTCGCCACAAATTTATGCTAGTTCTTGTTAAGTTTTTAGGGAGGTAGTTGCACATTTGGGTGCTTAACTCTTTTCCTACAGAAGCGATTCTGCTGGAATTCAATCCCAAACAGCCTAGAAGATCTAGAAACAAATGGCAAAATCGGCTTAGAATTAATAAAGACTAATAATACAAATACTTTATGGGACCTTAGATGAATATTAAAAAAATATCACATGGAATAGCAATCTTATGGCGTTTTCTTTTCTACAAAAAAAATACCACCTTGTTAAAAGGTACATGTATAAAATGTCTTGCCGACCCTGCAATTTTTTATTTGGCGAGAACAAAACACAAAATTGGACCGCCCTGTTTTTGACAGATGACAAAAAGTGTGTTGTTCAAAATGTAAAAAAATATGTACATAAATTAAAAAGTTTGTTCTTCAAAATATAAAAAACAATATACATAAACCAAAATTTGTTAATAGAATGATATTAAATAAATAAGTTAATTAACAAAATGAATAACGAAATTCCAATTTCTTTAGTTTGTTTTTTATAAAATATGAAAACAAGAAAATACCTTTGCCACAAGAAAATACATACACCAAGTTTTTCAGATTTCTTTATTTGACGTTTTTTTTCAAAAACAATTTTGTAACACCGTATCCACTTAAATTGTATATCACTGACAACCTATCATTAATATTGTAATGCTTTCTTATGTTTTGACTATTAAATAATTGAAAAAATAACTATTAAAATTTTAAATTTCTACTGTCCTGATTAGCGGCGATTTTTTCCCAACTTCGTCTGGTAGCCCTATATATAAAAAACCATCTTTTTGCAAGGCATTATCAACACTGTCGCTTTATACAGGGCGTAAAGTGCAATACCTTATGTCATTAGTAACGGTGCATTTTTTAGAATAAAACAAGCCACCCTTTTAGAGAGCGAAGCATTTTTAAGAAACGAACACCAAATTGCATTTTTTTAAATAAAATGTAACATTTTATGTAGAAAAGAAAACACAATTAGTATACCTTAATACACCACTGCTCATTAAGGGTAATAAAATTGTAAAAAATATGTTATTAAATAAATGTAGTTAATCAAATTTATACTTTCTGCTGAAATTGTTTAACGGTAAAATTGTTTCAGAATTCCTTCTTCGTAATATTGAGCTTTTAGTTCCTAATCACCCTTCCAGAATTATTATTCGCGTAAGACTAACACTTTCATTCTAATTATGCAAATAAGCTCTTAATTTGACAATGTATATACGTATATTGATTTATATTATCCTATTAGCATCAATATAACCTCTTAAGTGTCTTAAAATAATTTGAATCTTAAATTTTTTACGTTTTGGTTATATCATAGATACCAGGTTTAATTATGTTAAGCGTAATAGCCAATAAGAAATATTAGTTTCATTGGAGAAATAAGTAAATAAATAAATACAACATTTTGGGCGGGAATCCCGGGATCCCGGGAATTTGATTTTCATTTCCCGCTTTCCCGGGAATCCAAAAAGTGCGGGAATAAAAAAACTCTAAGTGTACCCTACACACACTTTTTTGTAAAATATTATATAATAAAGAATAAAAGAACTTAATCCAAATAAAAGCATAATATCAAAAAATTTTTTTGACAAAAACTAAAAAAAGTTAATTGAAAAGTATAAATTACTTCAAATTTGAGTTGGAAAAAAGGTTGATACTTACAAATATATTAAGGTTAGCTAAATTTATATTCACTTTAAATATTTTTATAAGATTATACGCAAACGAGGA
This sequence comes from Pollenia amentaria, assembly GCA_943735925.1. NCBI lineage: Eukaryota > Metazoa > Arthropoda > Insecta > Diptera > Polleniidae > Pollenia > Pollenia amentaria. The sequence continues at coordinate 101,568,916 of OX031006.1, read as the reverse complement.
GGAGGAACAAGGAACCGATAGCCAATCTATTGTAAGGAAGTCACGTGAATTTGCAGAGGCCAAAAATTCAGACTCAAAAGTGATAATTCTCCTAGTGCATATCCAACTAAGTCAACCTAAATAAAATATTATTTATTATTTATTTTTATTTATTTACAAATTTATTATAATTAAATTACAATAAATCTTAATTGTAAAGCACTAGCGACTAACGAAAATAAAATTTCGATGTACCCTGCAAAATGAATCTTGGAAAGAGATTTTTTTTTATTGATTATTTCAAACTTAATATCGGTTTTGATACTGTTATTTAAAAGTATTAAATAAAAATATCAAACTCAAAATCATACTCGTACATATGAACGTATCTACAATGACAAAAAGTACATAACAACTTTTTTTTATCTTTAAAAGCAATTTACCCGTAAGTAGAGCATATTTTCTTTTTGTAATTAACTAAAATTTATTTGTAAAACGTTTTAGTAATTAAATAAAATTAATTTGTAAAACGTTTATCTTTATTGATTTTTATGTTATTTTATATGTTATTAACATTAGGTAATGCTTAATTGTTCTGTTTTGCTATTTTTTGTCACTAAAAATATGTTTTGCTGTATGTATTTAAAATGCCTATTTTTAGTTTGCCGATGTTGTTTTAATTAAAGTGCCGTTAATACAGATTTAATACAGAAAAAAATTACATGCGATATTATTATTACAACAACTGACTTTTATGCAAATGTCATAATCCATACATACCTATTTTTTTCATATAAAGCTTGACAATTGCGTAAATTGAACTAATGATCAACTGAGAGAATGCCCTGATTTATGTATGTGTTTCGGTTTAAGTTTTCACAGCGAGAAGCTCTTATATATATTAAACATGTATGGACGGTTTTTTTGATAGATTTTCATTTAATTTTGCATTGTTTTTTTTTTTTTTTTTTTTGATAGATTTCTATTTAATTTTGTAGTTTTGCATGCCATCCATATTCACACATGTTTATATTTGCAAAAAAATAAATGCAAATGGACAAGTAAATATTACATTCCCAAATATTTTATTACATTAACTTATGTACAAAAAATATATATTTTAAGAAGAAATTTCCGACGTCGAAATAAATTCATCATCAGGTGACACTAAAACACAAAAAACAAATAAAACTATTGTTCGGAAGTATTGCAAGAAGTGGGAAAGGGAGTACAAGTGGCTCAAGTTAGACCCAAACGCAAATAAACCTATCTGTATTGCCTGTAAACAGTTGCTAAATAACCAAAAAACCTACTTAGATCGTCATTCGAAAACTGCAAATCATATGACCAATTTCAAACAAGCTCATGAAGCAAATACAATGAAAATAGAACAATTTTTGTCAAAATCAAATAACACTGGCTTTCGAAAGCAAGTTGCAGTGGCTGAAATAAAACTTGACTTAAGAATGGTAATTTCCATTCATTCATTTAACTCGATGAACAAGCTGACGAAATTTAATTCAAGCATATATCCGGATTCTGCTATAGCAAAGGCGGTAAGTAGTCCTGATTTAAGAAATTTTAAAACATACATATGGATGTATACATAATGCTTTATTTTATATTTACATTTTATTTATAGGTAACATGCGAAAGCAAATTGTTCAATTTCTAGGAAAAGAAGGTATACTACATCTGGTAAAAAAATATGAAAGCACAGAGTTTCAACCTCATAATAGATGAAACCACTGATATATCAACTGAAAAGTGCTTGGTTATGGTGGTACGCCAATTCGACAGAAATAAAGAAAATACTGTTGACAAATTTTTTCGATTATTAAAGCCGGAAAATGGAACTGGTGAAGCTATTGACAATACTATATACCAAATAGCTTTTTCCAATTTCATTGGATTCGCTACAGATAATGCTTCTACAATGGTCGGTAAAAATAAATGGATAGCTACTCTTCTAAAAAGAAAAATACCACATTTACCAGATGTAGAGCACCTGCTTATAAACATTTTTAAATATTTCAAAAGCGCAAAAATGCAAAGTGAATATAATTGTCTTCAAAATATATTTGATGTGCCCGAGCACAAACTTTTAAGACTTAGTGATACCAGATGGTTGTCATTTGAATCAGTCGCTAAGATAGAATTGGAGCAGTGGTCAGTATTGCAACATTTTTTTCTTCTGGCACAACTTGAAGAAAATACTGCAATAAATAAAGAAAAAAATACAAATAATACAAGAAGGATTATCGGTAACAAATAAAATTTATTTAAAAATTTTATCATATATACTTCAAATTATAAATAAACTAAATCTAAATTTTCAGAGTGAAACCTCACAAATAATTTTTCTACTGCCCTCGACCAAAGAAATTTTATTAATAATTTTTACAAACTTTTTGAAAAAAGAATAATATGTTGAAAAAGAAATAGAGAATATTGATTTTGAAAATATTTTATATGATATTTATATTTGATATATATATAGGTCATGATGCAGAGGCCGAAATATGTGTTAATTTATATCCAAGATGTGATGTTATAGAAATAAAAACTAACATTTTGAATTTTTATAAAAAATTGTGTCACGAAAATTGTGACTTAATGTTTTGAGATATTTTGACCCGGTTTTTGTAAACTCCAAACAAGATATAAATTATTTTGAAATTGTTTCTGAGTTCCAAGTAGGGTTGCCATTCGTACTGTTTTTATCAGTACATGTACTGTTTTTTGTTAAAAGTACTGATTTATGCATTACAAGCAAATCAGTAGGCAAATGTACTGATTTTTTCATTAATGTTCTGTTTTTGTACTGTTATTATATATTAATTTTGTCCAGTATATAGTTTGTCATATTGTGAAATTTTTTTTTTAATTCCTATGCTAATCCCGAGTAAGTACGAAAAAAGAAGACAGTAGAAGAAAAACGGAAAGTGTTTTTACATGGTGGTGCGTTTACGAATTTGAGGAAATGTGGAATTTTATTTCTTCAATTCCACATTAAAATACTTTTACAGAACGAGTCTTTAGTTTTCAAAGTGGAGAAAAAGAGAAACAGGCTCCTATTATAAAACCTAGAAAGTGCGTTGCAGATAAAGACAAACTTTGATGATCGTTTTTATTCGTTTTACAATTTCTTGAAAACTAAAGACAGTGTTTAATTTATTTTTTTTAACATTGTTTTCCTTATATCCGTAGCTTGGTGCTAAAAAGACCAATGTCAAATAATTCATTTTGGGAAAATTTAAATTTTAGTGTTTTTATAGAAGAGTTTTATGTGAAATTGGCTAGCAAAACCCTTGTGAAGCTGTTATCGGTTAAATTAGACATTGGCTCTTTCCGCAAAATAAAAGAGATTCAGCATGACCTTTTAATTGCAAAATGAAATTAATTATGCTGGTAGATATAACAAAAAACTACTTTTATTTAATTTTTTGTTGACCTTTATTCAAAAAATATAATAGAGTAAAGGAAATAAAATTTTAGTTCACATGTTGGTCAAGTTTTTTTCGTCATATATTTGCTAGGCTAAGAAAAGACCTAAAGCAACAATTAACTCATAACAGCAAAATATTGACATTGGCCATTTTAGTACGAAGCTTCAGACGTAATGAACTCAAGTTTTGCTTTTAATAGAATTAATGTTTCTTTGAAGAAAATTAAACCAAGTAGCTAACAAGAAATTATGAATCGAATTTTAAACAACTTGTTGTGTTTTAGATTTTTTTGTATTCGCGCTATAAATATATACGGAATTGAATTATTGTTTTAAAAAAATGCAGTTTTATTAACTAAATTTTGTCACAGTTCAAACTAAAGAATGAATTCAAGTTTTGTTTTCAAAAAGATTAAAGTTTTTATGTTAATAATATGCATTTTTATATTAAAAAAGTACATGAACTGTTTTTTATGAAATTGTACTGATTTGTTCTCTTATGTAATTTCTCTAATTTCAAAACTGGCAACCCTAATCGTGGTTAATTATTTTTAGGGAGGAGGTTTATATATTGACATAAAATTGATCGACGATAACTTTTATTATAGCTACTATGTCAATAGCTACTATGGCAAAATGTTGTACTGGTAGGCAAAGTTGCTAATTTAGCCATTTTCCGGCTAGATCTGGAAGTTGTTTTTCATCTACCCAAAAAAAAAAAATGGCTAGATTTTATCTAGCCGGAAGATTTAGCCATTTTTTATCACTCTAACCATTTCTTATTTCCATTTTTGTAAAGTTTTTGTATAATAATTTTAGGCATTTTTTTTATTAAATGTAGCAACACATTGTTTATTATTTCAAATGGAGCAGTGTCATTAAGTTTGCGTGAAATAAGATGAAATTGAAAATTAAGAACAATATAGATTATTACACAATGGAACAAAATTGAACTTTTTTTGTGTTGATTGAAAGTTTGATGCAATTTTTTTTTACTAATTTGAGGTCGCTGATTTTAAATTTAATCTCCGCTTTTCTCTATCAGCTCGCGTTTTTAAGAAACAGGTACTAATCGAATTTTTGACTGTTTGCCAAAAATTAATAGTCCAAAAAATCATAACTTTGCTCTTCATGAAGCGATTTTCAGAATTCTTTTTATACTCTCCACCACCACTGTGGTGAATGAGGGTATACTAAGTTTGTCATTCCGTGTGAAACTTTTTTATTATACACATAAGAACCCATAAAGTATATATATTCTGGCTCCTTGAGAAATTTTAAGTCGCTTTAGCCACGTCCGTCTGTCTGTCCGTCTGTTGAAAACACGCTCACTTTTGAAAAACGCAAAAGAAAAGAACAAACTTGGTCTCAAATTGCTTGTAGTTATCCTAAGCAGTTTGGGATTGAAATCCAGCAACATCGGTTCAGTAGGATCAGAACTATGAATCATGTTAGCAGAGAAATACAATTAAACTCGTGTCTTCTTCGTTTAAAGAATTGAGACAGATAGACAAAAAATTTATTTTCAATTTGATTTAAAGCAAAAATATGTTTTACAATATTTTCAAAACTAAAATGTTTTCAATAACAAATTATAACAAGTATTCAAACAACAAGTAAATTTATGAATGAATAATCATGAAACAAACTCTTATATTCTTAACACTTCCACTTTTGTTTAATAAGTATTCATCCATCGGCATTATTTATATTCATTAACTTCTTAATATTATTAAATTGTTGCTTTAAGAGCGGTTTTGTTAAAATATCAGCTAACTGCTCTGAAGTTGGGACATACTGCAAGTAAAACATTTTGTTTTCATATACCTCACGTATGAAATGAAACTTGACTTCTATATGTTTAGTTCTTTTGTGAAATTGGGGATTTTTGACAAGCTTAATGGCACTTTGGTTATCCAAATGCATAATCGGAATTTAAATTTGTTCACCCAATATGTTCTTTATCAATCTCTGTAACCAAATGAGTTCTTTAACACTCTCAGATGCTGCCATATACTCTGCTTCTGTAGTTGAAAGAGCGATAGTTTGTTGTTTTCTTGACGACCACGAAACTGGACCACCAGATAACATAAACACATAACCTCCAGTTGAATGCCTGGTTTCTTTATCTCCAGCATAATCTTAATCTGAATAACAATTTAAAATTAAATGATCAGTTTTAGTAAAAACGATTCCTTGATCAACGGTTTCTTTTAAATATTTCAGAATTCTTTTTAATCCGACAATGTGTTCTTCATTAAAAGAATCCATAAAACGACTTGCATACGACACTGCAAAAGCAATATCAGGTCTTGTTACTATAGATAGGTACATTAAAGACCCAACGGCTTCCCTGTACGGAAAATTAACTTCGGTCGATGTTGCACTTGATGTTTGAACGGACTCAGCGGGAGTACTTACAGGCTTTGCATCTTGCATGTTAAACTTTTGAAGAACTTCGTATATGAACGATGTTTGGCGGATTAAAATCTTTGTTCTTCCTGTATTATTTCCATGCCTAAATAATAAAGTGAATTAAATATTTTAACATCAAATTTACCTCTTAAACAGTTAATTAACTCTTCTGCTGTTTTACTTGATTCCGCAGCAATAAAACCATCATCAATATAAATAGCTAGTATTATTTTCTTTGAGTTAATTTCCCCAATAAAAACACACGAATCTGCATCACTTATTTTAAAATTAAATTTCTTTAAAAAATCAGTAAATGTTTTATTCCAGCATCTAGATGCTTGCTTTAGTCCGTAAATACTCTTATTTAGTTTACAAACTTTACCACTACCATCAGAATATCCATGAGGTTGATTCATATATATCTCCTCATCTAGATTTCCATATAAAAATGCTGTATTTATATCAAACTGAGTTAAAGTATAATTTAGGGCTGCACTTAAAGATATTATTGTTCTAATAGATGAAAATTTTGCTACCGGACTAAAAGTCTCCTCATAATCGATGCCTTGTTTCTCAGTAAAACCGCGAATAACTAGTCTGGCTTTATATCTATATTATAAATATTATATTATAAAAAAAAAAACACAGAAAATTAAAATTTAATGGGGAATGTTTATTATCATTTGAAAAAACATTCTTTGCCATTTATTTTTTGAAGATTATGTCTATCAAATGTTGACCGTTGCTACGTCGCAGATGGTCCATCCGTTGAGTCCAATTTTCGATGACTCGTTCGAGTATTTCGACTGGTAACTGGCGAATGACACGCGTGATGTTTTCCTCCAAGGCCTGAATCGAAGCCGGTTTGTCCGCATAAACTTTAGACTTTACATATCCCCACAGGAAAAAGTCTAACGGTGTGATATCACACGACCTTGGTGGTCAATCGACCGGCCCAAAACGTGAAATTATGTGCTTACCGAAGAGTTCTCCCAATAAATCCATTGATTGATGCGATTTGTGGGAAGTGGCGCCGTCTTGTTGAAACCAGATGACGCCGAGTTCACGAGCTTCAATTTCAGGCATCAAATAGTCGGTTATCATGGCACGATAACGGTCCGAGTTGCTGCGAACGGCGCCGAAATTAATCTCCACGGTCTTTGTGTACACTCTCAGCTACGGCCCCTAAAAACAATTACTATAACACACTTTTTACATTAATAGAACAGCAGCAAGCACACACTTATTATAAAATATTATTTTTGTATGGAAAGCGAGATTTTTATCCATTTAATTGTCTCAGTAAATTGTGAATAAAATCAAAAGTTTTGCACCGATTACAATGAAATAAAGCTAATTTCATTAGAAATATGTTAAGCTAATTGTTTTTATACCAAACCTGTGGTGTGAATTTTTAAATAAAAGAATTTTTTTTTTAAATTGTTCTTGTTCTTTTAAAATACTTCAACGATATTTCTGAAACTAATGGGCAAATTTAAAAACAATGTAAGCACGGCTTAAATATAATCGGCCTTAGTTATAAAATATAAGACAGGTTAATAAAGGGCTTATTAAACGGATTTTGTAGGCGGAATATCGTTAGCGAATTTTGGTGAAAATTAACGATTTTAGTGCACCGTTTTCAAGTTATTGCAATATACCCAGGAAAAACTTTTTGAATTTTGGTAATAGGTCGTAGTTATTTCATACGTTACCTGGTAAGTAGTTGTCATTATAATTGTCATTATTCTGAAAACCTCAATAAGTACTTGCTAGTAATGACCTCAGTAAGTATTTTTTCACTACTATTATTTTCAGTTATGAATATTCGCTTACTAAAAATCAGCTAAATAACTACTTATTAGTTGTCTTGTTTTCTGACCTGAATATTTACTTACTGGTAACTAGCCCCATAACTACTTATTAGGTCTATTAACTAGCGCCAATTAAATAAAAACTAGTTATTTTTTGGCTTCTAGTAAGTATATTGTAAGTACTTACAATTCAACTTACAGGTAGTTAAATAATAACTAGATATTTTGTGACTTCTAGTAAGTGTATTTTAACTACTGAATTCTGTGGACACCTCGAACAAAAATAAGTAGTTATACAGCCGAAAAATAAGTAGTGTTTATTTTTCTCCAACGCTACTTGCTTACTTACCAGGTAAGTAAAGTTTTTGCTGGGTATGTACTGGAAGTGTCTTAGTTTTGGAAATAACGGTATATCTCGAAAAGACGAGCTGACAAAAATAAGTGCAGATTTGAGGTCAGCTTCTCAAATAACCCTTAAAAACAACATTCAGTTCTTAATCTACAAAAAACTTGTTCCCTTGTGTAATTATTATTTATTATCCGTTATATCCGATTTCGAAAAATCTATTCAAATATCAATTCATATTTAAATATGCCCATACATACATATACTTTTTCATATAATTTTATTTTTAGTTTAATAAAGGTGTTCAGCTACAGCATAAATCAGCTTATTTATTTAAAAATAAATTGTCTGCTTATATTTTATACATGGTTATATTTTGCAACTATATTTTTACGCATAACTATTACTCAAAATATTTTATTTTCTTTTGTACAGTTTTGCTCTTTCTTTAAGTAAACTCTCATATCGTAATTTCCAAAATTAAGATTTATGTACTTATTTGTACTTATTAGTTAACTGAGAATTAACGGTTCTTTAAGCTCTTGTAATTTCATTTAAAAGAAGCTCAGCTTAAATTATTTTTATTATTCTTGTAAATATTCTTGTTGATAACTGGTTTGCTTAAGAAACATTTTAAACATTTGTTGTTGCAATAAACACATTTGTAATTGAATTTTAAGCAATTTGTTTTAATTGGCTTTTTATACAAATTATTTGGCCGTGTGTTTGATTTCACGGACATTATTGTTATTAAACAATTTTTCGTCGGATATTGCAAAATAAACGTGTGTTCGATTTCACGTCAAAACATTGGTGACCCCGACGTGATCCAAAATGACATCCTCCGGAGAGAATGGTGTACAAGAGTCGTTTTTAAAGCGCAAGTCATTGAATTTGAGAAGACGTTTGGCAAGTATTGAGCAGGAGCTTAAGTCGGATGATTTGGAAGAAATGGATGAGGCTGCGTTAACAGTTCAGCTCGACATGGTTGAAAAACTATTTTGTAATTTCGAAGCTATTCATGAACAGCTTGAACAAGAAAACGTAAGCGAAATGGAAAGCAATGTTCCTGTGGAGGCATCAGCATCGTACGCATTTATTAAAACAATTTTAAAAAGAAAGCTCAAAGCTTGCCAAACAAATATTAACTTTGATCGGAATCCATTGGTAAGGCAATCAACAATTGATGAAAACCAGCATTCAATTGTGATACAACAACAACGCACTCGGCTGCCCGTTATTCAAATTCCTATGTTTAATGGTTCATATACGGAATGGCCTGATTTTTATTCGATGTTTTCAACGGTTGTTGGAAGTGATGATGAGTTAACAAAAATTGAGAAGTTTCAGCATTTACGATCTAGTTTGAGTGGTCCGGCTTTGGACTCGATTCGATCCTTGGAGATAAGTGATTTAAATTATGAAAAGGCACTAAGTATCTTAAAATTAAGGTTTGATAACAAACGTTTAAATTTTCAGGCTCATGTTAAAGACATAGTTGCATTGGACAGTGTTGAGGTAGGATCAGTGGCAAAGCTTAGAAATTTAAGTGACACCGTAAACTCACATCTTCGTGCTTTATTTTCAATGGGAACTAAGGATCAAATAGCAGATTGTTTGCTTATACAAATTGTTAGTCGTAAATTGGATATTGAAACTCAGAAAAAGTGGGAGGAATTGACGCCCGTAAATGAAATTCCAACCTGGGATGCCATGGATAAATTTCTTCAGCGACGGTGCCAGATGATGGAAAATGTGGAGTATGCCATGCCGGTTGTAATTAAAAATTCATCAAAACAGGTGGGCTATAACACGTATGTTAATACTAACAGTCGTAAAAAATCTTTTGTAATTTCAAACAACGCTATAAAATTTTGCCAAATGTGCAATGACCAAGCCCATACAATATACACTTGCCCTCATTTTATTTCCCAAACGCCTTTTGCTCGCTTTAAAGAAGCAAAACGTTTAGGTTTGTGTATTAATTGCCTAAGAAAAGGCCATGTTGCCAAGTCTTGTATGTCAAACGGCTGTCGAAACTGTTCGGCTAAGCATCATAGCTTGCTTCATATGGAAAATAATCCTTCCCAGATAAAACAGTTGCCTAATTTAGAGCAAGGTGTTAAAGAAATAAACAAATCTGCTAGTCTTGAAAATACATTTTCGTCTTCTGCTCAAATTTCAGAACAAGCCGCGTCTACCTCAAAACACTTGCCACAAACGTCTCTTGTCGTTTCAAATAACTTTTCTGAAAAAATTGAATTATCTGGCAACACAGTTTTGGCAACAGCAGTAATTTTTATAAAAAACAAAGCGAATTTTTTAATTCCATGCAGAGCAATTCTTGATTCTGCTTCTCAAATAAATTTTATAACCGCTGATTTAGCTAACAAACTTCAAGTTAAACAACATAAAAATACAACTTTCGTGTCTGGCATAGGGCATTCAGATTTGCGCACTGAAAGAATAGTGAACATCTTCGTAAAATCTCGTTTGAACAGAGAAACCGCTATTATGTCTGCTGCTGTCGTGCCATCTATCGTTGATTATCAACCGCCCGTAACAATAAACATTTCCAAATGGAATATTCCAGATGAGGTTCAATTAGCAGATCCATTATTTTTTAAGCCCCAGCGCATTGATATGCTTATAGGAAGTGATCTATTTTTTGAATTTTTAAAGGCTGAAAAAATTAGAATTGGGCCCGGTTTACCTTTCTTACAAAATACTTCATTGGGTTGGATCGTAGCTGGTGGTGGTAATGTTGTGCAAAAATCAAATCACTGTCTTATAATTTCGCAAGCCAACCAATCTGAGATCATGAAAGAAAATTTAGATTTTTTAATTCGTAAATTTTGGGAAATTGAGAACCACACAGAAGTTTTTCCTAAAAGATCGCAAGAAGAGCGCGATTGTGAAAAACACTTTGTTCAAAATTATCGTCGCTTGGGCTCTGGTGAATATTCGGTTCGCCTGCCATTTAAGAAACCTCCCAATTCACTAGGTGATTCGTATCAATCTGCGTTGCGTCGTTTTAAAAAATTAGAGTCTCGTCTCGATAAATGTCACGAACTTAAGGAACAATATTCATCCTTTATAAGGGAGTATGAGCACTTAGGCCATATGTCCCTAGTTAAAACTTTCCCCAGTGGTGTAACTACCTATTTTTTACCACATCACTGTGTGACTAAAATCGATAGCTCTACTACAAAATTACGTGTAGTTTTTGATGGGTCAGCCCGAACGTCAACTGGAGACTCTTTAAATGACATCCTTATGTGTGGCCCAACTATACAGGATAATCTTTTTAATATCATCCTTCGCTTTAGATCATTTAATATTGCTTTAACTGGCGACATATGTAAAATGTACCGTTGTGTAAAGGTTTCATATCCCGATAATTTTCTGCAATGTATTCTCTGGCGTGATCATCCTAATGAGGTTTTGAAAATTTATAAGCTTGATACAGTTACATACGGTACTAAGCCTGCATCGTTTCTTTCTATTCGCTCAATGCACCAGCTAGCAAAGGATGAACAAAATAATTATCTCCTTGGTTCAAAAATAGTTCTTCGAGACTTTTATGTTGATGATCTTATTTCTGGCGGGAATTCTTTTAAAGAAGTTGAAGCTATTCTCAAGGAAACAACAATGTTATTACAAAAAGGTGGCTTCAAAATTCGAAAGTGGTGTTCAAGCGATCCGCTAGTTTTAAAAGGATTGAAGGATGAAGAAAAGGAATCATTTTTAAAATTCCGAGACGGTACAGACGTCACTAAAACCTTGGGCCTTATATGGGAACCGAAAAGCGATAAATTTCTGTTCACAATTGCCCCTTTTCCAAATAATGATAAAATCACAAAAAGATTGATTTTATCTACTATCGCAAAGTTATATGACCCATTAGGACTTGTTGGGCCAATTGTTGTCAAGGCAAAGGTCTTCCTCCAGAAATTGTGGAAGGAAAAGGTTAACTGGGATGATGCTATTTCGCCGTGTCTTAAGAAAATTTGGTTAAGCTTGTGTGATGAATTTAATTTCATTGATGAATGTAAATTTTCAAGAAAGGTTATGATCCCCGAATCCCGCTACGAAATTCATGCTTTTTGCGACGCCAGTTTAACAGCATACGGAGTCTGTGTCTACATTTTGAGTGAAAAACTTGGTATTTATGACGTACATTTACTTTGTTCAAAGTCGCGCGTTGCTCCAACGCAAGTTCTAACAGTACCACGCCTGGAGCTTTGTGCTGCATTATTGTTAGCAGAGCTTATGCATACTATTGCAGAAATGAAAATTTTTTCTGGAAATATTTTTTGTTGGTCGGATTCAACTATTGTGTTGTCATGGATTCGTGAGCAGTCGTCTAACTACCAAGTATTTGTTGCCAATCGTATAAGTCGCATTCAAACCTTGACTTCAACAATGTCCTGGAAATATGTTCCAACAACCATGAACCCTGCTGATATGCTATCAAGAGGCGCTTCTGCTCAAGAAATCTCATCATCAAATTTATGGTTATTTGGACCTGACTTTTTAAAAAATGATCCCAGTTTTTGGCCACAACAGCCACCTGCTTTAGAAAATTTACCTGAGAGAAGAAAACTCACTCTGTTAATTTCATCTGCCAATGAACACCATGACTTGTCTCTTGAATGTAAATACATTTCATCCTTTGGAAAAATATCTAGAATATATGGCTACATATATAAATTTGGAGCTGCAAACGTGGCATGCAGAAAGGCACCACTCACGTGTTTTGATGTTTACCGTGGTGTTCAGTTGCTTATTCGAATGGTGCAAAAGTCATGCTTTCCCGCTGAATACAAATCACTTGTAGAAAATAAAATAATAAATTTATCGAGCAAATTAAAATCGTTAAATCCATTTATGGATGAATTTGGCTTAATTAGAGTTGGTGGTCGCCTTCAAAAGTCAATCCTCGAGTTTAGTGCACAACATCCAATAATTATTCCGAAAAATCACCCGTTGACTGAATCTATCATCAGACATTTCCATTACAAAAATATGCACGCTGGTCCACAATCGTTGTTGGCAACCATCAGACTACAGTATTGGCCAATAGGTGGCCGAAAAGAAGTGAGCAGAATTTGCAGTAAATGCATTAAATGTTTTCGATTACGCCCTCAAGTCGTGGAACATATTATGGGAAATCTTCCAAAAGAAAGAGTTCAAGGCGTTCGCGCTTTTTTAGTCTCCGGTGTAGATTTTTGCGGCCCACTGTTTTATCGCTCTGAAATTCGAACCAGAGCACCTATAAAATGTTACATAAGTTTATTTGTTTGTTTTGCAACAAAGGCCGTGCACCTGGAATTAGTAAAGGATTTGTCAACTCAATCGTTTTTAGCCGCCCTAAAACGTTTCATCAGCATACGCGGGAAACCAAAGGAAATATGGTCTGATAATGCAACCAACTTTGTGGGTGCCAAAAATGAACTAATAGAGCTAAAAAGATTATTTTTAAGTCAACAACACAAAGACGCTGTGCACATGCAGTGTTTGGACGATGGAATCGATTGGAAGTTTATACCTCCGCGTTCCCCACACTTTGGTGGTCTTTGGGAGGCCGCAATTAAGGTGGCTAAATTACATATTTTGCGTACCACCGGCCTTTCTGTTCTGGATTTTGACGAGCTTCGTACTTTTATTTCTCAAATTTCAGCTATAATGAACTCACGCCCTCTTTGTCCCATTTCAGAAAATCCCGAAGATCTTGAATTTTTGACACCATCCCACTTTTTAACTGGAGCCCCTCTGACTTCAGTTGTTGAACCAGACATATCAATGTTAAACATTCATCGCCTTGATCGTTGGCAAAAGGTGTGCTACATGCAACAGTTATTTTGGAAGAAGTGGAGCACCGAATATTTAACTATATTACAGCAGCGCACAAAATGGCAATTTAAATCAAATAACATTTTTGTTGGTGCACTTGTCTTACTAAAAGAAGAAAATCAACCACCTCTAAAATGGCAGATGGGAAGAGTTGTCGATGTTGTTAAAGGTGAAGATGGCGTTGTGCGAATTGTATCTTTGCGTACTGTAAATGGTATTATTCAACGAGCTGCAGCAAAGATTTGCGTGCTTCCTATTGATGAACTTGAAACCTGTGAGCTTTCAAAGAGGGGAGAATGTTCAGCTACAGCATAAATCAGCTTATTTATTTAAAAATAAATTGTCTGCTTATATTTTATACATGGTTATATTTTGCAACTATATTTTTACGCATAACTATTACTCAAAATATTTTATTTTCTTTTGTACAGTTTTGCTCTTTCTTTAAGTAAACTCTCATATCGTAATTTCCAAAATTAAGATTTATGTACTTATTTGTACTTATTAGTTAACTGAGAATTAACGGTTCTTTAAGCTCTTGTAATTTCATTTAAAAGAAGCTCAGCTTAAATTATTTTTATTATTCTTGTAAATATTCTTGTTGATAACTGGTTTGCTTAAGAAACATTTTAAACATTTGTTGTTGCAATAAACACATTTGTAATTGAATTTTAAGCAATTTGTTTTAATTGGCTTTTTATACAAATTATTTGGCCGTGTGTTTGATTTCACGGACATTATTGTTATTAAACAATTTTTCGTCGGATATTGCAAAATAAACGTGTGTTCGATTTCACGTCAAAACAAAAGGTTTAAAAAGCAAATTCTCTATGAAACTTTTCCTTATTATTATTTTTTTTATAAGTATCTTCACATTTTAATTAAACTCAGGACTTTATTATCGTGAAAAATGCAAGACTTAATATTTATTGTAAATAATTGAACATTTATTTCAATTAAAATTTTTGAAGTATTTAATGTTCATTTCCACTTATTTTGTAAACATGATTTTCATTTTCCTTCCGCAATAAAATCTCTAGCAATTATCATTCTAATGTGTAACAATTAAGGAGAAAAATCGTGTCTGCCTTTTGCCAGTACGCTCGGACAGAAAGATCAAATGGAAGCTGTGTGTGTGTGTGTGTGTGAAAATACTTACTCGACCGAACTAAACAAAACACTTTTACTCTTTATTCTTGCTTTTAATATATTGTTTGTTTTTTTCTACAATCCTCATTTTATGGTTCATTATAGAAAAAAGCAAAAAAAAGCTCTAAAAGTAAACAAGAGTAAAAAAAATAAAATAAAAACTTAAGATTTGTGGTAAAACCACTGCAGAATAACAATAAAATGCATGTTATAGATGAAATAAGCAAATATCCTCGCGTCGTGCACAAGAGTCCTTTTAATGTGCCACTACTAATACTGCATACAAAAAAAAACATCTACATTTATTTTAAGTGTGTTCGTATATGAATGAGTGTGTGTTGTGTTTTTCGTATTTGTCTATTTGTGTTCATAAAATGCAGCCATAAAGTTGGATAAACGTTCGTTAGTTTTTTTCTTCTTACAGACACTCGTATTTTTTTTAACATTTCCCTTTAGTTTTACTTTTCATTTCGAGCCATTTATTCACTCATTCACTCACTCATTCACTTTGGTTATTTTTTTCTCAAAAGTTTTTTCCTTTTTCTAAATCAAAGGCATCGTTCGTACGTTTAAGTTCAGTTTGGTTTTTGTTTTTCCTATAAAGAACAATAAATTTTCCTTGAAATACGATTATTAGAAAATGAACACATTAATTTTCACCTTTATGGAAAAACGCAACCATAATAATTTATATATTTTTGTACGAGTAAAAACTTCGAAAAAATATGTATCTGAAAAAAGACCAATGCAGAATACGATGGAAAAAGGAAAAACTTTAAACAAATATTCTTCGCAACGCTGAAAAAAATTGATTGCGTATGGATGGTTATTGGTGAAATCCAAAACGAAAATAGAGAGACGTAGGGGGAGACAGAGACAAATAGACAGATGAAGAGAAATGTAAAGGCCAACAAATTAATAGCCTTTAGTTTGCTGTCCACAAACTTTATAAATGTTAATTTAGCTTTGAGCTTTTAAGGTCGTTGTTCTTCTTAATAAATTGCTTTTAAGTTTGGCGCAATTTTAAGTGTGATAAATCCAAAAATAATCTGACGCATTCGTAAATTAAAAGTAATTGACAACTTTTGCAAACTTAATGTTCTCTTCTTTCTTTTGTTCATGTTTTAAACAATCACTTTTACAAGAATGCTTTTATTTTCCAGAATAATTTATTTTTGGAAAGTTTAGTTTTGAAAATAAATACAAAACAAATAAGAAAGTATTGCCGGTCAAGCCTGACCATTTGATACCCTACACCACAATTTATGAAAACGAATTTCCGAGAGTGTGCTCTACTTGGGAACCATTGCAAATCAAGGAACGGCAATACAAAATGATGTTATGAGGTTAAGATTCATATAAGAGTTCTTTGTGCCAAATATTATTTGTTTATCAACATCTACATATGTATATGAGTTTTGTTATCCTTAAAACGATTTTGGTGAGCAGTTAGGTTAGGTTAGGTTAAGAAAGGTTATGAGCCCAAGGGCGCATATCCACCCGGAGACCAATGAGGTCCATTGTGAATCCCTTCAGTACAGGAGAAAAGAGGAAAAAAGAGAAAAAGAAAGAGAAGAAGAAAAGTAGAAAATAGAAATACCACGTAGGACAAATCCTCCTATGGTCCCCCCAACAGAAACAGCCGTACTATTTCCCTGACAAACCCCATTCGGTTGAATTACATCCAGCGACAAACCCCAGTTCGTCGTGAAATCTAGCCCCTTGCCATTTCTGCATGGGGCCCTGCATCCTAGGACAGTGGCACAGTACATGCTCAACTGTCTCTAGCTCCTCAGCATTCCCGCACAGCCTGCAGAAGTCCGGTCTCGCAATATCCCATTTACCTATAAAAGCCCTAACAGAACAATGCCCCGTCAGTAACCCTATAAGGGTACTGAGACTACTCCTATCCAGTCCAAATAGAACCCTGATTGCCCCTGCGTCCAATCCGGGCCATAAGGCCCTCGACACCCTGCAATCCGTTCTATCCCTCCAGGACCGGTTAACGGCATCACGGAACCTTTCCCTTATCAGCCCATAGTAGTGACATAAGGGGCTTTTACCCCTCTGTTAGTTGGTGAGAAGTTTATATGACACCTATGGTCAATTCTGTTCCTACCAGTATAAGTTTTTGTCCTGCATTACTGCTACTTTAAAAATTATCTTCGCCAAATTTTATGTCGATAACAACATTTGTAAGGAAGTTATGGCATTTTAAGTTATTTTCGGAAGTGGTAATTGCATGGAAACTATAGTCAAATATGGACCGATTTTAAAAAAAAATGTTAAGACGATTAAAATGATCAATTTTTTTTTGAGGGTGGTAAACCGATGTTGCTGGATTTCAATCCCAAACTGCTGAGGATAACTACAAGCAATTTGAGACCAAGTTTGTTCTTTTCTTTTGTGGAGGGTAAAAAAACTTAATTTGTTGGTGGTTCAACATGTCAAAACTCATAAAAAAATGCGTCTTCATATTGATGATCCCCTAACGTCAGAATTGTGACATCAAGGTTATTACCAATAGCATCAATTAGGCAAAAGGTGACATCAATCTAATGACGAACGTCATCATAAAATTTTGTCATATTTTATGCGCCATCTATGCTACAACTACAGTGATATAAATTCGATGGCACATTTTTAGTACTTATCAGTGTACTAAAAGGCTTCATAACATCAGTACAGACAAGCTGTCATCATATATCATGTTACCAGTGCGATGACAAACTGTCATCAATGCGATGACAAGCTGTCATCAGTGCAATAACAAACTGTCATCAGTGCGATGACATAATATATCACTGCATAATATATTATTAACATTATGTTGATGCTTAAAATGAAACATTCCCATATTTTTTTTTTTTATTATTTATTTAAATACATCAACTTTTTAAAGTAGAGTTATTACGAAAACCTTATCGGGCATGCTGCTGGTGTCTTATAATTGAGAGTTCTTCTGTTACTAAAGGGCGGAATACAACAAAAGTGAAACAAACATGTGTAACGGGTAAGTAAATAATGATATTCTCTCAATTTGACTTAAGACCAATTACAATGACTCAATTTGATGACAGTATGTCTTTATAAAGGCGACCCCGATTCGCTATTTCTGTGATGCCAATGTACCATCCTATTGATGACATAATTGAAATTTTTTACCCTGGTTTTAACAATTTGGCTAAGTGGCCAAGTGATGTTAAGGCTGACATTACAGTGATGTAAAGTGTCATGGGGTCAAAAACGAAGACACTTGAAATTATGGATCGATTCTCACAATTTTCAATGATCTTCGTCCTTTCATCAAATTATCATCAAAATTGCGACCTGTTCTTTGCACATGGACAGCCAGCCGGATAGACGGATGGGCATAGCTTGATAGACTCAGAACCTGATTCTGAGTAGATCACTATACTTATAGGTGGATTTAGGAACGATATAAAAATTATTCGAATATTCGAACAACTTTTTCATGATTCTTCGGATGAACAAAATTTTTCAATTCAGAATAAAAAATAGTTTTAATAGTTTTTGACAAATATTCGAATATTACTCGAAATACTCTGAAAAATCAGACGAAGTTTCTGAATTAAATAATAAGATATTATTAAACTGATCTAAAATATCTATCAATAATGAAAAAATTCTAAAAACAGAAGAAACATTAACATCAAAAATGATTTTAATTATTTGGAAAATAAATCAAAATCAAAAGTCCAAATTAGTGCCTGTTTTTAAATTACTAGTGCAAAATTCGTTCGTTTAACTTAGTGAGCTATCTAAAAAAGAGCGTCAAGCGTTTTTTTTAATGTAAAACTTCTCATACAGTTTATGCGAAACAACGCCACCCCGTTCGCAAATGCTATTTGACAGATCGCTAAGTCGGTTTGTTTTATTGAAAATATATTGATTGGCGATAGAATTTTCACGTTAAAAAAACGCTTAAAGCTCTTATATAGGTAGCTCAGGCTTAAACAAAAAATATTTTGTAGTTGATGTTGTTTTCTTACTCTTAACAAACAATTTAAATTAATATGTATGTTGTTATACACTCCACAATTTTTTTATATATCTAAGACCCCATAGTCGATTTAGCCATGTCCGTCTGTTGATAACACGCTCACTTTCGAAAAACGCCAAAGAAAAGAACAAACTTGATCTCAAATTGCTTGTAGTTATCCTAAGCAGTTTGGGATTGAAATCCAACAACACCGGCTCAGTATGATCAAAACTATGAATCAAAATGTGGAACCACCACCCTAAAAAAATTGTTAATTTTGATACGAAAACTAACATAAATGGTGGACTAATGCACGGAATGATATAAAATTCTGCACGAATTCGCTTTATACGACTGCAAATCATACTTTAAAATTTCGGTTCATCGGTCCATAATTGACCATAAAACCCATATAAACTCTACTCGAGGAAAATAGTTTAGTACGCCTAAAACCGTAATAAATAATGCTATCAATTATTTCGGTACGTCACTGTTTTATAGGACGTGAAATCAGAATGAAATCAGATATTTTTCTCAAGCCAATTCAAAGTTCTAACAAGAAACGCATAAAACTTTCTTATTGTCGGTAAATAATTTAATTCAGGTCTAAGCCGCAGCCAATTTAATTTTAATGCTGACGTTCGTTTTTGTGAAGCTTAGTCAATAAAATATATGTATTTGCTAGAGCCGACTTCTTTCGGTGGAGGGTATCAAAGAATATAGCACTATAATTTCTCTTTTATTCTATTTAAAATTATTAAAATGAAATGTTATATTCTTTAATCGATCGAATATTGGAAAAAAAAAATTAAAATTATTCGGCTGTCCGAACAAGAAAACAAATATAAAATTTTATACGAACGATTTCAGGAGTAGGGTTTATATGGGCTACATAATTTAAAAACAAATCCTTATAAAAACTGACTTCACAGTATTTAAATTCGTTGCAGTATTGTGCGTATTAATATAGGGACAAACAATAGGTCAACTATCACAAAGTTGCATGATTTTGTTATGTGTCATTGAAAAACTATTTTTATCAATTTAAATAAAATAACATGATAACTTCATTTATTAATGATGTGCTAATAATCCCAATTTTTTAATGAAAACACTGAACTTTATTCTTGTGGGAAAGCTAGTTCCTATGCGCATTTCGCTGGTTGCTTAGGCCAGCTCGTCAGGAAACTTTTTCCAAATACTTTAGAAAAGCTAAAAATATTATATAAGTAAGACCATAAAGTAAATAAGAATTTTAAAACACTCAGGTCTTACATGTAACAATATCAAAGCTTCAACAACTGACGAGCTGTCCTAAGCAACCAGCGAAATGCGCATAGGAACTAGCTTTCCCACAACAATAAATTTCAGTGTTTTCATTAAAAAATTGGGATTATTAGCACATCATTAATAAATGAATTAATTAATAAAATATTTCATTCCCGAAAATAATTTTTGATAATAACATGATAACTTTAAGTTTTAGGTGTATTAAAGTGATTTTCAGGAGAAGATTTAATATTAGACCTACGGTAAATACGGTTTGATCACCACTTAATTCGATAAAGTGATTTGTAGTAAAAAAAAAAAAAATTGGACTAACTCTCAATACAGTAATAACTTTTTTTAGCGTTTGGTACGCTAACAAGTGTTTTTCGCATGCGCGCTTTACGACCTATTGTAAAATATAGGCTGATTATTACAAAATTATATAGTGACATTTCCAGCTTTTTTTGAGAATTGTCTTTATATAATGCGTATAGTAAATTATGAACCAATCGCCCCAAAATTTTCTAACGAAAGTTTCATAAAACCTAATTGGTCTAAATTTCACTTCGATACATATTTTCTACGATTTTCGACGCATTTAAATGATTTTCCATATTAGTGGTGTGATTTCTATTCTTATGGAACTATAACAGACCAAATTGTATATCTTCAGTATTACTCATTTTGGGGTTAGGCTTACAAAAGAGTTTTTCGAGAGTGGGCTTTGTATGGTGCCTATGATTACTTATATACCGATTTTCACGAAATTTTACGATATGAAATTTAATCATATAAAACAAGTTTGTGCAACATTTTTAAGCAATTTGGGTCCATAACTATTTTTCTTGATTGTGCTTCATTTTATTCCAAACAACTTGGTACCAAAATGTTTCTCTTATGTTAAGTCGTTCGGAAGTGTGCAAGATTTCAACGGACGGACATAGCTAAATCAACTTGGCAATAATCAAGGACCCAGAATAAAAAAAAATTGCTTCACACGGAATGACAAACTTAGTATACGCTCTTCACCAATAGTGGTGGAGGGTAAAGAAAGACATGTATTTTCTATTTAAGAAACTGATCTCAGTGTTTGGTCGAAAATTACAATAACATCGCCGACTTGGGCAATTGGCTTAATTTTGATTGTGATTGATTACCTCAACAAACTATGTAACTATTAGAAGGTCTTAGAAAAATTGGCAAATTTTCGATTTTCTGCAAAACAAATCTTAAAAAAATTTGTTCCTTAAAAATACACTTTGCTTATACATTTGGTGGATCGCTTCCACTAAAATTGTCAGTGGAAGACAGTGTTCGGATTCGAACTTTTGTTTTAAGTTTTAATTCTAATATTTAGTTTGAACCCTGGATGGTTACTGTACGTCGAATCGACGAAGCCCATTAACGCTTTATCATATAATTTGTTTGTGTGTATTCACATTACGCTCTTTTTTTCAACAAAGTTCGCTGATAACGAACGCTTTAAAGAAATAAAAAAAAATTTAAAATACAAAATTTAGTAAAAATTCGTATCAAATTTTGAAAGAGAAGAAAAACTTTTCTTCGTTATGCTTTATTTACATATATTAAATTTTAGTGAAAGTGTGTTTATAGTTTGCACTATTTCAATTGAGTGCAGGTTTTATTATTATTTAATCTGTGTTTAGTGATAGTGAAAAAATTATCAAACCACTAATTTGTGAGGCCCTATGCTCCTTATAGGATCGATGGGAACATATATATATATATAATTTGTTTAAGTGCTAATGGAAAAATACCAATTATTACTAAAGCTGGTAAAAACGAGTGCAAACTAATTGTTTCGTAGTTTAATTTAGTAAAAGTGAAATGCTTATTTAAATCAATATATATACTGCACTACCACCAACTATGCAAAAACCAATAAAAGTGCCGTATTCGGCTGTGCCGAGTCTTGTTAAAAAGCTAAGGCAACATATCTATGCTTACATTTATCCAGCGAGAAAAAGAAATGAAAAACATGAACAGAAAAATTAACTTTGGCCTTCAAGAAGAATTCTTGACAAAAATTATGACAAACAGAAGTAAGGATGGACATGTAAATTAATTAAAATAAATAATAATACAAAAACAAATTTCGATCTACAAGTTTAAAGATTGATGTTTGGCTATTGACTGGCAGCCGCCTTCGATGGTGGTGAGTGTTAAGACGGCAAACCCCCTTTGAGGAGATTGTGTGGATACAATCGAAACATGTCAGGGCAACCTATCCGTAAAAACCTGTGTTCAATTCCCAGCTCAGTCAAGAATGAAAAATTATCAATAAATTTTAATTCATTTTATGTTGTAAAAATTTCTCTCTTCATAAAAATAATTTAATGAAAATTAAATTTAATGAACTTTAGCCAGAATAATATATTAAAAATTTGAACTAAAAACATTAAACAGTTCAATAAAATAAAACCACGATACTAATTAGGATTTATATCTTAAAACTATAAACTAATATTAGAAGATACTGACCTCACGGTATTATTATTCGTTGCGGTCTTAGCTGTATAAAAGTCTGTTTCAAAAGCACGCTTTAAATGAAGCATATTGTTAATTATGGACCAAATCTTACGAAATTTGGCAGCGTGATATCTAGCTCTATGAAACTATGGCAGACCAAAGCATTATGCATTATGGATTTAGGCGTACCATTGTGATTTCCGAGACTGGACTTTATATGAGGTATACGGTACATTATAAACCAATCTTCGTAAAATTTAGTAGCGATATTTCTGGTCATATAGAATGAATTTTTTCAACATTTAATGAGAATCGGTACATTCCATTTTCAAACTTTTTGTAACAAAAATATCCACTTTTTAGGGAGTTTGTTCCACATTTGGGTTCATAATTGAACTGATTGCGCTGGACTTTAAACCCAAGTTGCATAGAGAAACTATAAATAATTTGACTCGAAACTGTTCTTTTCTGCTGAGTCTTTCACCCAGTATGTATATATTTTATAGGGTCTCATATAAGTAAAAAAAAAAAAAATCAAAAGGAATTAAAACTTAATGCACCCTCATTAACCACTAGTGGTGAAGGGTATAAAAAAAGACTTTCTTGTGATGACTTGCCAATTTATCGTAAGCGGGTCAAATGCATAAAAACCCCTAAAAGTGGGTTGTAATTAGGTGCTGACGAATTCGCACATGGGCTTCCTTTATCGAAAGCAAGACTTTCGGAAAATTATATTCCTTTAAATATTGAATTTAATAGTGATGCGTGAAGAGCGATGTAAAATATAAAGTAACAATTGAGCAAAAGATTCGTGAAATTAGCCATATGTAAATTGAAGCACTATGAAGCTCAAACAAGTAAATGTACTGCTGACTACATTGCCATAAGTGAAGTTGAAAACCCTTTCTTAATTTTCCCATAATAAAAGTCTATTGAAAGTCTTACTGTCCCCAAACAGTCAGTATCCACTAATTACGAGCAAAGTTTCGCCAACTCATCGGACAGTTTATTACAGGTGATGTCGCAGTGACCCGATACCCAGCATAGCCTCACTATTTACTCTTATGATTTATCTTCGAGTTATTTTACAATCATCCACTCGCTGGGAATTCTCAAAACAGGATCTATTCACAAAAAAGGGTCTATCTTACGGTCAATATTGTTTTGATAGTAAAAAAAATATTTTTACTTAAATTAGGTGAAAAAACTACAAGCGCCAAAAGCGATTTCTAAAATGTATTTAATGTTTTTATTAAATAAAATTAATAATAATTAGTAAATAATTTAATTAATCAAGTTCAGTGAACGCGATGTTTTGGTTTTCTGCTTAAGTCATGATTTGGTGTATCAACATCAGTTATATATCTGCAGTTTTTTACAATATCCTCATATTTAGTTAAGTTTCTTCCCCAAATTTTCACATTTCTTTTAACACTAATTTGGCTTATCTTATGGCTCATTTTGACTATAGCAACTTTATTTTCATTTAATTGCAAATCAGGTGAATAAATGTCATGAAAAACAAAGTATTTTCACATAAATATTATATTATTTCATTAAACAAAAACATTCTGATTAAAAACTTCATGGTGTTTAGCGTGTGTACTTTTTTAACGATAGCGAAACAGTAAAAATTCAGTTCTTAATATTTTTCTATGCCCTACACGATTTTACTTTGGGAGAACTGATATTTGCAAAAAACTGCAAAAAGTTATAACCCTAGTGTACATATTAGAGTATCCATTTATTTGTCTTTTGGTTTTATTCGAGTAAGAAATTAATTGATTTTTAATTTTAAATTTTGCTCGATTAATCGAATAAGAGTTTTAATATGTTCGAATAACTCGAATAACTCGAATAATTCAAATAATTTTATCCAATGGAAAAAACATGCATGGCTATTTGATCTGATACTTTTATTATATTAATAAACAGAAAAAAACAATAAAATAAAAATGTAGTTAATCAATAAACAATAAAAAAAACAATTCATTTATACCACGTATACAGTTTTAAAACTTTTAAATAAAATAATTAACTCAAAAATCAAAAACCCTGTTGCAAAACGTTCAGTTTTTAAGGTTTTCAATTTACTATCTAATGTCACTTCGGTTATTAAGACGAATCTAACAATATCTAATATGTCATAGTTCATCCAGCCGTTTGGATGGTAAGAGGTAAAATAGAAATTGAAAATCGGGTAAAAACAGATAACCCATAATCTGACAGCGCATATTTATCAATGCTGATGAATTTTTTACAATAAACGTCAAACTCAATATAAAAAGCGATATTATAGAACGAAAATTCATGCGTATGGAATTAGTAGTCAATCGTTTATTACATGATTTGTTCCACACATACCCACATCTGAAAAGGAACTTAAATATGTTCAGAATAGATACAGAATAAAACAACATGTTATTCAGTTGTTATGTATTTTATTAGTTAGAAATCTAAAAAAAAATATTTTTATATTAAAAAAGTAGAATTTTCTAAGAAATAAATTTTAATCGATTAATTGATATAAATTGTTCGAGTTATTCGTTATTTAAAATTGGCTATTTTAATTATTCGACCAAATAATAGCGAAAATTTTCTTCGATTAAGCCTAATACTCTGTTCAACATTTCACGTGAAATGCTGTCAAAACTCATATGAAAAAAACTTGTGCGGAATTTCTATGAAAAAATGTTGATAGAGTTGTACTCTGTTTAATTTTTGAAAAAGTTGCGAAATGTTACTAGCAACATTTTTTTACAACTGCGAAATAATATAAGCTGCACTTATTTCACGTGGAATTTTAAGCAAATGAAAAAAGTTTAAACTTAATATTAAAATGAGAACTGCAAAACATAAATAACACAACCGGTAACAGGTTTTAATCAATTTTTAATTTTTTTTACTTAATTTTTTATTTAAAAAATACATGTGGGTTTTGTTTACATATGCAAAACAATGTCGCATACTTTGAAAGATTAAAAACGTCAAATTGTGCAAACTCTCGAGATAGGTAACATTGATACATGTCAAATTTTTCGCATGAAATAATAGATGTTGCTGAACATTTTTCACAAATTGGAACAGAGTACTATGCTTTAATCGAACAACGATTAATTGAGTGGATACTCTAGTACATATGTATATATTTATAATAACTACATTTTATTTTATTATAACCAGGAACTTATAAAACATTTAAATATTTCTTTGTGGGAGACAATGCATTTCCTTTAAAAAATATGTAAAGGTGACCATATCCTGGACGAAGTTTGCCTGCCATAAAACAAAATTTTAATAAAAAAATATCAGTCGCTCGTGTATATTTGAAAACACTTTTGGCATTTTAACAAACAGGTGGAGTATTTTCCATACAAATATTCAAGCCTAACCTAAAAACGTGGATAAAATAGTTTTAGCGGCTATTGTTCTTCACAATTACTTAATGCTAGATAAAAGCAGTGGATATTTTAAAAAAAATTTTGGTTTACCGTGAAGAAAGTGAAGTAATTATTCCCGGAATATGGAGGCGTTCATCTGAATGCTATCCTTCTGTTCGTATATCTCACGCCAACCACTCATCAACAAATGTTTTTGCTGTAAGAGATGAGTTAGCGGAACAGTTATTTGAAACATAAATAATATATCAGGCCTGTTCTGAAAATCACTTTTATCCAAATCACGTGATTTCAAACCACATGTGCCTTTTGAAATCACACGTGTGATATTTTTCTGTTCCGTTTTTGTGTGTTTCGGTGCGATTTTCAATAGCCGTAAGTAAGTACACATTTTTTTAAATTCAATTTTATTTATTTAATAAAAAAATATTCATAGGTTTCTATAAACAAAAACAACCAAATTTAATAAAAATATACATATACTATATTTAACAAGTTTAGAAGTTTTTGTTAACTTATGGAGCTCAAACTTCTGCGATAAAACTAAATTTAAGTTATGCTAAGGCTGTTTTATAATCTGTGCAGTGGGTTTAAAGATCATGAAAAATTTAAATTCAATTGCTATTCATTTTTTTCTACATAAATAAAAAGATATGTTTCAAAAGCAACAAACCAATAATTAAAATAGGTCCTTAACTTATTTTACTCACATTGACAAATGTATGTATTTAAATTTTTTCATGATTTTTTAAATAACAAAAATTTACAAGGTTTTACAAGATTTACAAGGTTGCTAAAAATTATTTTTTCAGCAAACCAAAAATGTATATCTTTAAAACTACTGCACAGCTTATTAAACAGTCTTAGCATATTTTAAAAATAGTTTCATCGCGAAATGCTAAAAAATTAACTGTTTTTAAGTTATGCAAAGATACACTCACAATATTATTACAGTAACGGACTGTAGGTTATTTAAGAAGTATTCCGTTCAGTCATTTTTAAATAAATAAACATCAGAAATACCAAGCAAATATATTTTTAACTGATTCTAACATTTATTCAAAAAAACTAAGCGCACATTAATACGGATTATCGGTTGCATTTAATATTATCAGTTGATTATGAAAATGGAATTTAAAACAACTGTAAATTTTTTTATAAACCGATCTACCTCTTGCATTTAATTTTAACAGAAAAATAATTTAATTTTTACTGTCAAAAATTCAACCTTGAATTCCAAAAAAAAATAACCGACAAATCCCGTAAAAACAAATGAACTTTCAGTTATTTTATATAATTTAACTACCAAAAAATTTATTTTCTGTTATCTATTTATAGATCTGTTTTGTGTAGAAAATTCCCATATTCTATTTGTAAAAATTATTTAGTTAAATACATCAAATTTTTAAAGTAAAATTATTGCGAATACCATATCGGGCATGCTGCCGGTTGTTGTCTTATAATTGAAAGTTCTTCTGTAAACAAAGTGACCAGTACAACAAAAGTAAAACAAACATGTATAACGGGCTAAGTGAATAAAAATAAAAGTTTTTACGGAATTTGCAGTGGAATTTTTGACAGTAAAAATTAAATGAACTTTTCGTTAAAAAATAAATGAAAAATAAGTAGACCGGTTTTTAAGTTAATATTCATTTATTTTATATTATAATTTCAGTTAATTTTACGTACAGAATATTGTGAGTGTACATATGTATGTACTTATGTTGTGCAACTTCCTCGCCTTTGGAAATAATTTAAACAAACCGAGTACATTTTTAAATTAACTAAGCGTACCAAATTACTTAAGAAAAAAATTTTTAGTTTCTCCAGTCCACATCCTGTATACTTATATTATAGGAACTTGTATACAAACAAAGGTTAGGTTAGGTTCCATGGGTAGCCATCGAGAGACAGCTCCCTTGGGTCCTTCAGCGGCCCCTTTGTGATACCCAGCGCCAATGCCTATCCCATAGAGTAGTTACTCAGATGGCGTCACTGCAGAATTGAGACAATTCGTCTTCCTAATGAAGAGAAGAAGCAATCTAAGTTATATTGTAGATAGATCCTCTAAGCAGGAAATCACCGGCTCTCCCAGGTATTTTTCCATAATGCCCCGTAACCCAGGGCATTGGCAGACAAAGTGAAGCACAGTCTCCTCTTCCTCCTCATCATGACAACTTTTGCAGTAGTCATTGAATTCCAGACCCTTTCTCCTAGCATGAGTCTCAACAGGCCAGTGTCCAGTTACAACCGACACCACAGTCCTGATTTGGTCCCTATTGAACCTAAGTAGAGATTTAGTTCTGGATATGGAGCAGGTGGACTTACAGGTTTATCCCTCCTGTGCAATCCTAAAATACTCGCGCCCAATGAGTGACTTACAGTGAGCCGTTGGGGGGCCAATGAATTGATCAATGCATGTGTCATCCATGCGACCATCTTCCCTGGCCAGCTCATCTGCTATCTGGTTTCCCCTGCAGTCTGAGTGCCCTGGAATCCATATAAGCGAACAAAACAAAACCAAAACAAATATTTAATTAAATTAAGCCAAAAAAAAAAACAATTAATGTTTTGGGCAATTTCCCGATACACAAGATTTACAACCTTAGATTCAATTCTGGATACAACAGACTATGGCAAATTTGCCTCCCAAAGTTGTTTGGCTAAGCTTTCAAAAATCAATATTGTTGAATCGCGGCTTCTTTCATTTAAACTTGCTGATACGATTC
This sequence comes from Pollenia amentaria, assembly GCA_943735925.1. Lineage (NCBI taxonomy): Eukaryota > Metazoa > Arthropoda > Insecta > Diptera > Polleniidae > Pollenia > Pollenia amentaria. The sequence continues at coordinate 101,540,020 of OX031006.1, read as the reverse complement.
CTTTAACCGAATTGACACATTCCTTCATAACTTCCCTAAAAACTGAGGTAACTGCAGCCTCCGCATGTTTTTTTTTTTTTTTTTTTTTTTGAGGAAAGTCATTTGTTTGACTAGTACTCTCATCTGTACATTCATATTCATTTAGGACGGCGGAGGACGAACAATCAAAAATATATTCGATATCTTCACTGCCTTCAATTCTTCCAATAGTTCTATTCAAATAAAAATAGTACTCCTATATCAGAAACATAATATATGCCAAACCTACTTACGCTCTTGCATCTTTATAGTCGTCTAAAAATTTAAGCGACTTCATGTACTTCCGTTTTTTTGTTGGGCTTGGTGCACAACTACCAGAAGCAAGATAATCCACTCTTTAACGCCTTTTATAAGTATCGCGGAGTCCTTTCCAGCGTTTTCTACATACATCAGCTAATTATTAAAGTTAAGATAAAAAGAAATGTATTTTAAAATCCTTCAATGCAACTGTTTTATTGTTTCTTACCGGACACATTTACCAATTCACCTATTTTCTCCCAAATATCATTTTTTTCTGGACATTTTTATCTTCCTTTGATGCCAGATTGTATAAAAACTCATACTGTATCACATTTTCAATAATAACTTCACTTGTATCGATTTTTTGTATCGATTTGTATTTAAAAAGTTAAATTGTGCTTTGTGGTTAAAATGCTTTGTATAAACAATTGATAGTGTTACCAGATGAACAAAAAATATATCACAAATAAAACATAAACAACAACTGAACTTAAATACTTTTTATAGTTAATTTTTTTCTTTTTTTTATTTGTAATGTTATAAGCAGGGAAACCATAAATATGCAATTGCATGTTTTTCCTTGTGCGACCAATGAAGGCAGAAACAATATATTTATCCGTTTTAGACTTCTTATTTTGGCATCGATTTGTAAGTGCATATTGTACCCTTTACAGCATTGTTTTGCATACTTTAGTTAAAATAGCATTTTTCAAGTTTATAGCACATATCTTACCTTTTTGCGGCATATTTTGATACCATTAACATTTTTTTCGATGCTTAAAAGAGCTTTCGCAGCAAAAAATTTTTTTTGGTTTCAAAATTCTGATTTTTCTGTTTTAAATATCTTTCTGTTTACCAAACGTTTTGCTTCAATTTCGCCATTTACATATCATTTTTACTCTAAACTTGTAAGCCAAACATTTTGTCGGCAAAGGTAAATGGTTTCTTAAATTTTAAAACTTTATATTTATATAATAATATTATACAATAAAAATATAATAATAAATTATGAAAAAGCAATTACATACGTGTTTGGCGATGTTATACATAGAAATCTGGACCAATCTTTAAGTATACCGACCGACCAGAATCACTGCTTAAAGTTATCTAACGATGTATATCCGCCTGACTGGTTGTCTGTCCATGTTAACTTTGTGTGCAAAATACAAGTTGCAATTTTGTTGATAATTTTATCAAATTTGGTAAATACATTTAATTTTTACTAAGGACGAAGTCTATGTTAATTCTAAGAATCGGTCTATAAATTCACATATTAACCATAAAAACTTCTTTCCAAATTAAGACTTTTTTGTCCGTAAACCATCTAATTATGTTAATATTTAGATTAAATTCGCCTCAAAAATATTTTACTGCAAATAAAATTTTTTTTAAATCGGCTCACATTTGCCCAAAGCTCCCATATATTAATAGCTTCAACTTCCTTTTTAATGTTAACATTAATAAACAATTTAGCGACCGTCCCTGAAATCCCATGAAAAAAAAATCTCATATGGATATAAATATCTTAATAATATTCGGCACAAATAGCTCATTAATGAACTTTAACCTCATAATATAAATTTGTTTTTGTGAGCCCATGACTGCCCATCGTTTTCAAATAGGGTAAGATCTTGAAAATTCGTCTGTAAATACTGTGGAGTTTGGGCTTTACCGATTATAATTTTAGGGTTGTTTTTTTTTTAATGCAAATGGTTTTAAATTGTTGAATATTTTTTTTTCAAATGAGCAATTTTTGGGGCAAATTTTAAAAATTTTCAGGGCATACTTTCGAGTTTTTACTGCATATTTAATGTGCAATAATCGCGTTTTTAGAGCATATTTCTGGTTTCCCTGGTTATAAGGTAAACATTTTACAATTTCTAAAGTAAAAAGTAACTATATTTACTAACACACTTAACATTTTAAAACCATACGGCCACCCAGTAATGATTCGTTCGTCGTTCCCCGACATAAGAATTAGAATTAAATCTTTTTAATGTTCGCAGCGTCTGGCGAATTTTAGCTGGCGCCCTGATTGTGTTCATTTTCATATACACAAACGTCTTTTTTTTTGGGAGATGAATATTCGCGGCCAAAAATTCCTCTTTCGCCCCAGTTGTGTTCCTAACATTAGTTGCCCATGACTTGCATGTCAAAAAATTGTCGACATTAAAACAAAAAAGATTTAAAAAAATTACTGCAGTAGTAAGTTTTTTCCCTCTCCTGTAAAATTTATTAAATTGGACTTGGGTGCTTTACGACTGAAGGTACAGATATATTTAGCACAAAAATAAATATCAAATAAATACATAAAGCAAAAATAATAAATAAAGAAACAAAAAAGCTTTTCCTTTTTCACTGTTTTTTTCTCTCTTTTGCTTACACCAAAAATTATCTCGCTTTGTTTTTGTTGTCATACCCTCCACCACCACTTCTATTGAATAAGGATATACTAAGTTTGTCATTTCGTGCGAAACATTTTTATTATTCATCTCAAGCCCTATAAGGTTTACATACAAGTACAATTCCGTTCGGAACCGAAGGAAACATATTGGTTTACTGATATAAAGTATATTTTGATAGTTTTTTGGACTTTAAGATACAGAAAACTCCCATTCCGTTCATGAAAACGAAGTTTGTTCGTAATTTTCTGCAGCACAAAAATACGGAATGAATTCAGTTTCCGAACGGAATAGTACTCTGTGACATGGCTGATATTCTGGCTTCTTGAGTAAGTCGGTCCGACTTTCACGCTCAAGTTGCTTCTAGTTATCCTAGGCAGTTTGGGATTGAAGTCCAGAAAATTCGGTTCAGTAGCATAAGAGTTATGAGTCCAAATGTTGAACCAATACCCTACAAAATAATATTGTTATTTATGATAATTTGGAACAAAAACTAACAAAAATTATTTTTTTGCACAAGTTCGTTCTGTATGACTAGAAATAATATGTATTAAGTTTCGTGAAGATCGGTCCAAAATGGGGCTTATGGTAAGCCCAATGGTAGGCTTTACTCTCGAAAAAACGCCCAGTACGGTAACAAAAAATGTTACTTTAATAAAATTTGGCACGTTACAGTTTTATAGGACTAATAAAAACACTGTAAAATTTCTTGAGGAACGATTTATAATTCACCAAACACTCATATAAAGCCTACTCTCGGAAAACAACTTAGGGCGCCTCAAACCGTAATCAATAATGCTGCTGTAATAAAAGTTGGTATATTACAGTTTTATACGACTTGAAATCACACTAAAATTTCGTGAAGATCGGTCTATAATTCACCATAGGTCCGATATTAAGCATACTCTCTGAAACACTCAATAAAAAATTGAGCTTCCAACGCAGCACTTTGAAGCAATAAATTTATGACACAAAAAGCCCTTAATTCAGCACATATAAAAATTGGTGAATGTAACGATCAGCTTTACACAATGAGTTTTGTGTTGTTATCGTTATTCTTTAATATGCTCCCTTACAATCCTGCTTCGTAGTAAGTTAATGTCGTGGCTCTTCAAATGCTATATTTTTTTAAATTAGTTAAGAATTTTTTCACCCTCCTTACTGCACCTCTGTATCTTATCTTATTGCGCAGCGTAAAACTGTTCGCTTACTTCTTAAAATTTACTATTACTTCTTCGCAAAACAAGAAAACTATTTTTTTGGCAGTTTAGTGTCACTCAAACAGTACATCTAAGTTTTATAGGACTGAAAATCACACGGTCAAATTTCGCAAACTGCGGTCAATAATGTACTATAAGCGCCATTTAAAGACTACACTCAGAAAACAGTTTCGTACGCCTAAAACCATTAAAAATTGTGCTACTGAAATCACACTGACATATTTCGTGAAGATCGGTCCAATTTAGCCAGAACTAATAACATGCAATTTTGTAATAATCGGTCCAGAATATACCTAAGGTGTCATATCAGATCTCATAGCAGCCTTCTGAAAACCACTTTAAAACTATAAAACGTTAAAAAAATTTCACTGCGATTTTTTTAGTTTAGGATTTTTAATACCGGAAATCACACTACAGAGTTTTGTGGTTCATCCAAAATTTAGCATAAATTTCCCTCTCGAAAATAATTTTAGTTCGGCTAAAACTGTAACGAATCGTGATATTTTACTGAAATTTGTTCAAATTAAGTGTTATATGAATAGAAATAAAAGCATAAAACTTTCTGACTGTCGGTCAATTATGTTACATAGGTCTAAACCGAAACCAATTTTGATACTGACGTCCGACTTAATAACGATTAATTAATAATTTATAAATCCCATATATGTCCCCTGCCTGAAATATTCTACCTGTAGGGCAAGGATATCAAAGATTCGGCGCATCAAAATATAGTAATCGTACTTCTTCTTGTATACATATATTTGAAGTCTTCTGAGAAGAGATCGACTTTATGTTATCTTGCTAAAGACTGTATTTTCTACATTTAATGAGGGACCCCTTTAAAGCTGATTCAACTTAAAACCAACTATTATGATATGTTCACACTTGGGGTTTTAAACGCGTTTAAGCAAAATGTTGATTAAGTTAATCAAAGCCGTTCACATTACATTTGAGATGATTAAGATGACAGTTGATTAATAAATAAAACACAAAACACACATTTACATTACTTAAAAGTATTAGACGGCGAAGATTTTGAAAGTGATAGTGTGGTTACTATCGAAACATGTCAAATCGACCTGTACGTGAAAGTGAGTTCGATCCGCCGGTCAGTCAAGAATGAAAAATTATCAACAAATTTTAATTCATTTCATGTTAAATTCCTTTCTTCATAAAAATTATTTAATGAATATAAAATTTAATGAACTTTAGCCTGATTAAAAAAATAAAAATTCGGATTTAAAAACATAAACAGCTCAATAAAATTAATACATTTATAATTATTAGTATTAGAAATTGATAAAAAAAATGCTTTAATAAAGTTACACTCATAAAATTACAACAGTAACTAATTGTAGGTTATTAACTTCGTTTTCTGTACTGTTAAAATTTAATAAAAATATAGTTATTTTACGAATTAATTTATTTTTTAACATTTATGTTTGTTATTCAAAAAACAAGCTACCAAAAATAAGGTTTTTCCGTACTAATATTGTTATGTAGTTTGATTTTTTTTCAGTTAAATTATATTTTTTGAAAGCAACAATTGCTAAATTTTACGGAATATATACTGTTAAATAAAAAAAAATTAAAATATTTATGTAAAATTCATTTATTTTAAATGAAATGAAAATGATCCGTTTTTTAAATAAATTTTAAGTTGTTTAAAATGAATTTTCTGTGGAATTCACGTACATAATATTTTGACTGTATCTGAAAAATATTGTTCACATATAAATAATAAAATTGTGAAAAACTATGGATTATTTAAAAAACATTTAGAAGGAATCGTGGTTGGTTGTACACGTGTGAGGTACGTTTATTGTGCCCGATGCTACATCATACTCAGTTTGAAGTATGTTCAAATGGTGTGTGATTAATGAAATGATTTAGTTTTAAACATGTCAATCTGAAGTGATTAACAAATCACTGATATGTATTTGAAGTGATTAGAGCTTAATAACTCTCGAGATGCTTAAACGCATTTAAAACCCCAAGTGCGAAGATAGCACTATGTTGAATATCAACCCAAGTTGAAAACATATTTTTAATTTAACGTTGCTTTAAAAAGAACCAAATTTATTGTTGAATTATGATAAGGGCCAATATTTTTAAGACAAAATAAATTTTTAGTGTTTTAGTTCGAACAGCTCCTTTATATACTTACACTACAATAGTGCAGAAGGTATAATGCGTTTGTGCTGTCGTGCGTAACTCATACAAATAATGATTCTAAAAGGTATGTCTTTTAGTATACCGATTGACTCAGAATCACTTTCTGAGTCGATCTAACGATGTCCATCCATCCACTTTGTGCTCAAGGTACAGGCTACCATTTTTCAGATAATTTGATTAAAATTGGTACATATTTTTGTTTGAATTGTCATATAGACCAAGACTATTGAAGATGGTAAGAATTGGTCCATAATTTCACATAGCCCAAGCTTCGGAATAGAGTACTTGTGATATAAAACTATCTTATGATGTTGGTATTTTATAGCTTCCCATATCATCTTACCCATTTTTTTTTTAAACCGGTACATATTTGACCATAGCTCCCATACGAATACCACACCCGAAAAAAGATTTAAATTTCATAACGACGATAACTTTTATAATAGCTACTCTGTCGTTTAAAATGTTTGTACTGGTATGTCCAGAACTGACAATAGGTCCCATATAAGCCTCTCACTAAAATCGATCTTAGACAAACAAATCTCATGTGTTGATATTTAGGTAATACTCGGCAGAAAAACTCTTATTTAAATCTTAACCTCATAACAAATTTTGTTTTGCTGGGTCCATACTTTATTACTTGTTTCGATGAAAATTGGCATAAAATTATTATATTGCAGCCAAAATCTAACCAATTTTTTTTAAAACCAGCCAATATTTTACAATAGCTCCCATTCAACTACCACTCTAAAAATAGTTTTTTGTGGCAAAACGTCACTATACATGTTGGCATTGATATACAATTTGGCTATTACAAGTTTTTGCGGTTTCCAAATGACAGGTATTTTTTTTTTGCTATGCTAGTCCCGCGAAGCTAATCGCTTGTCTGTAGGAGACCTCTGGCGGGAATCGAACCCGCAACCCCGGCACTGATAAACTAGCTCACTACCAGCTAGCCTACCGGGGCTTGATTGTGAAGTAAAGTGTATATGAAAATCACTTAGTTTTTTTTCATTGCTTTTCATAAAAATTTAATAGCTGCCAGGCCCACAATATCGACAAGAATATTTCTTTCGCATTTTTATATTGAAAACAGCAATAAAAACTTTAAATTTGTTTTTGTTTTCAATATAAATATAAGAAAGAAATGTTCTTGTCGACATTGTGGGCTAGGCAGTTAACTGCACAATCAATCGCCTGCCATATGAAAACAGCACATACATAGGTTGTGTCAAAATTTTGTGCTGGTAGGTTCAGCACTGACAAGGTTCCATATAAAGCCCCAACCTTAGATCACTTTTAGACGAATTTTTTTTATATAGATCTAGGTATCTAGATATTTGGCACAAGGAACTCTCGTATTAATTTTAAACTCATTTTATAATTATTGGGTTGTTCACGAAAGGCGCATTATCAGCTTATATGGTTATGTAGTTATTTTAACAGCAATAAAATATATTTAAAAACACGTTAGAGTGCTATATTCGGCTGTGCCGAATCTTTGATACCCTCCACCGACAGGAGTGGGCTCTATATGATAAATACATATATATTATTGACTAAGCTTCACAAAAACGAACGTCAGCATTAAAATTGGTAGCGGTTTAGACCACTATTAAATTATTGACCGACGATCAGAAAGTTTTGTTCGTTTCTTGTTAGAACTTTGAACAGGCTTGAGTAAAATAGCATGTAAAACAGTTTTAGCCGAACTAAAATGATTTTTATGAGGATAATTTGTATTGGACCTATGGTAAATTATGGAACAATCATCCCAAAATTCTGAACACTGATTTCTGGTATTACAAACAATAAATTAGAATAAATTTCAATACAGCAGTGTAATTAGTTCTAGCGTTAACAATGAATTTCACAAAATTGCATGATATTTTTTCTGGCCATATGAATCTTAGTTGGAAGAAATTTTACCGCAATACCTACATCTGTTATTGTTTTAGGCGAATTTAGTGATTTTCCCAAAGGCTTTACTTAGTTTTAGGCGCACTAAAATGTTTTCCGGGAGTAAGGTTTATATGGGGTCTAGGGTTAATTATGGACCGATTTTCGGGAAATTTAGCAGTGTGATTTCTACTATGTGATTCCTACAGAACTGTGCCGTACCCAATTTAATTATGCGTTATTATTATTTTAAAATAAAAAAAAAAAAATCATTCTAAGGCTTTTGACACCGTTGACCACTCTGTATTATGCCTAAAGAATGTACAATTTTTCTGAAACTGCGTTAAAGCTTTTAACATCATACTTATGTAATAGAAGTTAAAGTGTTTGTTCCGGTGAAAATATATCCACAAGATGCTTGATGCCAAGAGGTGTGCCACAGGGCTCTATACTTCGACCGCTTTTATACTCCATTTACGCCAATGATCTCCCGTTGCAGGTTACACATTGTAAAATACAAATGTACGCTGATGATGTCCAATTGTATACAAGTTGCAGCAAATCAGATGTGTCTAACTCAGTTGAGCTAATAAACCAAGATTTACAAAGAATATTTTTATGGGCATCTGCAAATGGTTTAAGCCTTAACCCAAGAAAATCAGTGTGCTTAGTAATTGGATCACCAAGGACTAATATTCCGACTATTCCACCACTACATTTGAATAATGCGCCGATTAATGTTGTAGAAAATGCAAAAAACCTTGGGGTTATATTTAACAGTGAGCTAAGCTGGTCAGATCACATCAGAGCAAACTGCCGGAAAACATTTTATATATTGCGAAATCTATGGATATCGCAGTATTTTACGCCATTACACATCCGAATGCTGCTTGCAAAAACTTATCTGTTACCAACCCTCTTATATGGCTGTGAGTTATTTGCAAGTTGTGATGCTGAAAGTAGGCGAAAACTGAATGTGACATATAATAATGTTGCAAGATATGTATTTGGCGTGAAAAGGAACAATAGCATCTCACAATTTGCTAAGCAAATATATAATGTTACCCTAGATAATTTATTAAAATGCCGAACACTTATCTTCCTGCACAAAATTATCTATGACAGACAACCAAATTATCTATTCAGAAGATTAATATTTTCTAGATCCAACAGGTCAAAAGATCAACAATATAAAATTTACAAGAGCTATCTCATCGCAGCAATTTTTCATAAATTATATTCGCTTATGGAGCCAACTACCCTCTTATATTCAAATTATACGCAATGCAAGTCATTTTAAAACTGCCATATTTGAACAATTTTGTGACTAATAAATAATATTGTAATGTTAAATGTATGCATGTAATATTTATGATTATTATTTTTATTGTATTTTTATTGTATTCTTCCTTATGCCAATTTTTCTACCCAATACTTTAATATAAGATATATTCTTGTTGTATTGTATTAACTGATAAGAAAATAAATAAATAAAAATAAATAAAATATTACGGTTTAAGGCGTACTAAACTGTTTTCCGGCAGCTGGGTTTATATGGGGCTAGTGTAAATTATGCACCAATCTTCAAAAAATTTTATAGTCTGATTTCTGGTGCTATTAAACCGTGACGTACCAAATTTTAGTATGCTAGCGTTATTTATTAAGGTTTTAGGCGTACTATTTTCCGAGAATAGGGATTATATAGGGCCTATGGTCAATTATGGACCGATCGTCACGAACGTGTTTTCAACAGACGGACGGACAGACAGACGGATATGGCTCAATATATTACTCAAGAGCCAGAATATATATACTTTATGGGGTCTTAGATATGTAATAAAAAAGTTGCACACGAAATGAAAAACTTAGTTAAACATTAAATAAATGTATTTTGTTGTTCTGAATATAGCTTAATAACCATATAACCAGCTTTCCGTGAACAACCCATATGTTTTGTTGAGTCCATGATTGCCATTTCGCAAAATTGGCTGTAAGTATAATGTCGTAGGGTATCATAAGGTCAGGCTTGACCGACTAAACTTTCTTACTTGATTAAAAAAAATTAATATAGCAACAACCACAAGCTAAGAAAATGACTTGGAGCAAAATAATTATTGTTTTACATCTCAAAGACTTTTAAATGTTTTGTTTGTTGTTTTTTTTTTTCATAAACACCAAGCTAAACATGTTTGTTCTTTCAATTGTTTCTCGAGAATATTTATCACATTATGCCAGAACTAAATATTTTAAGCCGTGTAACAAAATTCCATTACGAACTTCTTACAAAATTCTGAGCATTATGGAAAACAGGTAGAATATGTCTGTAGTCAAACAAAAAGGGAATGCTAATGAAAAGGATGCAAATAAAAGGAATAATTAATATACCTAATTTTAATTTATAATAAAAGGAATAGGAGTCAAAGAAAATAGCAGTTAAAGGATACTTGCAAGCAAAATTACGGAAGCTCTTTTGGTCAAATGCTGGTGGCGGCTATGAAAAACACATAAAAATTTCCCATTTAAACATGAAAAAGTCTTTCTTAGTTTATGGATTTTTTTTTCTTTTTTTTTTATACATAAGAAAAATATTTATTTTCTGAACTGACTTTTGGCTTGATTTACGTTTGGTTTGTTTTTTTGTTTTTCGTGCCTTATGAAAAACATGAAACACATACAATTCGGCACGTAATAATCGTAAACTTGGTACAATTTCCAACCTTCATTAAAATGTGTCCGAACTCAGCGTAAATCTTTGCAAACAATTATCCGTTATTACAACCGCTAAACAGACAACCCCCATCCATAAACACACAAACAACAGTTATAATAGTGGTTTTCCTAATAAACCATAGTCTTTATATTCGTGCAACTGATCTGAAAGAACATAAACTTAATAACTTCTTTGTATGTACAATATTCTAGTAAAATATTGGGTGTTTTTTTAAAAGGCGAAGAACTTAAAATGGCAGCACTGTCTTCTGTGAAAGCAGATTTGACAGTTTCTGTCTGTTTTAAGATTAGCTTGGCTGGGCAATTCATCTCTTCAGGGTTCACGCCAGAGCGATGTGTTTGAAAAGTGTTGATTTTTTTGCAAAAATAATGCTAAAATTTCATATGATAGTGTATTGTTCAGTGATAAATAAACCTGTGTTGAAATTGATATGTTAATAAACATAGCTGCGGCATTTTGAGCGATAAAGACACACAAGCTTTTGTTGAAGCACCATTACATCCCTAAAAATTCCATATTTGGAATGCTTTATGGGTCGATTAAATCATTGATAACGATGGTCAGAACGTTACATTCAACACTGTTTAACAATTTCGAATGAAGACGTTCAACAGGACGCAGCCACATAATACACCGTACGCTACAATAAATTTACTTAAAGAGTAAGTAAAATTGAAAGTTAATAAATAATTACAGCAAATTTTGATCCACCAATTCCATTGGTTAAATATTGATGTTTGACTATAGACTGGCAGGCGCCGCAGTGGAGCAAACGGTAGAACGGCAAAGATTTTTGATAGGAAGGTGGATATTCTCAAAACATATAAATTCGACCCGAGTTCAATGTGGTTATTAGTCAAGAAAATAAATATTAAAATACAATTTTAACTCATTTCATGTTGTAAAATCCCTACTTCACTAAAAAATATTTAATGAAAAATTAATTTGATTAATTTAAGCGTAATTTAAATATAAAAACTTCAATTAAACACCAACAGTTCAATAAAAAAAATCACTATTCTCAATATTTTTGCATGCCATTATTCATATCGAACCTTTGCTGCAATAGAGTCATAACTCAAAAACCTTATTTGTGAGCTAATGTGTTTAATACTTTAATTCACAGTGGAACAAAGGGCCGCCTACTAGCTAATAATGTGGAGTTAATCGCCATATCGTTTCTTCATATTGTGTAAAAATTACATACATCTATCTTATATACTCAACTCTAGAGAGAAGAATTGCATTTTAAGGTGCTAGAAAATTTAAATTTGAGTTATGACTCTATTGCAGCAAAGGCTCGATATAATAAATACATGAAGCAGTTCACATAATGCTATTTAGCCTAAAACAGTGGTTTAGTACGTAGCACTTTAGAACACAGCGTGAAGTGGGTAATTGTAGGTAATTCATTTAATTAAAGAATAAACAAATATTCAAAAAAAAAAAAATAAAATAACAATTCATTAAAAAGAAAAATGAACAACTTGTTTTATATAAAAACAATTTCATACCTATAAAAATATTTAGATTTAATCCACATTTTTTAAAAAAGTAACTAGATTTTTTTATAGACAGCAATAAGTGTTTTTTTGTTCACTTTCAACCGAATTGGACATGCAATAATAATGTTTAAAAAAAAATTTATTTATTTAAATTTAATTTTCATTAAATTATTTTTATGAAGACAGGAATTTTACAACATGAAATTAATTAAAATTTTTATTGATTATTTTTCATTCTTGACTGCGCTGATATTTGAACCCAGCTCAATAAACTAACCACAATACTAATTATTGTTAACAGCTAAGGCACGAACTATGTTTACATTTGTCCTTCAAATTGTGCTGAAAAATGCCAACAAGAAAAAAGAAAGACAAAAACATGAAAAAAACAAAAATGTACTTTGGATTTCAAGAAGAATTCTTGACAAAAAGCACGAAAAAACGGAAGTTAGGAAGAACATGTAAATTAATTAAAATAAGTAGATAATCATTCATTCAAAAAAGCAAATTTCGATCTACCATGTTGAAATACCATTTGGTTTAAAGATTGATGTTTGACTATTGACGTCGCCCGGCCTCAATAGCCGAGTGAGTAAAACGGCAAACCCCACCGACGAGATTGTGTGGTTACAATCGAAACTAGTCTGGGCCACCTGTCCGTGAACGCCTGGGTTCAAATCTCAGCGCAGTCAAGAATGAAAAATTATCAATAAAAATTTTAATTAATTTCATGTTTTAAAATTCCTGTCTTCATAAAAATAATTTAATGAAAATTAAATTGAATGAACTTAAGCCTAATATAATAATTTCTAAATTTGGATTAAAAACCATTATTAGTTCAATAAACTAACCACAATACTAATTATTTAAATTTTAGTTTAAAAAAAATTTTGTAAGCAAAACGTTATTTCGAACAAGACATTTGAGTTTGGAAATAAGTAGAATAGTGAGAATGTTAGCCAGCTCATGAAAATGATTCATCAAAATTCGAAGTTTATTTCTTAATTTTCCATTTTTGCAACATTATATTTTTTAGGGAAATTTAATATGAAATCAATAATATCTACCTCGATGTTCTTCAAAATATTATTTATATTCAATTGCAGTATTTTTTTGCGGAAATTAGTCATTTGAAAGAAATTTGTGTACGAGATATTCTGTTAATTCTTCAAATTGTTTAGCCTGGTCACATATTATTTAATCTTCGCAGGACTTTTCGAAATAATTGCTAAGGTAACCAACTTCGTTAAGTCTTAAATATATTAACAGTTATGTGATTAGCGAAGTTCAGTATTAGGCTTGCAAAAGTGCAAATGCAAAATACGGTAGCTCTCTTGCAAAATCCACACAGAGTATACGTTAGATTTCATTAAAATGTTATGATATTTTGCATTTGCTTTTAAGCAAGCCTAATACTGAACTCCGCTACTGTCTATTTATTTATTTTAATTTCAAGGCAAATTTAGGAACAACTTAAATAACAACCGTTAGAAAAAATATATATAAAAAAATTGCAATGTTGCAAAAACAAAAAGTACTTTAATAGCAAAAATGCAAAATCACATACTAGTTGCAAAAAAAGCACGGAAAACTCGTTTTTGAAAAAGAGTTTTCTGCCAAAAATAAAATGGTAATGAGACCATAAAAAGGTCACAAAATAGAAACACATGTCCATTTAAAATCGTGTGATTTAATGCCATTAAATTATTTTCTTAGGAGATATGTAATGCCAATCGTCTACGCAACTGAACATCTAGAAATCAGCTTTTGATGAATAATGATGTGCTAAATACAGCCGGAAGTACTGCGTATTAATTGGATATCTAAATTTCGCGATAAATTTTTATTTATTTTTTTTTCATTATTTATTTATTGAATCTTTATATATTAAATATGAACTAACAATAATTAATCAAATCTTATACTAATACTTTATTTTTGTCCTGCCAATGCTGGACGAAAATTTTTCTCTTCACGGTTTCTATTCACATATGTAGATTTTTAGCGGTCTTCTCGTCGGATGAGTCCTGCAGTATCTCTACTCCTTAATCTAGAGTGGCCGCTGTCATTTAAAATATTTCGAGCTAGTGGATTTGGGTGCGACTCAAGCCTTTTTAAATATTTTACTGCATACTTCGTAATAATAGTTTTTACTAACGGCACATTGAGATCCTTGTGAATATTTGAGTTTTTAACATATCAGGGAGCGACTGTGATTATTCGAAGAAGTTTATTTTGGCGCCTTTGAATTTTTCGATATTTGAGGCCGAGGCAGTGGCTTTAATATAGAGTTGTAGAGTAGAAGTTTGCAATCGAAGCTAAGAACAGAGTTTCTTGCAATAAGCCAAATAATTTGAATTGCTTTTAGTTTAATTTGTGTTAGTTTTGCTTCTATATGACATTTCCATGTTAAACGGCGATCTAGATGAATTCCAAGATATTTTACATGCGATTGTTGGAGCACTAATTGATTATTGATTTTAATAGGGGGACATGACTCCCGACGCAAGGTGAATGTTATATGTACGCATTTTTGCTCATTGACCTTTATCCTCCATTGTTTTAACCACTTTTCCAGTTCAAATATATGATCCTGCAAGTAGCGAGAAGCTTCATGACAGTTTTCGTGTACGCTTAGAAGAGCTGTATCATCAGCAAATGTTGAAGTTAGGGTGTGGTTGTATGTTGGCATGTCTGAGGTATATATTAGGTATAACAGTGGGCCCATGATGCTTCCCTGAGGGACCCCAGCGTCAATTGGCTGAGGAGAACTTAAAAAAGCCCCTTCTTTAATAATAAACTTTCGACCGACTAAGTAGCTTTCTAACAGCTTGTGTGTGTTTACTGGTAAGTTTAACTTCAATTTATGTAATAAACCTTCATGCCAGACTTTATCGAAAGCTTGAGAAACATCGATGAAGAGTGCGGAACAATATTTTTTTCTTCAAAGGCTTTTCTTATGGCGTTTACTATACGATGGGTTTGTTCAATTGTGCCATGTTCTCTTCTAAAGCCGAATTGAAGGTTAGGAATACATCTATTTACATTTAAAATTGGGGCTAATTTTGACACTAACAGCTTCTCAAACAGCTTTGATATATTAGACAATAAGCTTATAGGTCTATATGACTCAGCTTTTGTAGGATCCTCTCCTGGTTTAGGTATCATTATAACTAAGGATACTTTCCATTCTTGAGGGTAGTATTCAAGGCGTAAAATAGCATTAAAAATCAGGAGAATAATTTTCTTTACTATGATGGGAAGCTCCAAAAGCATTTTGTTACTGATCTTATCAAAACCAGGGGCTTTCTTGGGGTTTAAATCATGAATAGCCTTTTCGATTTCTATTATCTCAAATCTTAGTGGAACAGCTGCTCTAACAGCAACAGGTGCTAACTCCTCCGCAATATCGAGAGATATGAGGGGTAAATACGGTTTTCAAATTATTAACAAAAAGATTTCCTTTTTCTATATCATTTCGTGCCCAACTTCCATTTGAGTTTCTTAATGGTGGCTTAGTGGCAACGGTCTTTTAAGATTTCTAGCTGCACGCCATAATGAGTAGTCTGATTGAGAAGTTGCATCGAGTTCCTTAAGATATTTTTCAAAGGATGTTGTTTTTTGGGACTGCAGTAACTTTCTTAGCCTTTTTGTGCACTATTTTAGTAAATTCTTAAGTTGAGGGGATCTATGCAATTGCCACTCTCTTCGAGCTCTCCTTTTTTAGTCATGAGACGCTCAACATCTATAGAATATATTTTACTATTTTTGATTTTTTTGGGGGTTATGCTAGAATGTTGAACAGCTAGTTTTAGATAACTGTCAAAATTAACAATAGAAAGATTCACATTCTCCGGTGTACTAAGCGGGATATTTTCAGTGCAACGGTTACTGGGATATTTTTTATATTTTAACCAATTTATTTGTGTTGCCGACGTCACTAAGTAACCAGACGGAGCCACAATTCTATTAGGGTTTGTTATAGTAAGAATTGTAGGTGTGTGATCAGAAGATAATTCTAAGGAAGCGATTTTATTACGCGATTGATAGCATAAAAATATTTCTCCAATAAAGCCAGTTTAATTGACATCACAAATACTCTTCTTTGCTTTATTTTAAGTTAAATGTTGTAAATCTTAAAAAAAAACCCTGTGTTTTCCCTTACATGTGTATTTGTTGTTGACAGCAAAAAGGAATTTGTTTTTAACAAAAACAGCAAATCAAAAAGTTACGTTGAGCTAAGCCGAATTATGTTTTTCATGCTGTAGAGCCTCAATCAAATATGGTTGTAGCCTGAGATTTTTTTACAGGCTGTAAAATGATTTGGCAAAGTGAAAATAGCTTTTGACTTAAAACATAAAAAACAATAACACAAGTCAACAAATTAAAAAAAGTTAAATGGTGCCCAGAAACCGCGAATGGTTCTGTAATTAACCAACACTGGTAATACAAAAAATGTGAAAAAAAAATTTCCTACGTGTAGTTTTGGATATAATGTCAATTTTTAATAGTAGCTGTCCACCGTACTTTTTTCAGCCCGGCCTTTAACCCTATCGGTAATTTTGTTTAATAAATTCATTTAAATAACATGTCGTCGTCTCAAAGAAGTTGTCTCAATGATCCAAACGTGTTATGTTACATTTGTGGTGACCGTTAAAAAGTTTAGAAAACCTTAACGGATTTTACAAAAAGTGCTTATTTTTCTTATTATAATTTGTTTCTCTTATTTAACGACAAAATTTCCAGGACTAAGCTTAGAGAAAATAAAAGCGGGAGTTTTTGATGGTCCACAAATAAAAATATTAATTAAAGATTCCAGTTTCCTAAATTCAATGAATGATTTGGAACGGTCTGCTTAGACTTATTTTGTTGAAGTTATTAAAAACTTTCTTGAAAATTACAAGTCAAGCAACTACCGCGAAAATGTTAACGACATGCTAGATAACTTTAGAAACTTGGGATGCAACATGTCTATTAAATTGCAATACCTTCATAGTTATCTCGACCGATTCCCAGATAATCTTGGATCTTGTAGCGATGAGTAAGGAAGCGGTTTCATCAGGATCTAAAAACAATGGAAGAGAGGTACCAAGGCCGATGGGATCGGCATATGATGGCTGACTACCTTTGGGGAATGCAACGAGACTTTCCCACTGCTCAACATTCACGAAAGTCACGAAAAAGAAAAATTACTTTTTTTTATATACATATATGCACAAAAGCGAAATACCAGAAAACTATACGTTAAAATTCCAACTTTTTTTATTTTTGTAATCAGAATGAAGCGTTAGTTTAAAAATATATACAGTTCCTTGGCACCAAAACTAGTGTTGACTTGTGTAATTCTTTAGTTGTTTAACTGCCTGTGCTTCAAATAAAAATAAGCATTTTCGTTTGGGAATTAACATTAAAACATTAATAAAAAAAAACTAAAATTTCTTTTTATTTTAACTTGAAAAACAGCTAGTACAAAATTTTTTTTAATAACTCGATTTTATTACATTAACAAGAAATGTAACGCTACGATACCAAAATTCAAACAGAAATATCGGCGATACCGATTCCGATACGTATTTTAAATTTGGACTAAAGTTAAAATTAACAAAACCCAAGTAATTTATTTTCTTATTATGCAAAATAACAGCGTAAGATATTATTTTAAATTGATATTAATAAGATTTAAAAAACTACAGATTTTCAATTCATGGTTAAGTTAACAAGAAATAAATTATATTTTGTACTCGAAAAAAAACAGCGTAAGAGTAATACATATTTAAAATTGATATTTATGAGATTTTTCTTAAAAAAAAACAAAGTACTCTCAACTTTTGCGGAGATGGACGATTTCGCAAATCCATTTGGACCAGACCTGCAGTTAAAGATAGTCTATCAGATGCGACAGAAATAATTTGAAAACTTAATTATTTCTGCGCCATTTTCTTCAAGTTTGGTTATAACATGTCATTGCCGTAGTAAACAAGCGGATCAGCATTTCCAGAAATATTAGTATATCTAAGGTACCTCTCGAATTCTTCTTTTTGTCTAAAATAAAACTCATTTGTTTATTTTCTTTTTTAATGGCTATTTATTAAATAGCAATGCAAGCTCATCACAGCCATACCTAAATAAAACCGGAAGGCGGAACGTTTTCTTTCGCGTAGCTTTTACGCTGATATGCCATACGAAAACAAGAGCGGCAGCGTTGTGTCACACACAGTAGTGTTAACTTTCGTGCTTACTAAAATCTTCATAATAGATATAAGAAATGGAATAAAAACCGCTAGTTTGACGTAAATATAACTTATTTGCCATTATTTATTATCAAACGATAAAAACAGGGTCAAAACAACAAATTTAGCAACCCTGCTTATTTTAACGCGCTATCAAAATCAGATTTTCCAATTGCAAGACGCTTCCAGTTCTGCGTTGCCGTCGCGTTGTTTCGGTATGCTACATACAAATTGTATGGGCATGAGGAATTTTGACAGCTAGAAAACGCGTTCCGCTCTTGTTTAAGTATGGCTGTTAGATTACACTGCTTTACAAATTGTTATTTACATAAAATGATTTTTATTAAACGTCAGGAAAATTAAACTCCTCAAATGACTTTTATTTTATGACGACTAAATAAAAGTTTTTTTTTAAGAGTTAAATTCGTCCCAATATTTTTACGTTAAAAAATAACTGTTTTAAATGGATTTTTTGGTATTTAGTTGATGGAATAAGTGCTGGTTCACACTCTTCAAGTTTTATTCGTCAAGTCTTGAGTTTTTAGGAGAGAAGGGAAAAGAGAATGCCATTTATTTCCTCTATCTCCTAAAAATTCAAGACTTGACGACTAAGACTTGAAGAGTGTGAACCAGCACTACATGTTAAAAAAAACTTTTTTGCTATCACATACATATAACTGTTACGGTCCCTGAATAAAATATATTTAAATGCAAACATTGCAAAGCAATTAAAAATAAAAATAGTTTCATCATATCCTTGAGCCAATCATTTTTTAAATTGGCACCTGCCATTTGTCATTTTATATGAGGAGTTGCAGAATAAAACGTGCCTTTTTGATTATTTCAAAATTTTGGGAAATCCAAGCTTATTTTTTTCACCCGATTATCATAAAGTGCATCAGACCACAATAAGTCGCAACAACAAATGTTAACGTTGCACGAAATTAAAGGACTTTTAACTAAAAAAGTACGTTCTGTTAAAATTTTTTTTTTCTTAAATGTTACATTATATCACACCCTACAATAGTGGTGAGGATATTATGCGTTTTGTGCTGGGGTTGGTAGCACCTTAAAATATGGGTCCTAGATCCAAAAGCACGTTTTGTTCTACATCAATTTTTTTAAGATTAAATTTTTCTATCAG
Source organism: Pollenia amentaria (assembly GCA_943735925.1). Lineage (NCBI taxonomy): Eukaryota > Metazoa > Arthropoda > Insecta > Diptera > Polleniidae > Pollenia > Pollenia amentaria. The sequence continues at coordinate 101,520,435 of OX031006.1, read as the reverse complement.
AAGAAAAGAAAAATTATGCAAATAATATTTTTTCAATAGAACTAATTGTGAAAACAGCACATTAATCATATTAATGCAAAGTCATTAAAAAAACAGTTTCTAAAAAAATACAAAAAGGCACGTTTTGTTTTGCGACTCCTCATATAACTTATATGGTAATACAATGGATCCAATAAGTCTCATATTTTACCTAGCCAACATACAAATATCCTTCCAAAATATTCCTACATAGTTCAATTTGAATTCGATTGAATAGAAAGAGTTTTTCCCAGCAAAATTAAAAAACCGTTAAAAAAGTAAAAAAAAATTGAGCGGAAGCCCTAAAAATTGTGCTCAAATCCTAAAGTGATTTACACACTATTGAAAGTGAATGACAATCTTGCCTTAATTTTCGCTTGATACTGTGGCCGATTATTTTCGTCCGTTTTTTGCAGGTGATTGTTAAAAAATGAGATGCAAGGTTGGTAGTCGATGCCGTTATTAATACTGATATTGCTTGAATACCCGTATTGATACCGAAATATATTTTCCGTAAAATATCGGTATACGAATACCGTTTCCCTAAAATCCAGTTTAACCGTTTAGGCATTGAAAAAATTTTAAATTTCACAAGGAATTGAAAAAAGTAAAAATGTATATATTTCGGACCCAGCAAAAACGGATGCTTCCTCGGAAGCAGTAATGTAAGGGAGAATTCGGAGTGAAGCGTTTAAACTTCTACGAAATATGACATGATTATTGTTTGAAATTCCTCGCGTAAGGCTTTGCTTAAGAGATCTAAAATGTGATTTTCACGCTCTGAAAACTGACATGATGTGAATAGAGTAAGTGAAAAACTAAGCATTGGAAAAATTGTTATTACAGCGTTTAGAAACTTTTTAAAAACTAAAATAATTTTTTGGAATAAGAAGGTCATGGTTTTATATACAATTAAATTTAATTGTTGTACAATTAAGTTAACAATTTTTATTTTTTTTATCAAAAGAATTACGACATTAAAGTTTATTTTCTGGTGATAGATTGCATATGGATTCGTAATATTAGGCTTTAAATAAGGACACCTCGGTTATGTAAAATTTTATATTGCTCGCCACGGATATCTATAAACAAGTTACACGTAAATAAACGTAAATTTAATAATTTTGCAATATCACGGGCCAGTTTTTAAAAATACTGGACATAATAATATTATGAAAGTTTTAAACTTATATCTGTTTTCAGCCTGAAAATAATCACTTTTAAAACCAAATGTCGGAAAAAATATATTTGTTTTGTTATTTTACGCATTTTTTGTTCTAAACATTTTTTTCTTTTATATATATAAGAAATCTCTATAGAGATGATTAGAGGGATTTCGGAAACGCTCTTCTCAGCCCTGAAGCAAATGCAGAAAATAATTCCAAATTCTTTTTTGGAATTATTGATTTTTTTTGTTTGGAATGGTTTCCCCGGGGAAGTGCTGCGACTGTCATGGGGCTTAGTTAAAGCATTTTGAGGAGCCAGACTTCTTGGTGTTACATCCACTAGGGGAAATCTGCTTGGTTAATTTAATTAACTTAACCGCCTGAAGGTTTTTGTTATACATACTATGTCTCTAATACATTTTAAAAACAGGTGTATGAAACCTGGGGTGCGCCATACATCCAAATGACCAAGATACCAGCATACCGATCTAACTATTTGTGAGGTCTCCGTTCGTCTACTTCTTTGAGGTATACTTTCGGGGAGTACATGGTGGTTGTCGTTTACACCCAAAACCGCGCGTAGAGTGAGGTCCACATGGGCTGATATTGTACCATTGTGGAACAGATTGGTTCGTGGAGGGATCTCTAGGTGCTGTTGCTATTCAACAGAAGCTGTCTGGATTACCTATAGCAGTGGATGTCAGTTGGATCAGGCTCCTAAACAATAGGTGAGTGTTTAATTTTTGAAGGATCATACAATCGAGTTGCGATCTGTGAGCGCAAAGGATCCTCAGCACACACAGGAGCATTTGGTAAGTACTTAATATTAACACACCATGTGGTTGAGATCCACCGATAAGGCCATATGGCAGGTGTACACGTAAATCAAAATCACAACTTTTAGGAATGCACACTGGACCGAATCGCGAAATAATTTGCATAAAGTCGAATATTGCAGATTAGTGTTATTTGATAAAAATAACACTATTCATATTTAAAGAAAATGTTAAGTTAATTGGACCACACCCCCCCCCCCCCCCCCAGCCGCCCATATATGGCTACATAGCGCATAAGTGATAGTAAAACAAAGTTTTAAGAGCTGTGAATAAAAAGCTAAAACTTGTAATGGAATTGTTGTTTTTTATTAGTTTTTAAGTAAATTGAGGTAAATATGAAATTGTATATAAAAGTTTTGGATACTATATGATTATTTAACAAAATTTTTACTTAGTAATAGGTCTTACATCAATTTATTCTTCTATTCAAATATTTCTAATAATTTATCGTCAAATTTTGATTCAGTTGTTTTCTACAGCTAATTCAAACGGAAATGGATTTATCTCATCAGATTCCGAGTCATCCGAGTCATCATCAAAACTGTAGTCATTAGATGAAGACTGAACATTATTTGGAACAATATTATGAACAAAATCGTACAGACTGCGGAGTTCTTTTATTCCAAAAAATTGTTCCCGCTTCATCTATAAGCTTCAGAGGTATAACAGTTGTAACAAACAAAGACTGATCAAGAGTGTCTGGTTCGTTCGTTTCAAATTTTTTTTTATACATACTTTGTCCAGTTGAACCATCATATCCGTAACTCGCAATTAATGTAACGCTTGAAACACTTTCTAAGTTAGCGAATACTTACCTCCTCTTGTAGCAGTTAGATACGGCTGGCAGTATGGTTTAATAAATCTTGTAAGGCGACTTTTGCCATAGTTTCTGTAGCTGTTATTCCCCTAGGTCTCAGTTGCAATTTAGCTTCCTGAACCTTGTGGTAGTTCGGGTATATGTCGCAATTATGCTGTTTGCTTATATGACGAATTTCATTATACAACCTTTTGCTAAAAGAATATTCCAACAAACATTCTAAAGCATCATTTGTTGTTAAAGGTATTGGTTCTTCTATACCGAGCTTTCTTTTAACTTCAGTTGCCTCGCTTTCAGAAGTCTTACATTTTTTTAGTACAAACGCGGTATCATTTTCATTTGATTTCCTTGCTGACATTGCGGCTGCATGAATTAAGAGTTTGGTATCGTTTTCATTATTAACAACTACATCTGCAGCTAGTTTTCTTTTTAGACGTGGTCCTGCTTCATCATATGTTAGCTTTGGTCTACCCATTTTAACATTGCGCATCTCTTCTTGATTGTCCAAAACAATTCTTAAACGCATTGATAGCCACTGAAAATGTTTGTCTCTGAATGTCCGCATATTTCTGCTGCACTTTTGAAGATTCGATTTAACATAAATTTCAAAACTTTTTATTTTTGTGTTAATTTCACTCCTTTTTTCATTGGTTAACGTACGTTCGATTAGTTGGCAAAATATCCAGTTTGCAATGCCGGTAAAGTTGCGACCGTTGTCGATTTATACGTCCAGCAGCGTTGCATGACAGAACTCAAGCTCATCTATAAGTTTAAAGTACAGCAAGAGCCGCAAAAAGCCGCAATAAGGATTATTATTAACTTTTAATATACACTTTCAACTTTATGTTAACATACATTACACATCGCAGAAACACGCAGAAGTTTAGTTTTAACTCCACAGAAGACGAGCACTTTGGTTTGGTTTTATCTCTTTTTGGACAGTACAAAACAATACACATATATAACACATAACACATTTTAACACAAAATGTTTTCACATTATTCATTCTACATACCTTGGCCGTCAAAATCCATTTTTTTATAATATTTTTTGTCACAGCGTATGAAATTGCCAAGCGCACAAAGTAAACAAAAGTTTCCCGCCAATTTTGTTACAGAAGTCAGCTGACTAATCACCTGACTTTGAAACTCAATAGAAATTGCATGGTTGCATTTTTAGCGAAAATATTTGGCTATGGGAAAAATCGCCCAAAGAAAAATGGCCCAAAAAAAGATATGAAAAATCGCCCAAAAAAATTCCATGTTAAATTGGGCCTAAATTCATATGAAAAGTGACCTAAAATTTTTGGGCTATTTTTCGTTATTGTTGGGTGATTTTTCGTTTTTTAAATTTGGTGATTTTTCATTATGAAAAATAACCCAAAAATGTTGTATGAAAAATGGCCCATTTTTTTAATTTTCTCCTCTATGGTATAACAAACACCGGCATCGCTTACTAAAGCTTCTCTGCACAGCCGGCCTTTGGCCGGACGCAAGGATTTTCTCCTCTATGGTATAACAAACACCGGCTTTGCTAAGTAAAGCTTCTAAAATCTGCCTTTTTTCCAAACGAAAGCCGACTATGCAGAGAAGTTGTAGTTAGCGAAGCCGGTGTTTGTTATACCATAGAGGAGAAAATCCTTGCGCCCGGCCGAAGGGCTTTTTGGGTCATTTTTCATTTTTTTTTTGGGCCCTTTTTCGTTTCTTTTGGGCAAAATTTCATATATAACTTTTTGGGTCATTTTTCATGTTCTGTTGGGCGATTCTTCATTTGGGCGATTTTTCATTTCTTTTTTTGGGCCATTTTTCTTTGGGCGATTTTTCCCACAGCCAAAATATTTATTGACTCTTCATATATAGAAGTTGCTAGTTTAAATATATTAAATTCAAATTAAGATTTTCTTCAACAAAATTTTCGACTTTATGCCAATTATTTCGCGATTCGGTCCAGTGTGGAATGGTAGAATTTTCATTTAGTAAGTTTGAGATTTTTTCGTACTTTCTGAATGATTATCTATAGTATTACTTACGTGGCAAATAGAGCAGAAACCCATTGTTTTAATATTGCAAAGAAAATTTGCAGACAATATATTTTATAGTCCCGAAATACAAATGCAAATTTTACCAGAAAAGCATCATTCAATCTTTTATCCATAAAAAAAATTTTGTTGTTGTTTGATGTACAATATATTAAAAAAAAACCTTCTTAAATTGCCAAAATGTAAAAACGTGTAGATCCCTTTCAGGGATGGTTAACTTAATTGTAAAGCCGATATAAACCGATACAAAAGTTATTGTTGGTCTCTGCTTGAAGAAGACTACCGAACGTAAGGCGGGCGCCACAATAAAAAGTACTTGTAATAAATACAAGTGAATATAAAACATAATATCGCTTTTTTGGGTCATAGTTCATTTGCTTTTATTTTACCAACAGACCAATTACAAAACCGAAATAGAAAATAAATAAAAATAAAAAACATATTTTAGACCTACAAACCCTTTCAAAATGTTGCCCTGATTTTTAGTAACAAAAATAGCAGTTTTTGTTGTACTCTAAATAATTTTTTTTTTTATATACAAAAGGTTAACATTTTTATATATTTGTATAAATGTAGACATAAAACAAAAATTAAGAAAAAGGAATGAAACTATCAACAAAAAATAAGGACAGTTACAACAACAGAACGCAACAGAAAAGAAACAAATAAATGAAACAAGACTAAATTGCCGCAATTTATCATGATGAGATTGTGTAAATTGCAGGTAAGTGTGCACAAAAATTAGAAAGGTGTACAAAAAAAACTTATAAAAAAAGTTAAAGGAATGAATTAAGCAATAGAAGTGATAAGGTATAAAGATACGCTCGAGTAATTAGTTAAAGTATAAGCATTTTTCCTTTTATTTATAAAACTCATTCTTGAGCTCGTTTACTTTTTTCTATGTTATTTTTTACGCCCATCTATATATTTATCTGAAGACAAATATATTTATGTAAATATTTAATGCTCCTAATTACAGAGTAGATCCAAATTCAGCAATTTGTTTGTATGCTAATGAAATAGCTTTTTAGCTTGTTAACTTTGTATACACAGAAAAAATTAAAAAGTGGCTTTTATCACCATATTCGTAGAATCAGGTTAACAATTTGTTGATTTTGCATCAACCACGAAAATTATTATATGGATTAATAAAAGTCGTAATAATTTAATATTGTAAATTTTTTTTTAATAAATGATATTTTCAATTTTGATGAAGAATATGATCAAAAATCTGTGATATTTAAATCAATGTATTAATTAATTCCATTAGAAAAATAAATAACAAAAAATGTATATATATTATTCGGTTGCCTCAGTTGATTGAAAATAAATAAAAAAATAATTACTATAGTAACAGAATTGAGCAAACTAGTAATTGAATAATTTGCTAGAACTAATTAACAATTTAATTAAATAAATTAATATAAATAATTGAAATTTGAGTTAAAATTAGTTAGTTGTAAAATTAATTAATTTTAAAAAATTATCTTAAAATAAATTGTTAAGCAAAAACTCGTTTTTATACCCTCGACCGCGGTAATAAGACCCTATAAAGGATTTATGTATATTCCAGGTACATTAGTATTTCTAAGCCGATTTCGCCATGCCCGTCTGTCTGTCATTGTTTACGTTTTTAAAAACTCAAACAATGTTTGGTATGTTCGTTAGGGCTTGAAACAACATCATCTAGTTTTTTATGATCCGTCCAGAGTTTTCTACAGGTCTCATATAAAGCCGCCATTCGAAAACCATTTTCTAAAACTGAAATATATTGCAAATATTAATGTAAATAAAAACAGTTTTTGATAAATTTAGCTCAAGTTGGACAATACCCAAAATAAATAGTACCCAATTTTACAAACTTAAGTTCTTTAATTTAAAACGAAAAAAATCAATTAAGATCTTCATTTGGAAATGAAAAATTAAATATGAAAAAAATTACCCAATTCATTATATTATAATTCTTTTCAAACAATTAGTCAATTCACAAGGTATCCTAACATGTCATATTGTCAAAATGTCCTAATATTTCACAATGGTTTAAAAATATTGTTGTTGGTTTGTTAACAAAAAGTTTCTTAAATAAATAGAACGTTGCTTGCTGTGTTTATTGTGCTGTCGTAATTAATCAGAAAAGTCCAGCGCTGAGCGGCTGAGCCGTACAACAATATTTTTAAACCATTGTGAAATATTAGGACATTTTGACAATATGACATGTTAGGATACCTTGTGAATTGACTAAATGTATTTTTTTGATATAAAACTAATTAAATTTTTTTCTGTGTATATATACATAATATATTTTTTTCGTTTACTAGCAGTTTTTCAATGCAAGGAAAATATTTGAATTTGTACGTAACATTAAAAGTCGTTTCCTCTACTGTATTCTACATCAGTGATGACAACTCTTTTTAAATCAAAATGAAATATCGCCGATACCGATACGAATATTAAATTTGAATTTAAAGTAAAACTTACGAAACTCAAGTACAATAGTTTTTTCTTATTAAAAAAAGTATAGTGTAAAAGATAATTAATTTTTAAAATTGATTTACAAGAGAATGAATTTGATTTTATGGTTATATTAACAAAAAATACATAATAAGGGTTTTCATGAAATCACTTAAAATTGCCATTTGTGCAAATGGGAAAACTTGCGAGACTCATTTCATGAAGATCCTTTTTAATTTTTGTGTAATTTTATATAATTAATATCAGTTTGAAAGAAATTCCAATACAAAAAAAAAAAAAATAACTTATTAGTGATTTATAAGCAATTGAATTTTTTACTGAAAACGACGGTAAGCATTAAAGAAATCTGCTTGTATAACTGCACAATTGAAGAGCGCAAGTTTACGAGTCAAAATTGCTGGGCAAATTAATGAAGTTTGTGTAAATGAATTCTCATACAAATTTTGGCAGTTCATTTGCGAGGGCGTAAAATTGAACAGGATGCATAGATGCGAGTTGCTAGACTTTGAAGCGATATCATGAAAACCCTTATTGTTTTTATAAAAAGAAACAGTGTAAAATCATGGCCCAATCTCGAAACGCCTTCTGATTTTTTGTAGAGCTGTGTTTTTATCGGGAGATTGTTTTTGTAGCATTTGTTTTGACATGATCTTGTCCATTTTTACACAAAAAAATGCATTGGGCTTTGTCATCTTTAACATAATTTACACAAAAAAAAAAATGCGTGTTATTTTTTTTATTGTTGCATTGTTGCATTTTGGCCCAGACCTACTAATTGGGCCAAATTGAAATTAATAAGATTTTTGTCAAAAACACCAGGTAGTCTCAACTTTTGCGGAGTTCGCAAATCCGTTCGAACCAGACCTTCAGCGGAAAATCTTCTTTAGCCAAATTGCAGCTGAGTGCGAACAGAGGCTCATCCTCCTCGAATTTTCTTATAATTTGTTCACAAATGCTCCAAAGGCCATTCGTAGAATCGGAACTTGTACTAAGTGTAGTGGTGACCGCCACGTTTTTTTGTTTATGGATTTTGTAGCTTCTTCGAAGTGACCAAAAATTTTAATCAAAATGAAAAGATAATTCAAAATAAGCATACAAAAATAAAAATTTACCAAAAATGTATGTTTTTTTTTGTACTACAGATACATAAAAGATTTATCAGGGAGAGAACATTTCACTAATATGGTGCAATACAAAACGGCTAAAGATGGAGGCTCACAATACTCGTTCAATTCGTTGATGCGTTTAAGAATCTGTCAAAAAAGTAGATTCAGTGTACAATTGTATTGAAAAGTTCCACAGCAAACGCGTACAATGCATAACGTAAAGAACGCATTAAGTGGGATTACTTTCCACATTTGCATTCGCCTTGAAAAAGGGTCAAGAAAGTATCAAACGCATAGAACGCGTAGTGTGGACCTCCAGCTAAAGAATTAAAAGAAGCAATTAATTATTCTGTTTTAAATGTGATATTCCTCTCCGTTGTTATTCCAAAAATAGGATTAAAAATTTAATTTTTATTTCAGAAAAGCGTTGAAAAAAGTAACGCCGATACCCATATATCGGAAAACCTGAAGTATCGCCGATATATCAGTATCGGTATTCGTTACATCCGTAGTGAAAACGGCCTTAAAAATGTTAAATCGTGCGAAAAGAAACCCATCTAGCGAACAGTTAATTTTTGAATAAGTTTGCAATTGTTGGCAATCTATCATTAAAGTTTATAGTTTGGCTATAAATATATGTATTAATATATCCCGAATCAAACGCTGAAGTTGAGAGGACTTTTAGTGTCATGTATGTCGGTGAATTCAAACAAGAGCCCAATTCATTTTACACATACATATGCATAGGGTCTAACCCAAGATAATCGTTGTTTTTCAAGCAACAAAGTTATGCTTAAAAATTAGTTCTTACGAAACATGCAAATGGTCAAAATATTATATAGTATGTAGATAGTGATTTATGAAATGAAAACTACGATGACCAAAAACTTGAAATGTTATTCAGCAATTAACATTTTGAAGACAATGTTAATGCTATTTTAAGCTTTAGTTGTCCGAGAACCTAAATTGAATGTAAAATGATTTCATATTCAACACTTTTTTTTATAAATTTTTTGTATTAACTTAAAACTATATTTAAGCTCTTTCTGCGCTTTTTTTTTAACATTTTTAAATTTTCCAGGTTTTTTAAACCGGGGTTTCAAAACGCACGGCTTTCGAGACTTCCGATAAACCGGTTTTTGTCTCTACTAAATTTGCAAACATTCATACATACTTTTAAAAGTATACTTTACATATGTATCTAACAAATGGTACGTTTATTAAATATTATTACAAAATTAATTAAAGTTATACTCCATCTTCAATTATTTTTTAGCAATGAGTTCTCAAGACGGTAGGGATCAATGCTAAAAAGGCCCTAAGGTCTTGTCTTGCAACGAATCCTCAACCAGGGCTGTCAGATGTGGCGATTTATAAACCTATTTGGCAACGAAATTTTGTGTTTGGCGACATGGCTATTTTTTTTTTTGCGAAATTCAAAAAAGTTGGCGATTTCTAAAACGCATTTTCCCTTTTTTCTTACTTATATCAAAAATATTTATGAGAGCGAGTATAGTTTTTTCTTTGAATTTCTAACAAATAAAAATTGTTGCTATAGAAATTTGGAATAATGCTTAATTAAGCTTTATTAGAATTTCATACCATTTTCCTTACCAAAAGGAATCTTCACCGAAAAACAAGTAAATTTTAAATTTATTTCCGAAAATAAATTCTTTAAACTGAATCGACCCAGTAAAAAACGTCCTCCAAAAGGAGCAGGTTTTATGTATGAATACATACCTCAAATCGCTTCGAACCTGCCGATGGGATGCCTGATTTTTGTATGTGGTGTTCCCGGTTTGGAGGACTATTTTCTGCTGACAATAAGATCTTTTTTTAACATAATAAAACATGCAAACAAAGCACTCCTGAAGTGCTTTTTTAAGGGCTAACTATAAATTAACATATTCATTAATGTTTTGCTTTTTTTTTTTCATTTTCTGCTGTTCAAGATATCTCTTATGACTTATTCTCTTAAGTATTAAAAAAAACACAATTTTTTTTTACTGGAGCATTTGATTGCATATTAAATAAAATTTTTAAAATATTGTAATATGAAAAAATAGTGGAATTAATAGCGAAAGTAAATCCCATTTAAAAAAAATTTGCATTGATATCAGGTTCTATATAATAGTATCAAGCATATTTTTAAATGTGGTGTGCAGGGTGAAAAAGTCACAGTTTTTTATATATCTTGACTCGATTTTTTTACGAAATTAACTCAAATAATCACTAAATAGTTTTATTTATATCAACTGATTTTTCTTTGTATCAAACTCTATTCATTTTGCATACTTCATAAAATTAATATCACTGCAAAATTTAATTAACTGATCTCACTTGTTCTAGGTTTTTAGATAATCAGCCTTGTTATGACAATCGCACGATTTAATATCGCAAAACACCAGATTTATTTTACGGTGTTCTGAAACTTGCGATCTGTGATAGTTTCTTACAAATATTCTAGTTTCCTGCAGCCTACTTTTGCAATCTTAAGTCGCCAAACTTTTTGCGACTACTTGTTACAGAAAACATACTATGCGATTTCAAGTCAGAACCGCAAAATACTAAACTATAAACAAACTACCAGAATAATGCTAAATATTGCACATTTTGAAAAGCAAAGCAGAGATGCAGGCCTGCTATTGAGAGAAGCTTAAGTTAGCGAAGCTGGTATTTGTTATACAACAAAGGAACAAATTCTTGCTCCCAGCCATAGGCAGGATATGCAGAGAAGTTTAAGTTAGCGATTCTGGATTAAAAAATTCGGCATTTTCGAATTCGGGATTTTAAGTTTTGGGTATATGACCCCTACCAAAATAAGTGTGTATGTTAAACTTCTTGTAAGAATTATTAAATTAAAATTGATAATGACATTTTTCATTATTTTTGGGACTTTTCTTACCATTTTTAGATATTTTTACTTTTTGAACCATTTTTCGTTTTACGATGGGCCATATTTCGTTTGTGCAACTTTTCACACATTGCATTGGGCGATTTGCTTAAGGTATTTTTGCTGGCAGCCATCAGTACATTTTTAATTTTACTTTTATACAAATAATTCTTCACACTACACGATTTTTCATTAAAAATGAGAAAATTCCAAATGAAAATTAGAATTTCAATTTGAAATTGAGAAAATTCCAATTGAAATTGAGAATATCAATTTGAAATTGAGAAAATTCCAATTGAAATTGAGAATATCAATTTGAAATTGAGAAAATTCCGATTGAAATTGAGAATATCAATTTCATTTCATGTTCTCAATTTCAAATGGAATTTTCTCAATTTCAAATTGAAATTCTAATTTTCATTGAAATTTTCTCAATTTCAGTGAAAAATTGTGTAGTCTATTAAGCGCTAAGTAATTTAAACATGTGACTTTCATTTTAAATAGTTCATTTCATTAAAAAGTATAAATATTCTTACATAAAGCCTGGTACTCTGTTCAGTATTTCGTGTGAATTGTTGTCAAACTCAATATAAAAAAAATTTCTGTAAAATATAACCAAAAAAATGTTGACAGACGTGTACTCTATTTATATTACGAAAAACATTCGAAATGTTTCTAGCAACATTTTTATTTTCCGTGCGAAACAAGTGCAGCTCATATTATTTCGCACGGAATTTTTAGCAACAGCTTATCATTTTTGTTATTTGTAATTTTGCATTTGTAAAGTGGTTTTTATAACAAGCGTTTCACAAAGAAAAATGTAGGAAAGTTCTAAAATTAATAATAGAATTAATTTTTTTATTTGTTTTTGATTTGGGAAATTACAAAAACTTTTTTAATGACAATTTAAAAAAAACGTGATTTTTGTTTACATGCGCAAAACAACGGTTTATACTTGCAACTAATAAAAACTCAACATTTTGCGCAAGTTCGAACAGAGTAGGCTTAAGACTAAGACTAAAAATTACGGGATCTTTCGGTATTGGTATCCCTAGATTTTACAGATATAAACTTCAAAAACCAATTTTTTTTAAATAATTCTCACATCAGTTTCTGCTTTTTTACACGAAATTGGATTTTATCACTTTTAAGCCATTGTTATTGTAATTAAATTCGATACAAACCTTTTTTTTCTAACCTCAATAAGTGTTGTACAATTTAAGTTTGTTATTTATTTCTAAATTAAAAATTACATTTTGGTAATCTTTTGTTATTTTACATAAACATTGAAGCCAAATCAATGCATGTACATATTTTTTATTTTTAATTTTATTTCAAAATGCACAAAAGACTCGTGGTTTTTACAGTAATTAAAAATATATTTAAACTGTTTCGACACCAAATTAATTAGATTTATAACACAAACACGATTTATTTTAAATCGAAATATATTCCAAAACAATAATAGAATTTAATTGACCCAGAGCTACGTATCGTGTCTTTTTTATTGAAACACAATACATAAGTCAACCAATTCGGCCCCAGGAGTCGGCTTCTGCTCTTGCAATGTTATTTTATCTACAGTTTAGGGAGGCGTACAAAAAACAAGTTAACAGTAACAAGAGAACAACAAAAACCGTTAAAAGAGAAAATATCCTTTTTCATAAGAGTGACTGTTATATGTACATTTGCAGATGTACAATAACAACGGGATAATGCAGTGCATGTGTATTGGGAATAGGCCAACAAGTCAATTGTTTTATTTCATTCAGTCTTATTCATTTGTTTCTACAGATGACATTTACATGCCACCATGCACGGATAAATTGGTTAACATAAACAGTTTAATATCTCTGTAAATATGCGAAGTTCTTTGAAGGTGTTAAAGAAAAAAATTATACACAGACAATTTATGACACTATTAAAATGTTAAAAATTAAATAAATCGAATTAGCACAGAATAAAAACTTCTTAAAAATGCAACAGATATAATATTTCAAGTAATAATTTAAAAAAAAAAAAATTTTTTTTCATTGTTTAATCAAATAATTGCCGAATTCAGAAAACTCCTTGTATAGCTTTATCATAGTTCACTATTGCTTTTTGATACAACTTACAATCGATACAAGGGGTTTTGTGAATTCGGCAAATGTATTTTCATGTTTTAAAAGGAAAAATTAAAAAAAAGTTATTGTAAATTTCTCCATTTAAAATTCATATGAAAATGAAGAATTAACGAAATTACATACAATTTTTTATAAGTTTTTACCCTTATGGCTAATAAATCAGTGTCTAAGCGCTGGCTTAGTTAAACTTAACTTAAGTTTATATTAGTTTAAACTAATAATAAATAAGTGTCCCATGTATTAAATCTAGTTTTAAAAAGTAACTTGTAGCAGCACTACGATAAATGTTGTCAAATTCACATGGTCTGTATTGGTAGTTTAAGAGCCCAATTTTATACGTTTTAAGATGGGTTATTTGTTTACTGATTTAAAGATTTGTTGGTTTAAGCACATTTTAGACCAAAAAGAGAGCTTAACTTGCACTGATTTATTACCCCTTAATAGTGCAATAACAACTTTAAATTTTCAGTTTAAAGCTTGCAAAATTTGCAAAACAAAAAAAAACACCAATTCCAAAACATGCTAAGTCGAAAAATTAAAATTTGCAGGAGAAGATCTTAAAGTTTACGGGCGATACAACATTCAGTTTTATTGAATAAGCCGGCCAACACTAACAGCAAAAGTTTATTGATTTCTTGCAAGCTTTAATTTTCTGACATTAGGGTGATAGAAATAGAGGTCTGGTGGATAAATTCTTGAACGACATACTTTAGGTCAATGGACTTTAGAGCAAAACATCTTCTCGAGACAAGAACTTTGATTTATTACACCTTAAGATCCAACTGCAAATGCCAAGATATAACGAAAATTTTAAAAAGGCAACACCTCAAATCGGCAAAAAATATTTCTTTTTCGCTACCGCCTTGCAAAAATACTTTGTATTACGGTGGTGTACGGCGCACTTTCTTTTTGCTTATATGATATGAGACACGTATATGAGATTTTTTTGAACGAAATTTTGTGCAAAAATATAAGATGGCTTATGGGCACAAAGATTCAATTCATAAGCAATTGTATGGGGATTATGTTAAAAAAATTTCTTAGTATTTTCAATTGTACCAAAAAGATCGGCTATACGAATTTTTTAAAAATTTTAAAATAACCGGTTTTTAATTCGAATTCATAAAACACAAAAATCAAATAAGTTTTTGTGACAAAACGTTAATTTGAATAAAAACAAAACAATTCACAAAGGTTAGGAACCAAGTAAATACATCGATACGACATAAGGTGTGTTCAGACCTAACGAAGGCGAATTCATACAGGTGACATTTTCCAGTCATCTATTTATTTATTTGTGTGTATACTGAATGTCAAGCTTTAATTGCATTTTGTGAACAAATTTGTTAAAATTTAACTGTTAATAAAAATCCAAATACTTGAAAAAAAACTTATTTAAATTTTATAAAACAAAAAAAGTGAGTATAAAATATAAAGTCAGTGAATTACAAGTGTCGTAAGGAATAAATGGAGCTACAATAAATTTGCAATACAGGAAATAGTTGTACCTTCTAAAGCAATTGTGTATATATTAAAAACAAACAAAAAATCCCTTGTTTATATTTTCGACAAAAAATGTTGACATTTACTCTAACTTTTTACAAAAACAAAATACTTACTGCCGTATTCATAAAAAACTAAAATAGATATGAAATCTGTTTTAAGAAAAATTTGTATGGAAATTTTGTTTTAAAATACGTTTGAAATCTATTTTATTTTTTATGAATACGGCAGATAGTATTTAAAAAAAAGAGGTAGCTAGCATAACTCTATCTCATGATGCGGTCACCTGTATGAATTCGCCTTGGACCTAACAAATATTTGACGATAAAATCCAAGAAAAGTGGAACCTTTAAAATGATAAGAGTTTAGTCTTCTTTTTAACAATTTCTATTTATTTGCTTAACTTAATTTATTGTTTGAGATATTCTCCCAAAATTAATTTAAATGAGTTTTAATTTTTTAATGGGTAAGCATGTTTATATAAATCAAAAGGCTTCAACCATATTTTTGAAATGTTCCAAATAAAACCCTTTAGCAAGGATTATATATTTAAAATTATTTTGTTTCAGCATTATAGAATCGAATAGTAATATGAACATGCTTTTTATATGAAATACTTGTCAATTCGTCGACCACAACTTAAAACATCCATGACATTGTTTGATTCCATCAATTTTGTTTTTTAGTTCTTGGAGTTTTAATAAATAAAACTGATGAATTTTTTCCATATAATTTTAAGCATGAAGATATGTTAGAACAACTTAAGAATTTTTAGAGCCTTCACGGGCATTCCGTCATTGGTAATACAACGGGCTAATATTTCACCCAATGATTAATTTTTGGCTGCGTATTTTAGTAAAGTATTATTTGTCGTCTCTTTAGAACTACTTCGAACAGAGTTAAGTTTTATTTGGACTACATTAATGGTAAGCGTATGGACTAATTAAATGTGATCAGTTAGTCGTGACGTGGAAGAATCTTTGCAACTTCTCATTTAAGGGAACTTCCGGCACCTAATTTTGTCTTTTTTTATCCCGTTTGAAATATCTCCAGGGATAACATCTTTATAAATATATATATTTAATATTTTTACCTGAACACTTTTTTGTAGTATTTTGAATTGTTTTTGGGTTTTTTTTGGGTTTGACTATCGTTACATTTTGTTTTGGCATTCTTCATAAAAAGATTACACAGAAAAAATTATTAAATTTCTCCAATCACCAAATTTGTTCCAAATTCATAATATCAAGCAAACAAGCTGTTGATTTTGCACCTATTACCAAAATAATTATTTTGACAACTAATAATTTTAAAATTTTGAAAAAATATTTTCAATAAATTATATTTTTAATTTTAATTAAGAAAGTATTCAAAAAACTTTGCCATTTCAAACAATATGTTAATTTATTTAAATAAATATTGACAATTCCCAACAACAATTCTACATGTTTTAATTATTTTATTTTAAACGATAAAAGTCAATTAAGATTTTTTGTTATTTAATTAAAATTTTAATTGAAAATTTATTTCAAAACAACTAACATGTTAATTAAATCAAAATTAAATTTTTAATATTCTTTCAACTAAAAAAATAATTCATTTAATTATCACATTAATTAAATTTAAATACTTTTTAAACCATATTTTTAATTGATAAAACACTTTTCTGTGTTAGTTTGTCCAATATTCAATAAGAAAAATACATAATTTTAGGGTACATTTACAACAAGAGTAAGGAAAAGGTATATAAATTACTAATTATTAAAATAACCGGTTTATTATACCAAAATAACCGGTTTATTCGATATTCGAAAAATTTACATTTTTGGGCAGAACTAAAATAGCCGGTTAAAACCGGTCGAATAATAACCATTCGATCTCCCAAGTATGTAACAAATTACAACAAATTGTCTATAATATGACGACCTGAACTATGTGCTTAAGGTTTGCATGGATAAACAAACAGAAAGCCGAACAGATGGACACAATTAGATCGACTCGGGAAGTGATTCTGAGTCAATTGGTATACTTATATGCGAATCTACGACCAATATTTTTATGTGTTACATACATTAGAACAAATGCTTAATACCCTCTTCACTATGGTGGTGTATATATAACAAAATATTATGAAATTGAGTCTGAATTACTCCTTTTGCTAAAAATAGCATCAATTTGATTTTGAAAAGTTTACTGTATTTAAAAATATGTCAACGTAATTAAAAAACAAATCTTAATTTTCTACTTAAGTATAATTTTGATTATTCAAATTCGTCGTTTGACATATGAAGTGGGGTACACACTTTTATTCAAATTTTCCCTTGTTTGATAGTGTAAAAGCTAATTTTCGTTAGTTAACCGTAAACTACAAATTATTTTGTGGTTGGCTGTTGACTGATGAAATTGTTGATGTACCGTTGTTGATGTACCGCAATTAGCGGATTCTATTTATATAGTATAAAAAAATGTTAATGCTTTTAAAATAAGAGTTACTCGCATTACCACGCTGTAAAATTCAAGAAAATGTTGCCCAAACTTTTTGTTTTTGACATATTTATGTACATTTTTATCGTGTAATTAATGGTTTAATTATTTATCTTTTCGTTTTCAAACGTTCATGTCTCCAACTTTAAAATTAGAATACGAGTATTTCAAGTGTCAAGTACAATCTCAACAATTAAATTCAGAAAGAGTACATGGCCACCAGGCGCGAATCCAGCTCCGCCGTCTGGGGGGAAATTTTTTAGACAGATTTTTAAACAAATACTTGTTTCATGAAGCCCCTTTATAATTTTTGTGCAATTTTAAACAAATAATGTCAGTTTATAAGAAACGTCAATACAAACGACAAGCCCCACTAAGAAATATTATGCGACCACAAATGTCAAAATCAGTCGCTTGTTTTGTGCTTATCGACAGAGGTATTTTGTTGAAATATTAAACAAAATTATTTCTTGAAAAAACAGCACTTAGGGGTTAACTTATAACTTATTTCACCTTGCGTTGAGAATTTTTTCATATAAAATTACATGGTGAAATTACTAAAAGGTGGCCTCGGTAAGCCAGCCGTTCATTGCATTGATTGTATGTGTTAGTGTATTGATCTTGTCAAGTGAGTTTTGGGTTTGTTAAGGCTGGTTCACCCACAAGTTTCTGAAACATTTTTGGTTCGCACAAAATTTTTTTTATATGTAGTTTGACGTTTCTCTCAGAGAGCGAGAAAAATTATTTTGTGCGAACGACTCTCAGTGTGAATTAAATTAATTTTAAATTTGGTCCGAACCATTTTAGAAAAGGTTGCCACACCATGTGAAATTTGTACAAGAGACATGCCATATTGTTTGGAATTTGTATTAAAAATTCAGTATGGTAAACTAAAAAATGTAAACAAAAAGCAAAAAAGAAAAAAACATATAAAGAAAAAGAAGTATTGGCGGCAAAAATAAAAAACTTGGAAAAACAATTTAAAATTGAAAAATATTATATTAGGTAAGTGTAATATTAAAGCAATTTAGTTTATAATTTCTAAATTTTCTTTGTCCTTTAGATACAAATTTAAGATGGAGTTGTCAGAAGATGTTTTCTTAAATTTAATTTATGAAATAAAAAAGCCAGGAAGGGAATGTTTGTATGATTTGAGCAACAGCTCTTATAAGAACAATCATATCAAACAAAATATTTGGTCGGAAGTAGCAGAAGTAGTTGGAATTAGTAGTAAGTTCATTTATTTTTATAAAATCTTATCCTGAAAAATTTACATCAAAAATACCCTTTGGCTTCTCTTTCTTTCAAAAGTGGTTTTACAGCCGTTCTCTTGTTTATCTTTGATTTTCGTTTTTCATAAATATATTTTAAAAGTAATTTTACTTTAGTCACTTCAATGGCGAACAAGAGTGGCAAATGATTTATATCCATTTCATCCATCGCAGAAAAAGATGTTTTTATTCTTACCAAATAATTCACCACAAATGCTGTTTTTTTTTTTGTTATAAATATTAATTTTTTTATTTCTTTATTTTGACACAAATATAATTAGTTTTCTTAAATTTATGCACATATGTATTTACGCCATTTTCAATTATATATGGCAGCACTGTTTTTACGAACCAAGTTTCTGAAATGGGTGAACCATGGTGTAGAAAACTCTCAGTAAACAATAAATTTCTCCGAACCAAAAATGTTTCAGAAACTTGTGGGTGAACCAGCCTTTATTAGAGCTGGCAAACAATCGATGGTACTATCGATAGTTCTGTTACCATTGGACTATCGATAGTCTTTTTTCCATAGCGATACTATCGTTGAAATTTTTTGGTAAAATGACAACTGTTTTGTTCAGCGGCGCCGTCTTTAATCGGCTCGAATAGTTTTTAACACAGTTTCGTTGAAATCTGTCTTAAAGTCCAAAAAGTTCCAACTTCCTGTGTTTCCAGTTGTTGCCAGATGTAATTGTATTTTTAAAAAAATAACATAACAAATATAACAATTCTTGAACAAAAAAGGGCAAACAAAAAAATAGTGCATAACATGTAATACATATTTTTTAATTAATACATAAGTATTATGTAGTTATGAAAAAATAACTGTAAAATATTTTTTTTAATTTATTAGTTATTATATTATATTATTTATTTCAATAGTTTAAGGACCCCTTAAAAAATAATCTAGAAAAATAATTTGGTTTAAATGTTTAGAATTTTAGAGATTCTTTTCTTTAGTTTTGATAAAACTTGACCTGGAAAAAATTCTTGAACTTATCGTTGATGTTAGAGAAATCGACCGCAACCCATAATACAGACTATCTTATTTCTCAGACCTTTTCCTGGATTTCTCTAAAAATCTTCCATTATGCCATTAGAGTCCTGTTTAATTTTTTGTTAAATTTTTAACTCTTCTAACTGCTTCGGTTAATTCTGTTAAAAGATTGATTTGAGAAAATATGAGAAAAAAGAAATAACCAAACACATACATAAAAAAAAAATACGTGAAACAAATAGCTGTTGCAAGCAAACACTTATTTAAAATGAAGATCACTCTTTCTTTGTTGGTATGAAAACATATTTTCTAAAAAAATAAGTTGTAATACTACAAAAAAATAAAAATTTTGTTACAGAAAAAATTATCAGTAGTTTTTTATCAATTAAACAAATAGTTTAAAAATATTTCAATTTAATTAATGTGATAATTGAATCAATTATTTTTTTCGTTAAAAGAATATGAAAAACTTAATATTGATTTAATCAATATTTTAGTTGTTTTGCAATAAATTTTTGATTAAAATATTAATTAAATAATAAAAAATATTAATTGACTTTTTTCGTTTAAATATTTAACTAAATCAATTGCTTGAAACAGCAAACATTTTTGATAATTTTTATAATTATAATTAGTATTGTGGTTATTTTATTGAACTGTTAATGGTTTTTAATCCAAATTTAGAAATTTTTAATTAGGCTTAAGTTTATTGAATTTAATTTTCATTAAAATATTTTTTATGAAGACAGGAATTTTACAACATGAAATTAATTAAAATTTTATTGATAATTTTTTATTATTGACTGCGCTGAGATTTGAACCCAGGCTTTCACGGACAGGTTGCCCAGACTAGTTTCGATTGTAACAACACAATCTCTTCAGTGGGGTTTGCCGTCTTTACTCACTCGGCTATTGAAACCGGATGACGTCAATAGTCAAACATCAATCTTCAAACCAAATGGTATTTCACCTTGGAAGATCAAAATTTGCTTTTTGAATGAATGATTATCTATTTTTTTTTTTTATTTACATGTTCTTCCTAACTTCTGTTTTTTCGTACTTTTTGTCAAGAATTCTTCTTGAAATCCAAAGAACTTTTTTGTTTTTCATGTTTTTGTCTTTCTTTTTTCTTGTTGATCTTTTTCAGCACAACTTGAAGGACAAATGTATACACAGCTCGCGCCTAAGCTGTTAACAATAATTAGTATCAATCCTTAAACCAAATGGTATTTCACTTTAGTAGATCGAAATTTGCTTTTTGAGTGAATGATTATCTATTTTAATTGATTTACATATTCTTCCTAACTTCTGTTTTTTCGTACTTTTTTTGTAATTGAAATTAAAAATATCATTTATTGAAAAAAATATTAACAATTTAAAATTTTTAAGATTTTTAGTAATCAATATAATCATTTTGCTAATAGGTGCAAAATCAACAAATTGTTTGCTTGATTCTGTAAATTTGGTATGAATGTGGTGATTAGAGAAAATTTTTAATATTTTCTTTAATTTTTTTAATCGGTTAATCGACTGAAAATAACCGGTTTAATCGTTAATCGCAAAATCCAATTTTAAATTAACCGATCAGTTAATCGGATAATAATTAATCCAGTACCCATTTTGCTGGAGTATGCTATTGAATTCCAGTGTAATTCAAGTATAATTCAAGGCTCGAAAATGGAAAACAGGACTGGAATTACACTTGATTTATAGTTGAATTCCAGCGAAATTGCTTATTGGGTTATTGAAATTAAATGGTGATAATTCTGAACGAAGTCCATTATTAAACGCAACATTTCTAATGGGTTTATATCAAATCAAATTTATTTACTATGAATCGGGTCAAAACGCAGAAATTCCAAATTTGTTTTCAAAATAATTTGTGTTAAATTCTTAATGCGGTAAATCAATTTATTGATGATTTTTATTATACCACAACAATCGCTTAAAAAATTAGATAAATCCTACTAAATTTAGTTAATATTGTTTGTTTATCCAAAAAAATGTTGTAGTGGAATTGTTGCGTTTTGCTATGGACCTCCTTAACTTATGTAACATAAAATTTCAAAGAATATAGAAAGGAAATAGAAGAAAAATGTTTTCGAAATAAATAAGTATAGATACTGATAATGAAATTTTCGAATTTAAATCTTTTTGTCTTAAAATTAGATTTCTAGTGGAACTTTATGGGAGAAAACAATAGATAATTAACTTTTGTCTCTGAAAAAAATGAGAAATTAACATGTAAGAATATCTTAAGCCACTTAAATAAAAAGCTGGTTTCATGAGATTTTTCCTAATAAGTACAAACCTTCCAGCATCCCCTCAAAAGTTGTTAGCATTTACCAATTGCAGCTCAACCCACTATATACCAAACCAACTTTTATAAAATGAATTCAATTTAATAAGTAATCAGTAATTTTTAATTAAATTAAAAATTCGAAGCAAATTTTTTTTAATTGATTCTAACATTTATTCAAAAACCTAAGTGCACATTAATACGTATTTTCGGTTGCATTTAATATTGTCCGTTTATTAAGTAAAAGTGTTTTGTATGTAAAATTAAATGAAAATGAAATTTAAAACAACTGTAAATTTTCTTAAAACCCGATCTATTTATTTTGCATATAACTTAATTTTTACTGCCAAAAATTCAATCGCGAATACAATTAAAAATTAACCACAAATTCCGTAAAAACAAATGCATTTTCAGTTATTTTATATAATTTATCTATCAAAAAATTTATTTAGTTGTCTATTTATAAATCTGTAGCAAAAAGTAAAAGTAAAAAACGATTTTCTTGTTTTGTGTAAAAATTCCCATATTCTATTTGATAAAATTATTTAGATAAATACATCGAATGATTGCGCATTCCATACCGGCTATGCTACTGGTATCTAAAAATTGAGAGTTCTTCTCTAAACAAAGTGGTCAGTACAACAAAAGTAAAACATACATATAAGTAAGTAAATAATAACATTCTATCTCGCTCTCTCAATAGAAAAACAAGCGCACAGGTGTCTGGTATTTTTTAGAAATTCGGCTGATGAACTAAATGAACTTTTCGTTAAAAATAAATTGAACGTTTTTTAACTGAATTCTCATTAACAGTTGAACCTCGGTTATCCGGGCCTATATTATGCGTGATTTTATCCCTTTCATACGTGCTTCCATTAACAGTTCTTTGCCCCTATTATCCGTGCTACAAGCATATATTTGCTTTCTCTTCCAAGCAAATACACATAAGCATAACTCAAATTCGTTGATTCCCATTTTTTGTTATGCATGCAATTATGTTTATATACATATATGAAAAACGTACTAATTTAAAATACCTTTGTTAAATGAAATTTTAAATTAAAAAATTTTTTTTGTGTTTTCAAACTACATCGATTAACCGTGTGTTTCGATTTTCCGTGTATAGTCCGGTCGCGAAGGTGCCCGATAATCGAGGCTCAACTGTATTTAATATTACAATTTCAGTTAATTTTATTGTGAGTGTATCACATACTATTAAGACCCTATTTATCTCTAGGAAGATTTAAGTCATTTTGTAATTGGTGTTCGGCAAACTTAATGGAATTGAACTTTAGCAGAGAACTACTTACAATCTTTAGATGTGTATTTTATAAATGGTACTAAATTAAGTGCTATTAATTCAATACAGGATTTTGTCACTTTGATAAAAAAGATTAATTTTAACACTGATATTATAATGTCTGTAAACAAAGCAAATGGTGTCTTATGTTTTACAAAACGTTGGGCACAGAAATTTAAGAATCTTTGTAAGAGCCATACTGGATCAGTTTGGATATTTGGATTCCATACCGAATGAATTGTGCAGCTATCAATTATTTGTATAATTACATTGACATGCCGGATAGTGTGGATAACTCTTACCCAGCATTTACACATGCAAGTGCCAGTTCGAAAAACTCAATATACTCGCACTTTTTCACTAACACCATCACAATTTTCATACTTGCAGCCAACTTGTAGCTAACTTGCAAGACATTTCTGACGACAGTGATTGTTTGGCACTTGCATGCAAGTTAATGTCAAAAATATAAACAGACTCGCCAAATTTACTCGATTGCGGAAACAATAATAATAGTTTAAACAGTATATTTAAAAATATTTCGTTTATTTTTTGCAAATATACCTATAGTAGACAATTGTTTTAATTTTAAAACATCAATTTCAATAGAAAACGTAAAAATAATTATTAATACCAAATGTTTGCATAAAAGTGTATCCCTGTTTTGCTGTTGGTAACTCTGATATATAAACAAAACAAATAAACTTGCACTTGACTGTGTAAACATACAAGCTACTTGCAAGACTTTCGGCTATTTCTTCGAAATTTTCGCTGAAAATACGTATACACCACTTGCAAGTAATTACTTGCATGTGTAAAGGCAGGGTTAAATAAACTTGTTGACACTCTTAACTCAACTGAAATGAATATATGTACTGGTATGTGACATGTCACAATCAGCCAGGTCGACCCGAATACAAAACAAAAAAATTGTACCAGCCACGCCCTAATGAAAAGGCATATCAATGAAGTTTTTTTGGCACTGGCAGGACATAAAGCAAATATTAGGATAAGATTTGATTAATTATTGTTAGTTCATATTTAATATATGAAGATTCAATAAACAAATACTGAAAAAAAAAAAGTTTTAAGAAAAATTTGCCAGGCTGAAAATTTTAACACATTTTGTTTTTTTTACATAGCACCTCCCTTTAAACACCGATCTTAAAATATCGTATACGATTTTAATCCACGTTCAAGCCATAAACAAGGAAAGAGCAATTTCGGGTATTGTGGAATAGGCGGGTAACGTGGAATCCCGCTTTATTTCCTAAATTTAGGCCCTTATTATATAAAATGCAACGCAATGGCTAAAATTGCATTGAAAGCAAAAACAAAGTCAAAAATATTTTATAATTTTGTTGTTGCTTTCTGCAGAAATTTATATTGAATTTTTAAATTTCAAACGCTGCATATCTTTTATTTTAAAACGCAATAAGAATTTTTGTGGAAAGCAACAACAAAATTATAAAATGTATCTGGTTGATTGGTTAACGTGGTAGCACGCACAGAACTAGGCGTGCTGCAAGTAGAGTCAACAGTGACTCCGTTTTGACACCACATAACTCGTCAAGTATTTGGAACCCCCAATCAAACCTGACTCAGGTCCAATACTGATGTGGCTAGAACCAGCCCCTTTCGTTAAGATATTTCAGCAAGTTGTTGAGTTTCACCCGCGATATCTCCGAGAGTCCTTGTATAAGGTAATTCGCAAATAATCCATGTTGTATTGAATTAAAAACTGGGCAATCACATAGAAGATGAAATACTGTCTCCTCAGCTCCTGGTTCCCTGCAGCTGCGGCAGCATTCATTAAAAGGGAGGCTGAGTCTCATTGTCTTTCCGACTGAAGTTGAGAAGTCGCTCAGACCTATGTCATATATGGGCCACGTTGCTTTGGTAGCCCTGCAGCCATCCAGTTTTCTCCATTTATCGTCAGCCATATCCACATAGTGTTTGAAGATTTTGCTTAAGGTAATGTCAAATAGGTTGCCAAGTCTGGATAGTTCCTCCTTACACTGGTTGACGAAAATGGACGTTTTTTTATGTGGCCTGGCTATCGATGAAAAATATATCTGATTTTGTTTTTGCTCTCAATGTAATTTTTGGTGTTGCGTTGCGTTTTACACAATTACTGCAGAAATGTAATTAAGAAACGCTCCCTGTACGTTAACGTCGATTAAAGAAAAATATTGACATAACGGCTTTGGCTATGCAAATGATCGCACTGTTAGTTTTCTGTCGGTCTGCAAGTGATAACACTTGCTGTCGACTTTTTTGGGCGTATACACAAACCGTTGCTTTATAAATTGTTAACTAAATAATACTCGTACTTTTAATTGGTAATTGTGGCAGTTTAATAAGTAAATTGAAAAATTTGACAATCGACTAATGCGGAATACCTGAAGGCGGGTATTGTGGAAACCTACTCCACCAATATTCTTTAAATAATTTTAATTTTTAAGAAACAAGTTATGCTAAGAAAGAAGCCTTATGATTTTAATTAATGAAAATAAAAAAATTCTATGCTAAATTAAATTTGTTTTTATAGTACTAGGGTAACTTTGGGCATTGAGGAACCCCTATTTTTGTTTTGGCAATTTTCGAAAAAGTATAAGCAGACTCGTCATCGGACTATTTGGAATGTGTTTCTTAATCAATTACATAACTAAGTTTATCACAAAAATTATATTTTCTAAATAGGTATTTTGTTTCTAGTAAAATGTAATAGTATTCCATATTACACACTAGGAGAGTTCCATATTACCCTCCAATTTTTAAATCACTGTTTTTGAGGTACCTTAGATTTTTCATTTATAACTTTTTTTAGTCCGATGAAGAGATTGCTTAAACGATTTTAAAGATTGCCAAAACACAAAAGGGGTTCCACAATACCTGAAGTTACTCTGGTCATGGACCTGCCAAAACAACATTATGTTATAAGTATTCGATTTATATAAGAGCTATTTTTTCCGAATATTATCTAGATATCAACATTCCTGTGATGTTTTTTCTTCTTAAGGTCATTTTATAGACAGGTCAATTCTGGACCTAACATCACATTTTGTCCATAAAGTAGTTATTATGAAAGTTATCGCCGCCAAATTTGATATCAAAAACAACATTTATATGGGAGTTATGGCACTAAAGCTATTTCCGGGATATTTGTATGGGAGATATGGTCAAATATGGACCGATTATTTTATTTATATATTTAAATGAATTGCTCCATATACAAGACTAAGAGTCTTATTTTGCAGTATGGAACTGAGAATATGTAAAACTAAAAATCATTAATTAATTAACAACTTAATAACTAATTACAAATGTTATATAAAAGAGCAAAAAACAATTAAAATTAAAATTTAACAATAAAAACAATTTTAAAAATTTAATCATTTGAATTATAATCTTCAGTAATTATGTTTCACATTGTTATGCTGAAAACAGTTTAAAAATATTTTCCTCAAATTTTCGTGCGTTACTTTAAAGTTGAAAGCTATAGGGTAAAGAATTCCAGAGAGATACAGAGAATATGTAGAAATACCACTGATAAATTAAACTTTTGTATCCAAACGATCTAATTTTTTCTCCCTGCTTATATCCGAAATTCAAAGTTAGCCGCACGGATCCCAGATTTGTGGGTATGTGTATATTATCTTGTGCAAAAAAATTTAAATTCTCATGCTCAGCAGATTATCTAAAGAAAGGCCATAGCCGAGATGAAAACAAAGATACACTAGAACGGCTATTAATTCCATACACGTACCGGACTATGTTGTTAAACGCAATGTTCAATTTCGCTTTACTTAGAGCCAATTTCAGCAATTTTAGTTTTTCATATAATTTTATTTTTGTTTGACATAAAAAACGAATTTTAAACATAAATTGATATTTAAATAGAATTGGTGAAATAGGCCCTAATTGTATCACATTTAGCAAATAGGTTGTGAGCTTCAGTAAAAAGGCCATTAGATAAGTTTGGGCAAGTAGCATTCTTATTCTTAAAGTTGTACAATGCTGGGTCGGCCAAAGAATTCTAATCAAGAAAAAGTGTGATCACACACGCAGAGAAAAAATATGTTTAAATATGGTCACCTCCAACAAAAACTATTTTTAAAGAAAATCTTGAACATATTATGTTTAGTTTAACCATATTATTGTTACCAACAACCATATTATTTTTAAATTAACAACAGTATTTTCTTCTTTTCCAAGAGCAACATGCTATTGTTGAAAACCACCCATGCTATATTATAAGTGTTAAACATATTTTAGTTATTATTAACCAAAATATGTTCGGAGGCAACCATAATATGGTTGTGCCTTATTAATGGGGCAGTAAGGGGGGGCTGCTTTAAAACCATGTGAGATAAGGCCATGATGGCTTTATCTCTCATTCAATAGGGAGATAAAGCCTTTTTTCATTTGAATGGGAGATAAAGCCATCATGGCCTTAGCTCACATTAGTTATATTAGAAAAAGGCTTTATCTCTCATTTCAGTTTTGAAGAACTTTTGCATTTTACATTGATTAATAATAGATTTTCCCTTTTACCAAAAGTGGCTTCGCATACTAAAGTTTTTCTGTGTGGCGGCCTGCGGCCGTTCTTACGGGTTTTCTCCTCTAGTAGGACACGGCAGGTGGCTTCGCTGAATAAAGTTTTCCTGCGTGCGTCACAAGTATAAAAAAAATGTCTTTTCCCGGAAACACTAAAGTAAAGTATTGGAATCTGGCTTCGCATACTAAAGTTTAAAATATGGCTTTATCTCTCATTTGCGACAAAAAAGTATGGCTATATCTCTCATTTCGCAAAATTTTAAATATGACCTTACCTCTCAATGATTGGGCAATAAGGCCATTATGGCTTTATCTCCCATTCAATTGAGCATTAAAGCCATAATGGCCTTATCTCACATGGTTTTAAAGCACCCCACCGGCAGTAATTTTACCATAATATGATTGTCGATGACAATAATTTGGTTAAATTAACTATAATATGTTTACAATTTTATTTTAAAATAGTTTTGTTGGAGGTGACCATATTTTAACATGTTTTTTCTCTGGGTGCAAGCATAGTTAATGTGCTTTAGCCACGTAAAAGTGTTATTAAAAAATGTTCCGAGATTCTTAGCAGATTTTACTATTTTAATTCGTTAATTATTTATAAATATAATATTTAGTTTATTAAGACGCCTTTGAATAACTATGCTATTAGATTTTTAAGGATTTATTTCCAAACCAATTTGCTGTTGCCCACGTATAAATACGACGAAGTAGCTGATTAATAGATATTACACACTGGTCGATTTTACGCATTACTACAACTAGTATAAAGTTAAAAGTCATCCGCGAACATTCTTACATTACAATTTGTCAGCACGCCTGGGAGGTCTTTAGAGTACAGTGAGAATAAAAGTGGCCAAACAATGGACCCCTCAGGTACCCCTCTTGTTACAGGCAGTACCTTAAATTTCTGGATTCCAGTTTCAACATACTGAGATGTATTTTGACAATAACTGAGTAGCGGTCGAAGAGAAATTAAAAAAATTTTTAAGTTTGTAATAAAGAATGTTATGATCCACGGTATCAAACTCTTTAGAATGATCCAAAGTGTTAAAAGTGTAGTCTTGCCATCATCAAGTTTCTTCCTAATCTCCTTCGTAACATCAACTAAGGCTGTTATGCAGCTGTTGTTCTTTCTGAACCCAGATTGACGATCTGTGACAAAAAAATTTGGCAAGATTATTTAGGTTGCAACCAAATTTTGTGGGGCCGAATTCAATTTAAATACCAACATAAGTCGATGGTTTATGGTAACAAATACTCTTTTCCAGTGACAGTTTGACTGTCACCATTTTTAATAGACTTCATTCGTATGAAAGAAACAGTACAATAGTATATATTGGGTTTAAGAACTATTTACGACAAATTTTATTTTTAAGACAAATCTCAAAATATATGCTTTTGTTTTGTCATACTTTTGCATCCAAATAATTATTTTTTATGCCTTGTAAATTAGTTTTTCTTTTCTAAAACACAAATATTCAAAAATACAATTGTAGATATGCCCCAAAGCAAGAATAAACCTTAAAATTTTATACAAGTAGATTTCTAAAATGAAAAAAAAACTTTTTAATCTTTATTTGTTAGAAGAAGTAGGTACTTGAACATGAAGATTAGAACAAAGAATAAACTGCTGCCACAAAAATGCTCGTACGGATTACATGAAATACTTTAATTTTAGATTCATTTGCCAAATATTTTTTTCAAGTACACATACATACATATAAAGGCATGTGCTTGAAAAAAAAATTGAGGTAGAAATATTTTATTTTTGTACCTATGCCGGTCAGTAATACGTACTCCTACAATGTGTAGCCACAGACTGTTTAACAACTTGACAAACGTAAGTCCAACGTTTATTTTTAAATTCCAAAACTTACTCGTAGTTTGCCTTTCTTAAAAGTGTAATGGCCGTTTTCTCGATGTATCGACAAACTGTCTGCAACTAACTCGCAACATACATTAGACTGAGGAACTGTCCGGTAACGATTTTGGTTTCTAAATATACTGACAAAATCATTATTTATAGTTGGCAGCACCCCTTAAAATTAATGTAAAAGTCTAGAGTCAGCTGATTGAATTTTTCTGTACGGCACAAAGATTATTGGCTGCTGAGGGCCAGGTTTGTCCGATTGATTTTGAAATTTATCGCCAAACTTAATGTCAAAATTCGCCAAAGCCTTTATTTTTTAGTTTTTGACAATAAAATAGCTAAAATTTACCAAACATTTAAATTAAGTCGCCATGATATATATTTTGTTTAATTGTTTTTTAGAACAAAATCCAAATTCCTAAACACTAGTCTAAATTAAGCAACAAAAAAAAAGAAGGAATTTTTGCGACTAGTACCCAGCGGTAACTATTGCAAGGACCGCTCTTTTTTAAGTCTTACTCCTTTCTAAAAGATTGAATTCGTATGAGAAGGTATACATTTCTTTTTAAAATGCCTTCTAAAATATTCTAAAATAGATATTGGGAATTAATAAATTCGAAAAATGAAAAATGTTGAATATTCTAAAATATTTTTCTTAGTGACCTTCCTTACTACCTTTTTTGGGATAGGAACGAATTTGTTATTATAGGGAGTGAAGAAGGACTTGCTCCCAATGACAACCTGTGTTTAAAATAAATAAGTTTGGAATGCGAGAGGTGGCCTTGTGTCTGCTAAATAAGGCCTTCTATTAGGCCTCTTTACTTATTATTTTTGCCGCTGTTTATAAAACAAATTTTGGATATATATTTGTAAGTAGTTGTAGTTCTATTATATATCTTTTGTAGTTCTATTATATATCTTTTTTTGGAATACATAGTAAGTGAATTACATTTATTCAACGAAGTGCAAGATCTACTATTCACATTCATATAATTTATAAAACGTAACAACGCGTCAAAAAATTCGTATTGCATTCTACTTCGAAGGCGAAGGACAACATCATTATTGAAAATACTCTTTCTGCAGAGGCATTACTAGTAGGAATTACCAGCATATATTTACAAAACAGCCAAATCAAGTTATTTAAAATGGTTCGTACTTGTCGTACCTTATAGCCAGGGCTGTGGAGCCGGAGTCGGAGTTGAAGAGTCGGAGTTGAGGTTTTTGTACCGGAGTCGAAGTCGTAGTACCCAAAAAAACCCGTCTCCAACTCCAAAATTTTTCGGCATAAAAAGTTTATAAAATGTTTCCAATATTTTCCAAAATAAGAATTCTTCGATACTGGCGATGCAATATTTCAAATCTCGATTTAAATTTTTTAATTTTCTTGCTATATTTAACCATTTAAAAAGTACTGCATTAAAAAAAAGTTACAGTGTTATATTCGGCTGTGCCGAATCTTTGATACCCTCCACCAACAGTTAGAATATATGAGAGCTATAAATTATTAATTAATCTTTATAAAAATGGACGTCAGTGTAGAAATCGTTTCCGGTTTAAGCAAATTGGACGACAATCACACAGTGTTATGCTTTATTTCTAGCAATTTGAACTAAGTTGGACGAAATATCATGGTTCGTAACAGTTTATGCCGAACTATAATGATTTGTAGGTGCGGAATTTATATTAGACCCATGGTAAATTATGGACTAATCATCATGAAATTCTGTAGAGTGATTTTTTTGTTATTAAAAATCTAAATGGAACAAATTTCAATACAGTAGTGAAATTTGTTTTAGCGTTGAAAGTGCTTTTTACAAGGCTTCTTAATATGGGATCTTGGATAAATATGGACCGATAATCAGAAAATTGCATGATATTATTTCCGCCCATATGAACCATAATATCGGACATTATATGGCAATCTATGGATCGAGCTGCACGAAATTTTAAAGTGTCATTTCTAGCCTTATAAACATGTGACATACCAAATTTTATTATGATATCATTATTTATTACGGTCTTAGGCGTACTATACTATTTTCCGGGAGTATGATTTATATGGGGAATATTGTAAATGATGGACCAATATTCGCGAAATTTTGCAGTAAGATTTTTAGTCCTATAAAAGTGTCACGTACCAAAGTTTGTTATGATGGCATTATCTGCTACGGCTTTATACGTACTAAACTCTTTTCCGAGGGTAGGATTCATATAATGGACTGATTTTCACCAAATTTTGCAGTTTGACTTCTAGACCTATAAAACAGTGGCATACAACTTTTTTTTATGATGGCGTTATTTACTACGGTTATTTGGTAAATTATGGACATTTAATATGATAGCAATTTTTATAACTTTTTAAGATGTACAGTATGATTTCTAGTCATATCCCAGCAAAAACGTCACTTACCCGGTAAGTTAGCAAGCAATGTTGGAGACATATAATCACAGTACTTACAATATACTTACTAGTAGTCAAAAATATCTAGTTATTATTTAACTACCTGTAAGTTGAATTGTAAGTACTTAAAATATAACTAGTTTTTATTTAGCTAGTTAGTAAAACGAAAATATAAACAAAAACATATTAAAACTGTTTATATGCCTAATAAGTGGTTATTGAGCTGATTATTTGTAAGCAAATATGCAGTAGTAAATTAATACAAGTAAAAGTATTTACTGAGGTCATTACTAGTAAGTACTTATTGAGGTTTTCAGAATAATGGCAATTGTAATCATACCTGCTTACCAGGTAACGTGTGAAATAACTACTACCTATTATTGTAAACTTTTTAGGGTCATTCTTTATTTTGATTAATAACTCTGATCCTACTGATCGGAATTTGCTGGACTTCAATCCCAAACTGACCAGAATATAAATACTTTATGGGGTCTTTCTTAAATGCATAATAAAAAAGTTTAACACGGAATGACAAACTTAGCATACCATCATTCACCACTAGTGTTGGAGGGTATAAAAAGCGTTTAAAATGAAATAAGGACCAGTCTCATTAGCATTTAGCATCAAGGTTAGAGTAGGTAAACGCCTAATGAGGAAACGGCCATAACTCTTCCTATTATTGATTGATAATTTCTTACCTAGTGTATGTCAAAAGCATTTTCAGATTTGGCCAATGGTTTTAGATTTGTATTTTTCTTTATGATTTTGCATTTATCGAAAATAAAATTAAAAAACCTCTTACGTTTTTAGAATGTTTGCAAATGCTTAATGTTTCTTAATTAGATGTCATGCGTGTCGTGGCTGCATTGAGTTACCGAGCAAAATTAGTGCACTTGGACGAGTAACGCCCGTAATTTAAATAAAAAGGAATCTAATTGTGTATAGAAATCTATTGTGTAAGTGCTGCCATATTTTAAAAGAAAACTTAAGGTAAAAACACGAAGGCATATAATGTTGAAATACGTAAAGATATCTGTTAGGTACGAACACGACCAGCTATCTTTTTATAGAAATTACGGGCATAAGAAGCCTGAAGTAATATACCAGAAAAAACTTTATTCGAAAAAATAACCGTTTGGTGCCAGTGCATACCGGCGGTGTTACGACCAATTAATCTATTTTCATATATGGGCCAGAATATGGGATTATTTTTGGTACCAGTACTTGGGCCGCCATGCCAAAAAACAAACAGGGTTATAAAGTGCTGCAGCTTACAGGCCAACACTGAACGCGGTACTCCTAGTACCTTAGGCTATTTATTAATGTATTCCCTCGTGCCAGCGCTTTCTTGGCGCGAATTTAAACGATGTTGTTTTCCATAAATAACTAGATCGATAGCAGTTTCACTTCAAATAAAAATTACTATGCACAATTGACTCTCAAGTCTTTTAATTGAAAAAACTAAATGAATCGCTCGTAATGAATAACTTATAACATTCAAATTTCCTGTTAAAATCACTGGTCTCAAGCAGGGTTTATTAATAAGTTATTTTTTGGGTTTTTGCCATACATTAATGTATACAGATCACGTTTTTCCTTATGTGGTTGTCAGGGTTTGATACATTCGAAGAGGTTTTACACAAACAAATTTCTTGTTGTTTTTTCTTTTGTTGAATTGTTTTAGGGTTGCGCAGACCTAATTAATCGACGATGTTCTTAAGTATACCAGCTTTATGCCTAGTGTTAACAGATTTTCATAAGGAGCAATGCTTAACGACTAACGAGTTCGTCCTAGCTGAACAAATGTTACTAAACGTTATTAGGGATTGACATGTTCTGTGTCATACCTATACCAGGGAAGGAAAATTCTATTTTTTATTTTGTACTAACGTTAAAACGAAAATTTAGTTTTTAGCGTTATGGCAACAATATTTTGAAATTTTTATTGAAAGCAAAGAACAATAATTCTATAACGCATTTTCTGCAACATCGTCATAACTCAACAAATGAAATTTTATGGTTAGTGATGCAGAATTGTTCTTTTTTTTACGCTAACCCCGCAAAGCTATTCCTGTTTGCAGGAGACCAGAGTATCTGGCGGGAATCGAACCCGCAACCCCGAACGTAAAAACCAGCTTAGTAACTACACTACCGTCACAGATTACTACACAGATATGTAACGAGACGGAAGATTTTGCGTTTTTTTGTCTTTTTCGTAGAAAGCTGCCGTTTTTGCATTTCACTTTGCACAATCTTTCATGACGAAATACAATGAACACAAATTTATTTAGTGGAAATTTATATGAAAAACTGTTGTAAAAATTAACTTTTAAGTTTACCACAGCACGAGTAAATAATATTTAAGTAAGTAAAAAATAATACTACTAAGTATATTTTTTTTTTTGTGGAACTAGTCCTGTTGTTTAACGTAATTTGCATTTTGATATTTCTGTCTTGATCCCGTAATTTGTGTTGATTGTAGCGGCATTTTTTTACACATTGCTACTTCACTACCAAAAAACACTTTTTGTCTCTTTCTTCGAAAGCTTCCCTTGCAACTGATTTGGGCCTTTTTCACACGTCACTACTTACAGTTCTGTCTAGTATTCTAGGTTAGAATAGTTGTATAAAATTAATTTTATATTTTGTATAAAATTCATCTTTATATCTTCAATACTTCCCCCGCTTAAGGAGAATTTGTCGTTATTTTTTCTAAGTGGTGCGAACAAATCAAAGACCTTAAACACGTTTATTTCAAAATGTATTTTCGGGTTATGACGACTATGCAGGAAACGAGCGATACAAACATACATGTTAAATTTTAAAAATTATTGTTGAAGTTTTTACTTGTTAGAAAAGTAATAATGGTTTGGAAAAAAACATTTTTTTTTTGTAATTAAAATTTTTTTTGGCTTAAGATCCTCAAATTTATGCCCCACCCTTATTACGGTTTACAACTCAACTCAGTTGAGTTGAAATTAAAATAACTGATAAAGGTGAATTGTAATTTTTTTTAAATTTTTGTTAACCGCAGTATAACAGAGTTGTAAACCATAATACAAAAACTGCAAAATTTCAACTGAAATATAGTTGAGTTGTAAGCCGTAATAGGGACATTAATTTTCATGAAATTATTTTTTATTAAAAGAAGGAATATTAGAACATGAAATTAAAAAACATTTTTTTTTTGATAATAGTTATTTTTGACTGAACGCGGGCTCGAACTCAGGTCGAATTAAGATGTTTTGAGGAGACCACATCAGCCGAACTCTTTGCATTTCTACCATTTTGCCACTGCGGCGGCTGGCAGTCTATAGTCTCACATCAATATTTTAACGAAATGTATTGGTGGATCGAAATTTTCTGTAATTGGTTATCTTTTTTCAATTTGCAAAAATGTTTCTTCCTTACTTCCGTTTTATCGTACTTTTTGTGAAGACTTTAGGTATGTTCAGACCTACAAATAGGTGTGTTCCACAAGATCTCGGGCAAGTTCGGACTAATGAGAGTAAAATGAAAATTACTCTCCGAATTTGCCAAAACTACCCAATATTACTGGAACGCAAAAAACCATTTTTGCACTTCTTCAAATACGAATGATGCTTCCTTTTTAAATTAAAATCTATTTAAGTGATTTTAGACGCTTAAAAGTCATAATCCATTTTTTATATTTTGTTTTCTTTTATGTTAAAAATTAAGGGAAATATGTATGCAATAATGTATTTACAACTTTAATTTTTTCATTAAAATTTTACATTTTGCTTTCTCATATATTTTTTAATAAAACCTAAACTTTTTCTTTTGCTTGTAAATTTCATGATTAATTTTTCAGTTTCATATGTAAATAAAAACAGCTGATTGTTTATTCTTGTCCGAACTTACCCAAAGAAAAAGTTCGTGCAAATTTGTACAGGAAATGAAAAAAAAATACTCTCTCAATTACTCTCTTAAATGCACAAAAATTGTTATGTGGAACGCTTTTAGGTAACTTTGTGCAAGTTCGGACTGTTTCGTTATGCAACTGGAACAGAGCTAATGTTTGACGAAAAAATGAAAAAAAAAAATATTAGAATCGTGACCAGTATTTTGAATAAACTTTAGGTTTGTTTTAAACAATTTCTATTAATTTTTTAAACTTTGTTTAATGATGTTTGAACTAGCCAAACGTTTTGCAAAAGCAAATAATTTTTAAATAAAAAGTAAAAGTAGTTACATGTAGGACGTCAAATATTTGGCTTGGAAATCTAAGTACATTTGTTTTCAATGTTTTTCCCTTTTATCTTTTTTCGGTGACTTTTCTTTGTAACGAACGACCTGAACGAAAATATATAGAGCTTGTTCCATAGCTATTTTGATAGTAATTGTGATTAACTTGAACTGTTGGTTTATTTAAATAAATTTTTTATTTGTTTGTTAAAATCTTTTTCAATAGTTTCAGTTTTTAGTTCTTATTTGAATATAACCTCTTTATTCACTGACTTTAATTCAGACTGGGATATTAAAATCGCTTGAAAATATCACCCCTTTTAAAACCGATCATTTGGAAATCGATCGATTTTTATCAATCATTTAAATGACAATTTTTTTCTGCCAAAAAATCAAGAATTTAAAAAGCATATGATTTTATGAAAACGATCAAAATACTGTTTGTGACTTGGTTCTCCGGTATTTTCTTGTGGTTGCTTTATTCCTTTAAAACTGCAAAAATAATAATTATTTACGGTTCCTGAAAATAAGTAAAGCTTTGTAATCAGGATTGATAGGTTTTTTTAAAAATTTGGAGAAATAATTTTTTGACATTTTCCTGCTTTTTAGATAATTACACAAATATTTAAAATTACCATTATATGGTTGTGGCTGCTTAATGGAGGTTTAATTAAACCACAATATGGTAAATACGTTTAAAAATTTTAGTTAAAACTAGTTTTTTGTAGGTGACCACATTGAAAAAGACTTTTTTCTGGGTGAAGGTAAAAACCTGTTTTTATCAGAGAAACTTTACACTACCAACATGATTATTTTATTTATTTGTATATATTAAGCCGTTCTTGACCATTATTTTATTCTGCGTGCATACATAAACCCTTTACCACAGGTGGAAATGGTATATACAGTTTGTCATACCGTTTGTAATTTCTACAATATTGTTGTTAGACCTTGTAAAGTAGATATCTTCTGGGTCCTTATGAGCAGCGGAGTTGTCTTAACGATGTCCGTCTGTATATACGTCCATTGAAATGGCATTTCTGAAGACCCCAGATATGATGGGGACTAGGTTGCTATATATTTACATGACATATAGTCCCAGAAAGTTTGCTATTGAAATTCAACCAAATCTGGCTACAAATGGCTGTGATATGAGCAAAAAACCACGGCGGCTTCTAATATTACCAACAAATCAGTTGATGTTTTTTTCTGTACATCTGGAGAACGGCAGTAGCCAAAGTATCTAAATAAGGTACAAGCATCTAAGTTATCAATGGACAACATCCGACAAAATGTGGGCTGGAGCGAAGAAGGGGTAGTGGCACAAAATAGATTTACTTATATCTAGAGAATGGAAATACATATTTAAATATGGGCCGGATGGGAGATTTCTGTATACCTGTAGATTTCTATAAACCTGAAGTTACCAAAATAAAGTTCAAGCATTTTCGTTATCTGTACAAAACATTCGTCAAAATTTGGGCGTGATTGAAGAAGTGGACGTGTCACAAAATATATTTATTTGTATCTAAAACCTGTATTTGTACAACATTCTGCTCTTATCGTACCGCGGTGAAGGGTATATAAGATTCGGCATAGTAGAATATAGCACTCTTACTTGTTAATTGTTATTTTGTTTTGTTTGTAAACCTTTTTTACCAAAATATTTTTACGATGAGTTCCATCCCTGCTTAAAACAGTTCGTATATGTATAATAAATACTTTGAATGGAAATCATTGCAGATATGTGCATACATACATATATATACATATGTATAAGTGATGATATTATACACAAAGAAAGAAGTAATCCTATACTCATGCATTTAAAACCTTTTTTTTCTAATCCTTAAACAAATCAGTTCAAATGCTGAAATAACGTAATTTATTTAATAGATATTAACACTAACCTTAAGCTTAGTCTATCACTATATCGATTGCATGTTATTTGATTAATAAAGAAATTAATTATCTCTGTTTTTTTGTGCGAAAAGAAAATTCGTAAAATAATAAATTAAATATTTAACAAGAGACAGATTTCAAAGTTCTTTGGCATTCTTGATAAAATATTGTAAATGGTAAAGTGATAAAGGCAAAGATATATTTTTTTTAATTTTATCTTAAAAATGAAAACAATTTCAAATAATTAGTTTATTTGTTATGACTTATTTTAGGGTGTATTCTGACATATGAGTTAAAAAAAATTCATAGTTTTATAAAAACACACAATTTAATTTTCTACACAACCAAATGTGAAGTGTTTATTATGCATTTGTGCTGCAAGAATTAGACACACCAATTCTCTCAGATTCAATTTGTTTTAGGAAAAATTAAGAAAATTCTAAAAATTACTAGATTTTACTAATATGTTTGTATATTCAGATGAAAATTCCTTTATCGATATTGAACTAACATTTGCAATTGATTTTACGTAATTAATTATTAAAAACTTACAAAACTACAAGAAAAGAGTTTAGAGCTGCCATTACAGCCACAAAAATATACAATGTGGTATTTGTTATCAGATGTTGAAACCGTTGGTCCATATTTTTTTTTTCTTAAAAAATATAGACGGCTACAATGAACACTAAAATAAACTTAGAAATATTAACACTGTTTGCCATATTTCAAGCTAACACAATTTTCTAAGCAATTTTCTAACATTCATCAAAAAAGTATATCAACTTCTGAAATACTTTAGCTCTGCACGTTTCATATCGATATTTAATAAGACGCATTATCAATACAATTTTTCGAAAATTAGAAGCACTTTCCATAGAAATTCGACCCATTTTGGATACTGGGGTTTTTAACCTAATATGAAAAAAAATTCTATAAAGCAACTTAATGTATTTTTATTTTATGATTATGACCAGGAAAACTGGAAAATGCACGTGAAAACAATTTTATTATATTGGCATATAGTAAACAAGTAAAAATGTTTAGTCAGTGAAGCAGCAAGGGGTCAACCAGAATACAATTTTGTTTATGAGGTTAAGGTTTATATAAGAATTATTTGTGAATTTAAAACAATTAACAAGTATCAATATATACTTCCCAAAGGTAGACTATACACTATAAACTAAAAAATTCTCGTTTGAATAATATATGCAAAGAAATGCCACAATAAGTAAAAATATGCACTAAAAAGTCGATGGCAAACTTTAAGTTTAGTTAAGAATACATTTTATTTATTAGTTTAAATTGTTATTTTATTAGGCATACGCAATTCTAGTGTTAACCTTCCTATACCTGCGCAAATTTTTCTAACACATATACCCACTCTTTCATAGATATTTACAACAAAACCTTAACAAATAATAATTGTTTGTTTAAGCTTGAAGATATAATAACACAACTAAACTATGCATTTAATTAATTAATTTTATTTAATTTTATCGATTTGCAATCTTTTACAACATAGTCATCAAAGTCGATGTTTTTTGTTTGTTTTTGGATACTACAAAAATAAAATTAAAATATTTTTTTTTTCCTCAAAAAACCAAAAATTAACTTTTGCAATCCTAAAAACACCTGATGTTCTATATATAAATCACAGGTTGAATTGGCAGTCAGCCTTAAAATAACAATCAGGACATACAGCAACCGACACGCGTCGGTCTCACAGATCGAATATTATTGAATACACCAGCATGGACGCCTCATACAAACCACCCAACTCAACTTTCTAGCGTTTCTGGAAAAATAAATATGCATAGAAAAGTACTTCGTCGGTCTAGGAAGGTTAAAATCACTGTACAAAATCTTCTAGTAAGAAAATGTAATGTTAAAATATTTGTACAGAATCCGTTAAATTTAAATAACGGCTTCAATATAAGTGATGGCACAAAATTAAAGTTGGTAATGTATTAATGAATTACGTTTGATAACATAACCAACTACTAGACGTTAAGTTCAAATAATAAAAGCTCGAAAATTCAGAAACTACCTAGAAACTTGTTGTTAAGTACCCGCCCCACTGTGCAAATGGAATTTTGTCATTCCACTCTTTCGCTAAGACTTACATTATATACATACATATGCTCAACAATTATGTTATACAAATTCATAATTGTCATTGAGATGATATTAAGATCAGGTACGATAAACATACCGACAGCATCGCACGTCTCTATAATTATTATTATTTATGTTACTATTATAAAGTTATTGCCATAAATACTAATGAATTAATATTAATTGAACTATAACTGTGCGACTTGTTTGATTAATATGTACTTGTGATAGAGTATAAATACACACCAAAAATAGCATTGCGAGTGATTATTGAATAGTGCAGATTACAATAGAAAGCAGTGAATAGTTTTAAAGCAAATTAAGGTTGTGAAAGTGACAAAGGCCGAGTTTTTGAGATGTGGATTAAGTTTAAACTTTGTTCATAGTTCTATGAAACTGATTTTTCCGGCGAAATTTTTTTTATTATATCATTAGAGACCAACATTTAAGCAAAACCAGCAAACAGTTTGTATACAAACTTGATAATGGCGGCACAAATATTTTTTTTAGATAAACTTATCCTAGTTTAACTGAGATCTCAAAAACTCAGCTTCAACTTCAGGCAAAAACCCCATATTTAAGCCCATAA
This sequence comes from Pollenia amentaria, assembly GCA_943735925.1. Lineage (NCBI taxonomy): Eukaryota > Metazoa > Arthropoda > Insecta > Diptera > Polleniidae > Pollenia > Pollenia amentaria. The sequence continues at coordinate 101,479,453 of OX031006.1, read as the reverse complement.
TTAAAACGTTGGCAGTATGGTATTTAACCGTTAAACGGGTAACCGATTAAATAATACCCAATTAACTGATCGGTAAATTTAAAATTGGCTATTTTCGATTAACAAGTAAACCGGTTAATTTCAGTCGATTAACTGATGTGCTGAAATTTTTAAGTTTTTGTAGTATTAAACACATTTTGTTGTGTTTTTAATTATTTGTTTCGTCTCGTTTACAAACGTATGTGCTTATAAAATATTTTTTCATCAAAACAAAGAAGGTGGTTAATTATCTTCATTTTATATAAGTGTATGCTGTCAACAGCTTTATGTTTCATGTACTTTTTATATGTATGCGTTTAGTTATTTGTTTCTTCTCATATTTGCTCATATCAATCTTTTTAATAGAATTAACCGAAACAATTTGAAGTGTTCAAACTGTTCAAAATTAAAACAGGACTCTAATGGCAAAATGAAAGATTTTATATATTTAGAGAAATCCACGACAATGACTGAGAAATTATTTACTCTTTATTATGGGTTGAATTCGAGTTCTTCAAAAAGGGGCTTGTCACTTAAATTTAAACATTCAATTTCGGTTATAACAATGCCTGTAACAGACATTGTCCCGAATGAACAATGTTAATATGATAGATCATCTTCATATAAAATAAAATTGTATTCACTGTTTACGGGATAAATGCTTGAACAACACATTTCCCCCAGGGAAGTAAAAGAATTTCTTCCAAGTCAAGTTTAATCAAAACTAAAGAATCGCTTAAATCCTAAATATTTAAGCCAAATTATATGTCTAAAATATTAGCTTATAAGATCTTCTTAAACTATTAAAATAATTAAAAATATTACCTCACAGTTTATTTTTTAATTAATAGATAGGTACATAATATTTATGTATAAATTAAGAAATATGTATTACATATTTATGAATTATTTTTAAGTTAAAGAATTTTTATGTATGTTATTTTATTGTTTTTTTTTTACTAATTAACTCCAAATAATAAATAATTTATGCATTTTTATTCATTGAAATTACTTAATTTATTAAAAAAAACTTTATTAATCGGTTAACCGATTAATAACAAAATTAACCGACTATTAACTGATTAAGCCAAAACCTCGGTTAATTAATTGAGCGATTAACCGATTAAAGCAAAAGCCCGATTAAATGAATACCCTAGTTGGCAGTAACTTTAAATTCTGTCTCATTTTATTGTTTTAATTTTTTATTTTCTTTTTAATTTGCTGTTAACAAAATATTTGAAATTAAATGAAAGTATGGCAGCATTATTCGGAGAATAATTGTCAATATGTGAAAGCAATAGAAAAAACGTTCTCAAAATAAAATGGATTATATTTCCCGACGGGTTTCTGCGACAAATTTTTATAACAAATGGCATGGAAAATGTGGCCTCGACGCAGTGTAAATAACACTGTGCAAGAAATTGACACTTTTTTTCTTGACAAGCTGGCAGCATTATTCGGAGAATAATTGTCAATATGTGAAAGCACTAGAAAAAACGTTCTCAAAATAAAATGGATTTTATTTCCCGACGGGTTTCTACGACAAATTTTTATAACAAATTGCATGGAAAATGTGGCCTCGACGCAGTGTAAATAACACTGTGCAAGAAATTGACACTTTTTTTCGTGACAAGCTGGCACCATTATTCGGAGAATAATTGTCAATATGTGAAAGCACTAGAAAAAACGTTCTCAACATAAAATGGATTATATTTGCCGACGGGTTTCTGCGACAAATTTTTATAACAAATGGCATGGAAAATGTGGCCTCGACGTATATAAATAACACTGTGCAAGAAATTGACATTTTTTTCGTGGCAAGCTGGGTACCTGGCGTTTTAACATAATTCGGGTACGCTGAATTCAGTGGTGTCCGCGGTTTTTTAAGATTCGAGATATACCGTTATTTCGAAAATGGAGGAGGTTGCACAAAATATGTTCGTGTAACTAAAAAACGCTTTAGCTTATTAAAAATACTTGAAAAATTCCGCAATAAAATTTCCTTTAAGAAAAGTAAAACTTCTTTCTAATATCCGCAGTCGTTTTAGAAACATAATTTTTTTTTTTGGAAAAAAAAATAATTTTATTAACAAAATTGGAAAATGCAGGTATGCTTCTAAGTTTTTGCAGACGTATAAAAAACAAGCCATAAATGATTAAAATATGTTTGCAACTTTTGATTTTATTCACAAAAGTCGACAAATTTTAATTAATTTAAGAATTTCATAAGACGCAATATTAGTATGGGAGCCCCCCTAAGGAATGGTGATAAAGGGAAAGTATAATTTAAGAAAATGTTAAGAACAAAAAACTAATGGAGGTCAGTCATACATTTTATCCCCCTAGGGGCAACTCCTGGGCATTTATGGGACTTTTTCTTCAATATATTTCTAGTCTGCATTGAACATTTTGTATGGAAGCCCCCTTAAGGAATGGAGATAGCGGGTGGGTATGTTAGAAATAAATGATTGAGATGAACAATAAAGTGGGGTTGGTCATACATTTGACCCATCTAGGGGCATCCTAGGCGCTGCAGGGGCCAAATTTAAGAATTTCATTAAACGGCCATATTTGTATGGGAGCCCCCCTAAGGGCTGGAGATATATGGCAACTATGTTTTAAGAAAATGTTAAGAACAAAAAACATTGGAGGTCGTTCATACATTTTATCCCCCTAGGAGTGATTCCTAGGCCTTAGAAGCAAATGATGGGAATGAATAATAAAGTTGCGCTGGTCATACATTTGGTCCATCTAGGGGTATCTCAGGCACTGCAGGTGCAAAATGTAAGGCTAGGGTTCTACGCGTATAAAAAACAAAGTTCCAAACAAAATAAGCTATTAGTGATTAAAGTCTGTCTACAACTTTGGATTTTTTCAGAAAAGATGAAATTTTTTTATATTTTTATAATAACCAAACTTAAAAATTTTAAAACATTTTTGTTGTTAATTAGTTTTTATTTAGAAATGTATTCTTCTTCCTCCTGCAGATTCCAACAAATATCGAATCAAGTTGTTTGCCGCTATACCAGTGTTCGAGCCTGGCTGTTACTTGGTAAAATCTCTCGCCATGTTCATCAGACTCGGCTGGTGACTGTTCATTAAATTTTTCGGCATGGTAATGCAAAAAATGTATTTTCAATGACATTCTAACGTTTAAGTTTTTAAATGCGGTTAGCATATTTTTGACTAAAATTCGCCAGTTTTCAGACCGATGATTTCCAAATACATTTGCTATTACTGATTTCTCACAATTCCAGGCCAATAGCTCGATATCATTCAATGCAACCTCAAATTGATGGACGACGAACGTCCGGTCCATTAAGAATTCCTGTAAAATAAAAACATTATGATATGAAATATAAATCTAATTTAATAAAGTATTTAGAGTTCATACCTTCTTTTACTTTCATGCCGCTTAATCGCGGAAAAATTCGGCGCAATTCGGTAAAAGCAACACCATCTGGGCTCAATGCTTTTATAAAAATTTTTACAATACCCAGTTTGATGTGGAGTGGAGGAAGCAAAATTTATTCCATCGGCACAAGTGGTAATTTAATAACATTATTTCTATGCAATCTGCTTTCCTCACGTAAAGCTCAATCCCGTGTATTGTACTGGTCGCCATCGAAACATGAAGCACATATTTTTAGTAAAGATTGTATGACTCTTAAAAGAGCTACCACTTTTAAATCTGCGCATATTTTCCACTTGTGGTCTTCATATTTAATTAACTGTATTATTTGTTTCATTGATGCGTATGTCTCTTTAGCATTTGTGCTTAGTGCTATCGGATTAAGACTTTTTAAATTAGTGACATGTAGCAAAACTGCTTTTAAGCTGCTTTTGGAAGAATCAATGAATAAGCGCCAATCTCCAGGATTATATTCATTTTGCATTGTTAAAACCAAGCCGCGGATGTCTGTACAATACGCGATAGAATTATTCTCAATAGATTTAAAAAAAATTGTTTATAGTCTATGGCGATTGATAGCCCCGTATATTTGTACACCTGGTGCTAAAGTATTAGCTCGTTTTAACTCTTTTGTCAAGAGAATGCTCTGTCTTTGAGATAATTTTAGATGCCGTACCATTATATCCAGACGATCATGCGTGATTTCATTGTGACTGCATGGAACCGTGATGCATGACGGTTGAAACATTGAAGTAGCTGGTCCACCCGCTTCAACAGAACGAATTATTGAGGGAATATGTTCTGTTGGTATTTGGCTATCCGGAACAGGAATTTCATCAGAATGTGGCAGCGGAAATCGAGCATATGCTGCTTCAGTATAAGATATATATATCATTTTTCTTCTGTTCATACCCGCTGTATAATTTATGCACGCATAACACTCATCTTCAACATGAACTATGGGATCTCTCCAAATCATTGGAACACCAAATGGCATGGCGTCTCCATTTTTTTCCCACTTATTTAAATGGTAAATGCAGTGTGTACACACTATTGATGGTCTCCAACTCTTACCATATATAACACTTAAAGAAAAATATGATTCATACAAGGTACTTGTTTCAATAGTGATTTTAAGGCGATTTGGCATATTTTTATATTTCCCACACAGAAAACAAAAGTTATTAAACTTTTTACATGCCTCCATCTTAGATATTTCAATATTACTGATTATATACAAGACTGTCAAAGGCTTTAAACTTCACTAATCATTTTCGCAAGCACTTTCCATATGACAGTGAAGGGGTTGAGGAACTCTTATTTATACTGTAATTGTTTTAATCAAAGTACCTGTCTAGACCTTCATGACCATGTTTTGTAAAAAAAAACAAAGTTTTGACTGCACAATAAAAGACCAATTTGTGTGGTTTTGTAAGCACAATAAAATACAAAGATGTAAGCATTTATGATTTTATTTCTTAATTCTAAGAATTTTTTAATCGGTAACTGTGGATTTTCCAAAATTCCTACCGCAAAGTGAAAGTGTGGTAATAATGCATGCGTATTTCTTTGGAATAGCATTAATTTGAATATTTGTTCTTTTATTTTGTATTGTAAATGGCACAAAAACCGCATTTAAAAAATTTTACATCAAAATGTCATTGAAAATAATTTTTCTGCGTTGGCTCATTCTTCATATTTACATAATGTTGAATAAAAAATTTAATAATTCAAAAAAATCCTATGAAATGCTCCATATAAATTATATTCTTCATATATGAAAAGTTGAAGGACCAGAGTTAAAATCTTTGCTGGTAGATGCCAAATAAAAGCCAGTAGTTGATTTGCTTATAGTAGAAATTCTTTTATTCGACAACGTTTGTTCTTCTAATTCTAAGACTTAACTAACTTAACAATACAGTTTATGGGATTTCAAAAGCAAGGAGATATAATTTTTAGTACATGTTATAGCAGTTTAGAGCCCTCTACATGTAAAATATAGTACACTAATAATGTAAGAGATTAATGAAAGAAATTAGGGTGGCGACATGTACATTCCGGCCCTCTTGCAGGAACTGCAATTTAAATAATTGGTATAAAAAGAAATTCATTGTTCGGATATAAAATTCATATAAATTTTAGTGAAATAGTTAAATTTTAAGATAATGGATAGTTATGGAATATAATATTGTATGAAGTATTACAATTCATTAGATTTTAAATTCATTTTCTATGAAGTAGAGAGATTTTTACAAAAAATACCAATTCAGTAATGGGGTAAAAAAAAAAAAGAATGATAAATTGACATTTATGTTATATATTAATATTTTACTTGAAATTATTGGGCCCAAGATCCAGAAAGTACCCATCCGAATACTGTGTCCTGTGCCAATGGTAAACCATAGTCTCCAGGTATGACTCTGGGTTTGATGATTTTTGTGTAGCTATCATTTCCAATCACCAAAGAGATGCCTTGTGAGACGTAAAAGAAATCATCAGCGAGTAGTAGATGGGAGAATTTGTCAAGAACACTGGAATTCAATGACGCAGATGGGGTTTACATTGGTAATCTACCCACAATTCTGGCGTCTACTGCTACACGAAATTGACGATCGTATTTTGCTGTGAGCATGAGTATCGCATACGTTACGTTGCCAGCTGCTGTTCAATTCGGCTATGTTCGGAGCAAACATCGATTTTGAAACCACGATCACGTTTGCTGTAGGTAGCAATGGTACTAAATGACGAGAGACAATTGATGATATTGAATCATTTTGACTTGTTATAGAAATTCCGTCTCGTCGATTTGGTGTGTTACGTGAAACTCGAGAAAGAGTACTGGTCTCACGACTTCGTTTGTCTCGAGATGATTCCTCAGAGTGCAATAAAGTGTGGTGTTGTTTAGAACAAATATGGCATCCCGTTTTGTGAAAACATGACTTCTCTGAATGCACGTGAGCAAGACAGTTTGGGCAGTAGTCGAACAGTGAAACAGCTTGCAATCGTTTTTCGACATCCATCTTTAAAAAGGCTTCACATAGTCGAAGTGGATGCGAACCTTGACATAAACGGAATCGAAACGGGTCATTATTTTTACGGTTTTTGGTGATAACATGGTTAGATGAGATTGTAACCTATTGATGTAATGAAACTGAAATAAGCATTTCTTTGATTAATGATTTAGGTGATTTGGGAGGGGATTGAGGTTTGGAATTTTGTAATGTTAGATAATATGGATTAAGAAAGGATTTTTTTTTGTAAGAGAAAAAAAACTATGCAAACGAAATGGAGTTATGATGGTATTGAAATAAGCTTTACTATAGGACGTGTGATAGTTCCTCGTTGAGTTATAATATCAGCGACCCTCACTCTGCCATCGGATCCAGTGTAAATTTTAGTCACACGACCAAGTCGCCATTCGTTGATAGAAACATTATCGTCTTTGATAACAACCATCGTGCCAACGGAAATATTTTCTTCTGGTGTTTTCCATTTATTCCTTTTGTGAAGCTCTTTAAGATATTCACTTTTCCAACGTTGACAGAATTGTTGTTGGATAGCTTTCAGTCGCTGCCAGTGATTGATGATGGAGATTGGTTGAATATCAATTTGTGGGTCTGGAGGAGCAAGGAAAGGGCTACCTATGAAGAAATGGCCTGGAGTCAAAGCATTCAAATCCATTGGATCTTCGGACATAGGAGAAATCGGTCTGGAATTTAAACAAGATTCAATTCTTGAAAGTAATGTAGAAAACTCTTCATATGTATATTTGAACGAACCAGCGATTTTTCGGAAGTGGGTTTTGAAGCTTTTGACTCCCGCTTCCCATAGACCGCCCATATGCGGTGAACCTGGCGGAATAAAGTGCCATTGAATGTTCTGATATATGAATGTGGATAGATGTTCGGAACGAGAAGCTAACAGGAAATCTTTTGCCATTTTTTTAGAGGCCCCGACGAAAGTTTTGCCATTGTCTGAGTATAGCCTTAACGGATATCAACGTCTTGATATAAAGCGGTAGAAGGCTGCCATGAATGCTGAAGTCGAAAGATCCGTTGTTGCTTCCAAATGAATGGCTTTTGTGGCAAAGCACACAAATACGCACACGTAGCCCTTTGTTACTCTGCAGCCTCTCCCTGAGAAGTTCTTCAAATCGAAAGGACCTGCGAAAGCCAGTCCTGTGTTGTAAAAAGGCCGTTGTAACTCAGTTCTTTCTGGAGGTAACGCTGACATAAGCTGAGTTTTTACTTTTGCCTTATGCAAAACACATTCCTTGCAGTTATGAATAGTTGTTTTGATTAAATTCTTTAGCTTTGGAATCCAAAATTGCATGCGGACAAAACGTAAAACATGTTGATTTCCACCATGAAGCGAAATTATATGCGAAAATTTAACCAGTAGTTTAGAAAATCGACAATTGTAAGGGAGAATAATAGGATACTTTTCGTCATAGGAGAGAAATGGCGAATAAGCTAATCGACCGTTTACTCGTAGAAGTTTGTTAGAATCTAGGAATGGATTTAAATTCAGGATAGAGCTCGTTTTTTGAATATTCTCATTATTTTGGATAGATTTGTATTCATTTGGGTAAGCAACCTTTTGAGCTATAAGTATAAGACGATTTCGCATAAGAGTAAATTCGCTGCTCGTAATAAGAGTGGAATCGTAATGAAATGAATCTTTGTACTTTGGGTGAGTTCTATGCAAAAATCTAAAAATATAGCAAAGGGTTCGAATTGCAGTAGGAAACTTTGAGAATCTATCCAAAATATCGTTATAATCTGAAAAGTATGCAAAGTTGACTCGAATTGGTTTCTGTTCTTCTTCAGTTTCATCAATTTGATGGTTAAGTTTAGGCCAGCTATTTCGTGAAAGCTTAAGCCAAGCCGGTCCATGCCACCATAAATTTCTGTTACATAGATCGGTTGGATACAGTCCTCTTGTGGCAATATCTGCTGGGTTTTCTTGCGATGGAACGTGGGACCAGTTGTCACATCCGACAGTTTGAAGAATTTTAGAAACTCGATTCGCAACGAATGTTTTCCAATTACTTGGGGATTTTCGCAGCCACGAAAGAACAATTGTAGAGTCTGACCATTTAAACAGAGAATATTCAGGAATATTAAGTGAAGGGAGAATAGAATTAATCATATTGGATAAAAGTACGGCGCCGCAAAGCTCAAGTCTAGGAAGCGAAATGCACTTTACGGGAGCAACCTTGGATTTAGCTGTTAAAAGATTCACGGTAATTGTTTCGTTAGCAATAATTCGAACATAAATAGCTGCAGCGTAAGCCTTTTCCGAAGAGTCGCAGAATCCGTGAATTTCTATAGTACATTTTGGAACAAAAGAAATCCATCTTGGTATTACTATTTTGTTGATATCCGAATAATGATGTAAGAATAAATTCCAATCTCGAAGACAATCATCTGACAAACATTCGTCCCAGTCGGACTTCGATTCCCAAACTTTTCTCATTAGAATCTTGGACAGAATTATAAACGGAGAAAGCCAGCCTGAGGGGTCGAATAATTTAGAAATTTCGGACAAAACCTGTCTCTTTGTAATATTCTTTCTTGTGGTTAAAGGTTTTGCAGAAAAATAGAAAACATCAGATTTAGCATTCCACCGTACGCCTAAAGTTTTGGCATTGCTTGTATCTTCGAATTCGCAAAAATCTTCTTGGAGAAGATGACTTTTTGGAATTCCTTCTAAAACTTCTGGCGAATTAGATGTCCATTTTCGGAGATTGAACCCTGCTGAACTAAGTGCATCTATTAGTTGATTTCGAGCTTGAAGTGCCGTTGGAATATCAGGAGCTCCATATAAGGCATCGTCTACGTACATATTATTTTTCAGAATATCGCTAGCGAACGGGTATAGGTTTTCTACATCAGAAGCTAATTGGACAAGAGTACGGATTGCTAAATAAGGAGCGCAATTAACCCCAAAAGTTACGGTCTTTAATTCAAAATCTTGGATATTATCATTAATGGAATTTCGGAAAAGTATTCGCTGGTAAGGAGTATCATTTGGATTGACAAGAATTTGTCGATACATCTTTTCGATGTCACTATTAAAGACATATCTATGAAATCTCCATTTTAAAAGAAGAATGATAAGGTCATTTTGTAGGACAGGACCTGGATATAGCATATCATTTAATGAAGTTCCGTTTGTTGTTGGGCAAGACGCATTCAATACGACCCTGACTTTTGTGGTTGAACTTTCTGGCTTTATGACCGCATGGTGTGGAAGATAATAGTTTCCGAAGTTATGAACAGATGTAGGAATGGGGACTTTTTTCATATGGTTCAATGCAAAATATTCTTCGACTACGGAATCATATATGACTTTTTGTTTTATATTTTTAGAAAGTCGTAATTCATTGCAAAGAAATTGAGCAAGAGCAATACTTCTTGAATTTCCTAAACCTTCTGAACCATCTAAAAATGATTTTTTAAACGGGAGTGATACGATAAAACGACCATCGCCTTGTCGTTCGGTAGTTCGTAAGTATAAATCTTCACAATATCTATCTGCTTGGGAAACTATTGGTTTTTGTGGAACATCCTCCACCTCCCAAAAACGCGTTAGCTGTTTTTCAAGAGACACTTTAGAAACGCATGTGAGACCTCTAGTAGGATTAGGAGCGTCATGCTCAAGATTTCCAGACAAAACCCAACCAAAAAGTGTTTCCTTTGCTTTCAAACGTCAACAAATATTTCGTATAAATCCATCTAGTTCGAATCGATCTATTGTATCTTCGCCGATGAGAATGTCTACTTCTGAATTTTTGTAAAAATACGGATCGGCAAATGTCAAATTTGGAATTTTTGATACAATATTTTGATCAATATTACAGGTGGGAAGATTTCCTGAAAGTTCTTTAAGAACAAGAGCATTTATTTCGACTTTACCATTTCTATAGCCATTTGAACCAACCACTAGTTGGCAGATTTTTCTGGACTGTGCAGAAATAGAGCCATTTAAACCGGTTATTTGTGCATTAATTGATTGGAAAGGAAAGCCAATCCGTCTAAATAGGAGTTCTGAAATAAATGTCCCCTCGGAACCTGAATCAATGAATGCTCTAGCAGGAAATTTAACACCATTGTGGTGAATTTGAACCATGGCAGTAGCAAGTACAACGGACTTTGAATTTGATGCAAAGTTGGAACGAATAGTTGTGGAAGTTGAGGGTTCAAAAGATAAAGCTGAACTATTAGTTGTAGCCGAAGAAGAAGGTTGTATGCTCTCTTTATGAAGAAGTGTGTTGTGTCTTTTACGACAAGTACGACAACTAAAAGAACTTTTACAATCGGTTACGTGGTGATTTTTAGTAAGACAATTCAGACAAAAATTGTTGTTTTTGGCATATGAATTTCTATCATCGATATTCTTTTCAAGAAATACACTGGACAGAATTATTTGTAGAAACATTTGCATGATGGCTATTAAATCGTTTTGGTTGTGGCTTAATTTTGCCATTTTCTGTTTTATCTGACCGTGATGTAGCATTTTGTCTAAAATCTTTAACTTCGGATACTGTCTCGAGAGTTTGGAAACGATTAGTACGAAATATACTCATCTGGGACCAAGTGGGATCTTCGTTTTTCTTAAAAGATTGCTCCCAAAGAGCTAATGTGATCGGAGGAAGACTATTGGTACAGTGAAAAACGAACACATCATCCAAGGCTTCTATGTTCTTTTTATAAAGCTTAAGAGCGGAAACACAACTATCAACTGTTCTTACTAAATTCTTTATATCTTCGCAAGATTCTTGTGAAATATGAGGAAGAGTAGAAAGTATTCTAAGCTGGCTATTAACAAGCAGTCTTTTATTTTCAAAGCGTTCCTTTAAATTTGCCCACGCTAAATCGAAGCCTTCATCTGTTGGTGGACATTTTTGAACAATATCCTTTGCCTCACCGCTGGTGTTTCGATTTAAATGAAAAAGTTTCTGAATTTTGCAAAGACGTGGATTGTTAATATAAAGAGCAGTAAATAAGTCGCGAAAGGAAGGCCAGGATTGGTAATCGCCCTTAAAGATTCCTGTATCACATGGAGGAAGGTGCATATTGTAGAGAGGCATGGGGCCAGAAGCTACATTTGGAAGAAGTTGAGGTGCTACTCTAAGAGAAGATAACTCATTAATGCGGGAACTAAATCGAGAAATGAATCGGACGTATGTAGAGTATGCTGTTCGGTACTTTGTGGTAACAATCTCTTTATCGTTTGCAGCAGGCTCATCGTCGTCGTCTTCTGTTTGATTTTTCTTCTTTTTCCCCTCTTTATATTCCTCAGTTGTGCTATCAATCTCGTCAAGAACCTTTCCGTATATACATAAGTTTAACTCCTGCCCAAATAGACTTCATCTCGTCGCGATGAACTTCAAGTGAATCTATAGATTCTCGGGAAAGATGTGACTCCTCGAATTCAGCGTCGAATTGGATAAGTTTATCCGTGCTTCTTATGAATTGCTGTAAGTGAGTCATCTTTTAAAATTTTATCAAAGGCTCACGAAGGATTTTTAACGAATTATGAATCAATAATAGCAAAAGAGACACGAAAATTGGAAAAAACTAACAATATCGAAAAAAAAAATTTATTTCTGATCACTCTTGAACACAAATTAATTGATGTGATAAATGTTAAGAAAAATTGGATAATGAAATGGGAAAATGAGGATAGTAAATTGTGAAATCAATATAATAATAAATAATAAAATATGTTTTTTTTTTTTAGTTACCAGTTTTACGTTTTTGTTGGAAAATTCTTCGAACACGACAGCAATCGAAATTAATTTGTATTTAAATCGAACGAAATTTCAACGATATTTAATATTTAACGAAAAGAAATATTAATGTTTTTTGCAATAAGGTTTTTTTTTGTAATTATGTAATGTATGTCTTATTTTGATTTCATTAATTTAAAATATTTTTATTGTAAATTTTATTGATTTAAATTGTGGCTGGTATAAATATTTATTGAATTTTTTATTATTCTTTTAATCGAGATGTCGTTTGAGTGAATGGTTTCTCTTGGAGTGTACGTTATTTTATTTTTTTATTTGATTGTGTCTTTTTTCTAATTTTATGTTGTTGAAATTAATTTAAGATTTTTGAAATTTAATTTTACAAAAATCAATTTAATTTGATTTTTATTATTTTTTTTTTTGTATATGAGAATTTAAAAAAAAAAAGAAATGTTTTTTTTTTTTTTTTTGAAATTTAAATTCACGAATTTATCATAAAAAGTAGAATGAAAGCATTCTTAAAGTGTTCTGTTTTTTTTTTTTTTTTATATTGTTGTTTATGTTTGTCAAACAAAATAGCTACAAGAAAAAACTTTTATTTCTTCGCTCTTCTTTTATTAATGTCAGCTGTGTTTGTCCAAAAAAATAACTATTGAAAAAGCTTTTTTTTGTCTTTCTCTTTATATTTTTGTTGTGTTGTTATTTTTATTTGGTGTTGTCGTTTATTTCAACAATGCTACAAAATTTTTGGAAAATAAGTTAAATGTTGCTAGCTTCGAATTTAAAAGTAAAAGCAAATGATCATAAGCAAAAGTCGGCAACAAGTTAAAAAAGAAGAAAATGTTGCTACACCTACAACCAGAAATTAAAAAATTAACACATGTTTCGAAACTTTTTTTTTTTTTTTTTTTTAAGTCTTTAAAAATGTTTCTTTTTGTGGACACAATTAGTCAATTCACAAGGTATCCTAACATGTCATATTGTCAAAATGTCCTAATATTTCACAATGGTTTAAAAATATTATTGAACGGCTCAGCCGCTCAGCGCTGGACTTTTCTGATTAATTACGACAGCACAATAAACACAGCAAGCAACGTTCTATTTATTTAAGACACTTTTTGTTAACAAACCAACAACAATATTTTTAAACCATTGTGAAATATTAGGACATTTTGACAATATGACATGTTAGGATACCTTGTGAATTGACTAATTGTTTTCAACATTTTTTGCTTTTGGATTCTTGTCTTACAAATGAGCTTTGAATACAGCGATTGAAGTGGAACGGTGTGATCTATGAAACACAAGTTGTGACAACTTTGAAAAGAGTGAAGAGAATTTTTGGTTTTTTTTTTTTTTTTTTTTTAAACAACCACTTCAAAAATTAAAAAAAAAAAATGTATCGGTAAATGATATGCACATATGCCAAAATTGTTGTTGAACTTCTTTTGAACAAATTCACATGTGAAGATTTGAAATGTTGGTATAATTTGTAGGCAAATACACCCGAAAAAATTCCGTTTGAAAATTTGTAAAGGCAATTGTATTTTTTTGTTGTTTTTTCAGCACTATTTTCCGTTTCTTTTTTTTTCGAATTTTATTTTGCATCAACAAAAAAAAAATACCGCTCGATTTTTTTTTACAATAGTATAGTGGTTACACCAAAAAATTACCGTTTGAATTTTAGCAAAAATATTTGTTTTAAGATTTTTTTTTTTTTTAAATACAACAATAGTTACACCAAAAATACCGTTTAAATTTTTAGGAAATATATTTGTTGGTTTACGATTTTTTTTTTTTTTTTTTTTTTTTTGTAAATTTGATGTATGGAAATTAATGTACACTTTTTTTGCAAGAAATATACCGCCAATTATTTTCTCTTTAATAGTCGAGGTTTGAACTTTTTTTTTTTTATATAAATTAGACACTGATTTTTTGGTTTTTTACACAGATTTTTGTTTGGCTGTATTTTTTTTTATGAGAAGATTTGGGTTTTTTGTTAAACGATTTTATTTTAATTAATCACTTTTTTATCAGCATTTTATTGTTTTTCTTTCAAAGTTTCTTGTTTGTAATGGTTTTAAAGTTTTTTAACAATTTTCTTTGCGTTCTTTCACGATTTTATTTAATTTTTAGGGTTTTTTACCGATCTTCGCGTTTTTTCTGTACCGTCTCGTTTTAACACCGGACAACTATTGGAATGGAATAGTAAAAAGAGCAACTTACAGAAAATTCCTTTTGACAGCTTAGTGATGTTAATTATGTAATCGGTACCTCCATTGATGAGAAACGTTTAATTGGATGATTGATTATGTAATTTGGAATGTAGATGGAGTGATACGGTGACCGTTGATGAAGATTGGATTTTTAAAAATAATTGACCAAATTCATTGGATAGATGATTTTAATCTATTGTGAATAGCTTGAGATGAAGTAATTTGAATTTTTATAAAAATTAATACTTATCTTTTGCATGGATTACACCGGAATTCTTGTTGAATTAATTGTTGCATGAGAATTATTCCAGAGTAGGGAACTTGAAGAATTTGATTGCTTTGTTATTTGCATAGATTACCCAGAAAACCTTATTAGAAATTGTGCATATTTGAAATATTTTCTGAGTGGCCTTGTTGAATTTGTTTTTCTTATTAAAAGGAAAACGACAAACTTCGAAATTATTTTCTTATTGGAAGAAAATAAAGTGCTTGTAGAATCCACGGCCCTGGTTATCCGGTTCGTAGAGGACCATGAAAAGTTGAAGGACCAGAGTTAAAATCTTTGCTGGTAGATGCCAAATAAAAGCCAGTAGTTGATTTGCTTATAGTAGAAATTCTTTTATTCGACAACGTTTGTTCTTCTAATTCTAAGACTTAACTAACTTAACAATACAGTTTATGGGATTTCAAAAGCAAGGAGATATAATTTTTAGTACATGTTATAGCAGTTTAGAGCCCTCTACATGTAAAATATAGTACACTAATAATGTAAGAGATTAATGACAGACATTAGGGTGGCGACATGTACAATATATATTGAAGAAAAAGTCCCATAAATTCACAGAAGTCGCCCCTAGTGGTATATAATGTATGACCGACCTCAATTACTTTTTTGTCCTTAACAATTTTCGAGACATACTTGCCCCTTATCACCACTTCTTAGGGGGGCTAACATACAAATATTGCGTTTTATGAAATTCTTAAATTAATTAAAATTTGTCGACTTTTGTGAATAAAATCAAAAGTTGCTAACAGATTTTAATTATTAATGGCTTGTTTTGTTTGCAGTTTCGTTTTTTATGAATTTTTAACAAACAAAAATTTCGAAATTTTGATAAAAAAATAAATTTTTTTTAAAAAAAAAAAATTATGTTTCAATAACGACTACTCATATTAGAAAAAAGGTTTTACTTTTCTTAAATTAAATTTTATTGAGGAATTTCGGTTTTTTTGTAATTTCAATAAACTAAACCGTTTTTGAATTACGCGAACATATGTTGTGCAACCTCCTCCATTTTCGAAATAACGATATATCTCGAAAAACAGAGCCAATCTTAAAAAACCTGTTTTTTCAAAATTAACCAATAACGTTATTAAAAATGCAGTCACGTAGCAATATTTTGTTTTTGCCTTCATTGGTGGCACAAGGAAAAACTTATAATTGCATATTTACGGTTTCCCTAATTATGACATTCCGATGACTGAAGTTGAAGTGATCAACTGAATGTCACTTCTGAACATTTATAATATTTATATTTACATTATTATGTATTTCTATGTAAAGGACATAGCCCCACGACTCAAGGCATCTTTTGTGCAGCCAATTATTCTACACGGTGGGTGCTACGAACTAAGTCCCTAAAACTTTTAGGGAGAATTGTAATTTTCTATGAAATAATTTTTAACGTTTTGATGTGAAATTGTTTCATAATTAAAAAAGTTTCCAAATTTTGTAAATTAACTAGGACCCAATTAATATTTTTAGGGACTCATTTCATCTATCATTCAAATTGAATTTAACATTTCAAATATTAATATAAATTTATTTTAATTAAATAAGACTAGGCATAAAATATGAAGCCCTGCGTGTTTCTAAATTCTTAATATATTACTTATAAGCCGTTGCCAACTGAAATTGTTTTAAGAACAGAAAAGGATCCATAATCCAAAAACCTATAATATTCGGGCATGTTTTAGAAATCGAAATGAAGTGCATTTAAATTCGAACAAATTTTAAAAACGTGCCTGTAACAAAAAGTCGTAAAAATATTTATTTTTATATACTTCCTACTTTAAGTACTATCTGTACAAGAACAAATTTTAAAACCAGGAAAAACTGGCGGTTATTGTGTAAATACTTGAATAAAAAACCTCTTTTTTCAAATCCACTTCATTTCGATTTCTAGAACATGTGCGATTATGTTTAAATTTGATAAAAAACTTTAAAAACCATTTAAAAATTTATTATTTGGTAAAAAATGGTTGGGAATTGAAAATCACAAGTGTTTAAAATAACCAACTGATTTATACAAAATATATGGCTGCTTCTTTTAAATTAAGTGAAAAACAATAAAAAAAAGTTATAAACATAAAATTATATTATTCAGCATCTCAGTATTGTCAAATTATTAGCGGTTAATAAAGAGAGTTTGTTCCTGTGATTTGTCGTCCCGGGAATTCCCGGGATTTTCGATTGTTTTCAATATCCGCTTTCCCGAGAAATAATTACGGGATTCCCGGGAAATATTGAAGCAAATCTTTTTTTTAACTTTAGTAAATCTATGTCGGACTAGTGTCTTTAGTAGTTTAATCAAACTTAATTTCACCACAATATTTAAATTTGCTACAGCTTAAGGCTTATTAAGCTAATTTTTGAGAATGGGCTTTGTATAGGGCCTAATCGAAATTTTACGAGTATTTCTTGTCCTAGCAAATTGAAGTGTAAATTTTGCAGCAATATTATAATGTTTTCCGGTTAAGGACGTAGTAAAGTGTTTTCCTAGATTGTGTTTTATATGCGGCATTTCAAGTGATCTTGAGTCTTATGAAAGTAGAAAGTAGAAATTTGGTGCCTTATAAAACATTTTTATTTTGGTTTTTGTGGTGTTTTTAGGTAGGTAGTTCCACATTTGGGTGCATAGCTCATTTCCTACTGAGGCGATTCTGCAGGAATTCAATCCCAAACAGCCTAGAAGATCTAGAAATAATTTCACATCCAAATAATACAAATACTTTATGGGACCTTAGATGAATATTAAAAAAAGATTCACATGGAATGATAAACTTAGTATATATTATTTACAGAAATACATAATTTAATTTTATATTATTAATTTTTCATTTTATATTATAAAACGGCCGTAACCGGCGTTGGAAATAGAATTATCTATTTGACAACGTATCTACGTCCTTCGTTCATACGGTGTAATTGTGTTCCTACGGTAAGACTTTAATATTTTCATTCTAATTGTGCAAATAAATTTGACAATGTATATACATACGTATATTGATTTCTATGATCCTATTGGCATCAAAATAACCTCTTAAGTGTCTTTAAGCAATTTTAATCTTAAATTTCTTACGTTTTTGTTATACAGGGTGGCACAAAATTACCGAAGGAGTTTGAATTGCTTATAACTTTTTTATTATAATTTTTTTTTCTTTTTTTTCAGTATTTTGTAACGAAGACTTGGGGAATTTAAAATGCAGCAGTACTAAATCGAACAACGTGCCTTAAGCAAAAAGCAGAAGAAAATCATAATTTTATTCATAATTTAATTATGAGCGACGAAGCCCATTTCCAATTAAGTGGGTTCGTTAATAAGCAAAACTGCAGGATATGGGCTACGGAAAATCCAAGATTAGTTCAACAGCGAGAATTACACCCACCCAAGTGTACGGTTTGCTGCGGTGTTCCATCGGAAACGATAATTGGTCCTTATTTTTTTTAAAATGAACACGGGGTCGCCGTTTCTGTCAATGGTGTCAGATATCGGGCAATGTTGGAAAAAATGTCAAGGCCAGCTGTGGAAAACCATCCGCAAGTATGGTTCCAACAAGATGGTGCCACAGCGCGTACTGCAAGGGATAAAATGGCTCTTTTACGGGACGTCTTTGGTGAACGAATTATATCGCGTACAAGTGATTTTAATTGGCTTCCGCGTTCACCGGCTTTAACCGCCCCAGACTGTTTTCTTTGGGGTAATTAGAAAGGAAAAGTCTACATTAATAAGCCTTCAACCATTCAGAAATTAAAAAGCAATATACGCGACGAAATACACAACATAACACCTGAAGTTTTGCGAAAGCTTATGGAAAATGTGTTGGAAAGAGCACGAATTTGCGAAGCAGAAAATGGCCATCACTTGCGAGATATTGTTTTTCATAACTAAACTAAAAATATTCCCCATTTATATACTGTATTAAAAAAAAAAAGATTAATAATTATTCCTTAAATAAAAAGTTATAATGAATTCAAACCCCTTCGTTAATTTTGGGCCACCCTGTATAACAGATACTAGATTTAATTATTTTAAGTGTAATAAACAAGTAACACCCAATTTTCACGATGATTTAAAAGACATGTCTTTTTTGTATTTCTTTTTTAAAGAAACTTCCAAAAACTTGTTAAATTTTCACCATGTTTCTTTTCTTTGCAGTCAGAGCTGATTTTTTCTTAGTTTCTTATTCGTAACAATATTTAAAATTTCGTTATTCCACATAATTTTGATATATTTTGAATTTTTTTTAATTAAAATTTTTTATATTTCTATATTTTAATAAGCACATGTCATTTTGAAATAAGAATAAAACAGAAATTAAAAAACACAAATAAGTGCAAAGAGGAATGTCAAAAAAGAAACACAGAAATACGATTCATGTCTTTTTTTCTACCCTGCTTACTTCTCTACCCCGCTCACTATCAAACAAAAAAAGACATGATTTTAAAATAGGGGAAAAAATCATCGTGAAAATTGGGTGTAAGAAATATTAGTTTCATTGGAGAAATAAATAAATATATAACAAAATTTGGGCGGGAATCCGAGGATCCCGGGAATTTGATTTTTATTTCCCGCTTTCCCAGGAACCCAAAAAGTGCGGGAATAAAACAACTCTATAAATAAACGAAACGTTGTGTTGATAGATTTTTACACAAATTCACTAAATAAAACTATGAAATATGCATGTCCTTTTTCCACAGCTAAATAATAACTTATTTTTTGGCTGAAAATTCCTGTAAAACGAGAAAAATCCAGCCCGTCTGGCAAGCCTAAGGGTTAATAAAATTCGACCAAAAAATAATTTTTTTTTTCTTTAAAAGCAGCAAAAGTCTTGAAATCTGTGAAATGCATATTAGCCATAAATACAGTTCTGTTTATTGTACCCAAAAATTAACTATAACTTTAGATGTTTCTAACTTCCATCACAATTATTATTTAAGAAACTTTTTAATTTTATTTGCAAATAAATATCCTTTTGGATTATCCTGTAATTTTTCCACAAAAAATAGCTTTGAAATATATAAAAAAAACCTTCATTACCAACTTACAAAAAAAAAAAATCAACAAGATTACAAATTTTTAATCTTCCCACAAAAACTTTTTCATAAATCTAAAGCAATTTACTTTAAATTGAAAAAAAAATATTTTTTTTCTAAAGAGCTGATCGACATTTCATTATTTTCTAAAGTCTTAAACAGAAAATAAACTTTTCTGATTTATATTGATAAAAATATAAAGTATTTTATGCCTTATGCGACTGTACAATTCAGGACGAAAATAATTTAAAGTAAACAAGACAATTATAAGATATTTGATAAACTTTTGGATATAATTTTTTTTGTTTTCTTTGTCTTGAGTTTTTGCTAAAACAAAAATAGGAAAAATACACATTTACTTGTGGCAACGCCTACTACACCACTCTTACCCCAGACCTATAAGAAGAAAATCCATCTTGGAAGTACGTCTGTCTGTTAGCACTTTTTACTAAGTATCTTAAAATAATATACATGGAAATTTATAAACATCGTCAAACACACTCAAATAACATGGAGAATAAAAAAATAGGGCAGGATAAAAAGTTATTTTACAGAAATAGAAAAAAATATATTTAAATTGGAACATTTTAGAAGCATTTACTACTGCAAGTCTCTTATACTCTTATTAAGAGTATATTTACTTTAACCTTCCTTATCTTACACGTAAAAATATTCCTCTTATACTCTATAAGGTAATATATATGTATATATTTTAGGTCCTTAAGTAATCCGTCAGTCCGGCTGTTAAAAAATTTTCCATTTATCATATTTAATGATAGTTTATACTAATGGTACATTGAAATCCTTGTATATATTTGAGTATTCAACATATGTACTAGGGAGCAGCTGTAATTATTCTAAGAAGATTATTTTGGCGCCTTTGAATTTTTTCGATATTAGAGGCGGAGGCAGTGCCCTAAAATTAAATACTGAAGCACCAGATTGGATTCAAATCAGAGTTGTAAAGTAGAAGTTTGCAAACGAGATTAAGAACAGAATATCTTCCAAAAAGCCAATTAATATTAACATTCATATTAAATTTTTTGTCTTAAAGGGATTTCAGGGACGGTCGCTAAATTGTTTATTAATTTTAACATTTAAAATGGAGTTCAATCTTTTTATAGATGTGAGCTTTGGGTAAATTTGACTCGATTCTAAAAGCATTTAATTTTCAGTAAAATATTTTTGCAGCGAATTTAATGTGAATACCAATATAATTAGATGGCTTACAGATACAAAAACTCTAATTTGGAAAGAAGTTTTTATAGTTAATATGTGAAATTATAGACCGATTCCCACCATTTACATAGACTTTCTCCTAAGACCAATTGAAATGTATTTACCAAATGTGATCAAATTATCTACAAAATTGCAAATTATACTTTGCGCATAAAGTAAACTTTTTTATTTGCTGCGAAAGCATCAAAAAAATTTTACATGTATCAAAATATGCCTCAAAAAGGCTAAATATGCGCTATATACTTAAAAATTTCTGCAAAATGCTCTTTTAACAAAATTAAAATTAATTAAAAGGTAAAAAATATACACTGGCAAATCGATGCCAAAATTCATAAAAAGCTCTAAAACGGATAAATATATTGTTTCTGCCTTCATGGGGCTCACAGGGAAGAACATGCAATTGCATATTTATGGTTTCTCTATTAATTACTAACAGCTTCTCAAACAGCTTTGATATATTAGGTAGTAAGCCAATAGACCTATATGACTTTTGTATGATCATTTCCTGACGTTGGTATCATGGTAACTAACAAGGCGTAAAATAGCATTAAAAAGAAATGGAATGATATTCATTGCTCAGCGAGGTAGCTCCAAGAGCATCTTCTTTCTGATCTTATCACGTCCAGGTGCTCTCTTTGTGTTTAAATAACACATGGCCTGTTCGGTTTCTCTTATCTCAAATCTTAGGGGAATAGCTGATCTAACATTAACAGGCGTTAACTTGACTGCTTTATAGTGAGACATATTTGTGGTAAATACGTTTTTCAAATGATTAACAAACAGATTTCATTTTTCAATAACATTTCTTACCCAACTTCCATTGAAGTTTCCTTATAGTGGTTTAGAGATAACTGGTCTTTAGAGATTTCTAGCTCAACGCTATAATGAGTAGTCTGATTGTGGATTTGTATCAAGTTTCTTAAGATATTTTTCAGGGAAGCCGTTTTCTACGACTGCAGTTACTTTCTTATTTGTTTTGTGTTCTCGTTTAATACATTCTTAAGTTGAGATGATCTGTGCAACTGCCACTCACTCTTCTCTCTTTTTTCAATCAAGAACCGCTCGACATATGTAGAATATAGTTTGTTATTTTTGATTTTTTTTAAGGGTTATACTGGAATGTTGAACAGCTGGTTTAAGGTAACTGTCAAAATTTACAATAGAGAGATCTACATTCTCCGGTGTACTAAGGAAAATATTTTCCGATCAATGGGTACTGAGATATTTCTTTATATTTTAACTAATTTATTTCTGTGGCTGAAGTAAGAGAAAAATCGCTGCAAAAATATGCGTACCTCCCATACATCCTGAATTAAAAAATTGGATTTTAAGCCTCAAATTATATAAGAATGTACCAAAAAGTAGTTTCTGTCTGTAAAATTTGACATTCTAGCGTTGTTGCAAACATGCCTACCTCGCACATATACTTTTCTTAAAAAACTTCGTTGAAGCCGCATTTATGATTAGAATCCACTAAAAATAAAAAAGTGATTCATACTGCCAGTTCAGCGATTTCGAACGTTAACGTTCGCGATTCGTATCGTGATTCGTAACAGTTTATGCCAAACTAAAATGATTTTCAGGAAGGGAATTTATATAAGACACATGGTAAATTATGGACTAATCATCACAACATCCTTTAGAGTGATTTCTGTTATTAAAAATCTAAATGAAACAAATTTCAATACAGTAGTGAAATTGGTTTTAGCGTTAAAATTGCTTTTTAGAAGGCTGTTTAATATGGAATCTAAGGTTAATATGGGCCGATAATCAGAAAATTGCACGATATTATTTCTGGCCATTTGAAACCAAATTGGACCAAATTTTATCACAATATTCATATTTGCTTAAGTAGTAGATGTATTTAAATAATTTTCCAGAGTGAGCATAAATTGGACATTATATTGTAAATTATGGACCGAGCCTTACGAAATTTTAAAGCGTGATTTTTAGTCCTTTAAATCTTTAACGTACCAAATGATATTACAATAGCATTATTTATTTCGTTTTTTTAACATACTTAACTCTTTTCTGAGAGTAGGTTTTATAAGCGGCCTTGGGTAAATTATGGCCCGATCTTCACGAAATTTTGAAGAATGATATTTAGTACTATAAAACTCTCACGTAACAAAGTTTGTTATGATAGCATTGTTTGCTACGGTTTTGACGTACTAAACTGTTTTCGAAACCTAGGCTTTATATTAGACCTAGGCTGAATTATAGACCGACCTTCACGAAACTAAGCAGGTGTATGAAACGAATTTATGCAAAATTGTATGTCAAGAAATAAATAAAAGTGCTTGGGCTATGGATTACATAATTATATATTAGTATTATTCGCTGCAGGTTACATCGCTTTAGATGGAAAGCATTGTGTTCTTAGTGTAGAGGAGTTTTAAATAATATATTTTAAAATTTTTATAAGGGGAAACTTCTAATGATAAGACAAAATCTAAGGGATAATGAAAACGTTTTTAAAAATACAAAAAAGTAACAGTTCATGGAGTTGTATCGTTTTCCTCGAAATTTATGCTTGGATCTTTTAGAGAAAATAAAACCATGGTTTGTTTTATTAATGAGAGACAAACGGCAATACCATTGGTAATTTTCAACGAACAATACGGCAAAATTTCCTATCGTGCATGTCTCAAACATCAGTTCAGCAGTGCATTCACGAAGTGGCAAACATTCTTGATGATATATGTTTAGAATATGTGTACTTCCCTGAAGAACGTGAACAAAGAAACAGCAAAGAACAATTTTCCATTTAACGGGATAACACGTTTGATTGACGGAACTCATTTAAAAATTATTTATCCACCTTCCAATATAGAGCACGCTTATTACTGTAGAAAGTGAGGACATTCGATCAATGTGCTAATTGTTTGCGATTCTGATTATTTAATCAGATAAGCGAACGCAAAATTCCCTGGAACTTCACACGGTGCATACCTTTGGCGTTGTTCAGCATTACAAGAATTTTTAGAGACATGTTTAACTGAAGGCAAGTATGTTGAAAACAATAATGGAACTTTGCGTGAAGGTCTGCGCATTCGTCAAGACATTACTCGTTTTAATTTTCTATAAATTAGTTTTGATTATCATATTTTATTGAAAATTAAAAATAAATTTAACATTAAGGACATAAATTATTTCGAGTTCTCTTTCTTTTAACTCTAATTTTTTTTCTTGGCTTTCTGTCATTGAAAGTTTTCAACCGCTAGTTCATATAAGAGCTTCTAATCGGAAAATCCCGATCCCGGAAATCCCGGAAATTTCGGGATTAGGCAAATCCCGAATCTCGGGATTTCGGATTTTTAATCCCAGGATTTTTTTATAATTTTATTATATGTACATTTTTTTCAATAATTTGTATAAAGATTTTTTATGTGCATTTGTAAACAAAAAAAGTTTTTGATACACCCTGTTGTTAAAAAATAAACAAAATACCTATACCAAAACAAAAATACTTACAATACTCTTTCTCCCTGCAGATAACGAGACTAGTCCATACTCCATGTTACTACTTTTTCAGCAATCGCCTTTTATGGCGTGCACTGTTATCAATTATTGCTATCTATTATATATATAAAAGAAAGTGGCGTTAGTTACTACGTTTATAACTAAAGAACGGCTGGACCGATTTCAATGATTCGTACCAATTCGGAATGGTCTCTGACCAAGTAAGAAGAAGAGCAAAAAAAATCTCAAATAGGTGACACCATTGAAAATTGCTCAGTATGAATTAAATCGTGAACTCTGCATTTGACGATGCTATGATCTTTAGCAAAGTTGTTGAGCATGAGCCGGCGAAGGTTTATAAGTTGATATGACCAATTTCAGACAGGTGACGCCACTGAAAATGACTCGAAATGAGTTAAATCATAAACTGTGCATTTGATCATGCTATGATCTTTAGCACAGCTGTTGAGCATTAGCATACAAAGGTTTCTAGGTTGGTATGACCAATTTCCGATAGGTGGCACCATTGAAAATTGTTCAAAATAAATGATATCATTAGTAAAGTTGTTGCGCATGAGCCTATGGTATAGTATAGCTAAACATCATGCAGTTGTTGGCAGCACTGCATAATTATTTGTCTAATATGATCCATACTACAGTACATTGGATTAGTTGTAAGTAGTCCATTTAAGCCACAATGGACCACGTATTTCAATATTATCTGCAGAGCTGTAAATGACAGAAAGTACTTTGTGTAAAAAATATCCGTTAAATAAGTTGAAACGAATCTTATATAATTAAAACATGAATTTTGTGGAACACAAATCAAAAAAATTTAACAAAAGTTTCGTCAGATACAATATTGAAAGCTTTCCAAATTGAAAACTTTTCAAATATATTTTATAAATATATTTTAAAAATTTTTAAATTCATTTAAAAATCGCCCATATGCGTTTTATAATTTGCCCAATTTTATTTTAAAATTTACCAATTTCTTTGTTGTAATTGTCCAATTGTATTTGAAAATTGTAAAAATGTCTTTTGAACAAATTTTTTTTAAATACATTTGGAAAATTTTAAAATACATTTCGAAATTTTTTGAATACATTTGTATAATTTTGAAATACATTTGGAGAATTTTAAAATACATATGGAAAATTATAAATCGTACTTGAAAATTTTAAATTATATTTTAATAAATAAGAGTATTCCCAAAAACAACTTTGATTATAAATTTTTGCAAGTGCACGTGCATAAAAAACTGAACTGGCAAATTGTTTTTATTTTGATTTCTTGCGAAAACAGTAAAAGCAGTTTGTTTTTGTTTTTAATATGTTTCTTCTTTACCCACTTACCACTACAATTAATGTTGGGAGAATTCCAAATAATTGTAGTGGGGAATGTAAGAAAAGATAAACTCATCACTGATTTGTTGGTTGGTATTTTGTTTAAGCTTTGATATCGTTGCAAAAAAGAGTGTTTTTGTTTGCTGATAGCTTTGGTTTTTCTAAAATTAATTAGGAGAACGTTTCCTGATGATCTGACCTAAGCAACCAGTGAAATGCGCATAGGAACAGCTTATCCTCCAACAATAAATTTCACCTTTTTTTTATCAATTATTAAAAAAAGGGAATTAAGCACAACAAACCAAATTTTTTAATTATATTTGGACAATTTTAAAATATATTTGAACAATTTTGGACCATTTTAAAATTAATTTGGAAAATTTTAAAATACATTTGGAAAATTTTAATATACAATTGGAAATGGTGTAATTTTTTTTATCAATAATCAAATATGGATAAAAATAAGATTTTTTTTGTTGCGTTTTTTATTACATGATCTTTATTATATATTTTAGAAATAAATAATGTATGTGCATGAACTACTTCCCTTATATCTTCATTACTCCTAACGGCTGCGGGAATCAAAGTGCACTTATACGGGATTCAAAAGCTGATAACGGCTTTAATATTTTCATCCCATTGAATCCACTTTTATTTAAAAGAGCCTGTCTTTTCTTCACGTGAAGTCCTCAAATGAAATTACACATATAGCAAAACATATCAAGCAAATATTGCATTTATCATACTTTTGATCAGTCCAAAATGTCCTCCATTTTTTTTAATGGTCCACCAATGCTGTTGCGTTTTTGTGCAAGTTCCTTTCACCGCAGTGATGCTCCATCAGCTGATTCGAATCTAAGCAATCAAAATTCGTTAAACTTCATCATTTTCCTTGAGAAATAATTTGTTAATTCTCACCCATCACAAGCAAACTCTAAGTGCATTTCCATATAACTTAAAAGAGCCTTTTTCTGCTCCTCAATAGGGTTTTTTTGATCTCTCCATCTCAAAATAAACTAAAAATTTTATAATGTTTAATAAAAAATTAGAAATAACCGTATTTTTCAGTGAAAAAATTTTGACTCTAGTGTTCACTATACCTGTCAAAATAATTCATTCTCGCCGTTGTGGCCGCACAAATCAAAAGTGAACACTACGAAATTCATCGTTGTGGAATCCGGCCACAGTCCTGGTATAAATACAACATTTTTCAAAACACATAAAAACCTATCTTGTAATTATACCACACCTCTGTATGAAAATTACCAACAGCAAAAATACGACATTGTATTATTAGACGATTATACAACAAATACGACGGTAATGCGAGCTTGTGAATGGAACAAATGAAATTTTGCATAATAAAGTAGTAAAATATTGCAAATTTTTGTTTTAAAAATTAAAACTTTCTAAAAACAGCACTAAATTTTGAATTAATAGTAAGATAATTTTTATATATGTTATATGGCTTTAACTGGATAACATAAGTCCTTTTGGGATGACCTGCATACAGAAACGGATCTTAATGATATGTTTTTAATTTTGTTATTCAGGATTTTGTTTTGTTTTGTGGGTGTTAATTTTACTTGTGCTTCCTTTATTTTTGCAAACTATGAAAGAATATGTATCTTATGATTTTTATATATTTTTGAATTTGTAAGAAATCCAAACAAAAAAAAAATTTATTGTTGTCCTGTCCATCATCAGGAAAACAATTTCAAAATTGTAATTTCCGTTATGCTATACGGACGAGTGGGTAATGTTCAATAACAATATTTAATACATTTGTGTTGTTTTTTTAGTACTAAAAAAAAAACAATATCGAGAACAAGAAACCCGTGCTACTAGTACCAATGCCAGCAACAGTATGAAAAAAAAAATTCAATAATTCTGAAAGTTTGACATGCATTTGAAATATTCCTTGTACACAGTTCTTTACTTTTCAATGTGATTCACTTAGCTAGTCAGGGTTCACGCGGTTCAACTTTTGCTGCTCAGTTTCTTTTAAATTTCATATGAAAGTTGCCGAAATTGTCATACGCATCATTAACGCAGCAATCTGTTTCAGCTTTTTTCGATTACTTATGCTTTAAAATAATTACATACAATTTCATAGCGAATTGCTGAGAAAAAGAAAAGAAGACATTCACCAGCGTTCATCTTTGTGTATATAACTTCGAATAAAAGAACAAAGCGGGCTGACGAAGCATCTCCGGTCAAAATTTTCTCTCTCCTAATAAATCAAAAGCTAAACATTAAAAGTTGAAACGTGTAAGTCAACACTGAATTTTATTTTATAAAAATAAGTGTTTGTTTGAGTGTGTAAGAGGATTTTTTGCCATTACAGCAAACTTTTTGTAGTCCTTATCATTGAGTTAGTTGCCAATACAACAAGTTTCTGGTCATCTAAAAAAACAAATCATAAATAAGACTGGTAACAGAAGGCATTATTTTAGCTGGTTCGTATCCCAGTACAATATTTAACCGTATTTACACTAACTCACATACACAAACAAAATAAATTTAGAGAGATTACGATAAACCCAGAATTGCACGAATTCCTAAATAATATTTAAAAGAAAGTTAAAACAATATTTGGGGTGTGTGTATATTAAAATTGGTAAGACATTTTCTAAAAGTGTGTGTGTTTGGGAGTGTGGCAGAGTATTAATGGCAGAATTATATTTTAATGATAGTTGAGAAGACTCTAAGGACTTAAACCCTTAGAATTGGTAACATTATTCAAAGAAATGGATTTTTTTAATGTTCTTTAGTGATTGAAATTGCAATTAACCAAAATGTAATGGACATTTTTGGTTGTGTCGAATTTTATAAAAAAAAATTACATAAGAACAAGTTAGAGTGCTATATTCGGCTGTGCCGAATCTTTGATACCCTCCACCGACAGGAGTGGGCTCTATATGATAAATACATATATATTATTAACTAAGCTTCACAAAAACGAACGTCAGCATTAAAATTGGTTGCGGTTTAGACCTTAATTAAATTATTGACCGACAATAAGAAAATTTTCTGCGTTTCTTTGAACTGGCTTGAGTAAAATATCATGATTCGTAAAAGTTTTAGCCGAACTACAATAATTTTTAGGAGCGTTATTTGTATTGGACCTATAGTAAATTATGGACCAATCATCCCCAAAATTGTGAAGACTGATTTCTGGTATTGCAAAAAATAAATTAGAATACATTTCAAAACAGCAGTGTAATTAGTTTCAGCGTTAACAGTAAATTTCATAAATTTGCATGATATTTTTTCTGGCCATACGAATTTAAGTAAAAATTTCACCGCAATATCTGTGATAGTTTTAGGTGAATTTAATTATTTTCCCAAAGTGGGATTTATTTGGTTTTAGGCGCAATAAACTGTTTTCCGAGCGTAGGGTTTATATGGGGCATATGGTAAATTATGGACCAATCTTCACGAAATTTGGCAGTGTGATTTCTCGTCCTATAGAACTATGACGTACCGAACTTCAATTTGATAGCATTATTTATTACGGTTTTAGGCGTACTTAACGGTTTTCCGGGAGTAGGGTTTATATGGGGCCAAGGGTAAATTATGAACCACTCTTCACGAAATTTGGCAGTGTGATTTCTCGTCCTATAGAACTATGACGTACCGAACTTCAATTTGATAGCATTATTTATTACGGTTTTAGGCGTACTAAACGGTTTTCCGGGAGTAGGGTTTATATGGGGCCAAGGGTAAATTATGAACCACTCTTCACGAAATTTGGCAGTGTGATTACTCGTCCTATAGAACTATGACGTACCAAATTTTAATATGATAGAGTTATTTATTGCGGTTTTAGGCGTACTAAACTGTTTTCCGCGAGAAGGGTTTATATGGGGCCTAGTGTAAATTATGGACCGATCTCCAAAAAATGTTACAGTTTGATTTCTGGTCCTATAAAACTGTGACGTACCAAATTTTGGTTTTATAGCGTTATTAATTACGGGTTTAGGCGTACTAAACTGTTTTCCGGGAGTAGGGTTTATATGGGACCTAGTGTAAATTATGGACAGATCTTTAAAAAATTCTATAGTGTGATTTCTGGTCCTATAAACCTGTGACGTACCACATTTTAGTGTGCTAGCGTTATTTGTTGCGGTTCTAGGCGTACTAAACTGTTTTCTGGGTTTAGGGTTTATATGGGGCCAAGGGTAAATTATGGACCACTCTTCACGAATTTTGGCAGTATGATTTCTCGTCCTATAAAACTGTGACGTACCCAATTTTATTATGATAGCGTTATTTATTGCGGTTTTAGGCGTACTAAACGGTTTTCCGCGAGAAGGGTTTATATGGGGCCTATGGTCGATTATGGACCGATCTGCAACGAAATTTAACAGTATGATTTGCAGTCGTATAAAGCGAATTCGTGCCAAAGTGTATATCATTACGTGCATTATTCTACTATTTATGTTAGTTTTTGTATCAAAATTATCAATTTTTTTAGGATGGTGGTTCCACATTTTGATTCATAGTTCCGATCCTACTGAACCGATTTTCCTGGATTTCAATCCCAAGCTACTTAGAATAACTACAAGCAATTTGAGATCAAGTTTGTTCTTTTCTTTGGCATTTTTCGAAAGTGAGCGTGTTTTCAACAGACGGACAGACAGACGTTCATGGCTAAATCGACTTAGAATCAGAGTATGAAAACAAACAAAACATTTCGCAAGCGTTTGCAAAATGTACAAAACAATTCGAAATTTTTAAATTGTATTGTACATGAGCAAAACCAAAACAAAAACTTTTCAAGTGTCAAAGAGAAAAAACGAAACAATTGGCTTTCCACTCATCTGCATTATTTAATTTACCGTTACAATCGTACATCTGAGTACAAAACATATAGAGAAACGTTTTGTTTTGAGTAATTCATTTAGTTCTTCTTTGGTTTTTTTTAATTACTATAGTAGTTAAAATAAGCATTAATAAAAACAAAAAAACCTAAAAACCTCTCTTTTTATTTCACTTAGAAATAATAGTTATATATATATGAGTAAATATTATAATGAGTAAATCAATTACCAAACGTTTATCAAACGTTTTATCTCTGAATGTTTCAATATTGTTCTTACTCTTTTCTTTTCCAGCTGTGTACGTTTATATTAATGTACAATTTGCGCTCACGAGCAAAAATAATACAAAACAAAATGGCACAATCATTCTCATTGTTTTGGTTTTGTTTTTGTTTTACTCACTGCAAAGAACAAAACAAAACGAAAGCAAACGTTTCGTTTTGTTTGTTTTCGTACTCTGCTTAGAATTACTCAAGGTGCCAGAATATATAAGTTAATATATTATTTGGTAAATAAAACACTTGTTATTATTCTCTTATTTTAATAGTTTTTATTTAATATTTAACATTTGGTAAGTTATTTCTTATACCCTCCACCGCCACTGTAGTGAATGAGGGTATACTAAGTTTGTCATTCCGTGTGAAACTTTTTTATAATACATCTAAGACCCCATAAAGTATATATATTCTGGCTGCTTGAGTAATTCTAAGTCGATTTAGCCATGTCCGTCTGTCCGTCTGTTGAAAACACGCTCACTTTGGAAAAACGCAAAAGAAAAGAACAAACTTGGTCTCAAATTGCTTGTAGTTATCCTAAGCAGCTTGGGATTGAAATCCAGCAACATCGGTTTAGTAGGATCAGAACTATGAATCAAAATGTGGAACGACTACCCAAAAAAAAAAAAATTGATAAATTTGATACAAAAACTAACATAAATGGCGGTAATGCACAGAATAACATAAAATTTTGCACGAATTCGCTTTATACGACTGCAAATCATACTGTTAAATTGCATGATGATCGGTCCATAACTGACCATAGGCCCCACATAAACCCTTCTCGCGGAAAAGAGTTTAGTACGCCTAAAACCGCAATAAATAACGCTAGCATACTTAACTTTGGTACGTCACAGTTTTATAAGACCAGAAATCAGACTGTAAAATTTTTTGAAGATCGATCCATAATTTACACTAGGCCCCATATAAGCCATACTCCCGGAAAACCGTATAGTACGCCTAAACCCGTAATAAATAATGCTATCAAATTGAAATTCGGTATGTCACAGTTTTATAGGACGAGAAATCACACTGCCAAATTTCGTGAAGAGTGGTCCATAATTTACCACAGGCCCCATATAAACCCTACGCTCGGAAAACAGTTTATTGCGCCTAAAACCAAATAAATCCCACTTTGGGAAAATAATTAAATTCACCTAAAACTATCACAGATATAGATATTGGGGTGAAATTTTTTACTTAAATTCATATGGCCAGAAAAAATATCATGCAAATTTGTGAAATTTACTGTTAACGCTGAAACTAATTACACTGCTGTTTTGATATTTATTCTAATTTAGTTTTTGTAATACCAGAAATCAGACTTCGGAATTTTGGGATGATTGGTCCATAATTTGTCATAGGGCCAATACAAATAACGCTCCTAAAAATTATTTTAGTTCGGCTAAAACTTTTACGAATCATGATATTTTACTCAAGCCAGTTCGAAGTGCTAGTAAGAAACCAGAGATCAGCAATGAATCGCTTTTTCGCTACTCATACTGACTCATGAAATTTTAAGTATAAGTGAGTAGAAATCATTTAAACTCAACTACTCTGATTCACTCACACTCACAAATATGAGTGTGACGTCGACTCATACTCACACATTTAAAAATGACCTCAATTTGATTTGTAATTTCAGGAAAATACTTATAATACTCACATTGATTCAGCTCATTTAACTCATCCAAGTATATTTACAAGTTTAGTCATTTAACAGTTTCTAACTAGTATAAAATGTATAAAAATATATAAAAGCATAAAATTGTAAGTTTATACAAAAACATTTTGGGGAAATTACATTTTTTTTATTATTATTGATATTTATGAGCAGGTTGTAAAAAATGGATAGAAATAGTGAGATAAACGAAAAAATAAATAGCGGAGTTTTCCAATTAGTGAAAAAAACGTAAGGGTGAGTCCACAATGGGCTTGTGGACTCACATTTTGCTTCGCTTATACACATTGAGTTCTGTTGAATCTAAATCAACCACTACATAAATGTTCTAAGTATGAGTACGATGAGTAAAATCAAAATTCTGAGTGAATATGAGTTTCGATCGAATTACAATAAGTATGAGTGCGTATAAGTACAAGAAATTATGAGTCATGATTCGGCTCTACTCACTTTTTCACTACTCATTGCTGATCTCTGTAAGAAACGCATAAAATTTTCTAATTGTCGGTCAATAATTTAATTCAGGTCTAAACCGCAACCAATTTTAATGCTGACGTTCGTTTTTGTGAAGCTTAGTTAATAATATATATGTTTTTATCATATAGAGCCCACTCCTGTCGGTGGAGGGTATCAAAGTTTCGGCACAGCCGAATATAGCACTCTGACTTGTTTTTAATTAACATTGGTAAGTTATTTATTTTAATTTAATTAACATTTGGTAAGTCATTTATTTTTAATTAAGTTGTCTCTTCATAGAGACTTGTCCATACTAACTTTTTAATTTGTATTTCTTCCAAACGAAACCTTCGATTTAACAGAAAAATATTTAAACAAAAAACTGATTATGCTGAGTTTAGCAAATTTTTATGTAACAGCAAAAAGAGGTAATCTGATCCGTGTGAAATTTATTTCGCAACCACACACTTAATGCTTAATAAAGTAATCAGCAAAATGAAATTTAAAAGGTTTACTTGAAGTCAGCACAATTTTTTGGCAAAAAAGAAAGAATGAACTTAATGTAAATTAAACACCTACGCAGACACTTTTGCTTAACCCGTTGCCTGTCGGCGGGCTTAACTTATATATAATGACAAACTTAGTATACCCTCATTCACCACTAGTGGTGGTGGAGAGTATAAAAATGACCAAACAACTTTGCCAAATCAAACTACGTGTTAGTTGATTTAATTAAATATAGCTCAGGTTTGACAATTTCTAATAACAATACTACAAGTTTAAACTATTTATTTTAAGCGAAAATATCAATTAAGATTTTTTCTTATTCAATTAATATATTTATTAAAAATTTATTTCAAAACGACTTAAATGTTAATTAAATCTAAATTAAATTTTTAATTTTTTTCAACTAAAATTATCACTTTAATCATATTGAAATATGTACGTTTCATTTTGTATTTTTTTGTGCCCCTATTTCCCCTTTTTGAAAAAATTTTTTTATATTGGCAATTCCTACTAGTTTGTATATGTATGTTCGTGGGTTTTTACTTTACCCACAGATTAGTGCATACGTTGAGCGGGCTTTTTTCTAAATAACCATTTAAAAAAATTGTTTGTCATATAGACCGAAAGTTGATACCTGTAATTCCAGTTTATCCGCTTTAAATATGTTTCAATATGACTTGGAAGGATGCCAAGTGGTGAACTTATTGTATTTTTAATTTTTTTTTTTTTTTTTTTGGGTAAAAAAGTAAAAAAAACCAAGTGCCAAAGTATTACCGTACATATACACATCGTCACCTAAAATTCCAAACAAGTTATCATCACTTTTAAATGTGGAAAGGTTAAGCTAAAAACGTAAAAAATGGAAAATATTTTCTATTCTCAAACATAAATTTTCAATCAGGAATCTAATTAAACAAGAAATATACAGAGGTAATGGATATAAGAAAATAAAAATAAAACCACGAAAAATTTGGTTATAAGCTATTTCTTTTTAGCAATTATTTTTTATAAGAAATGTATTTCATATAAAACTTTTTACTCTTATTAGAAATTGGTTTCTTATTAAACTTTGTACAATACTATAAAAAAAAAACAAAAACATGTGCTTTAAAACGTGCATTCAAATGTACACACAAAGCCTTGTCCTACTGTCTATCCGTCTGTTGAAAACACGCTCACTTTCGAAAGACTCAAAAGAAAAGAACAAACTTGGTGCCAAATTGCTTGTAGTTATCCTAAGCAGCTTGGGATTGAAATCCAGCGAAATCGGTTCAGTAGGATCAGAGCTATGAATCAAAATATGGAACCACCAACCTAAAAAATAGATAATTTTATTACAAAAACTAACATTAATGGTGGAATAATGATAATAATGATATAAAATTTTGCACAAATTCGGTTTATATGACTTTCATAGTGTTAAATTTCATGAAGATCGGTTCATAATTTACCCTGGGCCCCATATAAACCCTGCTCCCGAAAAACAGTTTATTACGCATACTACGGTAATAAATAATGCCATCATAATACATATTGGTATGTAATGATTTTTTAAGACTAGAAATCACACTGGTAAATTTCGTGATGATCGGTCCATAAATTACCATAGGCCCCATATAAAGACTACTCTCGGAAAATAGTTTATTGCGGTTAAAACTGTAATTAATAAAGCTATCATAATAAAATTTAATACTCAAAGTTTTATAGGCCAATAAATCATACTACTAAATTTAAAAAAGATCGGATCATAATTTTTCCTAGGCCTTATATAAGCGCTGCTCCTAGAAAATAGTTTATTACGCCCAAACCCGTAGTAAACATTGATATCATAATAACATTTGACACGTCAGTTTTATAGAACCAGAAATCACACTATCAAATTTATTGAAGATGTGTTCACAATTAATTATAATATCATCCTGCACATAGTTTTGACTCCGGAGAGGTCCTCCGAGGCTAAAGGATAATTTAATGTTTGGACGCCTTATAGGGATTTTCTAGGCAAATGTATCGCTAAGATAGGCAATGCATGGGATGGTTTAAGTCTTAAGATAATCCCCACCGAAGAAATTTCAATGAGACCACGGGAAAAAATGTGGACACCTAAGGTAGATCCATACGGCCAGAAAATACTGGTATGTTTGAAGGGACAGAACCCCAGTATACCGATGGATGAGTGGACTGTTATCCGGGCCGAAGATCACGGCACATGCCTTACGCTTGCCGTCACGAAGAAAGGCTCAAGGGAGCTAGAGAAGGCAGGCCTGAAGCATGTCTTTAGATTAAGGGACGCTAAGGTAAGGGTGTTCTGCCCAACAAGTTCGGCGAGTGGTGAGGCAGATGAGGTGGAGGATACTAATAACCGGAATGCAGCTCTCCCAGTTGGAGAAGAAACCACCTGATGGCAGTGTTAGTCGTGCAGATTACTCTCCAGCACTCGAGATGTGCTTCCGACAATATCGGGGTCCTTTTAGCTGAGTAGGACCTCGACCTAGCGCTGGTTCTGGAACGCTGTACGGGCACTATTTTCCTCTTCAGGCGATAAAGAGGTCATTATCCTGGAATGTGATGTCAGTGCTATGCACACCATCTAGGGCAGCAGTGAAATTAGCAAAACGGGTGAGTGTCTATTAGATTTTATTAGTACTAACTACCTTACCATTTGTAACTCTGGTTCCACACCAAAATTTAGATTTCCTAGTTCAGGAAATTCCAATGGTTGGGAGGAGGTACCGGATATCACACTTATGAACGATAGGTCTAATTCATCGGTTGATAGTATCGAGCAGTAAACTTGATACTCTTCGATACTGGATACATAGGTAATACGGAGAAATTATATTTTAGATATCCGAGACGGACAGGCTGGGTAAAGTTCAACGGAATTCTCAAGCATAGACTCAAAAGAGTGTCAGTCATCCTGGATTCGATCTCTATACTCGATAGGATGGATGAGACCTTCAGTGGCACCATATTTAAGGCTTTTGACATCCTCTGCTGAATTACAAAGACCAGGAAGAGCTTCCCTCCCTGGTGGAGCTCGGGTCTAAGAAAAGAAGCTCGAATGGCTTTTAACAGTAGTTATGCCAGTAAGTAAGTGGTGATGGAGTACCGCGAAAACAGAGGGCATACAAGAAGGCCATTGCGACCGCAAGGAAAATATCATGAAAGAACTTCTGCGAATCAATCGAAAATACCAAGGAATTTGCCAGACTTAGCAGAATTCTGGCCAAAGGACACTCGAACCCAACTTATGCCAAGAGAGCGGATGATAAATGGTCCGAATCATCAGGGGAAACACTTGACATTTTACTTAACGTACTTTCCTGGTTGCTCGGACGCAACTGGACAGGAACCGACATACGATGATTCGTTATTCAAGATTGACGGATATATCATTTCTGAGAAAATAATCCTATTGGCGATCGAAAGCTTTGCCCCGTACAAATCCCCGGGACCTGATTTTATTTTTCCTAAGATGCTGCAGAGCGCAAGGAATTATATCACTCCCTGGTTAAGAACAATGTACAGACTCTGCTCATCCCTCAATTACGTTCCGGCTAATTGGAGGAGCGCGAAGGTGGTGTTCATACCCAAAAGCGGCAGGAGTAGTCATGAGACTGCAGGTGACTCCGTCCGATCAGATTATCATCTTTTCTGCTTAAAACTCTGAAAAGACTTCTAGATTCGCATATAGGGCATCGACTAGAGGGTGCATCAAGACTCTCATGCAGCCAACACGCATATCTTAACGGTCGCTCTACAGAAACAGTGCTACACGAGAAAGTAAGGGTTACAGAGATATCACTGGAATATAAACAATGTACCATGGCCGCTTTGCTGGATATTAAGGGCGCCTTTAACAATTTCAAGATCACTGCGATTGAACAAGCTCTAACTGATCTGGATGGTTAGTGAGCATGTGGAAGACAAGTACCGTTTTATCACGGTGATGTCAAGGAATGTTAAAAGGGGTACACCCCAAGGTAGGGTGATATCTCCTCTACTTTGGCTCATTGTTGTTAACTGGATTCTTACCAGCCTGGATACACACGGCATCAAGTCGGTAGTCTACGCGGATGACGTGGTGTTATTAGTATCGGGTGCGTTTCTGGATGGGATGAGTGATATTATGTCCACTGCTTTGGGGGCGCTCAGTAACTGGGCCGCAGAGTGCCGGCTGGGAGTGAACGCGAACAAAATGGAACTGGTATTGTTCACCAGAAGCACGAAAATTCCGGTCTTCAGGCTACCACGGCTAGGGGGTTACGAACTTCCCCTGTCGAAGAATGCGAAATATCTGGGAATATCAGGAAGTCTACGGATACTTACTATACCTGCCGTAGAAAGTTTTGCGCCAAGTGGGGACTTAATCTTAGACTGGTCAAATGGCTGTATACAGTTTATTTTTTAATTGGTACATAATATTTATTTATTAAAAAAATATATATTCCATACTTATGAATTCTTTTGTTGTTTGCTCGTTTTAGTTCACGAATTGTTATGCTTGTTATGATAGTTTTTTTTACTAATAAACTCCAAATAATAAATAATTTAAGTATGTTTATTTATTGAAATTACTTAATTTATAAAAATAGAATCTGGGAATTTTAGTTCTCATGTTGAGTATCATTTTTATTATAAATTTTTATATTAATTCGAATGTGTATTCTTAGTCAAATTATAAAAACTCTGATAGTGCATAGAAAATATTCCTGCAAAATATTGAAGGAATGCTACTATTAAAGTATGAAAGCTTTATAAATTGGAATTTTACTTAGAATACACATTCGAATTAAAAAAAAATCTTTAATTTATAAAAAAAAAAATTATTAACCGGTTAACCGATCAATAACAAAACTAACCGATTAAACCAAAACCTCGGTTAATTAATCGATCGATTAACCGATTAAATTTAAATCCCGATTAAATGAATACCATAGTATGTAGCCATATAAATGCTTCACAAACAAGTTTAACTAATTAAAATTTATTTACTTTTTGTTTTTATTTTTGTTTTATTTCCACTTTTCTTTTTTTAAACAATTTTTCACAATTTGTATGTTTTTTGTTTATTACTTTTGTTTGTTTGTTTACCTTTTGAAACATATGATTTTTTGTTTTACTAAATTTTACTGCAAAAATATCTGCAGTAAAAATTTGTAAGTAAAGAACTGTCACTTTACGCTCTCAATTTGTGTTCTCATTTACTGCATTTTGTGTACTCGAACGCAATTTAGTTAAATGCAGTAAAGTTCAGTAAAAAATAGTAAAAACGTTTGTGTTCTCGAACGCAGCTATTATATACATATCGTTAACTAAACTGCAAAAAGGTGTTACTTACAAAAATTTAATTTTACTTCCTTCTCCAGTACTTTGTACAAGTCAGAAAAACATGCATTGATTAGTTTTCCATGGAATTATTCAAATCATTTACAAAGGAACCCATTTAACTATATTTTTTTAGAAAAAATGTGTATTCACGACGGCTTGCATTTTTCAAATAACCACACTTAAACTTACGTCCCTTTTTTAAAAAAAGCGTAATTTTTTATCGCAAAAGTGTAAAATTTTGTCAAAACATATAGTTTAATGGAATTTGTAATAATCACACAGAAAAAATTATTGCTAAAATATTTTCAAGCAAACGCTTGTTTGAAAGTTTTTACAATTTAAAAAAATTTTTTTTACTGTTTCTATTAATATTTTTGTTTGATTTTTATTTTAACAATTTTTGTATGAAATATTTAACACTCTTTAAAGTGGTCGTTTTTTTAATTTTTTTTATGGTAAGCAACACTACTTTAAGTGAAAAAATGAACAACAGCAAAAACACATAAAGTCTATTTTTGGACGCATTAAAAAAGTACAACAATAAGAAACATGATAAAATAGCGTGGAGAAGTTTGTTATTAAAGCAATAACAAAAGTAGGTAAAACGATTCAACGTTTGTGTCGCCACAATAACAACACTAAAAAACACTGAATATTTTGGTCGATTAAAAATTTGATAAAGAAGGACGAAAAAATTCCCGTACTCAATTTTTTTAAATTTTTAGTTAAATACAAATTTTGAAGGTAAAATGATAATGAAAACCATATCGAGTCGTAATGCTGCTGTTTTTAATTGAGATTTCTTATTCTGTAGCCAAGGAAAACATACAGCGACATTTTGAGGGGGAAAGAAACATTGTGTACAACAAGACGAATAGGGTAGGGTGGTGTTTGGAAATTATTAAAAAAAAAAAACAAAACAATGCGCCCCAAGACAGCCGGTCTTCACTGATTCAGCAAAATTATTTGTTTTGAAATTTTTGTTAATTTCACTAAACTGTTTTGTTTGATTCAGTTAAATTTTGGTTTGAAAATTTTTTTTAATTTCAAACACAAATTTAAACAATAATAACAACTAGGTATTTGTTTGAAAAATCTCAGTTCTTTTTTCAGTAAACGAAATGCAAAATAAATTGTTTGAATATGCAAATTCGCTTGTAGGTCCTGTTTTAAACAAAAAAGGTTTTGATTCTAAAATTTTTTTGTTTGAATTAAAAAAATAATTTTTTCTGTGCAATCAGTAATTCGATTTTGAATTTTTTGTTAGTTACGTCTTTTTTGTATTTTTATGTGAGTTGGTGAAAGTAAGACCCGTTTGTTGCAAAATTAAAAAACGGGATGACAATTGATTCTCGCAGTTTTTTGCGATTATGAGAAAAAATATACTGATAGTATCAATGAATTTCGTCTTGGAAAAACATGGAAAATGACATGCGTTGATACAATTAGTATATTTCTTCTCATAAAGTGCCCAACGGCACCGTGAACATAAATTGCCATCACGTTTTTTAATTTTGTAACGAACGAGTCCCGCATCTCACCTTCTCATATATAAGAAGATAATTTGTTTTTATCTTTATGTTTTTTAATCCAAATTTTTAATATTTTATTCAGGCTAAGGTTCATTAAATTTAATTTTCATTTAATTATTTTTATGAAGAAAGGAGTTTTACAACATAAAATTAATTAAAATTTATTGACAATTCAACATTTTTTATTTTTCGAATTTATTCTATGAGTTAAATTTCAGTTATATATTTTATAATGCTTTTTGTAATAGTTTTATTCCTTAAATTTTTAGGAATGACTTCATACACTACCAGAGTATTATCTTGTATGTTCTAGAATAAATTCGAAAAATAAAAAATGTTGAATATAATAAAGTTGCTTATAAAAAGAAAAAATTCCCAATATCAATTTATTGACAATTTTTATGTGTTTTATATAAGTTGTTTTTTAAATTTCATTATTTTTAATGAGGTCCCTTTTTTCCCAGAACTCCCCTTTTAGTGCTACTTTTTTTAAAAAGCCCCTTTTTGTGCCATTTTTGAAAATTTTGAACGGTAACGCTGTCTGAAGAGCGCTTTAAAGAGAAGAAGACACCGAAAAACACAAATGTACCGTTATATAGTAAATTTTACGTGGAACATTTAAAAGAAGTTTACATTTGCCATATATAGACGAAATTACGTGAAAAAATTTTTCATCGCAGACAACTTAAACTATTGCAGACAAGTTAAACTATGGCGCTCATCATCGAAGTTGGCGATACTTGACGTTGGTGGTAAATCTCGTAGATCGACTCACGGCATGAAATATTATGAATTAATTTACAATATCTGAAGTTCTCTCAAAGTATTCTTAAGTCATATATGGAATATCTATATTGAATATTATTTTTTAATTCCTTTTAATGTGTTTTATATAATAAAACAAGCAAAATACACCTCATATCCTTAAGTATTTTATAAATTAAAGTTACAGCCGCAACACAAGTAGTGTTAATATCTACATAACATTCGTCACAAATACCTTTTTTATAAATCTTAGTCTTACAAAATAATTTTGTTCTGGTATGTCCATAACTGCCGATGGGTCCCACATAGGATTCAGTTCCCCATAAATGCTTTGGTGTAGGGTATCATATGAAAGGGTTTGACCGACTGTACATTTTAACATGTTTTAACCCCTAAATGCATAATTTAAAGAACAAACTAAATTACAGTTGTAAAAAATTTTTGATAAACTTTAATTGCCAACGTCAAACTCACAATAAAAAGCTTCGAAGAAAATTACACGTATTTCCATACTATAAAAAAGGCTATGGAGATTGTAGATGACTTTTTTGGAAATTGATTTAACAGTTCATAAGTGTAGTTTTAATTTCTTCACAACATATTAAAGCATTCATATCAAAAAAGTTAACACAAACTATACATTTTAATGTTAAAGTTAACTTAAAGGAAAACAGTTATATTTTATATCCTTATAGCATATCATCACATTTACAAAGTTTAAATACACATTGTGGAAAGTTTATTGTATAAATAGTGTTGTAATGGTAGCAAACATTCACAATTGTACGGAAAAGTTTCTAAACCAACATTGTTAAAGAAAAATTTTCTTACATCTTCAGTTCACATCGTCGTATGATAAATGGTGTTTATATAGTTGGATGTTGCTTACATTTTCAGTTTTAACAAAAACTTTAGAAGAGTTACGACGAAAACGATGACAGCAACACCAGCCAGCCAGCCAATAGTCAAAGAGGGGGAAATAGCACTAGCAATAAGCAGGAGTAGTAGATGTGACAACATCGAACTATGGGGATTTACATTTGACATTTGGCATAGTAACTTGTTCCGAACAAAATTCGGTTGTAAGAAAACCAGATATTCTACAACTCATAATTCAAGTTTATCGTTTTATGATTGTGCACATGTATGATGTTCACCATATCCATATGTGAGGGTAGGCAAAAGAAGATGACTTTCTGTAAGACAATGCTGACGTATGTGTCTAATATAGGGTTTCTTATTCCCCGGTTTCATTTCTAAAGAGGTAAACAATTATTCATTCATTTTCGGGATTTAAAAAAAGAATAATATCAACAAGTAAAAGCGCAATATTCGGGGCTATGCCGAATCTTATTAACCCTTCACCATTGTCGGAAAAGAATAGAAAGTTATAAGTAAGCTAAATTTTGTCCACCCTATCGTACCAAAACTCTACACCCAGAGAAAAAATATGTTTAAATATGGTCACCTCCAACAAAACTATTTTTAAAGTAATTTGTAAACATACTATGGTTATTTTGACCATATTATTGTCATCGACAACCATATTATGGTTAAATTAGTCGTCCATCAAGAAGGCACAACCATATTATGGTTCCCTCCGAACATGTTTTGGTTAATAATAACTAAAATATGTTTAGCATTTATAATAGCATGGTTGATTTTTAACCATAGAATGTTGCTCATGGAAAAGAGGAAAATACTATTGTTAATTTAAAAACAAATTATTGTCATATTTAACCATAACATGTTTAAAGGCAACCATAATATGGTTGTGGCTTCTTGATGGAGGACTAATTTAACAATAATATTGTTGTCGGTGACAATAATATGGTTAAATTAAACATAATATGTTTAAAATTTTCTTTAAAAATAGTTTTGTTGAAGGTGACACTCTAGATTTGGTAAATTTAGCTTATACGGTATGGGAACTATCTGACCAAAATTCATATTCCGGGATTATTTGTATAGGCACTAGATGAAATAATGATTAATATTTGAGCTGAATTTTATCAAGGTAGATGATTGTTTTGAATTGACCGTATGGCTTGTATGGATTTTTAATATTAAATACCTCTTTAAATTACAGTGTCATCTGAAGTTTAAATAGATTTGCAGATGGTGATACGGTAGCAGGCTTGTCAGTTTTTTACCGTAGACGTTAAAATATTCATCTTAAATCTAGAAATTTTGAATGTTATTTTGTAAAACCCTTCACCATGCGTTGAAAATGTTTTCGTTTAAAATTTTTTTAATTTTAAACAGTTTGTATGAAAATCTTTTTCAATGAAGCGAAGGGCTTTACAAAATAAACCCATTAATTTTTTTAAGATTTTTTGTTAAGAAGAAAATTACAAACAGAAAAAAAATCGCCACATTTGATTAGAAAACAACATATCTAAAAATCCTGCCTGTCAGTCATTTCTTAGCCGCCGAATTTATTTAGCTATTGTTTTTTTTTAACTTAAAATTATTACCTGTATAAATAAGGTATCACTCTTTAAATGTATTTAGTTTATAATATACTAGCTCAACCCAGGGCTCTTCGCTAACCTCATTAAAATAAAATAAGTAATTTTTTTCTTAAACACAGATCTCGTGCATTGTTTATGAACTTATTTGTAACTAATTTTGAATACTCTTACATTAAGCATTCATCAGTTACACAGGAATCTATACAATATTTGTATTGTAGGTGCCTCGCCTATGTCTACAATAAGACCCACTTTTTTTACAGATGTTGTTCATATATGGCCAAGCTATTCGTACCAAAGTTGTGAACTGTAGCTGTTGTCGTTCTTTATATATACATAAGTCTAGTTTGCAACACGCCCACATCTCCAATACCGCACATGTCTTGCATATGCTGCCTGTATATTAATAACCATTCTATTTGTACCAAATTAGGACAATATTACACTTGCCTTTCTTCTTCCTATTGATTTCCAAACCCTTTGCACCAAATTTTGAAACTTTAGCAGATACTATTCTCTAGCAGCCGTATTCATAATGAAAATTTGCCATAAAGTTAGCACAATGTTTATTCATAATACACTTACCAAACTCTGGCTAACGATTTGCTAAGCTCTTGTTAACGAGCCGTCAAACATTTGCCAACTTGTGAAAACAGCCGTTTAATTTCTAACAATTTTGGTTGTTTTTTTTTTAATTTACTGTCCTTTTTTAAATTTATTTTAATTTTTAAAAACTTTTTAAAATATTTATATGTGGAGGGAAAACCAAAAATTAATTTAAAGGACAAAAAACGGCCATGATACATGCAAAACGTGGTGCATATCTGTGTATTATTCAGATTTGATTTATTAAAAGTTAGTAACGGATAGAAGTTTTTTATGAATAAACTCTGTGCTAACAAGCTGCAAAGCATAATCGCCATTCTAGTAAGCAGCTCGTTGTACGAAGTGTACAAACTGAGGCTAACTTTTTGTTATGAATACCGCTGTGGATATACAGAAAATTCTTTTGTTACTGTATGTGAGGTGTCACACCCATTTATCCACTCTAACCTTCGTTTTGACAGATGTTGTGTATTGATAGCCCAGCTATGTATCAGGGTTGTCAGATTTTTTTCAGCTTCATCGCCAAATAGTATACCGAAAAAAGAATAATATACACAATTTAAGCTGC
The DNA here is from genome assembly GCA_943735925.1 of Pollenia amentaria. Taxonomy (NCBI): domain Eukaryota; kingdom Metazoa; phylum Arthropoda; class Insecta; order Diptera; family Polleniidae; genus Pollenia; species Pollenia amentaria. Next base: position 101,434,661 of record OX031006.1, on the reverse strand, counting down.
TATATTCGGCTATGCTGAATCTTATATACCATTCACCATATGGTTGGAAAAGAACAGAAAGTTATAATTTAGCTCAATTTTCAAAACATTTAAATTTTACTACATTTGTCAGTCAATGCACTTTAGAAAAATTTTGCTATTTTTTTAATTTAGTATACTTAAAGCATACCAAAATAAGCATCTGTTTGTATATTTTCTACAATTTGGATTTACCCGTTACCTTATACATTAGGGTATTCATTTAATCGGCTTTTTGCTTTAATCGGTTAACCGCTCGATTAATTAACCGGGGGTTTGGTTTAATCGGTTAATAATCGGTTAATTATGTAATTGTTCGGTTAACCGAATAATGAAGATTTATTATAAACTAAGTAATTTCAATAAATAAAAATTAAATCTCTAAATGTATAAAATCTTCCATTGTGCCATTAGAGTCCTGTTTAAATATTTTTTAATTTTTAACTGCTAATTGTTTCGGTTAATTCTGTTAAAAGATTGATATGAGATGATATGTGAAAAAACAAATAACAAAACAAATACATATAAAAAGTACGTGATACAAACCCCAACAAACCAAATCGAATTCGAAAGAACTTGTAGTAAACTATAGTGTCTATAATTAATATAATGTAAGCTAAGAAGTCTAATTATAGAATTAGCTTACAGAAAAATACTTTTTTAATGTATAATAAGATTACATTCTTTATGAATACTTTGTTTAAATTTATATGGCATATTTACAAAAAGTTTTTACTTAGGTAATGTTTTATTACTGTTTTTAAATTGTGCACTGCTTAAAACAATTTAAGATATTTCACTCTTCGAACAAAATACAAAGACTGAAAACTTTAAAAAATAATACAAAATTTAAGCACGCGTCAAATAAAGGGTCATCATTCTCAAAAACACTTACAAGACTATAACGAGAATAAGTCATTTGCAAGTATATATGTTGTCATGTTGTAGGAAATCTCTTATGATAATCTTATTCTACAACTCATTTACATTTTGTTCTGTTTTGGTCTGTTGGGAAAGCTGTTGACAGCATACACTTATGTATTTAAAATGAAGATCACTGAACACCTTCTTTGTTTGTATTAAATGATATTTTCTATACACATACCATTTATATATGAGACGAAACAATTAAAAAAAACACAAAGAATATGTTATAATACTACTAAATTAAAAATTTTGTTAAATCGGTTAATCGGCTAATCACCTGAAACTAACCGGTTTAATCGTTAATCGAAAATAGCCAATTTTAGATTAAACTATCAGTTGATCGGGTAGTAAATAATCGGTTCAAGTATGCAAAATTAATAGAGTTTTATGCGAAAAAATCAGTTGTTATAAACGTGATTTTCTGTGTCAGAATATGGTAAAATTTTGTATTCGATGTTCATTTTACTTCAACAAGAAAAGAATCAAAGGACAAATGTCTTTAAAGTTGTATTCAAATTGAATATTTTCAATTGGATTGGAATACTTAAGGTCAACTATGTCTTCTAAACAATTTCATTACATGAATTATTATGGATTCGTTTTCGGTTCTATATAAAATCAAGGTTTTAAAAAATGTTAAGTGAATTTTTTTATTTTTCAGTTTTCTAAGTAATGCTTATAAGAAATTTTTGATTTTATTTGGTAAAAAATCGAGTCAAAATATATAAAAAACTGTGACTTTTTCGCTTTGCACACCAGATTTAAAAAAAAGCTTGATAATATTATATAAAACCTGATACAAATGCAAATTTTTTTTAAAAAAGTGATTTACTTTCGCTATTAATTCAATTATATTTGCATACTTTCCATATACATTATTATTGTTAACATTTTAAAAATTTAACAAACGATTCAGTTTTTAGAATTTATTTTCCAAAATAAACTTCTGATAAGGAAAATATCTGAAAATAAATAAAGCCTAAGCTTTATTCCAAATTTCTGTAGCAACAATTTAAATAGTTTTAACGTAATTATCTAACAATATTATCAATTTATCATATAAAACAATCGCATTTGTATTGCGATTTAAAAAGTAGTTAGAAATTCAAAGAAAAACTGAACCCGTGCTAATTAATTAGTTTATGTAAGTAAGAAAAAAGAAGGTAAAATGCGTTTTTAACTTTTTTAATTTCGCCAAAAAATCGCCATGTCGCCAAACAAAAAATGTCATCGCCAAATAGGTTTATAAGTCGCCACATCTGACAGCCCTACTATGTATACCATATTTGGCCACGGCCACTTTTGTTGGCGCACCCATTTCTTCTCAAAATGTTCATATGTATGTTAAAATTGTCTGTAAAAATTTTGAAGACTTTAGCTGTTATAGTTTCGCATATATACGAATTTTAGTATTTAATTCACATGGGAGGTGCCACGCCCACTATTACTAATGCAGCTTATGTTTCACTCCAGACATACAGGAAGACGCTGTGAGAGTTTTAAGAAAATCGGTCCAGCCGCTTAGCCGCGTCTATAGACTTCAAACCAACATACAAACACAAATTCATTTAATTTATTTATTAAAATTATTAATTTGAAAATAAGTACATAATTCTGTAGCAATAAGGAAAAGTGCTTAAGTCTTTTTTTAGTTTTAAATGTGATTTTGAAAATTTACTCCTATTCTAATATAATCATTACTTATCTATTGCTATATTTTTTTAAATTGCTTGATCCTAAACATTCCTAATCTCACTTGTCGGAAGCAAACTTAAGTTTTTATTCCAAATATTATTGCACATTGAAAACTTCCTGAAAAATCGTACACACTTATTGAAACTTTACCCATGTGTACTTTTGAACGGGAAGATCTCAAAGGTGCTAGTATTTCTAGTTGTGGTTGCATGTGTACTTTTGAACGTAAAGATCTCCAAGGTGCCATTAACTCAAATTTGCACCGAATTAGTTGTCAAAAATGCGTCGTTGGCTGCATCTAATAAACATTGTAGTTACTGTTAAAATTTTCCGATAGTGATAAAAAAACTTATCGATAGTCCCCTATAAATAAAACTATCGATTGTTTTGCAGCTCTAACTGGGCACCTCCCTTTTAGCACCTCACTTTTATATTTGCCTTTAATACGAAACAAAATTTTGTTATGAATTCGTATTTTTATCTTATATATTTTTTTAAAATTAAATATTAACCCCCATAATATTTTCGATTAATAAAAGGTTTATTAAACAAATTTTCATAGAAAATTCGTTTCATAAACCTGCTATAAACCTAAAATATTTTTTATGAATATGGGGGTAAAAAAATATGTAATTTTCAATTCGACATCTATTTTAAAAAGTATTAAAAGTACAGACTAGATTTACAAAATGTTCTAGTGATCCACTGGTTCCAATGTCTACATATGGTCCTTAAAGAACTACCTAGACAATGGTACCAACGCCAGTAGTAGATTTCCAATGGCAAGCACATGTGCAAAGCCTTTAGTAAATAACATTGTCTGGGGTAAAATAAATCACTAGTACTGCACAGAAAAAATTTAAAATGTATACCAAACTCATGGAATCAAGCAAACAAGTTATTGACTTTGTACCTATAGCCAAAATTATTATATTAATTACCAAAAATTTTAAAATTGTGAATATATATTTTTTTAATGCTGACGAATGCCGTAGCGGGAAATAAAATGCATTACATTCTGCTGGTAAGTTAGAATTAGAAATATACAAACAAAACAAAATTGTGATAGTGCATAGAAAATATTCCTGGAAAATATTGAAGGAATAAGACTATTAAAGTATAAAAGCTCTTTAAAATGTAATTTGACTTAGAATACACATTCGAATTAATATAAAAATTTTACATTTTTAATTTTAATTAAAAAAATTATCAAAAAACTTTGTTATTTCAAACAATGTGTTAATTGATTTAATTAAATATAGCACAGGTTTTGAGAATTCCCAACAACAATTCTACAAGCTTAAATTATTTCATTATAAACTTAAAAGTCAATTAAGATTTTTTGATATTTAATTAATATTTTAATTAAAAATTTATTTCAAAACAACTAAAATGTTAATTAAATCAAAGTTATATTTTTAATTTTCTTTCAACTAAAAATAAATAATAAATAAAAAATATAAAAATTGAAATACTTTTTAAATAATTTTTTTAATCGATAAAAAACTACTGATCATTTTTCTGTGTGGTAAGTGTGTGAATAGTGAATCGGTACAGATTCACTGGTGACATTTCCTGCAGGGTAGCAACTTTATTAGCTAGTTGCTTACAGCGACATCTAACTTAGTCAATCACAGGTTGCAATTTCCTTAACTTATTCGTTGGATCTGCATTACTTGTGTCCACAAAATGAATTATGTTTGTACCTTCATTAACTTATTTTTCGACATCGCTATAAGCTCATTGCGAAAGTTCGATCCAAAATATGCTAATTTTAGGATATCCCAAACCAGACATTATGTTTGCACATCCTTAGAAAATTTTTATTTCAGCCAATGTTAGATTAATTTAAATTACTTAATTTACATTTTCATATACATAACAACTTCTTTTTAATGACTTCTGGGGAAATATTTAGAAAAGTATGCAAAAGCGGTATCAATTTTCAGAAAATTGCCATCAAAGGACTTGAACTCTTTTTGTCGCCACAATTCATCTCTTTTATAATTGGAATTTTTAGTCAGTATCGTTTTAGAAAATTGAATTATGGGAATGCAAATAGAAACCCTTTACGCAAATAGAAACCCTAGTACCATGGGATTGAATTAACGAAGAGGGTAGAACAAAATTAACAACGAACAGCAAATAAAAAAGACACATAAAAAGAAATATTACAAATTTAATCGAAATTTGTTAAGAAAATTCTTTGACAAATATATTTTGCAACTTTTAATAGAAATGTATTAGTGTGTGGCTTTGTAACGTACAGACATACATTTATATGCACTTACATATGTATGTGTGTGGTTAAAAAAATCCTAAATTTGCCAGTTTTAAATTTATGTATGCTCAAACTTTTATAACCAAAGCAAACACATTAACGTATTCATATACATCTACACTCCCACTTAAACAAAACGACTTTGGTTCTGATCTAATTTAAATTCTAGTTCTACATGTTCTGCATATGTATTGTTTTTAGAATATTTTGTATTTTGGAATGAGTTTCTCTTTTACGCCAATGGAAGATGATTTATTTTTGCAACCATCTAAACATTCACAATGAGGTTTTCATCCAGCAAAAATTTATACCTTTTTTTACAATCAAACATTAATGCTGAAATCTGACAATTTCAGTTGACATTTGTAGTACATAAAACAAAATGATAGCCACACATATAAAAACTGGTTTGTATTGGTTCTGTTTTAATAAACACAGATATTTGTACGATAACTTAAAAAAAAGTTATATGAACACTTTAAGTGCGGAGATTTTCTAAGTGTAAACCCCGAGTTTGATAATATTTTCTACACAAATGTGTAACTTTATCATGCGCAGAAATAATTATCAGTAGTTTTTTATCAATTAAAAAAATTATTTAAAAAGTATTTCAATTAAATTAATGTTATAAGTGAATTTATTATTTTAAAAGAAAATTAAAAATTATATTTTGATTTAATAAACATTTTAGTTGTTTTGAAATACATTTTTAATTAAATAACAATAAATTTTAATTGATTTTCCCCTTAAAATAAAATACCCAATACAAAATTTCCTTATTTTGCGAAGCACTAATGATACATTTTAAGAAGTAAGCGCACATTTATGCGCTACGCAATAAGACATACAGAATGCAGTGAGGTAAGCGAACGAATATATAAAATTTGAAGAGCCACGACATAATAAGGGTAACAAAAAATTCAGTGTGCAAAACTGATCATTACATTCATCAATTTTTATATGCGCTGAATAAAGCGCTTTCTGTGTCAAAAATGTATGCTTCACAGTGGGAACTCGCCATATAAAATTCACGTATTCCGTAAGCGATATGGTAAGCGAAACTTACGTTTCTCCCTTACAAACCTGCTTCGTTGGAAGATCATTTTTTTATTGGGTAATTTAAACATGTGGAATTGTTGTTGGGATTTGTCAAAACCTGAGCTATATTTAATCAAATCAATAAACGCATTGTTTGAAATTTCAAAGTTGTTTAATAATTTTTTTAATTAAAATTTATAATCATTTTGGCAATAGGTGCAAAATCAACAAATTGTTTGCTTGATTCTATGAACTTACTATGGATTTGGTGATTAGAGAAAATTTTTAATTTTTTTTTGTGTGCTTATCATCGGTACTTCAATATTTTTATAATAATCGATTAATATCGAATACATGTTTGTAAATGGATTTTGAAAATTAAATTTCATATATCACATGTCATATATGCCCCTCCCCCATTTAAGGATATTTCACCTTTTGGTGTTACATCATCCTGAGAAATCAAGTGCAGAAAATACCCGAAAATCGGCAGAAATCCAAAATTTAAAGAACTCATGAGGGCTCACGATATTATTGTCCTTGCGGAAATTGCTCTCTGTATTATATGTGGGAAGATTGTCTTTGTAGAAGGGATATCCTGAAAATCCAACTAAAGGGAGGAGCATCCCTAGGCGCTCTTGCTACTCAACAAATGCTGCTAGCTATTTTTCGCTTATGATAATCCCGCGAAGCTCTACGCTTGTCTGCAGAAGACCGGAGTCTCTGGCGGGAATCGAAGCCGCAACCCCAGCACAGACAGACTTGCTCACTACTAGCTGCCAAAAAGCAGCGGAGGTTACACAGCTCCAGCTTTTACGCTGTGGTCGAGTATATAATCATGCCGGATTATGCAATTAAATTACTACCAGGGTATGGTGGTTGCGCTCACACTTGAGTTTTGGTTAACATCCGCCATGGAGTAAGCTCTAGGGCAGGTATCCATGTAAATCTTTTCCACAGCTGTCGTTTTTTTTTTTTTGAAAATATTACATGTTTTAAAAAAAATTTCAGTTCTTATTTTTTTGCTATATTTTTGGTAATTCTTCGTGGCAAATAACAGCACTCATATGAGGTTGTAACTACTTATTGGAAAGATTTGTACATTCTTTAAGTAAAAGCATAAACAATTCACTTTTAATTCAAAAATCGGTCATATACTAATATTACGCTAGTGCTTTCACTATATAATAACCCATTATGCAAAAAAAGGTTAAAGTTAACATTAGTCAACCAACACATTAAGCCCATTCACTTTTGCAAGGCTTAATGTGTTGGTTAACTTATGTGAACTTAAATTTGTTTTTTTGAATAAGGGGTTAAGAGTGTATCTATAATTATGAACCAAATGTTACAGATTTATATGAACATCGTGTGCAAAAGAGCGGTTGTCATTGTGGTTGTAAAATATTTTGTAATTTTTTCTCTATTGCGGTAATTACACATGTTCTTTTAGTGGCTGAATAGATCATCGTAAATGACAATGTGTCAAACTTAACATACTTTCTTTCTATAGTAGATACATTGCACCACGGGTGGTGGACAACGGTATGCTAAGTAAATCAGGATTTAACAACAACAAAATATCCATAATATCCCATGAGGTTTATATAAATAAACTAACTGGTTACTTGTTTATTTAAGGGGACTAAGCCATATCCGCCTGTCTATCCGTCTGCTAGATCAGTCTTACTTCGAAACGACGCAATATAAAAAATTATTTTCAAGACCAAATCAATCGGTTTAGCAGGAAAAGAGTTATGGATTTAAATGTGCAGCAACCCCACTGAAAAATGGATATTTATATTTTGTTTACGTAATATTTTCTTTTAAAACCCGACAATAACTAGTTTTTTAAGTATCCATCTTAACTTTTATTGTTATTCCGAACCGCCCACTTATGTAAGCGCTACACAACAAAATCCTTGAAATCATGTTTTAACGTGTATTCAGGAATACAAAAAATTAGCATAAACTCAATGCATTAATTCGTTATGATGACTAGAAGTAATATTAGCAACTTTCATAATTGTAAGTCAATAAATTTCTTGGCAAAAAAAAATTATGGACTCCAGAAATCACACTTTTAAATTTTGTAATCATCATATCATATGTAACATATAAAGTCCACTATCCTAAAACATTTATTTGTTTATATGACTAGAAATTGTGGTGGCAAAATCTATGTATCCCAAATAAAATCCACTTACGAAAAATTCTTATTCTTAGTGATCATAAATTCTGCACAGCTGAATGTAGCGTTCTTACTTGTTAAGTTGAACAGTTTTAACACTTTTTTACTTGTTTGTGTGGCATGTAAACGTGTGGTTAAAATTTGCTTTAGAAAAAAACAGTTGCACATTTGTAACAATTTTCAGTTTTGTTCCAAACAAAATAATACATTTTTTAACCGCAATTCGGTTAAAGTTCAACATATTTGCACAAATTTGATTCATATTTGCACAAATGATTCAATGGGAAAGGATGACACATCAAAAACTTATTATTATTAATTTATTATTTATTCGGGAATGGTATTTTGAGCTGATGTTAAAAATCTAATTCATAAATCAATTGTGGTCATTCATAATAAGAACAAATTTAATTAAATAATTAGGTAGTTTAAAACAATTAAGGCACTTATATGAGAAAAATTTTGTTTGAAAAATGATTTGTTTGGTTTTTCTGCAAATAATTTTAAGCACACAATCTTAAGCTGCACAGGTTTCTGTAGTCGCATTTCCACAAAAGTCATTACGTTCCGCCAGTTTTACGCGACCTGCTGGTACTACAAAATATAATTGTATCGATTGATTTATCGTGAGGTTTGATTTTCAAATATGCTTTTTACAGATCTCGCGTATCTCGTATCAAACTGCTTTGACATTTTTTGTTTAGTATCGTTTGGCAAGTCATCAGGGAAAGACTCACACTTCAACCGTGTTCAGCTGTATTTATTACGTAAATCAGCGTTCTGTGAGAAATGTTTCTCGTGCAAAATGTTGTTCAGTGATGAAGCACATTTCTGGCTCAATGGATACTAGGGTATTCATTTAATCGGGCTTTTGCTTTAATCAGTTAATCGCTCGGTTAATTAACCGAGGTTTTGGTTTAATCGGTTAATAATCGGTTAATTTTGTAATTGATCGGTTAACCGGTTAATAAAGTTTTTTTTTATAAATAAAGTAATTTCAATAATAAAAATGCATAAATTATTTATTATTTGGAGTTTATTAGTAAAAAAAATTAATTACATAACAAACATAACAATTCATGAATTAAAATAAGCAAACAAAAAAATAATTCATAAATATGTTATACATATTTTTTAATTAATACATAAATATTATGTAGTAATTAAAAAATAAGCTGTGATAATTTTATCAGTTAGTTTAAGGAGACCTTAAAAAATAATCTTTTAGAAAAATGTTTAGGATTTAAGCTATTCTTTTCTTTAGTTTTGATAAAACTTGACTTGAACAAATTCTTTAACTTCTCGTCGATGTTGGAGATATCGAAAGCAACCCATAATATAGAATATCTAATTACACAGTCCTTTTCCTAGATTTCTTTAAGCATATAAAATATTAAATTATGCCATTAGAGTCCTGTTTTAATTTTTTTTTAATTTTTAACTCTTCTAATAGTTTCGGTCACTCCAACCTGGAGTGTCAGCGAACCCTGAATGGCCAAAGTGCGTCTCAGGAAGAAGGAGATCGCGGATAACAGATCCTCTGAAACACTGGCTCCAAACACAGCACGTTTGGGTGCTTAGATAGCAGCCCTATCACCAAACTAGGGAACGAAGGCTAGCAACCTACGTTTCTGAACTTAAATTGCTAACGAATCGTTAAAGGAACATATATATATATATATATATATATATATATATAATAGTTTCGGCTAATTTTGTTAAAAGATTGATATGAGAAAATATAAAAAGAAACAAATAACTAAACACATACGGCCATGATCTGAAAATCGAAATCACGAAATATAAGTCGATAAAGATTTTCAATTGAATTTTTGTTAAAATGAACGTAGCGATTCCTGATTTCAGTTATTAGTGTAGGTAGATAGTTTAGGTAGAAGAAGTAAGTCCTCAAAGTATGAGATATAGAACAGGAGGTATTTTTATGAATTTTGAACACGGTAGAGAAAATTGGTTCGATTTCAATTACATTTCGAGTGATTTCGATTTCCAGAACATTCCCGATACAAATACAAAGTACGTGAAACAAAAAGCTGTTGACAGCAAGCACCTTTTTAAAATGAAGATTACTAAACACCTTCTTTTCTATGAAAAAATATTCTCTAAACACATACCCAGCAAAAACTTAACTTACAATGCTACTTTTAATGACGTCCTGAATTCATTACTTTGTAGCTGTATTCGCCACTTTTTGTATTATTAGTTATATATTAAATAATAATTTTCTTATTAAAACAAAACAACACTTTAAAATAATGATTTAAATAAGTTATTATTACATGGTTTTAAAAAATTATTTGAATATTCCATTAAAATAATTTCGATGTGAAATACATGGGAAATCCAAAAATCAATAAAATGTATGTAAATATATATGTATGTTCCAAAATTACCCCCACAATATATTTTTGTTATAAGAATACTAGCAGTGATATCGATCTAATGAAACGATGTTTTTTTGAAGAACATAATCAGGCCTGTCACAGAAATTGACTGAATAGTTTTGAATACGTATTTTCATTTCGATCGATTTTGTTTTACCTTCTTCAGACTTTGATCGATTTTCGTAATTCCGACAAACTTTAATTTTGTTATTTTTAAGTTCAATGTGGCAATATTGTGCAAACCAAAACAAAAATTTTTTGATCGAAAAATTAAAAGTCACAGAAATCAATTTCGATCGAAAGTTTTTTTAATTTCTAAAAAATTTATCGATTTTCGTTTTCTGAAGAAGCTTTCTCGGAATTAAAAAAACTTTCATTTCTGTGACAAGTCCGCCCCGTATATAACAATATATTAATACACACATTGTTATTAAAGTGTTAGAGCTATAAATGATTTTGTGCAGCCAAAACACTCTTTATTAAGTGTTTTCTTACATACGACAAATTTATTATTGTGTACACTTTTTCAACAAAAATTACATAAGAGCAATTTTAATTAGTGTGTTTTTACTTTTTTGAAAGTACTTATTTCTTGTCTCTTTTAGTAATTACATATTTGAATAAAACTTTTAAGTATAAAATAAAGGTATTATTTTTTAGGTTGTAATTGGCCAAATTATAAAGGATTACTTTTGGGACATCGCGAACAGAAATAAGTACTTTTTCTAGTAAAAATATAAGTAGTCTTTTCCTCAAGTTCTCATTATTTTGCTGCTTATTTTCTAAGCAAAGTTTTTGCGTACCTTTTGTATATGAGACGAAACAAATTATTAAAAACACAAAAAAATGTGTTATAATACTTAAAAACATTAAAAATTTCGCTACATCGCACAGTGTGACTTTTGTTACTTTTAGGATGCCAAAAGTCGTAACAATCAAATAAAAGTAGATATGGCAATGAAATTTAGCAATAATAATGATGAGATCTATATAGCATTGGACACAAAAAATGGGAGTGGTCGGCCCACTTTTTTGGCCACCCCCATATAAGGTGAATTTTCAAAATACCATAATATCTACTTTAATAGTACTTATTATGGCGGAAAGAAATACAAATAATTTTAATTTCACTAAATTTTTAGATACACACAAATGCCTTCAATTAGTAGTTGTTTTGAGATGATTAATATATATTTTTGAAAACAAATTTAAATTTCATATTAAAAATAATTACTCCGAGTCAATATCGTTTCCACATTCCGGTACGGATAATAAGCCAATAACTTCTTTTGGTAATGTTAATTATACTGCAAATGTGATTCTATACGGCATCATTTTTGTCTTCTTTCTTGCTTGTGAGCCAAACATCAAAGAGCGCATTTCGTGGAACTGCCTTTTTTTTTGCGAAAAAATCAAAATATAGCAGAAAGGAGCAACAACTTATTGTTGAATCTGAAACTAGATATATAAACCTTCAATCTCCATATAATCACTTAACAGAATTCTACAGAATCATGCAAGTTTTTCTCTATCGAAAAACAAACATTGTTGGATATCACTCAATTTTTAGTGATTGCATATTTTCATTGATTAAAAATTAAAATAATAACGTTAAAGCTTCAGAAACTTGCCAGTCTTTATAGAAAAGGTTCCAACTTAATTAAAGCAAAAAGAATTTTGTAAAAATATTTTGCCAAACAAAAGTAATGCCGCCGCAAAGTTCAACAAAAAATGAAAACTATAAACATATTTACTACACTTGTCACAGTGACACAAGTTTGATAACTGTTATCATGTTAATTGTTGTTTTCTTGATTTGTTTTGAGTACATATTCGTAATAGTTGTACATTTTACTATTACATAGCATAAAATTATTAAAATCGGAGAACATTTTTTTCTTCCTTTTGGCATCCTAAAAGTAACCAAAGTCACACTGTGCATCGGTTAATCGACTGCAATTAACCGGTTTAATCGTTAATCGAAAATAACCAATTTTAAATTAACCGATCAGTTAATCGGGTAGTAATTAATCGGTTAACCGATTAACGGTTAACCGAATGAATACCCTAATGGATACGCCATTACATCCATTAAAAACTACGGTATAGTGTGGTTTATGGGCTGGTGGAATTATCGGTCCATATTTCTTAAAAAATGAGGAAAATCAGAATGTTACTGTCAACGGTAACCGTTATCGCAACATGTTAACGGACTATGTGCTTCCTGAAATTTAACTGCATGGTATAGGTGAGCTCTGGTTTTAACAAGATGGTGCCACGACCTTGTTGATATATCATTTTGGTGAACACTTAAGTTCACGTGCAATATTACACCTTTGTCCACAGCTGCGATTGACGCTCTTGTCATTACTGGTGTTGTTCACGAGATACCAGTCGGTATGCTCGAATGAGTCGCCCAAAATTGAAGCTTCCGAATGGACCACCTCCGACGTAGTCATGGCCAACATTTACATGATATAATCTTCAAACACTAAATGCCATAAATTGTTCTTTTAACCGATAATAAAAATTTTAAGTTCACTTTAAAATGTATCGCCTGTGTTCTATCTTCGTGAAATGAAATGAAAGTGAAAATTCCACTTCGTTTGTGTTCTTGAATTTGTTAAATGAAATTAAAATGAAAATTTCATTTCCACTTTGTTTCAAGAGGAATTGATGTGTTATACAAATCATTTTCACTAAAAAAAAAGTAATTTTAAACCGAACACAAATAAACGCGTCGAAAAAATTACTTTTGGTTAAAAAATCACAAATTAGACAAACAAAAAGTTTTTAAAGATACATTTTTAAAGATAAATTTTTTACATATTTAAGTTTATCGTGAGGTTATTTTCGATTTAAGGGGTAAGCACAAAAATGCGGAACAGGAGCAGGCGATGCTTAAATTCTTGGAAAAACACCTACACCAAAGGGATTTTATAGAGGTGATAGGGTTGTGGGTGATCAGCTATGGAATGAATTAGCAAAAGAACTCAACTCCATAGGTCCTCCGCAAAAAGATGCACCTGGTTACAAAAAAGCTTGGGCTGATTGGAGAGCACATATCTTCTAAAGATGATTTAGTTGCAAAGCTTTTCGGTCTTTATACGGCTGTCCAATCATTTGGTGTTTCCAGAAAAGAGCCAAATGAATCCATTAAACTCGAAAACATAAATGTCGATAGTTTGGAAGACACATTTTGAGACAAACTATCAGTTGAAGTTTCGGAACCAAAGCGAAAAGTGAGAATAGTGGAACCAACACAACATGATTTTATGAGGAACCAAATTACAACAAATGAACAAATTTGTTCAATTTTGCAAGACGTAAGTAACGTATCCAAAAGCATTATAAAAGTACAAAAAATAATTTCCAAAAATATTTTTAAAATAAGAAAAGCGTTGGAAAATTTAACAGATGAATATGTATGTATAAACAAAAAAAAGAGGAAGAGCATATAGCAATTACCATAACGAAAAAATTAAAGAGATAAAACGAAATAATTTTGAAGTGGAAAAATGTTTTAAGAACAAGCAAGAAATGAAAATTAAAGAGCTGGAACTCGAATTAGAAATAAACTGTTTTTTGAGAAAGTGATTAATGTATTTTACGTTTAAGTTTTTTATGAATAGTGACATGGGTTCTATATTCCACAACAAAATGAAAGTGAAAAACTTTTTAATTCCACATATACAATTTAACTGTGTTCTAGAAAAGTAATAAAACGTTATTTTAATGATGAATTCATTTTCATTTTGTTTTTAACAACTATTTAGAGAAATGAAAATGTATTTTTGCTATTTTAATATATATTTAAATGTGTTACTGACGTCTTGGAAAATTTTTAAAATTTTTTCATTTGTTGTAATTTTGGCCTTCATAAAATCAAGTAAATTATATTGTATTGCTTCCAAACTTCTTACTTTTCATTTGGGCTCTGCAACTTCATCTGACGTTTAATCTAAAAATGTATGTTCGAAACTTTTTAATGTAAGTTTTCCAACTCAATGGGCTGATTTGTCTCTTTTCTAGAAACGCCGAAAGATTGTATAGCTTTTAAGCCCTCGAAAGCTCTATAAAGACCGCAAGGCTTTGCAACTGCATCATCTTTAGATCAAATGTACTACTTATTGTTAGGACTACCACCAGATGCTTATGTATCCGCTCTATTCTCGGACAATTTTTTGTGAATGCAGGCTTTTCAATCAGTCCAAAGCTTTTTTCAAGTAGAAGGATATTTTTCTGAAAGGACCTATAAAAGTTTGTTCTTTTGCTACGACCTTTCATAGCGGATCACGCACCGCCCTATTACCCTTATAAAATCCTTTAGCCAATCCAAGGTTTTTTTCATGAAACCTTCCAACGCCTCTTCTTGTTTCGAATTTTTGTGCTTCTCCATTAAAAACAGAAATAAACTCACCATAAAGACATTACCGTATAAAATTTTATTAATTTACTCACATTTTATTATTTTCGCAACAAATATATAAAAAAAACTAGAAAAAATAATATTTTACCAAAAAGTATTTTCTTTCACGCGGCTGTTTGCTTTCGATTTGAAGTGAAAATGATTTGTAGAACACAAAAATTCCTTTTGAAACAAACTGGAAATGCAATTTTACTTTTCATTTCACCTTTACGATTTTAAATCACAAACTGAGTGGAATTTTCACTTTCATTTCATTTTACAAATATGGAACACGGGCGATAGTCTTTTTTTAGTTTTATGAAATGAATAGTGATATTGAATTTTATACGTATGTATTAGGGATGCCAAACAGGAAATCCAGAAATGCCGGGATTGAAAAATCCCGAATCCCGGGATTTATTTCTATGAGTCCCGTGATTTTTAACATATCAACTTTTATGTACAAAAATTTTCGTTTTTATACTATATACAAAAAATTATTAAAAATTAAAAGATTATGTTTGTTGTGCTAATTCCCTTTTTAAATAATTGATAAAAAAAAAGGTGAAATTTATTGTTGAAGGATAAGCTGTTCCTATGCCTATTTCACTGGTTGCTTAGGCCAGATCGTCAGGAAACGTTCTCCTAAATAATTTTAGAAAAGCCAAAGCTATCAGCAAACAAAACTACAGAGGGAATGAGAATTACCTACAAACACTCAAAAAGTCTTGTTTGCAACGATATCAAAGCTTAAACAAAATACCAAACAATAAATCAGTGATGAGTTTTATCTTTTCTTACATTTCCCGCTACAATTATTTGGTATTCTCCCAACATTAATTTTTGCAGCTAAATTTAGTATTAAAATTTTTTATTTAGCTGCAAAATTTTCATTTAGCATTTGGCATTTTATTTAGCATTTTTAGAAAATATTTTTAGCTTTTTTAGCATTATTTATTTTACAAATTTATAAATAAATTTTATAAATTATAATAAATTTTAACTAAAAATAGTTCTACCCGAAATGAAATTTCGAATGAAAATGGATAATTCTTATGGTAAGAAACATCTTAGCTGTCTTGTTAAAAAAAAATTTAATATATTCATGGAATATTAGAAATGCGCTCATCATGTTGATGTAAATATTATTTGCCCTTTGATATAACGATATAAAAGTACGAAGAAATTTCATTTTGTATTTAGATAAAAATTTTTTCTTAAACTATAAAAAATAAAATGATCTAAAAAATTGAGTATGTCATAGAAATAAATCGTTTATATTTTGCATCCATCAGAGGTTTTTTAAAAATTAAATCTGAACTACCTGTGTTACATATTTATATGTATCAGATATAACCATTTATTTTAATTTCGTTAAAAAAATTTGTTACTAAAATGTATTTAGTTTCGAATTAAATTGTATACAGGTAATACATTTTTAACAAAAATCTTTAAAAAGTTTTAGCATTTTTTAAAATTATTTTTAGCATTTTTTGCACTTGCCTAATGCCAGATTTAGCTATAAAATTTTTTTAGACCTGGCCACACTGATTGTAGTTGTAAATGGGTAAAGAAAAAACATATTAAAAACAAAAACAAAGTGCTTTTTTATTGTTTTCGCAAGAATTCAAAATAAAAACAATTTGCCAGTTCAGTTTTTTATGCACGTGCACTTGCTAAAATTTATTATCAAAGTTGTTTGTGGGAATACTATTATTTATTAAAAGATTTTGTTTGTTGTGCTTAATTCCCTTTTTAAATAATTGATAAAAAAATACTGAAATTTATTGTTGGAGGATAAGCGGTTCCTATGCGCATTTCACTGGCTGCTTAGGCCAGATCATCAGGAAACGTTCTCCTAAATAATTTTAGAAAAACCAAAGCTATCAGAAAACAAGACTACAAAGGGAATGATAATTACCTACAAACACTCAAAAAAACTCTTTTTTGCAACGATATCAAAGCTTAAACAAAATACCAAACAATAAATCAGTGATGAGTTTATCTTTTCTTACATTCCCCACAACATTAATTGTAGTATAGTATAGTAATATATTATTAAAAATTATATTTGAGTTATATTTTTTATTGCAAATAATTCTAATTTTTGAGTTTAATTTTTGTTTTCGGCACACAGCGAGTATTTACAATTTTAAAATCCCGGGATTTTCAAAAATCAGTCCCGATTGGCATCCCTAGTATGTATACATGCCTTTTGACATAGTATACAACTAGTATGCCGACTCTTTGACAGGTACATAACTCAACTGTCAGTGGTACATTTTTATGTTTGTATTAGTAAGATTTTTTTCAAATGTATTGGTGTATAAAACTATTTCCACCACTAAACATAGTTGCATAAAATCGTATAGAATGTGGCAACAATTTTTTTTCCAAAATAAAATTTTCTTAGTTCAATAAATTTTTAATTTATTGAATGCAGGCTGCATTTATAAACTTTTAAAAGCAATGTTTGCTAAATTTTTATTCTGCAATATCGGATAATATATAAATAATTAATGATTTCAAATATTATTTATATACCACAAAATGCTACTCTGCTGGCTTTAATAATATTAACAACAGAAAAAATTTAGTGTCAAAAAAATTTATTTAAAAATTTTTAGTTTGTGAAAAATAAAAACATTTTGTAAAAGCAAATTAGCAAAATGTATTGAAAAAAATTATTAATTATGTGTTTAAGTCATAAAATTAAACATGAAGTGTTATATTGTGAAAAATTTTAAATTAAAAAATTTCAAATTTTGTTTTGTTTTTGTTGTTCTTAAGTGTGTTGAATTCACACAGAACCTATATGTGTGATGAGAGTTATAAAAAAAAGAGAACGTTCTCACCAGTCGGCATACTAGTTATATACTATGCCTATAATTTTTAATGTAAATATTTTTTATTGGATTTATGAAATGAACTTTATTTAATAAAGAAAACTATTTTTTAAATAATGGTTCTAGAAATTTGATTTTGAATTCTAATAGCGTCATTAAGTAGTCTTAAAACATTAGCTTCGCTGTTATCCGCTACAAAAGAAGGCAAAAAACGATTTGCTTGTTTTTGTGTAGAATGTCATGTCAAAAAAAGGAAAATAAGAAGCAAAAGTTCCCACATTCTATTTGTTAAAATTATTTAGTTCAATATATCGAATTTGCAAATAAGAATGATTACGAAAACCATAGGGGGCATGGTGCTGGTGTCTTATAATTGAGATTTTTTCTGTAAGCAAAGGGCGGAGTACAACGAAAGTGAAATAAGTATGTGAAACGGGTAAGTAAATAATAATGTTCTCTCTATCTCTGGTTTTCAGTGGTGTAAGTGATTCGGTTAGAATCAATTTAATCTCCCTTTCGGATTATTTCGAGTTCGTAGCAGGATTAAACCAACTTACAAATTACTAAATCAAGCACAGTTTGATATAAATATTATCTTTTACTTTTACTTTTACACTTTTAATTAATTCAATCCCGTTTTCGGCTTATTTTAAGTACGGGGCACTTGAATAGTCCGTTCTTGAATTAAGCATTATGTACTTGAGTTAAGGAAATCCGTACATAGCGTACT
This sequence comes from Pollenia amentaria, assembly GCA_943735925.1. Classification (NCBI taxonomy): domain Eukaryota; kingdom Metazoa; phylum Arthropoda; class Insecta; order Diptera; family Polleniidae; genus Pollenia; species Pollenia amentaria. The sequence continues at coordinate 101,416,125 of OX031006.1, read as the reverse complement.
ATTGACACCGCTCTGGCTTGATTTAAGTACGGACGAATTGATTTGTCTTTTCAGTGTAACAATACAACATATTTCCATATACGCATATATGCATACATACTAATGTTTAGATGTACAAAATAAACACAAAATACTGTTTTAATATCATTTGAATCACCGATTTATAAACGTTATTTACAATTTCCTACAAATTGTTGCTGAAGTAGAAGTTTTTAAAAAATCTTTAATTTCCTTTTTGTCCACTTTTGAAAAAATCCCAGCAAAAACTTTACTTACCTAGTAAGTTAGCAAGTAATATTGGAGACATATGAACACTTCTAATTTTTCGGCTGAATAACTACTTATTTTTGTTCGAGTTGTCCACAGAATTCAGTAGTTACAATACACTTACTAGAAGTCACAAAATATCTAGTTATTATTGAACTACCAGTAAGTTGAATTGTAAGTACTTACAATATACTTACTAGAAGCCAAAAAAATAACTAGTTTTTATTTAATTGGCGCTAGTTAATAGACCTAATAAGTGGTTATGGAGCTAGTTACCAGTAAGCAAAGTAACATTAGTAAGCAAATATTCATAACTGAAAATAATAGTAGTGAAAAGTACTTACTGAGGTCATTACTAGCAAGTACTTATTGAGGTTTTCGGAATAATGACAATTGTAATGACAACTACTTACCAGGTAACGTATGAAATAACTACGACCTATTACCAAAATTCAAAAAGTTTTTCCTGGGATAAGATGGAAAAAATTAAATTGTTACTATTGTTGTGAACGAAGTTTCCTAATAAAAAATGTAGCTTTCAACACTGCAGCTTTGTAGGGGAGAAACGGTAAAGTATCGCTTATCATCTCCCTTGCGGAAGACATGAATTTTATATGGCGAGTTCCCAATTTGAAGCAATACATTTTTGACATAAAAAGCGCTTTATTAAGCGTATATAAAAAACGATCGGCTTTACACTGAATTTTTTGTTGTCACCGCTATTCTTGAATATGTTCTCTTGTAAACCTGCTTCGTAGAAAGGGAATGTATCTTCAAATGTTATATAAGTTATTGCCTCTTGAACTTACCAGTTGTAAATTTTATATATTTACCATTTTTAACGAACTTAAGCCTAAATACTTACCTCTTTAACCTAAATTATTACCTAATTAACCTAAATACTCACGTAAGAGCCTAGAACTTACGTAAATACCTACCAAATTGTTAATTCATTTTAAAACACTTCCTAAGTGTACAATAAAGTATCTTTTTTCTTAATCTAATCCCGCTAAGCTCTTCGCTTGTTTGCAGGAATCGAACCCACAATCCCCGCACTGATAGACTAGCTCATTTTCAACTAGCCTGCTGGGCACTTATTTGTTCATTCCTCGTGTACTCAAAAAGAGGTGAGAATTAATTATCTATTATTCTCTAAAACTAGAAACCCTTATTTTCTCTCATTTCTTCCCCAATTTTGAATATTCATTGGACTAATTATAATTTAGCTGCTATTATAGATTTCTCAATTTCTTAAAACCTCATAAGAGAAATCTATGAAAGCAATTTTAAAACATAACCCCAATTACATTAATTTTTTTTTAACGAGGAAATATATATTCATTGAAAGCAGACGTGTTTTTCTTTATTAAAAAATAAAAATTTTTTAAAATATATGTATATTTGAATTGTTATTTCAAAAAAGAAAAAAAAGTCAATCTTTTTATTTTATATACATATATTTTTTATTTTGATTGGCAAAATGGATAAACCTCTACTTCCGGCGGTTAAGCAAACTAAGAAGCCTCCAGATAAACATTGGGACAATCCTAAATCTCTACTTATTAGTCAAAAAAATGATGGTGCAAATATCCTTCTGACAAATATTAATGTTTCTGGCTCATCATCAAATTCTGTTCAACATTCAGTCAATGATTCTGCTGTTTCTTTTAATAATGTGCGTGAAGTTTCTTTTCAAATTGATTCCCAATTTGACCAAAATTTACAAGAAGATTTAGGTTTTCAACATTCCAATGATAAGGATTTTTCCGGTTTCCTTTCTCAGGATGAAAATTGTAGTATGGCGAATTCTTTAGGGGATAATGATTTTAAAATTATAAAAAATAAAAAATTCAAAAGAATTCAATTTAAAAGTCGATCTGGCTAATCTAAGATCCACAGAAATTGTTGTTAGAGCTAGTTGTAGTCACAATAGATTTTCGATTTTTGAAGATTTTAATGTAGAATCAAACTCAAATAACAATGTACAAATTAATCCGATCAGGAAAAAGCATCAACACATTAAAAAGTTTTGCCCACCTATTTTTCTTTATCGTGTAAACATTAAGTCGCTTGTTGAACAACTAAAAGTAAAAGGTCTTGATTTTAAAATAGTTAATAAAAGTAATTTTAAAAGTAAGCTTTATTTACAAGATGTTTCAGCGCACTAAGAGATGATGCAGATTCTTAGGGGAAAAAATATTGATTCTTATTCATTTACACCTATGGAAATGAGACGAAAATCGGTAGAGTTACGAGGTTTTTATTTTGATTCCAATATTTTGGATATTGAATCTGATTTAAATAAACTTGCTCCTGATGCAGTTCATTCTATCACAAAGTTTAAAACCCCTTTTTCCAAAAAAATTATTTAGAAACTGGTCTTTTCTTAATTACTATTAAAGAGGGTAAGTGCTTAAATGACTTAACTTCTATTCGTTTTATTTTGAATCAGGTAGTTACTTGGGAAAAACCAAAGAAAAATCAGAAAGTAGTTCAATGTTATCGTTGCCAAAATTGGGGTCACATGGCCAAGAATTGCAACAGATCCTATGTTTGTGTTAAATGCTCTTCAAATCATGAACCTGGTAAATGTACTTTTAATTCTGATGATGATGGTCAACCATTTTGCTTAAATTGTCAATCTTATGGTCATCCACCAAGTTGGGGTGGTTGTCCTTCATTTAAAAAGTATTTAGAAACGATTAAGAACATTTCTGATAAAACGTAAGATAAGAAAGATCTGGCATAAAAATATGTTTCAATGACTTTTAATTCAAACATTGTTGGTTCTAATCGTTGTTTTGCAAGTCTTTTTAGCAATCAAACTTCAAACAAACATAAAATTATTAATGAATTTTTGAAATTAGCTAAGGTTTTATGTGAACCTGATTCTTTGGAAACTAGAATTATGAATTTCATGAAAAATTTTAAATCTTTGTCGAAATCTAAGGCAATCTCCGAATGTTAAAGTCTTTTTAAAGAAGTTATTTTAATTTATGGTCCGTAATGCATTTAATATGTTAACATTTAATGTTAGATCTCTTGTGGAGTCTAGTAGAAGATTAGATTTAGCAAATGTTCTCAATTCAAATAACATTGATTTTGCTTTTATTCAAGAAACGCGTCTTGGATCAAATCATAAAGTTTATTTAGATAACTACTTCTTTGTTAGAGACTTCACTTCACAAGGTGTTGGCATTGCCATTAAGAAAAATTATTACTTTTCCAAAGTAGAAATCTCTAACTTACTTTTTCCCCATATTTTTATTGAGCTACGTATTTCAATCAATAATGTCATTAAAAAAATTTAGTTGGCTCCGTTTATATTCCCTGCAACTTTGACTCTGTTCAATTTGAAAATGGGCTAACAAACATTGCCAATTTTTCAAACGATTTTGATGCTTTAATATTTGGTGGTGACCATAATGCTAAAAATATCTCTTGGGGGGAGAACTTGAATAATTTAAATGGTAATTCTTTTTTCAACTGGTTACACTCCTTTGTTAGACTTTGTGACTTAAAGCCTTCATATCCTAACGGTTCCTCTTTTTTGGATCATTTTGTTTTAAGGTCTAATATTGTTGATATTATAAGACCAAATTACAATATATCTAATCTTCCTTCCTTCTCTGATCATTTTCCTCTAAATTTGAACTTGGAGTTTTTTGCATTTGAGTTTATATTTAATCCTCCAAATTCATATTCATCATATAAAGATACTAATTGGGATTGTTGTAAGAACGATTTGAATACTTTAATCTTAGAAAATTTTCCTTCTTCTGTAAGAAATTTAATGGATTCTGAAATCGATTTTTATATTAATAAATTTACTTTATTCTTGCTGTGATATTCATTCTAAAAAATTTGTTCCTTCTGATTTCGTTTAAAAGTTATTTAAAATTAAATATAATTGGCAAAAAGAATTGAAAAGGATTTATCACAGAACATTAAATAGATATAATAATAATTACAAATTAATTTCCAAGCAAATTCAGCTTTTGAACATATTGATTAAGGAACAAGTTAGTAAGGAGAATATTAAAATTGTTTGTGAAATTCTAGAAAAAATTAAGCCGGGTCCTCGAGCACATAAGCAAATTTATAATTTTTTAGGATATAAAAGAAGGACGAATATTGTAGATTTGTCAGTTAATGGCTTAGTTATTGAAAATGATACCAATAAATTAAATATATTGAAAAATCATTTTGCAGAGGTCTATTCTGGAAATTCTTTAGATAGAGATTCTTCTGATATTGATACCTTTTTGTCTTCTTTAGAAAGAAATAGGTTATTTACTTTAAATGATTCTTTTCCTGCTTTAAACAATCAAAATTGTGTTCGATTTATAAATTTAGATAATATACTTTTTCTCTTAGTAAAGAATTAAACAGTAAGAAATCCGCAGGTATTGATAACAGTTCCAATTTTGTAATTAAAAAATTTTCGATTAAAACTTTTGAATTTTTAGTTATAGTTTTCAATAACTGTATTAATAATGCGTATTTTCCAATTAGCTGGAAAATATCGAAAATTCATCCAATTAAAAAGAATCCTAGTTCAACAGATATCAATAATCTGAGACCCATTTCTTTATTGTCAAATTTAGGTAAATTATTTGAAAAAGTCATTCGTGAGAAAATAAATCTAAATTTTAATGGTAATTTTATATCAAATTTACAATTTGGTTTCAAAAAAGGACATTCTACTGTTGACGATTAATCTAAATTTCAGAATGATGTGAATTGTAATTTGAGACAGCGCTTTTGTACACTTGCAGTTTCGCAATTCATAATGCAATTCTTTTCAACATGCACACAGTTGGGCGTGATCATCACGTAATTAAGCTTTTTAAAAGTTTTTTCGACAATAGACGTTTTTGTATACAATTAAATAATTCCTTATCTGAGTTTGGTTCAGTTTCTTGTGGTGTTCCACAAGGCTCTTTTCTTTCACCTCATTTATACAATATTCTAATGAATGATTTCCCACACAATTTTTTAAACTCAACTGGCATACTTTATGCCGATGACTCATTATTTTATGCTCACCATGAATCACCTATTAAAGCCCTTCAAATCGTCTCTGCTCATTTAAATGAAGTTAACTATTTCTATAATTTTTAGGGAATATAAATAAATGCCTCAAAAAGTGAAGCCATTTGTTTGAGAAATGCATCGGGAAAATGTCCATATTTTGTTGTCCCTCAAAGTAAAAGATTAAAACTCTTTTGAATGAAATTGAAATTCCTTTTAAAGATAAATTTAAGTACCTTGGTATTTATTTCAATAAACTTCTTAAATTTAATGGTCATGGTAAATTTATATTAAATAAAGTCTACAAAGTGAAACATTGTTTAGGAAGAATATTAGCACATAAGTCTCTTGCTGTTAAAACAAAATTATTAATTTATAAAACATGCTTAAGACCAGTGCTTTAATATGGGTTTCCAATTTGGTTTTTTATTTCACCTACATTAATGAATAAATTTGAAATCTTTGAGAGAAAGATATAACGTTCATGCATTGAAAAAAATTTTGTTTCTAGAACGAAACGATTTTCAAACGCTCTAATTTATGGAGAGTCATCAGTAACTCCTTTGAGCTGTTATGTCATCAAAATAATTAAAAATTATATTTCCAGGTTACATTTTGATGAAAATGATGTCCTTAAAAATATAATTTTAACTTAACGGGGCTTAAGCTGGACTAATACCCATTATTTATCTCCTCTTGGTTTGCAAATTAATTATTTGTTTTGGCTAATTCTTCTTCGGATTTCTTTAAGAAAACTTATCCTCGCACACACAGAGGTTAATTGAAGAAAGTATTTTTATATATATTTATTTCTATATTTTTTTTTATTTTAACTTTTTATTTTTAGTATATAAGTTTTGTTTTTTTAGTTTTTGAACTTTATTTTTTAAGGATGTATATCCTCGAAACTGTTAGCATCGGGAGCAAATGCATAAGCAATTTTTAATTTTTTATTCATTATACAATTTATATATTTTCTGTTAAGTTTGGTACTGTAATTTTCATGATGAAGTTTTAAAGACATTACATTATACTCTTAACTGTTTCAAATATGTTATATTACTTTTATATTCTATAATTGTTTATAAAAAAAGACTCAATAAATTAACTTACATTTAATTTTAAACAATGGTTTTTATACAGCCACCTTTACTTGCGTGTATGTTTGATTATATAGAATATAATCAAATAGCCTTTAATTTAAAATATTATTTGTACTACTTTCAATTTTATTTTTTAAATTTTAATTATCGTAGTTTTAGAGCCACTTTTTGGGTTAGAGATTAGCGATTTAATTAACTTTAATCTTTGTATTTACTTTTTGAGTTGTAGTTTTTTAAACTTTTTTTTGCTAGTATAAGCGGCCAATGGTGGTGGTTTAAACCTAATCTTAAACTGTCAACATACACATGTTTAACATAAACAGTTGTTGCAAAAATATAAACAAAAAAGAATTTTTAAAAAATTTTTATATAATTTTTCCTTTTTATATTTTTTCTTTAAACACAAAAAATGTCTATCTTGAAAATTCGCGCATTTTCTTCTTCTTTTCTGAAAACATTCAAATTGCTTCGATAAAAAGTTGACATTTGAAGAAAAATGCTGCTAGTTATTTGTCTTCAGTATGGTAACACAACATGGTTTAAGTCGCCACCCAAAAATATCAAATTTAATTGATACTAGATTAACTAAAATCTCAGAGTAGCTAATTATAAAATCAAATTAACTGTAATCTCAAAACCCAAAAAGTGGCTCTTATGGATTTTATGTTAATCTAAAGTATATACAAATATTAGCACAAACGTATAATACCCCCTCCACTATGGTGGTGTTGGTATAAAAACAAAAATAGTCTGGTTTTTCATAGTAAATGCTAAAAAAATACCAAAAGTTCAACTTTGACCATAAATTTCTTAACAACTGCTAAGCCGATTTTAATTAAAATATAGCTGGAAAAAACTCAAGAAATCATCTCAAAAAACAAGATTTTTGGCCGAAGAAAAACGATTCTGAGCCACTATGCAGCGATACTTTGGTTTGAAGATGAGCACGATTTAATTTTATTTCAGTTTAATAATGTTTTTCTTAATCGATGCATGTGAAAATGAAATTTGGCCTGTCCTAATATGATTTTCAAAGCTTTTGTGTGTGATTTCATCCATCTAATAGGGCTCAGCAAACCGTCAGCAGTTTATTGTTTAATTTACATTCAAGCTCACTAATTATTGCATAGACCCAGTTACACCCACATGTTCAAACGCACGTAGTTAGCAAACAAATTTTTATTATTTCTTTCGTTTACTTATTTTCTTATTTATTTTTTGTGTTTATAAATAACTTTTTTTCTTTTTTCTTCCTATACTAATCCCGCGAAGCCCTACATTTGTCTACAGGAAATAAACCAGAGTCTCTGGCGGGAATCGAACCCGCAACCCTGGCGCTGATAGACTAGCTCACTACCAACTAGCATATCGGGGCACCCCACTAGTATGTAATACAAATATACCCTACACCACAGTATTAACAGGCCAATGCAAGAGCTATTTATTACGAATATTATATAGGGGCATTCCACGTCAAATCGGATGGTTTAAAAAAAATATTTTCCTTGATTTTCTTAAATTTGTGATAGTTTTGACTGCCCTTCAAAAGGGCCTTCCTGGAAAATTTTGTAAGTTTTTTAGCAGTCCAAATTGGAATGTGTTTTTTAAGAAAAAAAATATTCCAAGCATTTTGGATTAAGATTTTTGAATTTAAAAAAAAATCGTATTTATTAAAGCTCTTTAGTACCCTACATATACCCGACAAATTTTTGTGTATATAAGGGTGAGTCGATTAAACAATCGATATTGTGCCATCGGATTTTCGATAGCTTTTGGCATAAGGAAAAAAGTTCCACTACGACATATCAAAAAAATCAGTTTCTAGGGGCCCCAATTTCCATTTTTAAACTTTCTTTCAACTTATATGTAAGGTTTTGTAGCAGGTAGTAAAAAAAATCGGCTGATTTAATTTTTCTTAAATATTACCTTTCCAAAGTGAAATAGTGCGCTAAAAAGAAATGAGGTATACGGGAGAAAATACATAAACAAATTGTTAAAGCCTTTAAAATAACAAAAAAAAGAGTAAAAATCGAAAAAAAGAATTTTCGACAAAAAATTCGTCTAAAAACGGCTAAAAATTAACGCAAAAAAACTCGTCCAAAGCCTCAAGAAAAAATTTTTTCAAGAGCAATATTTAAAAGAAAAAATTATATCAGCCGATTTTTTTATTACCTACTAAAAAAAAACCTTAAAAATAAAAGTTGAAAAAAAGTCAAAAAATTTAAATTTACATTATTTATTTTCTTACATTATTTTTTTTGATATGTCGTAGTTGAACTTTTTTACCCTCATGCCAAAAGCTATCGAAAATCGATGGCACAATATCGACAAATTTTTGTCCTTACAAATCGGCCCTCATATCACGCTTTTATGCATCGTAATAAAATATTTTTTTAATTGTACGTAAAAGATCAAAATTAAAAATTGTTCCATCACAAGTGAAGAGCCACACGTTCCATCTCTTTTGAACAATCAGAACCAAATTTAAAACATTCACTTTCTCCCATAAGCGTAAGTAAAGTGTTATTCTGGGTGGGCAAGTGCACCCTCTTCCCAAAAAGAAAAAATAATACATCTTTTATTCAAACAAAATAACATTCTATTAAAACAAAACTAAAAAATATATCACAAAAATTCAGTTGTAATGAATTGAACGGAAAACAAAGTATTGTGCTTCTAAGTTAAAGATATATGTATAAATAATAATTATATTAAAATCAGTTTATTATTGAAAAAGGTATTCTAACGTTATTTTTGTGTTTTGCATTTGTTAAAATAATTTTTTTATTTGCTATTTCTATTATATTAAACATTTTTTCCCAATATGTTCTAGAAATCAAATTTGAAATAGTTTCTAACAATAGTCCTATTCCCTCAATGTTTTACATAGTTTTTGCTTAAGCCAAACTTTGCTGAACATTGAAGCTAAAGATATGCTTATATACTTAAGCAACGGTCACACTTGGCAAATATTTGACGAAATACAACGTGTCCAACAGGTAAACTTCAACATAATTCCAATATTTATTTTGATTATGATACCACATCTTACAAAAAAAATATCAAAATAGTTTTTGCTATGTCTAGCAGTATGATTAGTTTTTTTTTGTGATATTAAGACCTCGTTAAATGGCACTAATTATTTACAAAAGTGGTGGTTACGCTTATTTGGCCAAATATTTAATAAGTGTGACCATAGCTTTAGTAAGAATTCTACGCACTACTAGAATATTTTGTATCTTCCTGCTACATGTTTCACTTTAGCTAGCCTTTGGTTAGCAATGAAGTTTATATGTGTACATAAAATTTTACAGTTATCATAAACCAACAGAATATTATGCATTCTCTGGTGCGCTACGGCCTTTGTCATCATTCTTTGTGTCACACCGGATAGTGATAATTTATTAATTTTATGTATTTAACTCAAAAATTTTAAAAAATAGAGTGTGAGAATTCTTTTTATAAGTTGTTTTTATTATATAAAAAATTTGTTTCTCTTTCGAATGTGTTATATGAATCAAGAGATCATTAAGATCCAGATATCTATGTTATAAAACTGTCACTGTCCACAGACGGAATCGTTGGCAGAAACACTGTTGGTTATTACTAACTTAAAACAAATTTAAAAAATACGATAATATAAAGTTTGTACTTAAATACGTATAAAATGTTTTCAAATTCCTTAGTTTAAGGTGTAATTTATTATGTCAAATTCTTTATTTGTTACTTTGTTTACTAAAGCATTCTAAAGCTATGTTCACACCTATTAAATATTTGACGTCCTACACGTAACCACTAATTTTATTAAAAATTTCTTTGCTTTTGCAAAACATTTACTGGATTAAACATCATTTAACAGTATCTTAATTGAATTATACAATTATCTTCTTACAAATAAAGATAAGGAAGTCAATAAAAATTGTTAAAAATAAAGATAAAGCTTGATACGTTTGCTGGTCATGCTTTTTTTGGATTTTTTCGTCAAATATTTGTTAGGTCTGAACATACTTTAAGACATGGTTTTATATAACATTCACCACAGTACATAAGTATAATTTTGTATTTCCGTTTGTAATTTCTTCAATATTTATCTTATTTCTTGTAAAGTTTAAATTATACACTGTAGGTCGTAATAAATAGTGAAGTTGATTTAACAATGTCCGTGTGGCGGTCTGTCTTTCTGTGATTTGCTTGAATGGGGTTTCCGAAGACTCTAGATATGATGGGGACTATATTAAAATAAATTTTTATCACATACAGTTCGGAATAGTTGGCTATTGATGCTCAAACAGATCGGTCCAAAAATGGCGGAGATATGTTGATGAAAACCATGACTGCCTCTTAGTTTTATCCATAAACCTTTGCTTTTTGCAGTCTCCGTTTAATCTACGAAGTTTATTTTTATACCCTACACCGAAGATAAAAGGATATATATAAGTTTGTTACTTGATTTGTTATTTTTACAATATTGATCATAGACCCTATTAGGTACATATTCTTGTTCCTTATGAGGAGCAGAGTCTGTCTGTCCGTGTGTCCGTTGAAATGGGGCTTCCGATGATCCCAGATATCATGGGGACCAGTTTTTTATATATTTATTTCACATCTAGTTCGGAATTGTTTGCTATTGCAATTCAACCTGATTGGTCACCAAATGGCTGAGCATAAATATGAGCAAAAAACCACGACCGCCACTTAGTTTCACCCATAAGCCTTTACATTGTGGAGTTTCCTTTTAATCTACGAAGTTTCTTTTTATATACTCTTGACCGAAGGTAAAAGGGTATATATAAGTTTGTTACTCCTTGTGTAATTTCCACAATATTGATCTTAGATTATTTAAAGTATATGTATTCTGGGTCCTTATTGTATTGTATTGTAGAAGGCCATAAGCATCACTAAACAGAGGATCTTTTGTACAGTAAGTCTGGGTCCATATGATAAGCGATGTCCGTGTGTCCGATAAAATGGGTTTTCCGAAGACCCCATGTATCGTAAGGACCAGTTAGTTTATCTCACTCTAAGCCACAACTCTTTGCTAATGAAATTCGGACGACAAATGGCTAAGATATGAGCAAAAAACAACGACTGCCTCTAATTTTACCTATAAATCTCTTGTTGTTTTTTTTTATACAAATTAGAGTATCCACTTGATTAATCGAAGAATAGTTTCGTCATTATTTGATTGAATAATCAAAAACGCCAGTTTAGAATAACAAATAACTTCTCTAACAATTTATATCCATTAATTGATTTAATTAATTTCTTAAAAAAATCTACTTGTTTAATGTAAAAATATATTTTTTTAGATTTCTAACTGATTGACTTTTTAGAAAATGAAAACAAAATTTCGTGCGAGAAATTATATTGACAACGAAAACAAATTTTTTCGTACTTTATTGTTGTTTTCAATATAATTTCTCACACGAAATTGTATTTTCTTTTTCTAAAAAGAGGAAGTAAATACCTTAAAACTTAATTACGTGTTGTTTTCCTTTGTATTTACTCGTATCTTCCCTACACATACTTTTGAACATAGTTTTGTCCCTTTTAAGGTTTGAGTGTATGTGTGATAAATTCTTAGAAATATCGTACTAAAATAGCAAATTTCTATACCCTACACCACAGGTGGAACGGTCGTTCGTTTTTTATTGAACTTAGAACCTATACATTAATCTGTTCTAAATCCTTTGTCTTTCCGTGTATCTGTTAAAATGGGTTTTCCGAAGACCGCATGTATGACTAGGTTGTTATATATTTATGTCCTTTTTATGTGATTCGTTGAAGTTTGCTATTCAGCCAGAATGGTCTATAAATGACTCGTTTATGAGCTAAAAACTACGAGTGGCTCTAAATTCCGCGCATTTACCTTTGCTTTATAAATTATTTTTATATTGTATGAATCATATTTTTTCCCTATCGCCCTAAATACACTTAGCAGAATACTAGCAATGAAAATCAACAAACTCGTTTCATAAACAACCGAGTTATAGACAAGTAACTACTTTATTATTTATAAATAATGGTTTTGGCACAATAATGACCATTTCATATGAATTAGAAAACCTTAATTTGGCTAAGAAATTGCTTATACAGTATCTTTCGTTTATAGTGACTAGCGGTTTTAGTCACATTTGCGATATAGTTAATTTTATCTGTATTTTCTGCCACTATAAGTAAATTTAATATAAAGTATTTACGCTATATTCCAATTAGCGATAAAAGCACATTTGCGTTATATGCCAACCTTCAGCGGCTAACAAAGGCAAAAATTAAAGCAAATTACAATGTCCAACACACAAAAAAATAGCAAGGTTCTGCCAATTGATTCTTGTAGTGGGGACTAAAAAAAGATATACTTGTATAGGCGTTTTTAAAGTTTACATCTGAGACTCATTTTACGGCCTATTTAAAGTTGCACCTCTGTGTAGTAGAAAAAACGTAGAAAATCGTGAAATACTAAGGATTTTGGTGCATAGTGTACTCAGAAGATTTATTCAAAACATCATAAGAAACATTTTTTTGGCACATATTAACCCTTTAACTCTTCTGAAAATGGGTATTATTTAAATTTTTTTTTTAAAAAAAGCAAAATACACATTTAAAACACTGAAGTATGTATATCCTTGTTTTGAGTCCTCTACAAGAATCACTTGGCTGAACATTTCTTTTTAGAAAAAAATTTCATTTTGTTGTACTAAGTTTTTTTTTTAGTTTTGAAGCCACAATCCACTAAACTCTGCACTCTAAACAAAATAGTTTTTGTCTTTGGTATCAGGGATGAAATATATTTTTGTAATTTAAAATTTCATTTTTACAGTGTAATAAATATTAATGAATTATTTATTATATGCCTCATAGTGGCATATCTATAAATTAGGCTTATAGTAACATTAGCGATATAGTCCACGATTCGTCAGCGACTAAAGGATGTTTATAAGTGAAAAGTACTGAATACATATAAGAAGTACACTACAGCTCCGTTTTGCGTCGATCCTATTCACGTCGTTTCGATTTGCGTAGCTTTGTAAAATTTGGTATTATCCGCTTTGCGTCGTTTTGATACCAATTTGCGTTGCTACATACGATAAAATTTTTTTCCACTGAAGCCATAACCACGTGCGAAGAATTTTTCTATTTGAATGTCCAATGGGGAGTTCCCATTTTATTCTATAAGGTAACCCTTGGTTTAGCACCAGCGTTGAAAATTAATCAGATAAAGATAGCTCGAGTTATTCTCAAATGAGATTCTATTTTTTATTTATGCGGTGTTTCCAGGTGACAGGCAATTGATTGTGTAGTAAAATTTATATGAAAAGCACTCAACAAACTGAGTGATTTTCATATAAATTTTACTACACAATCACTTGTTTGTCACCTGGAAACAGCATATTAATGTTTATGTGAATATGGATGAATTAAATTAATTTTTTGGTATTTATTATGAAAATATATTTTTTCTTATGTATTTTTTTTTATACATATGTTTTTATATTTCTATTCAAATTCATAAATATACACCCCAGTTCTGAAAATCACTTTTATTCAAATCACGTGATTTCAAATCACATGTGCCTATAAAAAACACACCTGTGATATTTTTGTGTTCCGTTTTTCGTGTGTTTCGGTGTGATTTTCAATTGCCGAAGCCACACCGAGAAAAAAAACGAAATGATTTTCAGAACACCACAAGATCAAACGTGTGATTTTAAAAAGCACGTGATTTGAAATCACGTGACTTTTAGTTATCTTCTTTTTTGTGTTTGTATAGTATTTGTGTTCGTCAGTTCACAATCGTTGTGTACCATATTTTGTTTGTGTACAAGCTCACAAGCAAAAAAAATTGTTATTTTGTATTCTTGTATTTTTTTCGAACTCCGGTTTTAAGTGTAGTTACTCCAGAGGAAAGGTCATTGACACAAAACTAGTCATATGACTGAATAATATGCGGGTAATGGCTGATTTTATTTGCTTCTATTATTTTATATGATGGGGATCAATCATCTGCGACAGGCATTTCATTATCCGAAATGTAATATGGCCATTTACGTTAATTCAGTGACCTGTTTCAAAGTGTCAAAAAGGCGCCAAATAACCCCCTCCTAGAACATTGCCATATTAAAGTGCCAAGTGCTCTTCATATAAAGTGTAAGAACTTGAACCGGTCCCTACCAATTTAGAACTGTCACATGACAAGCTTGGTGTAAGTTCCCTTTCCCCTAGGAAATTTAATCGTTATTCAATTAATTGATCAAATTAAGAATTCAAAAATCAATTAGTTCCTTACTCAAACAAAACCAAAAGTCAAATAATTGTATACGCTATTACATATAAGTGGGAACGGCAAGCGCCAAAGATTCGAAATTAGGTACATGCATCTTGGTTATCAATACAGAACATCCGGCAAAGTGTGATAGATTGTCCTTATAGCACCATGCTGAAGGATTTAAATTATTCGGCACAGCCAAATGTAGCACTCTTACTTATTTCATAAATAAAAACTTAGTAGACTACTACTTAGCAAAAACTTTACTTACCTGGTAAATAAGCAAGTAATATTGGCAACATATGAACACTACTTATTTTCTGGGCCGAATATCTACTTATTTTTGTTGACTTGTCCACAGAATGTAGTACTTACAATACACTTACTAGAAGCCAAAAAATATCTAGTTTTTATTTAAATATCAGTGTCATTATTTGTAAGTACTTACAATATACTTACTAGAAGCCATAAAATGACTAGTTGTCATTTTATTGACGCTAGTTAATAGACCTTATAAGTAGTTATTGAGCTCGTTACCAGTAAGTTAATAATCAGTACGGAAAACAACCAAAAATAAGTAGTTATTGAGCTGATTATTAGTAAACAAATATTTAGTAGTGAAAACAGTAGAAGTAAAAAGTAGTTACTGATGTCATTTCTAGTAAGTACTTATTGAGGTTTTCAGAATAATAACAATTGAAATGACAAGTTCTTACCAGGTAACGTATGAAATAATTACTAGCTATTACCAAAATTCAAAAAGTTTTTACTGGGTAGCAGTAAAAATTATCCAAATCGGTTAATAAGTGTCTATCTATTTTATCACAATAGCGTCCATACCAAATAAGCTAGGAGAACTAATTTGGCTCAGACATTTCCTTGATATAAGGAGAATTAATTACTGAAAATGAGCCAAATTTTTGTTTTATTTCAGCTTGCTTTCAAGTGTATTAGAGAATATATGTATGGTTTTTGTATTATATATGGATTTTGTATTAAAGGGAAAAGTTAAGTTAATAAAGTTGAGCTCAAAAATTCTCTGTACAAGAGATTTCTTTGACTAAAAAATCGGCGCAATCTACTTATTATTTCACCTAGCGCCCATATAAAAATGCTTCTAAAAAACGGATTTCGGATCGAGGTAGGGAACACTTGGCATTTCAATACTATTATGAAAGGTACATAAGATTCGTTATTGCCAAATATAGCACTTCTCCTTTATTTTTATAATATAAATAATTATATATAACTTTCGTTGTAATTTCCGAAAATAATATTAACTCTACTAAATCTTATTACAAGTTTGCTAACGAGGCAAACATTTAAAAAAAATACTATTATAATATTTAGTTATTTTATCGTAACAAAATTTTGTAGTGGAAAGCTTAAAATTTAAAATAAGTCCCATATAAAGCCTATTCGAAAAATTACATTTTCACAAAAAAATTGTTGTAGATGTTGCTATCTAAATATGGGTCATTATCGCAAATTTTGTTGGCTATCGTTAAAATTCGTTACACATTACTCTTATTTAAAACAGTTAACTATAGATCATTGTGTACTCACTATCAAGTGGTGTATGGTATCATGCGGTCGGATTCGCCTGATTAAGAAATGTAAAAATAATTAGTATTGTGGTTATTTTATTGAACTGTTAGTTGTTTATAATACAAATTTTTAAATTTTAAACAGGCTAAAGTTCATTGAATTTTATTTCCATTTAATTATTTTTATGAAGAAAGGAATCTTACAACATTAACGGCCAATTTCACTAAGTGCAGTTAAAACTAACTATTACTTTAACTTCCAGTTATCAATATGTTTCTGACAGTTATAACTGGAAGTTAATTATAACTGAACTTGGTGAAATTGGCGGTAAATGAATTAAAATTTATTGATAATTTTTCATTCTTGACTGAGCTGGGAATTGAACCCAGGTTTTCACTTCAGAGGGGTTTACCGTTTAACACTCACCGCCATCGAGGACGGATGGCAAACCATAGTCTCTGAGGAGATTGTGTGGTTACAATCGAAACATGTCAGGGCAACCTCTCCGTGAAAAACTGGGTTCAATTCCCAGCTCAATAAAATTTAATTCACTTCATGTTGTAAAATTCGTTTCTTCATAAAAATAATTTAATGAAAATTTAATTCAATGAATTTTAGCCTGATCAAAATATCAAAATTTTAAATCTAAAATTATTTTTAAATCGTGACGGAGTTCGTTTGGTTGTAATAGAAAAATGCAAATTATTTTAATTTTAATCATGAAAGAATAGCCACGAAACAAAAGTGTAGGGTGAAAAGTTCTTAATTAAGATTGACTTTAACTGACTTAGCTCTTGTTTATTCTCTATTTCAGTTGAAATTTTTGTCTTTGTTATTTTGTTATAGTCTTCGGTTGGCTCGGGTTAAAATATAAATAAACAACTTTATCTGCTTCAAACTATTTAAGAGTCCTATTAAGAATAAAATTCATTCATATTGTAGTTTATTCAAAATATAAAATAAATAAATCCCAGCGCGAAAAAGACGAAGCAAAGGGGCCTTCTAAAAGGCTTTTTTACAGACATAAGGCTTTCCAGCCGCCTTCCAACTTTTTTTTTCTAATTTCGACAGCATGTCAATGGAGACCAGGACCTTACTAAATAAGTAAAAAACAAGTATGACTGCTATATTCGGCTATGCCGAAATTTATATCCTCTTCGCCATTGTGCGATAAAAACAGAAATTTTTAAAAATACCATTCTTTAGATATAAATAAATCAATTTTGTAGCACGCCCAATTTGGAAACTTTGCCTCTTTCCGTTCTCTAAATAAAGAGACATCTATAATGACTTTGTACGGGAGATGACACGTCCACTTCTCCAATTCCGACCATTTTTTTAAAAAGATTTTGTATTAATAACCCAGCTATGTGTACACAATTTTTCTCTTACGCCCAGTTCACCAATCCCGCCCAGATTTTGTCGGATGTTGTGCATTGGTATCCGAGATTCTTGTACCTAATTTTAAAACTTATATCTCGTCGTTCTGCCGGACATCGTTAAATCAACTGCGCTGTTCCTGTTATGCGTGAAAAACGTAAAAAATTTAAAGGAAAATCAAATCTCAGCCATTTTTGGCCCGATCTGTATTAACTTAAACATCAAACAGATGGGGGTTATATGTGACATAAATATAAAAAAACCTATGCCACATCATATCTGCGGTCTCCTGAAAACCCATTTCAACACACATGCGGATAAGTATACAGAATATATGTACTTTATAGCATCTAACATCAATATTGTGAAAATAACAAACGGAATAACAAACTTATATATACCCTTTTCCATTTGTGGTGAAGGGTTTAATCATCTTTATCTCAGCGTAGTTGTTGTTGCTAATAATGCAAACTGACTTAATTAATAACTATTGAAGTTGAGTGTTTTTTAAATATTTAAGAAGTATTTCCCACACATTGCGACATAATTATGAGGAGAACGATTTTAACAAGCCTTATCTTAGAAAATATTGTCAGTAGTTTTTAATCAATGAAAAAAATTGTTTAAAAAGTATTTCAATTTAATTAATGTGATAATTGAATCAATTATTTTTTTAGGTGAAAAAAATTAGATATTAAACTTTGGTTTAATTAACATTTTATTTGTTTTAAAATAAATTTTTAATTAAAATATTAATTAAACAACAAAAAATCCGTATTGATTTTTTGGCGACATGAAATAACCCTCTAACAATTAACTCCAAAAAAAAAAAAATATCCCCCCCAAAATGTGTACAGAAAGCAACAACAACGATTTTTGGGCAGTTATTTTATTTTGTTTGGGGTGTTATTTAATTTTTCTAATTGAAGGATTATTTCATATGAAATCAATTAATTTTTAAATATATAACAAAAACGTTTTTGGAAGCAAGGATTTTCTCCTCTGGCTTTGCTAACTAAATCTTCTCTGCATATCCCTCCTCTATGGTATAGCAAATACCGGCTTCGCTAACTGAAGCTTCTCTGCGTAGACGGCCTTATGCCGGGCGCAAGGATTTTCTCCACTATGGTATATCAAACATCGGCGTCACTAATTGAAGCTCCTAAAATCGGCCTTATCGTCGACCGAGGCCAGCTACGCAGAGAAGATTAGTTAGCGAAGCTAATATTTGTTATACCATAGAGGAGAAAATCCTTGCGCCCGGCGGATGGGCGTGATTCCTAAACGCACAACTATACAATTAATTTTGTTTCACATATTCGGGTCTTATTTTTTTTCTTTTGGTTAGGACCAGCACTCATGTGTTGGAACTAGGAAAGTAGGTTGGGGAGGAGGAAAGAGGGAGTATTGCTTGTGAACATTCGACTTGAATTTATTCATGTGGAAATAAATTGGGTCTTATTTCATATGAAGCAATACCCCAAAAATTAGGGGATTATTTAATTTTTGTTTGGGGTGTTATTTCATTTCATTGGAGGTTTAATTCATTTCCAAAACTGGGGTTTTATTTCATATGAAATAAGGTACCACGCTTTGGGGGGTTATTAAATTTTTTTTTTTTTTGAGTTAATTATATTTCTTGCCGGCTGATTTTTTCGTTTGAAATAAAATAATTTGAGCTTTTATAATTGTTGTTGGGAATTGTTAAAATCTGAGCTATATTTAATTAATTTGAAATGTTAATTAAAATTAAAAACATAATTTATTAAAAAAAATATTCACAATTTTCAATTTTTACAATTTTAAGTAATCATTATAATCATTTTGGTAATAGGTTCTAACTCAACAAATTGTTTGCTTGACTCTATGAATTCGGTATTCAGAGAAAATTTTTAATTTTTTCTGTGAATAAAAATCTAGATTTGTAAAAATTTTACAAATGGCATTTTAGAAACCCTTTTTAAAGCAGGCAGATTGGAATGAATAAAAGCTTATTAACATTGCGTTTGTAAACCATCTTGAAGGCCTCAAAATTGACAGCGCTTGCACTATATCCCGCTGGGAATGGATCTAGTATTTCGTGTTTTTTATTCTGTGAGTTTCGTAATCTTGTGCATCTTTTGTTTTGTAAATAACCGTAACGAAAAACAACTACAACAAGAACAAAAAAAAACCACAACATCCAAAGAGGAAACTTTGTAACTTTAAAGAAATGCCATTCATATTTTTTGCAGAGTTCCAAATATTCACTCACTATTCACTCATGGGTAGGAATAAAAAATTTTATACACTGTTGTGTGCTGTTTTATTCGTGCTTAAAAACACAAAAAAAATTTTGCTTTATTCGTTCTTGTATAAAAGTATTTTCATTATTTTTCGTTTCTACAAAACACATGAGATAATAAAAGAGATTTATTTTTTCTTACATTTGTACATGAGAGAATTTTTTTTTTTTAACTTCTTTTGCTCATCTTGCATTCTTATACATACTTCCAAATATACACTTGCTATTCACTTCATAATCTCTGTTGTGTTTTGCTTTATTCGTAAATGTTTGAATTTTACTATTCATACATAAATATTTATGAACGTTGAAAAAAAACAAATTTTCAACAATTTAGTTTTTTTTATGTCTTTTTTTTGAAGTGCAAATTTAGAGAAAAAAAATTTTTTAAGTGAAAATACTGCTCATAAAAAAAACAAAAAAATAGGTATGATTTATTTTATATTTTTTTTTTTATTAAAGTTTTAAAAAAAACATACCACAACACTTTTAAAATAAGTAATTCATTGAAAATTTGTACTGTTGTTATATTTACAATTGTTCAAAATAAAGTTGCAAGTGTTTTTATTTTCTTAATGTATGAAAAAACCACGAATAAACGACGCTTAAAAAAACATTTTTATCATGTACAAATCAAGGCTACAAATACTATTAAACAAGAACAAATGAAGCAAGCGATATTTTGTGTTTTTAAACACGAATAAAGCAAAACACAACAGAGAGGAACTCTTGTTATTATAAACATGAATGACAGCAACGATTAGCCTCTCATATTTTAGTTTTTACAATTTTGTACTTTTCTTTATTCACATACGTGCATATGTACAAACTGGAAAATAAAAAACAAAACTATTCATGTGCTTAAAAATAAAAAAAATTCTTAGCTATTCATTTTACAGTGTGAGAATAAAACAAAAAATTTTGCAAGCATTATTCATGGCAATTTATCATGAATGTTGGAATTTTAGAATTCATGTATGAATATTTCTGAACCCTGATTTTTTGTTATTTTTCATTAAGTACAATACCTACAAAAAATATTTCGTTAAATTTAATTAAGAAGCAGAAGAAATCTACTTCATGCATGCATGCATGTGACTTAGTAACAACCTCAAAAATTTCAAACATTTTATTAATACAGATTTTTATTTATACAATACAATTACGTTCTTCAACGACAGTTTTATTTCTATTCAATCAGCTTCATTTTTTCGGAAGCACAAAAATTTTCCACAAGAACACATACACATGTACATACAGTACTTTTCGCTTAAAGTTATATCCTTAAATTGCTGCCAAATGGTGGATTACATCGCTTATGCGACTTTAAGACTATTTTACATATCGCACTTGTTCAACTTTTTGGAAAAAATCGACACATAATATTCATATTTAACCGCTGTAGACCTATCGAGTTATTTTGCCTACTTTTTGGTAATGAGATATTTGGTTTAAAAATTTTGTTCTATGAAAATTTAAAATTGTCCTGCTTCTACTGAATTTTTTTTTTTTTTTTTTTTGTTGTACAAGTGCCGATATATGCCACTATGAGGCATATAACCAAATTTGAATATAATCAATTTATGTGAATATAGAAAATAAAAAGATTCATATTTATTACACTGACAGCAGGCTTCTGGTTTTGCAACAGAGATAAATACTGTGTAAAAAATAGTTAAAATAATAATAAGATATTTCATCCCTGGTACCAAAGACAAAAACCAATTTTTTTCGAGTGGACAGCTAATCGAAAAGAACTCAGTATATTTTGCTGTTTATTTTTTATTTTTGTATTTGCTAGATACTGATAGATGTAATAAAATATATATGGCAAATTGGCTCTATCGCTAAATGGACGTAATAAATACTTTTTATTTAATTTACTTAAAGCGGCAGAAAATAAGGATGAAATGGCGTTTATCGCTCAAGTGACTAAAAACGAAAACCGTCATACTCCTGTAGAGCAATTATGACATACTTAGTAAAAAATTCCAGGGACCGTAAATAACAGTTA
This sequence comes from Pollenia amentaria, assembly GCA_943735925.1. Classification (NCBI taxonomy): domain Eukaryota; kingdom Metazoa; phylum Arthropoda; class Insecta; order Diptera; family Polleniidae; genus Pollenia; species Pollenia amentaria. The sequence goes on along the minus strand of OX031006.1, from coordinate 101,394,229 downwards.
TCCAAAAAATCAAACTCAAAAACTCTTCATATTAGAGTCAACGGAAAAATATATAAATATATTAATGGATTCGTATTAATGAACTCTTTCAGAGTCTATGGTTGTCTTAAAAAACGATCTCAACCCACAATAAAGAGTTATTTTTCAACGTAAAACCAAAAGGTCGAAAAAACCTCTCAAGAAAAGAGTGTTATTTTTTCCATCTAAAATAAAACTCATTTGAAGAGTTTAATTTTTTTCGTCTTAAATAAAACTCATTTAAGGTGTTTTATTTTTTGTCCGGTTGAAATAAAACTCATTTAAGGAGTTTTATTTTTGCCTTCTTAAATAAAACTAATTTTGCAGTCATACAAATAAGCTCTTTTGTGAGGGAAAAATACAACTCCTCAAATAACTTTTATTTTATGACGGTGAAATAAAGCTTTCCTTAAATATTTCCTTAAATATTTTTTACAAATGACTTTATACACTACCAGAAATTTAACTCATAGAATAAATTCGAAAAATGAAAAATGTTATTATAAAATAACTTATTCTATATCACTTATAAGCGTAACGGTCCCTGCAAATTTCATTTGGATTTTTGTGGGCAAATTGTAACGATGGCTTGGTTAGAGCGTGCAGTTTTAAAAGGGTTTATTGAGGAATATGAAATTCTGCCAGAATTATGGAATATTAAAAGTGATTTATACCATAATAGGTATATAAAGCAAAAGGGTTATTAAAAACTATTAGAAAAATTAAAAAAAAAATTAAAAGTAAAGAAAAAAAAATACATTGCGTTGTCGTCCCCCAACAACTCATCAATTACCAAAGCAGCAACTAATTCACGCGCCATCATATAGGCAATAGGGTATTCATTTAATCGGGCTTTTGCTTCAATCGGTCGATTAATTAACCGAGGTTTTTTTTAAATCGGTTGATTTTGTAATTGATCGGTTAACCGATTAATAAAGTTTTTTTTATAAATGTATGCAGGCCAAAAGCATTAATTAAGTAATTTCAATAAATAAAAATTCATAAATTATTTCTTTTTTGTAGTTTATTATTAAAAAGAAGACCAATATCATAACAAACGTAACAATTCTTGAACTAAAGCGAGCAAACAAAAATATAATTCATAAATATGTAATACATATTGTTTAATTAATGTGCTTCATGTATTAATTAAAAAATAAACTGAAAGATCTTTTTATTAGTTATTTCAATAGTTTAAGGGGATTTTATAAAATAGTCGTTTAAAAAAATAATTTGATGTAAATGTTTAGGACTTAAGCTATTCTTTTCTTTAGTTTTGACTTGACTTGGAAAAAATTCTTTCACTTATCGAAGATGTTGGAGAAAACGAAAGCAACCCATAATACAGAATAGGTACCCAGTAAAAAATGTGCTCCAAAACGAGCAGGTTTTATGTATGAATTCATACCTCAAATCGCTTCAAACCTGCTGATGGGATGCCTGATTATTGTATGGGGTGTTCACGGTTTGGAGGACTATTTTCTGTTGACAATAAGCGCTTCTTTTAACATAATAAAACATGCAAATAAAGCACTTCTCAAGTGCGTTTTTAAGTGCTTACTATATTAATACATTCATTAATGTTTTGCTTTTACTAGTTTAAATGCCTTCTATTCAATAGTTTTCGTAAACTATAATATATTTTTTTTTTTTTCGCCTTAAAAACCTTCTACGTTGTCAACACTAAAATAGCAGCTTTTTTATCTTTAATTCGTTATCATTTACTGCTGTATAAGAGCTCTTTTATTGAAGCGCTCGATTATGAGCTTTTTCACTAAAGTGCTTCAAAAAAACACCAATTTTTTTTACTGGGTAATTTTTCAGTGCTTAATTTCTCTAAACGTATAAAATCTTCCATTATGCCATTGGAGTTCTGTCTTAATTTTTTTAAATTTTTAAATCTTCTAATTGTTTCGGTTAATTCTGTTAAAAGATTGATATAAGAAGATTTGAGAAGAAACAAATAACAAAACACATGCATATAAAAAGTACGTTTAACCAAAACGGTTAACCGAATGAATACCCTAATAGACAACCATCACTTTTCAATGTTTGTTGTCTAAAAGCAAAGTACTTTCCCCACCATACCAAGTATGTCATACTAAGTATGACCCTCTAATAGACACTAAAGGTATTTCTAGACTTCTTCTTTAGCTGAACCACAGCGTAGGATGGACAGAGGAAAATTCTTCTCGTAATTGTCTTATAAGATTTTCACAAACGCTCCAAAGGTCAGTTCTTGTAGACTTATTAGAACTTTTACTGGATGCAGGGTTGACCGTGTCTTCAACACTTTCAGAATGCAGAGTCATGTTAAGTAGCTAAGTAGCTTAATGCTCAAAAAAATTATTAAAAATAAGCAGAAATATCTAAAAACGTACAAATTTATCAATAAGAGAACATTTTACTACTATGGTGCAAATAAAAAACGGCTAAAGCTGCAGGTCCACGCCAAGCGTTAACCCTAGAATATCATACTTATTTTTTGACTTAAATGTCATGGTTCATTGAATGGACAACGCTGATATTCACAAGAGCATTAAGATAAAACACGTACAAAATAACATTGATATTTCGTCTTTCAATTATTTCTTATTAATGAAAATATAAAAAAAAATTTTTTTAAATTGTTAACTTAAAAATTATTAGGATAGTTGCAGACTCGTTCGTTACAAAATTAAAAATACGAGATAACAATTGATTTTCACAGTTCGTTTGAATGTTTAATGACCCTGTGGTACTTTCTAATCTATTTTGCCCCAAGCTTATTTTAACATTGTTTTAATTGTTAAGTGGCAAATAAACCACACAAGCGGTTTTATCAAAGATATGAAAAACGTTCATACGTTTGTACGAAAATTAAAAAAATTCAAATCAAACCGTTTGTGAAGTTTATTAGGCCATTTAAAGAATAAACTCTTTACTTTTGTTTGAAATCTGCCTTGTTTCCCATGTTTCTACTCAAATTATTTCCAGAAACAAGTTAGAGTAATATATTCTGCTGTGCCGTTTCTTTGATACCCTCCACCTACAGTTGGAATATCTCAGGAGTAGGCTGTATATGCGATATTGAAGTTATTAGCCAATCTTTTAAATTAATCCTCTTATTTAAGCTTGAGGTCTTATTTATTTTTTTATAAAAAATATTAAATTTATTTAATCCAATGTGCCTTCTTCAGGGATTTTTTTCTTTAATATTTGAAAAAAAATTAACAATTTTTAATAAATTTAACAAAATTAACAAATTTAACAAAATGTCATATTTTCAATTTAATACAAAAAGGTTTTCCAATTTAAACCTAATCTATTACAGTTTATATACATTTGTAATTACCGTTTCTATTTTTATAAATTAAATGTCTATAATTTTGGGCTACATTTTCAGTATCTGACTTAAAATTAATTCTGGATATTGTTGGAATCTTTATAATTTGCAATATTTCTAACATAAATCTACGCTTATAATTATTTTCCGTGTTTAAAACTGATATATTCTCAAAATCAGGATAATGGTCTAAACTTGCACAATGGGTTGATAAAGCTGTTTTTTGTGATGAAATATTCCTATATTTTTGATCTGACTTATGTCCTGCTATCCTAGTTTTAAGTTTATTTTTTGTTGCACCAATATACACCTTACTGCATTGTCCATTAACATTTCCCTTACAAGGTATTTTATAAACCACATTTTACATTTCCAACTTATTTATTTTATCCTTCATATTAGTGAATAATCTACCTATTGTGTTATAAGATTTATATGCAGTTTTATATATTTTCGTATCATAAATATTTGACTTTTCTAATATTTCTGAAAATCTTGGTACACAAGTTATTCATTTATAAATTTTTGGTTCTGCGTTTCTGTTGGAAATGTTTATTCTATAGTTATAATAATTTAATAATAAACTGGACCGTATCAAATGCATTTTAACCCCTCAAATCATCAATTTGCTTTTAAATAAAAAAAAAAAAAAAAATAAGAATGCATCATTGGTTAATAACAATAAACTAAACTGCTAATTGAGAATTGCTAAAATATAACAGAGAATGCCGTATTTTAAATCGTAGCCCAAATGCAGTTATAATGGGTGATTCAAGTAGAGATACTTTTTCAATAGCCTGATTTTGACAGATCACGTGTGAGTTGTGTCATGCTGTCGTGTTATTTTTGTTTAGTATTGTTTGGCATTTCATAATGGAAAGACTTACGCCTGAGCAACGTTTACAAATCGTTCAACTTTATTACGAAAATTCACGTTCTGTGAGGGATGTGTTTCGTGCACTTTGCTCAATTTATGGTCAACATAATCGGCCTACTGAGCGTACTATTCGCAACACCATCACCCATATTGAGACCCAGCATTCATTATTGGATAATAGTGTACACTGAGAGTGTATACGAACCCGGGGAGAGTCGATTCGGGCCGTTCGCAGCAACTCGGACTGACGTATGGAACGACTTGGCGCATTTTACATCGAGATCTTAAATTGAAAGCGTACAAAATACAGCTTGTGTAACAACTAAAGCCGCTCGACCTTCCCAAGCGACGTCACTTCGCTCTATCGGCTCTTGAAAAGTTCGAAGAAGATCCGACGTTTTCGAGGCAAATTTTGTTCAGCGATAAGGCCCATTTCTGGCTCAATGGGTATGTAAACAAACGAAATTGCCGCATTTGGGACGAAAAGCAACCTGAAGAGATTCAAGAACTGCCACTTCATCCAGAAAAAATAACGGTTTGGTGTGGTTTGTGGGCCGGTGGAATCATCATTCCATATTTTTTTAAAAACGATGCCGGTGCGAACGTAACCGTCAATGGCGACCGTTATCGTGCCGTGATAACCGACTATTTGATGCCTGAAATTGAAGCTCATGATCACGGCGACATTTGGTTTCAGCAAGACGGCGCCAATGGATTTATCGAGAGAACACTTCGTTGAGCACATAATTTCACGTTTTGGGCCGGTCGATTGGCCACCAAGATCGTGTGATATCACACTGTTGAGACTTTTTTCTGTGGGGATATGTACAGTCTAAAGTTTATGCGGACAAACCCGCTTCAATTCAGGCCTTGGAGGAAAGCTTCACGCGTGTCATTCGCCAGTTACCAGTCGAAATGCTCGAACGAGTCATCGAAAATTGGACTCAACGGATGGACCATCTGCGACGTAGCAACGGCCAACATTTGATTGATATAATCTTCAAAAAATAAATGCCAAAGAATGATAATAAACATTCCCCCTTAAAATTGAATTTTCTGTGTTTTTTTTTTTTTTTTCTTTAAAAAATTAGGGTACCTCGAAATGGATCACGCTTTATAAGACAAAGAACATATGCTACTATTTTAAGCATCTTGCTAAAATAAATAAGATGTAACTTAAAATATTTGCTGCAGTAAATAACAAATGTAAGCTAAAATATCTATACATCTTTATTTGGATTTTTAAAAATTTTCTATCAGTAAATGTAATTTCCGCATACGATATTTAATAACTTCCCCCAGATTGTACAAACCAGTTTATACTAAATAATTTAAACAATGAAATTTGCAGAATTTCTCAAAATTGTTTTCCTCGTATTATACATTCTTGTTTAAATTTATCAAATATTTTAATTAAAATAATTAAGAGTTAATTTTATTTTACAAAAGAGTATGGCCTTTGTTGGCAATAAAACTAATAATTGTGGTATGTTCTCAAAATATTTTCATATATTTTATTCAGTAAATGGTTTACATTGAAACTTTTTCAAATTCAGTGAACAATTTACTATGTAAATACAGAAAAGGGCCATTGCTTTTAATTTTATGGTAAAACAAAAACAACAAGTGTAAAATATGCTTCCCAGATATATTTCCGTTAAAATTAAAGTATTACATTTGAACACAATTCCAACAATGACATCACACGCTCCATTGTTTCCATCACTCCAACTGACACATACAAAAAGTTTCGTTACTCTTGTTTTTCATGTAACAAACGTGACCAACTATTCCCAATTGCAAGCCTTATTAGAAATAAATTTTCAATTTCTCTGTATTTGAAACGCATTGCAGTTGGTCCTGTTAGCTTCCATTTTTTTATCAAGTTGAAGTAAAAGAAGGGAGTAAAAGAATAAGAAGATTAAGAAGGAAAATCAACTGAGTCTTATGTCTGACACCCTGCGCGAACAAGTGTTATTTCTCTTTGTAAATTGTCATTTAAACTAAAAGTGCTGAATAACTTTTTATTTTCTTGATTTGCAATTGTTCTTAAGCACAGTGAACAAAAATAAAATTTAACAAGTGAATAGGCAACATTTGGCCGTGCCGAACTTATGATACCCACTACCATTTTTAGTTCAAATAAGTTATACAACACAAACAAAACAGTAATTTTCAAATATTTTTAGATAAATATGTAACTGTTGGAAATTTACAATATTTGTAAACTGAAAATTCATTTAATCTGTACGAATGAGAAGTGTTTAAAAATTTCACATCCGCAGCTAAAGTACTAAAACGAATTTCGGGTGGGCAATTTGTACTAGAAAATGTGAAGCATTGTACCGATTTTAGTTGAAGGATATGTACAACAACTGATCAATAAGCTCACTTAGAGTACCTAACCATATTTTCATATAGAAGTTCTTGCACCAAATTTCTTTGCAAATAACGGAATAATAAGATTAAGGTGCCAATTTTGAACTAAATTAAATTTTTGACAGCTGTCGAATTTTCCGAACGAACGAATTTTCATTTGGTGTTATGGCTCACATTCGATAAAAAGGTACTATTATGTTCAAGGCGAATTCATAGAAGGTGACCTTGGCTTGCTACGTAAGCAACAGCTGATAACTAACCATGTGTCAAAATTTTGTACCGTTCTAGTGTTTCTGGGAAATAATTAGTATTGTGGTTATTCTGGGAAATGTTTCATAAATTGTACAATTTTCACTAAGTATTATGAAATTTGAAACGTTTTTAAATTTTTACTTTTCAAAACACACAATTTAAAATGAAAAAACCAAATAAAATGTTTGTTTGAATTGTTTACTATAGTGTTGTATTATTTTGACACAACGTTATAATATTTAACAGTGTTTTATCCATTTTCAAAATAAGACCACCTTGTATGAATTCGCCTTGATTATATTTCACAGTTTATTCACAGTATTACATTTTCTACCAGCTGTCACTTAAAATAAATAATTTTGTTTACAAATTTAAAAAATAAAATTAAAGTTAAACGTGACCACGACGGAATTGTGGTTGTTTCCAAAGTTCCTTTAACAGAAACATAAGCCTCAAGTATAAGAGATAATTAATAATTTGTGACTAGGCTACAATGCACCTAGCTATGCATTGAATGCTACTGATAAGTTGCAAAAGCATTATTAAGAAAATAACCACCCTTTGGAGGTAATGTTATCCTATTTGGAGGAGATTTTCTCTAATATCTTCCAGTGATACCTCATACCCACAGGACGGCAATTGTTAAATCATCCATAAAACATTTCATTTTATGGTCCGACTTTAGAATTTTACCTTTTAAAGTCAATATTCGTGACGTGGACAATAATTATAGAGATTGGCTTTCAAAGATGGCCGATTGAGAATTTAAAGAAGACATTTTTGAATTACAAACTGAAATGTTGGCTCAAGACTCTATAGTTAAAAACGTGCTTAATGAATGATTGAAACCGTCTGACGGCAGGAAGTATTGAAATTTTGGCATGCAATGCCCTTAAAAAGTTGAAATATGCCAAATTAATAAGAAACTGTTAAGGAGGATGAACGTTCGGCATTTTTGAGCAATGATACGGTGGAGTGCAACAGCATAGCATAACGAGAAACCCATCCAGTAGAATTAAACAGCCTGTCACCATCAGCAATGGACTCTTCACAAGTTGGGCGTCAAGGTGGGAGCTATTGTCATGCTTTTGGCTAACTTAAATACAAGGAAAGGACTATGCAATAGCATAAGGTTGCAAGTAACAATGCTTTCACAAAACCTTATATGCGCAACTGTCCCAACAGTCACTGCCGAAGGTTGTCCTGCGTTCGTTCCGAGCATTAACTTTACTGCCATAAGTCCAGACCTACCATTTACTCTACGTCGGAGGCATAGTATATTAGTTCATATATTGGGATATATGAGTAGTGGATTAATTTATTGATGTCCGTCTACCGTCCGTCGGCTTGTCTGTCCGTGCGTTTGTTTAAATGATGGAGACTAGGCTGTTTTATCTTTATATCACACATACTTCGTTAAAGTTTGCTATTGAAATTCGGCCAGATCTGTCCATAAACAACGGAGACATGAGCAAAATACCACGACAGCCTCTAATTTTTACCCACTTACCTTTGCCTTTTAAAGTCAACTTATAATCTATGAGCCATATTTTTACTTTCACCTAAAAAATATTAGTTGAATACTTTTAGTGAAAATTTACAAAATCGGTTCATAAATAAAGGAGTTATAAACAAATAACTACTTTATTCTTCTCAACATAATGGAGCCGATACCATATGAACTAGGGAAACTTTATTTGGCTAAAATATTTGTTATGCGTCGGAACATCTAAATATTGAAAGTGCACAAAATCGTCCCATAAGTCCACCTGGCCCCTAACACAAGAGTACTACCGAATTTAAGGTTTAAGTAGGATTTTTAATTCTATGGTTAAGGGTAGATAAGATTCGACACTGCCGAATGTGTCACTTCTACTTGTTCACATAAAAAATCCCTTTGGCACATTTTTAATCCCAAATGCTTTTTGACTAAGAAGAGCGGAAGACGGAACGTTTTCCTCCGTTTAGCTTTTACTCCAATAGGCTATACCTCAATAAGAATGTCAACGTTGTGCCACGAACTGTAGTGTTTACTTTCTTGTTTAACAAAGCCCACATAAAAGAGAAAAAAATTAATACCAAACAGCTAGATCGACCAAAAAATAGCTGAATTTCCATTATTTATTAACAATAGCGGCCAATGACAGTATTAAACGCGCTGTCAAAATCGGATTATCCAGTTGCAAAGCGTTGATGTTTCATACAAATTGTTTGGGCATGGCAATTTTTGACAACTAGAAAACGCTTGCCGCTTTTGCTTAGGTAGGGCTGTAAAGAACGTATCTATGACAAATGTTGTTGTTTCTTCTCAATCTGAGTTAACGCTGTCATGCAGTGATGTCAACTTAACACTTTTCGGGATAGATTAAGATATGTATGTAGTCTTAAACAAGCTTATCGTTGTTTATTGGAGCTAAAAAGTACCTTCCGGATTATACTTAAACGACAACTTTAAAAAAACATACAAAAAGTCAAAATATCATATAGATAGTGATTTATATAATGAAGATGACAATAACCAAGAACTGCAAATTTTATTAAGCAAATACTTGTTTTTGACAGAGAGTAAATCTTAAAAAATTGCACATTTTCCATAATTAAATTTAAAATTATCCAATAATACTAATTTTTAATATTCTGTTTTTTTTTTTAAATAAATTGACGGTGTTAACTTAAAAAAATATTGTACGCTTTTTGAAAGAATGTTCTAAAACCATCCTTTTTTAGCCCGTTTTTCATATGTTTTCACGACTTGGCATCACTGTTAAAAGCCTAATTATAGGGTGGACGATTATATGGGGTCTAGGTAAAGTAGTGGACCGATTTCAAATTCCTTATACACATACTTATTTAAGTAATAATTTATTTACACGTAAATAGAATCTCCGTGAATTACTTTTACGTGTAACAAACGTAAAGAAAAACTAAGTATGCATACATCCAGTTTTTTGGCCAGGGGTACAAAAAGGAAGAAGACGGAAAAGAAAAAAGAAAACAATAAAATTGGAGGAATCGGCCTTAATGAAACAAACATTTGGAAGGATAAATACGCGCACTTATTTATCTGCTTCTTCTTAAAAACTGCTGTGCAACATTCTTTTGATGGTTTTTATCAAAATCCTATAGAGTTTATTTTTAAAAGTCGTAACACAATGCACACAATCCATTGGGAAAACTTTTTGTTATATTTTAAGTACTAATACTTTGTAGTAAAAGATTAAATCGATTAAAAAAAATACAGCAATTCTTGTACATTTAAGTAGAACAAGCTGCCTTTCAAAACATAAATTGAAACCTTTTAATACAAAAATAAACTTTTCGTTTTACTCATTTACTTAATGAGTGATGGAAAAAGTTATGGCCCTCAAAGCTGTCTTAGTAATAATTTTAAATTGCCTTTATAATTAGACAACGGCTATATAGCAATAGTGATTAGAAGCAATTAATAGTTGGAAAGAATAATGTTAGAGAAAGAAAAAATAGAAAGGAAAGTTCAAGCTGTTTACTACAGAAAGACAAGAGTCTACTAACAAAACTAACGACAAGTCCTAACCTCTGTTTATATATCTCTACTTTAAGCTTTTAAAAAAATTTAAATTTAGTTGATTGGATTGGGTAACCCCTGTTTAGTTATTTATTTAATTATATTTTTTTTAAGAAAACCTTTTTTCTTTAATAAGTAGCATTCTGTTGAAAATTCATCAATTTCTTATGGATAAAAATGCAACACTCCTATTATTACCATTAGTGTGTTTGACGTTGTCTGAGTCAAATATTTCTGGCAAGTGTCTGACTTCAGTCTTAAAAATTTCGTTCAGATATCTACAAGACATTGATTATACGTACTGTCTGGCCGCTTTCTAATCGATTTCTCATGGATATATCGGGGGGAATTTATGAACCGATGTGTCTAATAGAAATCTGATTGAATTCATATGTCTAAGTTGGTATGTGCCATTTTTTTTAAATAATTAAAATTCTCATTCTCATAAAGTTGATATTGAAAATATTTTTATTTAACTCTTGTAGACACCTTATTTGTGTGGCACAAGCTGCCACCTTGGCCTGGCTGGGACCCCTTGTATTTTGTATGAAGTTTTTGCGGCTATCGATATATGTATGGAGCTTTATGGCTGTAGCAAGAACATTTTGTTGTCAACTAGAATTATTCTTCGAAATTAAAGTAAAGAAAGAATTTTTATGTATTGCGTGTGCTTTTTTATAAGTTTCGTTTAAATTTTATTTACAACAGTACATATTTAATAGGGCAGGGGCTGGGCAGGCCCAGGTGGATACAATATGCATAAAATTTTCATTAGAAAAATTTCCACGCCCACGGTGTTTAAATTTACACTGTTTTCTTGTAAAAAACACATTGCTTGAGGAATATATAAAGTTTCGTTCTAATATATTTAATAATTATGCATATGAACAAAAATGGAAAAAGTCAAAAATGCCTAGCCAGACCCAGTAGCCCGTTTCTGTATCTCTCGTATCGTAAAACTTCCCGCATGAAACAAGTAAATTATGACAAAAACAGTGCAATATGAAACAAAAAATGGTTTTTCTCACATAAGTGTTTCTGCATCTTTACTTTGCGAGAATTATCTGTCATTTAAATAATTTTCCAGCAATTATTGGAAGGATGTGAGAAAAAGTGTTTCTGTAACAATATTTTGGGAAAAGTTTCTCACAAGAACTTTCAAAATAAGTCAGATTTAAAAATGATGCGAGAAAAATAAAATTTCAAAAAATGGAGCCCAAATTATCCGAAAAAATAATTATGTATACATGTACTTATGTGCATATGAACATGTATTATTTTGTTTTAATTTGAAATGAAAGATGAAAATATGTTAATAAAACGCAATTGTTATATACTGTTATTTTAATTTTTTTAGCCTTTCATTGTTTTCGTTTAATGCAGGGCTGGCAGCTAAATTTGTGAAAAAAAACCGTTCATTTCCTAAGAAAATATTAAAAAAATTGCATTTTTTATTTTAAAAAATCTGACAATTTAAAATTAATTTTGACAAATTTTGTTCGATTTTTATTAAAACATTTACAAAAAAAATATATAGTTAAAGTTCATGGGTTAAAAGTTCATTTTATACATACTTAAGTATGTATGCTGAGGTCTATTTTCATAAAATTATTTATTTTATTTATTCTTTAATCCGGGAACAATTTAAAATTTCAAATTGTTATTATCATATTGATCTATCATACTGAACTAAAAATAACATTTTTGGCCAAAAAAGTTAATAGTTAAATGTTTAGATCACACAAGCATGTATTAGATAATTACGGGAATAAAAATTAAGCAGTTTTCCTGCGAAATTTTGCTTCTGCCGAGACATTTTTAGCGAACAGACAAATAATTGCGAGGGCAATTTTCTCAATAGGGATACTCGTAAATATAAAAATTTAAGATGCCTTTTTTCTAAAGATATCTTTTTTTACTAAAAAAAATCGGCAACAAAAAATCGTCAAAGTTGAGATAAATTATCAAATCTGCCAGCCCTTTCTTATTTTATCTATTTCTTTCATTGACGTTTCACTTGCATTTGACACTTAAAAACTGGAAATATTCCAGTTAAAACAACGTCTGTGTTGTCTGTTTTCGCATTCAAATACAGAAACACTTTTTTCTCACAAATCGAGAACCGATGGAATTTTTTGTTTCACACTTCAGGTGAGAAGTTGTACGATGCGAGAAACACGGAAACGAGCTACAGATATACTATGTAAAATTTGTAATTATAAACTTTAATTTTGCAAGAAAATAAAAGACGTCATACAGAAATCTTTAATTTTATATTCTTTTAGCTATCTGGCAGAAAACCATAATAATGTCGGCTCACACATCATAATTTCTTATGTCTTTTTCATTAGATTTCTGTCACATATCCTTTAGAAGTTCTGACAAAAAAAAAAAACAGAATTTCCCACGGCCACTGTTGCCGGAAGTGCAGATTTATCTGCATTTTGCAGATTTTATTTAAAATAAAATAATCTTAATTAAAATAAAAATAAAGTAATCTAAACAATACAAATAAAATGTATTCATCTTATTTTAAGTACATTCTGGGTATAATGAAGCGACTGAAATCCACAATCTATATATCCAAATGAATAAAAAAAATAATAAAAATAGTTAGTAATGAGCCACTTTTTAAAAGAAAATTTGACACAAAATGATTAAATCTCTTCTGTAGATTACAAAAATTATATGAATTTTCTAGTTTATCTAGGCATTTATGAAAACTCTGGAAATTAAAAGTCTAAATTTAATAACAAGTAATTTGTTTAATAAGGAAGAAATAACTTTAATATGTTTTTGGAAAAAAAATCTGAAATCAAACGCGCTGGTTCCGACTATCATTTTCCTACTCTTACTTAATTTGTTCGGAATATACTGATTTTTCCACATTTATTGGCAAACGTCAAGAGAATACTTAGTGATCAATCTAATTTTAAACTTTTAGTTTGGTTAAAAATCAAAAATTGTTTAAACATATATAATAGCTGTAATGCGATGAATTTAACTATTGTTTTCCAATTATTTTAAAAGCGGATCAGGGATTATATATGGCTAAAGTTAAGTATTTGACACTTTAATAACACAGTACAACACATGATTTCGGGACTCAATTCTGATAATTGTTTATGAAAGTAGACCCAAAAAAGAAGAACTTCTGCATCATTAGTTTGGTCAGGGTACATCAAATAATAATTTAAAATTAATTTGAAGTTAGTAAGTATCGAATAGGGGAATTTGTCACGTTTTAGGCTCTTTTCTTTGTCATAACTCGAGAACCACTAGTCCGAATAAGCTGAAACAAATTTAAAAAAAATTAAGAATTACAATTCCTTTAATCTGTTCATAAAATCTTTCGTTACATAAGCAACAGTTTCGCAGTTCTAAATAAATGTATGAAGAAAAAAAAAATTTTTTTGCCCAAGAAATTGAAATTTTCTATTTTTAATTCATAAAAAATCCAAAACGGTAAAAAAGTGTCATGTCCTATTACTTTCACGTAAAGTCGCATAACAAAATGAGACATAAATCATGAAAATCGATGAACGCGTTTTTTTTTTGTTATTTATTTGGAAAAAATATTTACATTAATATCAGCCAGTTGGAATTTTAAATACAAATGATGCACCAGTTACTTAAGTTTTACGCATAACACTCTGCATTTTCTAAATTTTGTGGACTTTTTAAAAAACCGCATAAGTTTTAGTTTAAATAATTTCCACATTGGTTAACATGCAAAGACTTATTATCCCCAAAAATCAGCTGCAGCTTAAATTTTTTCACAAATATTTTTCGCTAATATCAATCTTTTTATAGTGTAAACTTTTTCAAATGCATCTTATTTGGTTTTATAATATTTATATGACTTTTTTCATCCATTTATAACTTTTAGAAAAATTTGCAAAATTATACCAAAAATGTTTGTAATACTTTCGAATTAAAAACACGCAAGAAATTAGAGTCGGTCAAGCCCGCCATATAATACCCTACACGACAGTATTTAGAGAAAAAGGTTCGAGGGTTTACCCTTTTTGGAATGTATGGGCAATCATGAAACCGCCAAAACAAAATGATGTTTTGAGGTCAAGATTAATGACCAATCTTCTCAAAATTGAGACGACTAGTAGCAATCGTTTTAGCCAAATTTTATGTCAATACCAATATTATTACGGAAGCTATGACATTAAAATAATTTTTCGGGAGCAATCTTTGTGAGGGAGCTTTGGTCAAATATTAACCTATTCCAATAAAATTTGGTTAAATGATTTAGATTGCAATGAAATAAGTTTGGACAAAATTTAATTTAAAGACCAACATAATAAGATGGTTTATGGGCGCCTAGACTCTATTCCGGGAAGAAGAATTATGGACAGATTCTCACTATAGAACATATGTACCAAATTTCATATATGTGACTTCTCCGAGAAAAGGTACCTAGTGTGTCAAAAAACGGGTTCTGACTTAAGAGTGGATTCTGGTACCTAAAAGGGTGTAGAATAAGATGAAATGAGTTAGATTTCTGGTAAAAATAACTAACCCTTACTAACCATACCAAATCGCATCTCCCAACTGAAGGTGTGTTCACAGTGATAATGCGTTATGAAACTTTAAATGCGTTTTTCTCAAAACTTAATTTTCACACATTAGGTTGCGTCTAGGACCAATATACATTTAAGGAAAATTTAAAAAAAACCTCCTCAATATTGGTTTTCAAAATAATTTGTCCGAGTACATACATTTATTTCCTTAAATCACAAGGTATTTATGTATATTCAATAAAATTGGGAAGAAAATAGTGAAGTGAGCAATAAAGTGCAAATCAAATTAAAAAATAAAAAGTGAAAAGAAAACAGTATACATCACAAGAGTATCCACACAATTAATCGTTGTTCGATTAATCGGGGAAATTTTTCGCCATTATTTGATCGAATAACTAAAATATCCAATTTCAAAAAATGAATAACTCGAACTATTTATGTCAATTAATCGATTAGTATTAATTTCTAAGAAAATTCTACTTTCTTAATATGAAAATATTTTTTTTAGATTTCTAACTAATTAAATACCTAGCGAATAAATAACATGTTGTTATATTCTGTATCAATTGTGTTACACGTACTTCTGAACATATTGAGTCTCTTTTTCGATGTAATAAATGATTAAGGTCTTATTCCATACGTAAGAATTTTCGTACTAAAATATCGCTTTTTCATGTATTTAGTTTTACGTTTATTGTAAAAAAATTAATTATTATTTATAAATGTGTGAACGATGCACTGTAAGATTATGGGTTACCTGTTTTGTTCAAAGTTTTTAATATTGCCCCTCGTTTTAAACCCTAAATTTTCTGAAATTTTCTTGGAAAATGGCAACCATGAAAACTTTAGTAAAAAAAAGCAATATTTTAGTTGACTTTGAGAGCTTTATAAAATCAATCCTACCCGGTGAATATTCGGTTCACTGCCTGGCCACTCATCGTCAGGAATTAACTCGTTTGTTGTAAATATTTCTTGTTTGCTATGAAGAGTTCTTGGAAAAGCCTTAGAACACAAAAATCCCAGCGAAAGATATCAGCACTAAATATATGTCGGGATATACAACATATTTTCAATGTATATCATGTATAGAAGGCTTAGCTGATACAATCAAAAACAAAAACGCGGCATC
The DNA here is from genome assembly GCA_943735925.1 of Pollenia amentaria. Taxonomy (NCBI): domain Eukaryota; kingdom Metazoa; phylum Arthropoda; class Insecta; order Diptera; family Polleniidae; genus Pollenia; species Pollenia amentaria. Next base: position 101,378,170 of record OX031006.1, on the reverse strand, counting down.
ATCCAACAAACTCCTGTGATACCGAAACATTTTCCGGCGATTATTCGTCTTGGTCAACTTTTCGTGATATGTTTATGGCCATGTAAAGAACAATTCTCACGGGAGCAATTTGTAAATGAAAATGTATTATTTGTTGCAAAAAATCTAGGGTGAAGCTTGTGATAAAATTCGTACATGTCCTTTAACAAACGAAGGTTTCGATATGGCTTGGCAGAATTTCGTTGACCGGTACGAGAATAAAAGAGTCCTTGTTAACACCCAACTTAAAACCCTTTTAAACCTTCCTTCAGGTGAAAAAAGGTCCGGTCCTTCAATTAAAGGATTACAAAGGACAATTAATGATTGTATTGTGAATTTGTCTTTATTGGGTATAGAAACTCAGAACTGGGACACTATTTTTGTATTTATATGCTCAACCCAATTACCTAAAGTCACTCTCGGACTTTGAGAGCGGTCCCAGGGACCTAATTCCAGTTTAACTATATGGAATAACTTGGATAAGTTTCTGACTACGAGATATGTTACATTAGAATCTGTTTCCGATATTAAAGGCGCACATAATAATTCAAAATGGATTTTCCTAGTAATAATGTAAAGATGACTCAAGTAGTAAAGAAAAGTAAAAGTTTTTGGACAACTTTAACGGCCAAATTACCGCCAAGAAAATGCTTGCCTTGTACCGAAAATCAGAGGTGTTGTACAAATTATTAAGATACTCCACACGAGCTTAGAAAGTGCCAAAGTTCTTACATATGTTACATATGTAAACAAACGCATCATTCGTTGCTGCATCGATTCAGAGACAAATAACGGGTGATTCAAGTAGAGATACTTTTTTCAATAGCCTTTTTTGACAGATCACGTGTGAGTCGTGTCATGCTGTCATGTTACTTTTGTTAAGTATTGCTTGGCATTTCATAATGGAAAGACTTACGCCTGAACAACGTTTACAAATCGTTCAACTTTTTTACGAAAATTCACGTTCTGTGAGGAATGTGTTTCGTGCACTTCGCTCAACTTATGGTCAACATAATCAGCCTACTGATCGTACTATTCGCAACCAATACCCATTTTGAGACCCAGCATTCCTTATTGGATATTATTCGACCGAATAGACCACGCCCTGCACGCTGTGAAGAAAATATAGTGGCCGTAACTGAGAGTCTACACGAAGACCGTGGTGAGTCGATTCGGCACCGTTTTCAGCAACTCGGGCCGATGATACCAATGTTCTTTCAAATGATAATCAACATTCCACATTAAATTTGAATTTTTTGTGTTTTTTCTTTAGAAAAATGTAGGAAACCTCGAAATGGATCACGCTTTACTTCAGATTCTCGAAACTCTCGGCCTTTGGTCAATACCCCTTTGGTACCACTTTAAACCGAGTTGATAATGATGAGAGACCGTCAAGATCTGCCGCGGCTTGTTCTCTTCTAAATTTTGCCACCCGGTTCCAGACTTAACTTTATTCAACAGTTTTGTGAGGAACCACAGTGATTGAGATTTTATTGAGAAATGTAAGGCGCTCGGCAAGAGCTTTAATTGACCCGGCCTCTCAGGCCACATTTATCTCTCGCAAGCTTCAGAGCCCCTAACGACATTTTCTCACCCACTGCTTCTATTGTAGGCCGGAACGGCGGTAGCTGAAAACACAACGAAGATTTGCATTATCTCGCTCGGATCTTCGTTCGATCCAAAATTTGAATTGAGAACCGAAGCGTATGTTGTGGAAAAGCTGGTGAACTTTTTCGATTTTAATTATGAGTTACCTGAGGGCCATTTAATTACTCATTTGCTAATTGCTGGATTCTTACTGGGAAAGTTCCTCAAAGGCACCCTAGAAGCTCCGTTGTTTACCTTTTTTAATCATTTAAATTTAAATGAAAGAATTGCTCGTTTTTGGAAAATAGAAGAGGTGCCTAAGGCTAAAGTTAAACATGCTCAACAATTTTATACCCATAGGCCATAGTGTCAAGAGAATCTTCTATTTAAAAAATTACAATTTAATTCAGAAAATTCACATCATTATTTATTTATTCCTTTTTACTCTTATAAGAACTATTTAGTAATTACAATAAGAACTTAAATATTTATTTAAAAGTCAACTAATTACTATAATTTATATCACACATCTACTAATTACATCCTTCTACAACATTTCTGTTATTAAAGTGAAGACTTTCGAAGTATATTTTAAACATTAATAAGTAACTTTTTGATATGTTCATACACAAACATACAGATGTTCATTTGTTTGTAATTTCCTGATAATTTAATTTTAACAAATGTTGAAATGCAATACAACAACATTAATAACAAAATTTGTTGGTTGTATATAACAATAAACATTAATTTTTCTGAACAAAAGTTATAAATAAATGATTGAACACTGCAATCTCTGCCTGTGGACATTTTCTTGCAATCAATTAAGTTAAATGTTTTCAAACCCTACATCGTCATAGATGGGGAGGGTATATTGAGTAGGTGCTGATGTGTGTAACACAAATTGAGTTTTACCTCTTAGTAGGGATGCCAAACGGGAAATCCGGAAATCCCGGAATTTTTCGGGATTGATAAATTCCGAATCCCGGGATTTCTTTTTATACGTCCCGGGATTTTTAACATATCAACTTTTATATACAAAACTGTTCGTTTTTATTGAATTTTTATACCATATACAAAAAAATGATTAAAATTTATATTTGAGTTATATTTTTTATGCAAATAATTCTTATTTGTGAGTTTAATTTTTGTTTTTGGCACACAACGAGTATTTAAAATTTAAAATTTTTAGTTTGATATATGACGACTATTTCTCGATTTTTGTATATTGCTTAATAAAAACCATTATTTTAAGTAGAAACGATAGTTGAAGACACATCTCAAGCCTTTTCTACAATTACGTTTAGCAGTTCAGCTTTGGCTTAAGACATAATACCAAAATAAAAATCATTATTTTTATGCAAAATATAGAAATCAAGAAATAATTGTTATATATCAAGCAAAAAATAAAAATTATTCACGATCCAATTAAAGTTTAATTCAGAAACTAAAGAATAAAAGAGGATATAATTATAACAATAAAGTCGTAATATTGATGAAATAGCTCATATTCCTATTATTTAAGCTTGAAATCTGTTTTAAGAAACATTTGTATAACCATTTTGTTTTAAAATAAATTTCAAACGTACTTAAGTTATCTATATATATAAAAATAAGTCCGTATATGTACGTCGCCGAACTAATCATAAACGCGTCGTGCGATTTCAACCAAACTTATACACTACGGAGGCAGTGGCCCATATATGGTTTATATGAAGTTTGGTTGAAATTTTCGGTCTGGGGGCGGAGGGGCGTGGCAAAATCCATAACTTGAGAACGGCTTGACCGATTTGAACGATTTTTTCTTTAAAATGATCGCCATGGTCCAACTTAGGCTTTTACGGAAAGAAAATTTTGCCCCGCCCACTTTTACGCCCACTTTTTTTGATTTACCTACAATCAGAAAACGGCTCCATCGAGTTGACTAATTTTTCTTTCAAATGTTCGTATTAATCAACTTTAAGTTTTCATCGAAAGAAAAATTTATCACGCCTACTTTTACGCCCACTTTTTCTATTAAGCGCATAACTGGAGAACGGCATGACCGATTCCAACGATTTACCATTTGAATTCAAGCGGCTCCAATTCCCTTTGCGTCTTGCCTTTGCTATTACCATCAACAAAGCACAAGGCCAATCATTGACTATTGCTGGCTTAAAAGGTCATGAACAATTTGATCGAAGCAACAATTTTAAAGGGGAAGTTTAAAGTTGAAGATGTATTGATTCCACGAATTCCAATGATTCCATCAGATTTACCTTTTGAATTCAAAAGACTACAGTTTCCAATACGTCTTGCATTTGCTATTACAATAAATAAAGCTCAAGGGCAATCGTTGGAATTGTGCGGAATTGATTTAGAGTATCCTTCCTTTTCACACGGCCAGTTATATGTTTCGTGCTCACGTGTTGGCAAGCCTTCAGTTCTCTTTATCTACACAACAACTCATGGTAAAACCAAAAATGTTGTCTACTAAAGAGCTCTAAGATAGTTTAAGTGATACATAGTCTAAGATTGTAAGAAACTAGAATTAAAAGTTGAATAATAGGGAACAAAACCAACTTTATTAAAAACAAGTGTGTTTCTTTTCTTATTTTGTTTTGCCGTGCGAAGCAGGCAACGGGACCGCTAGTTGATTATGAATCTCGCCCTCACCCTGGAGCTGTACTGCACTGCAGTCGACATAGTTTTACAGTTTTTAACTCAGCTATCGAGATCGATGAGGGACTACACTTTGCAGTGTATTAATGTCGTCACAACTTATTTCACATTAAAAATTGAACTGCTGTCATAAAACCGAAATGAATTGATCTTGAAAAACTAAGAGATATTTTTGTAAGCTTTTTCAGAATCTAATCAGTTTGATCATGGGTGAGGCCAGTGTTATAAACATATGTATAAAATAAATTATTTTGTTGTTTTCATTTTTAAAAATTTGTTACGTTTATAAAACCTTTTGAATATTCAAAAAATAAAAAAAAGTAGGATCTTAAAAAGCACATTGATCCCGAAATCCCGGAAAATCCCTGGATCCCGAAAACCCGGGATTTTAAGATATCAGTACCGATTGGCATCCCTACCTCTTAGAGTACCGATCGACATAAGACTTCGTATACAAAACTCGCAGGCGATAATTTGATAAAAATTGGTCCATATCTTCTACGGCTTCCAATCGGGATTAGTTTTTCCGAATCCCAGGATTTTCGGGATATTTTGAATCCCGGGATTCACGGGATTATTAAAAGTTTTTGGGATTTTTAGAGATTTCTTAAAATATTTTTTTATTAAAAGATTTTGTTTGTTGTGCTTAATGCTAGGAACACAACTGGGGCGAACGACGAATTTTTGGCCGCGAATATTCGTCGCCAAAAATAAAAGACGTTTGTGTATATGAAAATGCAAACAATCAGGGCGCCGGCGAAAAATAGCCAGACGCGGCGAACTTTAAATAGATTTAATTCTATTTCATACGCCGCACAGTGGCGCCCGTAGAGCAAGCGAGGTTGCAAAAATCAAAATTTTCATGAATGCCGACGAAGTTTTGAATAAACCCATGTTATAGGAAACTTTTCAACGATTTCAAATATGCCACTCTTAATAATATCACATTTTTAGTTTAGAAGATATAACCGTTCAAAGTTGACCGACTTTCGGTTTTCAAAAAAACACACAATTTTTAGTCAATTTGTTGCGATTTCAGGTGTAATATCACGAAAAATAGGTAACGAATCGCCTTATTTTTTGTTTGTATTGATTGATGTATTTATTAAATGTATAATGATAAAAAAAAATTAACTGTTTGCTTTGTGTTTCTCCTGGTAAATCACTATTTAAAAACTATCCGTTTTTTCACTATTTTTCAACTTTGACGGAAAATAAAAAAAAACTATATTTTTCTATATTTGCCATATTTGCAAAACCTGTTCTTTGATTATTTCTTTACATAATTCAAAAGGTTTTATCTGTCCGTACGTGCCCGTTTGGCTTCTAGAGGTAAAAAAGTTTAAAAAGACATGGTTGCAGAAATTGTATGGCGTCCATCCCTTATATGTTTTGACTGACAGTAGTTTGAAAAAAACTACTCATTGAAATTAGCAGGTACGTACCTCACATAAACAATACTTTGGCGTACAAATGGTCAGGAACAATATTGACTTATGGTCCCTACAGGTAGGCACAAATCTTATTTGGACACGTGCATAATATCAAAATTGCATTATTCAGCCTAAATCCATATGTATGCAGGGAAGAGGTAAATTTTTAGGCATGGTAGCATAAGCCTATATATTGCAAAATAAGCATAATGCCTGGATTAGTCTACGCCTGAAAGTTGGCGCAACAATTACTGAAACCATTTAACAATTTAAGTACTGAAAACATGGCGTTGTACAATTTAAAATTATTTGAACTGTTTAGAAAGTCAACCACACCAAAGTTTTTCACGGAAGTGAAAATTCTTCCTGAGAAGTTGACATTGATCAGCAAATGAGGCTGCGATGGATCATCCGGACAAAGCGTTTATAAGCAAAGGATATCTCCCGATGACGCTACAATATCGGACGGAAATATGTTTATGGCATCTGTTGTTCCTTTGCGGCTAAAATCGGATGATTCCCTACACTGGAAAAATCCACGTCCGTCATCAGTGCATTATTGCCGACCAATAATGTTTCAGTTTGCAAGGGAATCGGCAGAACTCATAAGGACTACGGTGAAGGACATTAAAGAACAAATAAGCAAGATTAAGCCTACAAAGCTGCAAATTGGAGAAGGAAATATATTGAATGCAATTACGAGTTCCACCTGACCATGGTTGACGGAAAAGTCGTAAACGAACTGACAGGAACAACCTCAACAATGTCATGCCCGATTTGCAAAAAGAGTCAGAAGAACTTTTTTCAATTCAATTCAATTTATTTCATATATAATATGTTACATCTCAATTTTATATAATTAGTTGTAAAGAGTTTAAGATTAGTAACTTTTTCTGCTTAATTATAACATATTTCAATTAGTTATCATATACATATATATAGACAGAATTATATTGGAGGTAAAAATTTAGCAAAAACCTATTTAAGCCCCTTTTTTCGTTTTATTTTTATATTTTTTTTATCGATTTTATATTATTATTTGTCAGAAGAACTTTGGTAATTTAAACGATTCTACAAATGAGGAGAATTACGAATATGGAATGTCACCATTGCACGCAAGGATAAGGTGTATGGAATTCTTGCTAAAACTGGCGTATACCCTACCACAAGAGGAAGAAAACTTCGATGAAAATACATCAATAAAGGATAAGGAAAAGATCAGAAAGAAGCAAATACAGGATGCTTTTTTTAAACAAGTTGGACTAAAAATAGACTGTCCCAAGCACGGATACGGTAACTCAAACGATGGAAACACTTCTAGGAGATTTTTTGAAAATGATGAGGCAGTAACTAGAATCATTGGAATTGACAATCAAATCGTGAAAAGATTGGGAACGATCTTGGATGTTTTAAACTGCAAAGAAAATGTCAATTCTACAAAATATGGAGAATATGCGTCGAAAACTGCATCTCTTCTAGCAGAAATGTATCCACAGAAGAAGTTGACCCCGACCGTCCATAAAATATTGGCGCATGGTAAAGATATAATTGAGTACCAGTCTTTGCCAATTGGAGAGCTTTCTGAAGAAGCACAGGAGTCTCTTAACAAATTTTATAAAAAATATAGATTGCAGAACACATTCAAAGCATCAAGGGTAAGGCAAAATGAGGACCTCTTCAACATGTTGGCAGCATCTTCCGATCCACTTATTTCTTCCCTGCGGCATGTGAAGTCACGAATAGAGTTACAAAATAATTATAGTTTAGAAATGGTTAGTCTTTTAGATATACCTTCTCTTACGAATTGTGATGAATATTTTACAGAAAATTGAAAAAATAAATTTAAAAAAAAAAATAATTTTTTTTTTAATTTGTTGGGTAATAATTTAAAACATAAAACCCTTAAGAAAAAAAATAAAAACAATCTAAAAATGTAAAAAAAATTTTTTTTAGTTACCATAAAATTGATTTTTCTACTAATTTTAACTTTGATAACCCATAAGTAGGCCCCTACAAAGCGTAGCACCCTTTCCAAACGCTCATTTCATAGGCTGAACAGTTATCTATCATATGCTGTTTAAACTGTTCAATTATCTTATTCGGTTCAAAAGATATGATTTTTGCAACGAAAAAACTCAAATGGCGCCACTGTGCGCCGGCGAACGACGAACAAATCAGTACTAGGTGACCATGTTTGGTTTTAGTTAAGAAGCAGTTTAGTAAATAAAGTTACTTTTTACTTTCATAATTGATTTTTTTATTGTATAACACATAAAATAAGTATACAAAGTATTTGGCTATAAAAATAGTTTTTAGTTGTGTTTTTGATTATGTTTTTATTTTTAAGCATTATTTTTTTGAATATGGTCACACTATTTCTCTCTCTTTGCACAAACAGTAATCAACTTTCTCAATTATAAAGGCTGCCAGCTATTCGTCGTCATTGTGCTTCATACGACGAATATACTCTGCGAATTTTTACGGAAAAATTAGTCGTGTAGGGCGAAATTCGTCGTTCGTCCCAGTTGTGTTCCTAGCATAATTCCCTTTTAAAATAATTGATAAAAAAAATACTGAAATTTATTGTTGGAGGATAAGCTGTTCCCATGCGCATTTCACTGGTTGCTTAGGCCAGATCATCTGGAAACGTTCTCCTAAATAATTTTAGAAAAGCCAAAGCTATCAGCAAACAAAACTACAGAGGGAATGAAAAATACCTACAAACACTCAAAAAGTCTTCTTTGCAACGATACCAAAGCTTAAACAAAATACCATGATCTGGCCTAAACAACCAGTGAAATGCGCATGGGAACAGCTTATCCTCCAACAATAAATTTCAGTATTTTTTTAATAATTATTTAAAAAGGGAATTAAGCACAACAAACAAAATCTTTTAATAAATAATAGTATTCCCAAAAACAACTTTGATAATAAAATATTTTTTTTTATTTCTACCCAATACATAGAAACTTTTTAAACTGTATTAATGCCCGTAATTTCTACAAATAGATATCTAGCTGTGTATAGATATCTATTGTGTGACGTATTTTAAAACCTATTTCTTACCTACGGGGTAAAGTGTAGTGTATTTTAAACCATCGATTTTCGATAGTTAATTCACGTGGGCCAATTTAACGTTGAAATTGACAAAAAAGTGTTACTGGATAAGTAAAGATAACTGTTAGGTACGAACACGACCAGATATCTGTTAGTAGAAATTACGGGCATAAAAACAACTTAATTTTCCAGTTAAAATATATATATCATGCACATATTTCATTTATTTGTAAAATATAAAAAAAAAACAACAAAAAAAACAAACGTAAATTATTAATTGATTCATAAAGATCATGTAGTGAAATACGTAACAAAAACATAAAAATCTTATTTTTATCCATATTTGATTATTGATATAAAAAATTACAGTATTTCCAAATGTATACTAAAATTTTTCAAATGTAATTTAAAAAAATGTGCTCAAGAAAACATTTAGATAATTTTCAAATACAACACAAATAAAATTGGAAATTTTAAAAATACAATTGGGCAAATTTTAAAATAGATTTGAATAATTTCAAAATACATATGGGCGATTTTTAAATATATTTTGAAAAAATATTTCAAAATATTTGACATACAATTGGAAATAATGTTGTGCAAACTTTTTAAGTCGTGTACTTAAAACTAAGATGAGAATAATACATCTCATGATTTCAAGATGCTTCTTTAGAATATTAAAGCATCCAATGTTGTATCTGATGAAACTCTTGTCGGTTTTTTTTTTTGATTTGTGTTCCACAAAAAATCATAATTTAATTATAAAAAAATCGTTTACACTTAATTAATAAATATTTTTTGTACACAAAATACTTTCTGTCATTTACAAATTGTATTGTAATTATTTTTGTTTTGGTATATGTATTTTGTTTACTTTTTAAAAACAGGGTGTATCAAAAACTAATCCTAAAAATCCGGGGATTTCCGGGATGGGAATTTCCCGATTGGAAGCCCTAATATCTACGCTTTTTTTCGGTCCACATCCGTTCGACTAAAATAACTTTTGTTTATAAAACTTAACGCTACAGAAAAACTTTATGTTAGTGGGTCTATAACTTCCCAGATGTTCCAAATAGCGACTGATATGGTTATGTTTCACCGACTATACTTTCTTACTTGTTGCAACAAAACTGTAATTAATTGAATGAATGTACGAATATTATTGTATATTTCCCTCGAATTATTGTATTACACAAACATTTTCCAGTATGTTTATACATAACATAATACATACATTACATATACATTATTTAGCAAATAAATTACAGTGTACAAAACTAAAAAATGCAAGTAAGAAAATATAGTTAGCCAAGGCCGAACACATGATACCCCACACCACAGTGCTTAAAAACAAATTTTCGAGAGTGTATGAAGTTTGGGACCCATAAGCAATCTTGGATCTGCCATAACAAATTTATGTTATAAAGTTAAGATTTATGTAAAAGTTATAGGGTTATAGAGCCTATATCATCCCCAGCTCAGACGTTGGTCCTTGGATGAAACAAAAAGACTTTTAAGCTTCGGTGCCCTCTACCGGTTTTTCACAATCGGGTAATTATGAACCGAAAACGATAGTTAAAGGGACCGCAAAACTGAAGAAAAAAATGTATAATCAAATAAAATCAAATGACTACATTTATGTATTTGTTATACTGCAAAGAATTCTTCAAGAAGACGAATTGCATTTTACAATAGCATTTAACGAATTTAATTTATCTAAACTTTATTTCCATACACCACAACGAAATCTAGTACTTACCAGATATTGAGCAAAATCTTGATGTTTTTGAGTAGATTTCCAATACAAAACCAAATCTACTTCGTGGCTAGATTTTGACAAAATCTACTCAAAATTTAGTTTTTCATATAGTACTAAAAAATAATTCCCTGCACAAGAAAATATTACAAAACAATAATGGCGACTTGTTGAAACTGTTAAAAATGTTTAATAAATGTGAAAAAATAGTAACAAATGGAAAAACAAATAAAATTGATCAAATAAATAAAGTTTTTTATAAACTAGCCAAACCAAGTGCGGTTCGCTACCCTCACTAAAAAACAAGAATTTTTTTTTAATAAGAGTTTGAATACTCTTCCTTTACCATTCACCAGGTACACAGAAACCTTTGTCCACAATAAGGCCCACTTTTTTTTACAGATTTTGTGCATCTATTGCGAAGCTATTTGTTCCAAATTCGTAAATTATAGCTGTTGACCTTCTCTAGATATACAGCATTCTGGTTTGCGCCACGCCCACTTCTCCATTTTTTTTACATATGATGTGTATTGATAACCATTCTATATGTACGATTTCACTTACAGGTATTCAGATATACAGAATTCTATTTTGTGTCACGCCCACTTATCTCATCGCGGCCACATTTTGACTGATGTTGCGTATTGATTACCAACCTGTTTGTAACAAAAACTTTAGCTGCTACCGTCCTCATGATATGCAGAAAACTCTTTTGCCTTTGAATAACAGGTACTACGCTCACTTATCTACTCACACCTACTTTTTGACAGCTGTTGTGTATTGATAGCCCACCTATGTGTACCAAAGTTGGAAAATGATTATCTTACCATTCTTAAAATATAAATAAATCTATTTGATACCACCCCCAGTTATCCAATTCCGCCCAAATTCAGAAATAATGTATTGATAACCAAGATGCTTGTAACAAATTTGGAAACTGAAGCTCTTGCCGTTCTCCAGATAAACAGGAATCTAAATTGTCTTTGTATGGAAGGTGCCACGCCCATTTGAAATTTAAAAAAATGTATCCTAAAGCTCCTTCAAGACCATCACTAATATACCGTAAAAGTTTTATAAATATCGGTTTAGGGGCATAGGCGACATTCATTTATATATATATATATATAGATGGTCGGAGTTATTCTTTCGAATTATTTCTGCACACCTTACTCTAGTTATTCGTGTTCCTTTTTACGCGTTTTGGTTGTAACTTGTTGTTTCTCGCAAATTATTACACGCTCTCTTGAATCACATTGACCAATTCTTAAAAGATGCGCAAGAATTTTTTCGTTGTTGAATAGATTTAATATTCTCATGGGAATTATTTTGTTACAAGTGTCCCTATTACTGCAACACCTTTCATATCTGCTACCTTTACGACCCACAAACTGCATGAATTTTTAAATATCTACCATCTTTTTAAACAATAATTAATGCATTTAAATATTAACTGAACGATTTCTGCCGAGCCATAAAACAAAAAAGCGACAAGAGAGAGTAAAAATAAACTGTATTTTAAAAGAATACCTTTGCAATGATGTGCGAATGTAAAGGATCACTTGTTAAAGAAGAGTATTATTAAGTTAAATAATAAAATTAAGGAGGCAACTGGAATGTTGGAAAACGGAGCATTAACAGTTGCAACATTCTTCTATCGAAAGACTTAAGCCTATAGTACACGGCATGTAAAAAGACACATGAGCATGTGGTATTTTTGACGTCATCACACAACACGCAATGTTTATTGTGGCTTTGCATTGACGTCAAAATTACGTCAGAACCACATGCGCATGTGTCTTTTTACATGCCGTGTACTATAGGCTTTACGAAAAGATTTAAAATTGTTACAACATGGTTCAAAACTTAATTTACCCACAGACGAGGCAACATTTGTCGAAACATGGGCATGTTTTACTAAATGTTGCTACGTTTTCGATATTCTATGTTTCAAACAACAATGTTTCATCTTCTGTGGCATTGTTGACTGTTGTTTCTTTCTCATTTTGTTGAGAGCAGTTGCTGAGTGAGGTGCCTTTGCAACTCTCGGAGAAAATAATATGAAGAAAGAAATCGGAAAATGGCAACAATTGCAAATTGTGAGAGTTGGAAAACAATTATAATTGAATATAAAATTTTTTCAAATTTATGGGACATAAAATATAAAAAAACAAAATAAATAAAGACTATTTTTTTTTTTGTTTTGTAGTGGTACTCGTATATTCACAAAACACGCAATACTAATGTTTCGTTTTTAGTGTCATCGTCTGTGGTAAAAACTGAAACATAAGTAGTAACACGTGTTTCGACAAATGTTGCATCGTCTGTGGGTACCATAATATTTATAAAGAATGCTTTTTACAATGCAGACATTTAAAGGTATGTGACGAATGTCATCTGAAATAAATGACAAAAGTAGTTTTTCAAAGGTTATCATAATTATTTATAAATTCAAGACTCAATTCAAGTTGGCTTATAAAATTTAAAAATAAAATACCTTCTCCAGGTTTTTGAGGTTTCTTGTTCGGTATGGTTAATTTAATGGTAAAACCAATACGTACCGGTATAAATGTGTCTTAACCGGCAAACTGATATAGATAATTAAAATACCTTTAGCCACATAGGTACCGACAATATTCTCGTCTTCCAACCTTGAAAACAAGTTAAAAAATAACTCATAATTTGGTTTAAAAATAAAAATCGGATTAAACTATTATTTTATAATTTTTATGAGAAGTTGAAAAATATACTGTCCCCTTATTATTTAGCTTCTAGCCGAAATATTAGTGACAGAACTTTTTATGTGCTTCTTAAAAAACTAAGTAAAAGTGATATATTCGGCTGGGCCGAATCTGTAATACCCTCCACCAAGAGTTCGCATATTTCAGGAATGGGCATGGTATCTATAGAATAAAAGCCAAACTTTATACAACCTAATGTCACTGCATTATATTTTGCCTTATTGGCTTTAAGATAGAGTTGTAAAGTAGAAGTTTGCAATCGATACTAAGTACAGAATTTCTTCCAATACGCCAACTAATTTGAATTGTTGTTTCATTTGAGTTAATTTTGCTTCTATGTGCCATTTCCACGTTAAACGCCGATCTAGATGTGTACCGAGGTATTGTAATTGCGAGTGTTGGGGTATTATTTGAATATTGATTTTAACAGGGGGGCATGTTTCCCGACGCAATGTGAATGTTATATATGCGCATATTTGCTCGTTGATCTTTACCCTAAGTTGTTTTAACCACTTTTTGAATTCAAATATATGATTCTGTAAGTAACGTGATGCTTCATGACAGTTTTCGCGTACGCTTAGAAACGCTATGTTATCCGCAAATGCTGAAGTTTGGGAGCAGTTGTTTGTTGGATTGTCCGAAGTTTAAATTAAATATACTAGAGGGCCCAGGATGCTGCCTTGTGAGACTCCAGCGTTAATATGCTGAGGAGAACTACAAAAATCGTCTTCTTTAATAATACATTTACGACCGACTAAGTAGCTTTCTAACAGCTTGTGTCTGTTTGCTGGTTAGGTTTGCTTTAATTTATGTGATAAGCCTTCATGCCAGACTTTATCAAAAGTGCAGAGCAATATTTTATTTTCTTTAAAGGCTTTTCTTATGACATTAACTATACTTTTATTTTCATTTAAAATCGGCGTTAATTTTGACACTAGCAGTTTCTAAAATAGCTTTGAAATATAAGATTATAAGCTAATAGGCCTGCATGACTCAACTTTTGTGTGATCCTTTCCTGGCTTTGGTACTAAGGAAACCTTCCATTCTTAAGGGTAGTATGGAAGGCGTAAAATAGCATTAAAAATAAAAATAATAACTTTCTTTGCTATACTTGGTAGCTCCAAAAGCAGAGGAACGAAATTGTGCTTAGTCTAGAAAAAGAGCATAAAACCAACGAATGCAAACGTAAACAAAACAATACAATGCCACACATGCAAAGCTTTCAATGTAGTGGTGCCCATACCTGCTGAACTTATCAATACCGGGTGGGTTTTTGGTGTTTAAATCATAATTAGTCGTTTAGATTTCTCTTATTTTTAATCTAACAGGCGCGCCTAGGCGGTAACTCGACTACTATATCTTGAGATTAATATGGGGTAAATATCTTTTTCAAATAATTAACAAACCTTTTTCCTTTTTCAATATCATTTCTAACCCAGCTTCCATTCAGATTTCTTAATGGTGGCTTAGAGATGACTGGTCTATTGAGATTTCTAGCTGCACGCCATAATGAGTAGTCTGATTGTGGAATTGCATCGAGTTCCCTAAGGGAAGCCGTTTTATGAGACTGCAGCCTTTTGATGCACTCTTTTAATAATGCTTAAGTTGAGGGAATCTGTGCAATTACCACTCTCTTTGAACTCTCCTTTTTTCAGTCAAGAGACGCTCGACATCTGTAGAATAATATTTATTATTTTTGAGTTTTTTGGGCGTTATGCTGGAATGATGAGCAGCTAATTTAAGATAACTGTCAAAATTTAAAATAGAAAGATCCACATTCTCCGGTGTACTAAGCGGGATATTTTCAGTGCAGTGGGTACTGAGATATTTTTCATATTTTTTTCCAATTTATTTTTGTGGCTGACGTCACCAAATAACCAGATGGAGATACATTTATATTATGGTTTGTTATTCGAGTTGTAAAAAACCAGCCAATTGTAGGGGTATGTACGAATAGGTAAACTCACTGTTTATTGCTGTTGCTTTGTTGAAGCTTTGTTATTGTTACAAGTAAGATCTGAGCGTTTAAAATTCTTAATCACTTGATGGTCTTACTTGTATAATATTTTAAGCTTTTCTAAAGTCTTTGGAAAACGTTTCATGACGAGCTCCCCTAAGCAGCCAGCGAAATGCGCATAGAAACAAGGTTTCCCCCAACAATAAATTTCAGTGGGCTTATCCAAAATAATAATTGGAAATTTTGCACCTCAAGAGAAATCTTATTAATAATAAATTTCCAGTCATTTAAAATGAATGGCTGAATACGGTCACCAAGCGGAAGTAGCTTACTTGCCCTGCCACGGGACAGTGTTACAAATCTCCTGGACAGTCTTAACGTCCATGTGTGAAGGAATCCACGGTCGGACCATTTTTGTATATTGGCCCTAATGTGACCGACTAAGACGCCAAGAACGGCTCAGGGCCTATGAATAGACGGCGAGCACCCCTGTTTGCCAAGCAATCAACCCTTTCGTTGCCCGCATGACCCTCATTGCGGGCACCCAACACAAATTCAAGTCATTGTGTTTTCCTAACTCGCTGAGATACGTAAGAGAGTCAATGACTAACCTGGACTTCACCTTCAATGAAGATAGTGTTCTAAGAGTGGCTTGATAACCGACATTATAAATAATCTCAAGCTCTTTGCCATTCTCCTCTGATACGCCCCAGCGGATATGAGGATAGCGTAAATCTCTGCCTGAAAGATCGAAGGGTGTTTGTCCATTGGCAAGCCGCTTTTGAAACTCAAGCCTATAATACTCGCCCAGTATCACCATTCGCCTGTTTCGATCCGTCGGTGAACCAAACCGGGTCCGCGCAACCGTGCCACCAGGATTAGCCCTCCCATTGGTCCCTGTCAGGTATACAAACATTAAAATTCATATTCAATACCAGACTAGGCAGCATATGATCACCAACCACAATAGATGGATCATTCCTAAGAATCTCAAGGATCCGCACGTGACCCACAAAGTCACCCTTGTTGTACTCAGAAATGCGCGGCATCCTGCAAACACACCTGCAGGCCTCCTCATTTATAGATATGTGTAACGGAGCAATGAGCAGGATAGCTCCTAAAGCTAGAGTGGGGCAGGTCCTCATCGCGCCCGTGATCGATACGCAGATCAGGCGATAGACTTTATCGGGTATCACTCTAGCTTTGACCTGTGCGGCCTTAGTCTACCACGCTAGAGCGGAATAGGTCAATATTGGTTTGATTATCGTAACAAAAAACCAGAAGATCATTCTAGGCTTCAGCCTCCATGTCTTCCCGAAGAGTCTTTGGCATGCATATATTGTCCTTATTGCACTTCCGGTGGCATGGGCTGATCGAGCGTTCCAGTTGAGGGATCTATTCAAATTTAACCACGTTAGAGAATCCGATAACCGCACCGCACTAAGAACTACTTAAGGACCCAGAATATTCATACTTTATGGGGTCTCAGATCAATATTAAAAGGGTTTCACACGGAATGACAAACTTAGAATACCCTCATTTACCACAAGTGGTGATAAATTGCTTGTCATTACTATTTTCTTCGACTAAAAATTCTTAAAAAAAATTGTAAATCCCATTTAAATATTTATCTTTAATCAGGAAATTGCAATTTTTATTCCACAATATTTGAAATTATCTTTTTTTATAGAAATCTGCATTATATATTTATGTGTGCGTTTACAAAAATATTTTAAATATAATAAAGGTTTACAAAAATTCTTTGAAAATTTTCCTTAATAAAAGCTTGTTAAATTCTATAATCGTTTTTGAAAAGGAGGTTAATCTCTTGTATTCTTTTGTTAATAAAAAAAATTAATGTATCCAACTAAAGTCTAATTTTTTAAAAGTCGACAACCTCTCGCTGATTTAATTTTGGAAAGATCTATTTTCCTACAACTCGTTTTCTATTACAAGGCGTAGAGTTCGACGAAGTTAAGTATGTAGATGTTAACTATGAAGGAAATAAATGAAATAAACCAAAATCCTGCTCGTGTCAGTCTGTTTGTAAAACAGTTAAACATATTCTATTGTACACATTATCTATTTTAAACATTGAAGTGTTTGTGTGTTTCCAAGCATATCTAGCGATGTACTTAAATTGGAATGTAAGACAGTTTCTGTCAAATCACATACTACGCAGAGCTTTCAGAGAATTTAATCTTCTATTAAATGGGATATATAAGTAAAAAAAAAGCAGAAAGAAAACCAAAAAAAAAAAAACAACAGAGTTCAGAAAATTTCATGTATTAATACATAAAAAACATACATATATTTTAAGTATTTATTTAAATTGTCGATAGTGTACCCTATATGAGACTCATGGGCAATCATGGACCCACCAGAGAAAAACTTTAAAATTTGTAATATTATTAGGTAAATATTTATGTTAAAGCTCTTTGTGCCGAATATAATTGGGATATATTCATATATATGAGAACGTTAGGAGAAAAATTGTCCAAATTTCACATAGCTGGATTTTAAATACTAAAAATTTGTCAATTCGTTATTGCATAAGGGGGCATGGCACTTCCTAAATAAATACAAATTTGATGAATACTAGTAAATAGTTACAAAGTGCACTGACGTTTGAATTATGTAACTTCCTTTTCGAATCGCACCATGGCGAAGGACACATAAAATTCGGTATAGCCGAATATAGCACTCTAACTTGTTTTTTAATTAAATTTAGAATTATTTTATTAAGCAATTAAAAATATGTGTGTGACATCAATAATACAGTAAATTGAAATCATCTGCAGCTGTGCTGTCACCTTCTTAAATTAATAATCCACGTTTACCCAAGTATTTCTATGGAAGCTGTTTTTCCAGACAAATTCGACATGAGTGACTCGTGTTGGAAAAAACTCTCAAGAAAAAAATATTCTCCGGGCGAAAATATTGCTCCCCAACAATGGGTGAATTCAGCTTTAGTGTCCCAAGAGCTGGCATCACTGTACGCAATACACACAAACTCTGTTTGTTCTATGTGCGTGTTATATATAGCCTTTTCACACTTGTCAACATCTAAAATCTATCGTAAATTGGCAAAGGTCATTCCGTGTGAAACTTTTTTACTATACGAGTTCGTCTAGGACCCCAGAAAGTATATATATTCTGGCTCCTTGAGTAATTCTAAGTCGATTTAGCCATGTCCGTCTGTTGAAAACATGCTCACTTTCAAAAACGCAAACGAAAACAACAAACTTGGTCTCAAATTTCTTATAGTTATCCTAAGCAGTGGGATTGAAATCCAGCAACATCGGTTCAGTAGGATCAGAACTATGAATCAAAATGTGGAACCACCACCCTAAAAAAAATTGATAATTTTGATACAAAAACTTACATAAATGGTGGAATAATGCACGGAATGATATTTTGCATGAATTCGCTTTGTATGACTGCAAATCATATTGTTCAATGTTGTGAAGATCGGTCTATAATTGACCAAAGGCCAAAATAAACCCTGTTCGCAGAACTCTGCCTAGTACGCCTAAAACCGTAATAAACAACGCTATTATATTAAAATTTGGTACGTCACAGTTTTATAGGACGACAAATCACATTGTAAATGTTTTTGAAGATCGGTCCATAATTTACACTAGGCCCCATATAAACCCTCCTCCCTGAAACAGTATAGTACGCCTAAAACCGGAATAAATAATGCTATCATAATTAAATTCGGTACGGTACAGTTTTGTAGGACTAGAAATTAAACTGCCAAATTTCGTGAAGATTGGTCCATAATTTACCCTAGGCCCCATATAAACTCTACTCCCGGAAAACATTTTAGTACGCCTAAAACCGTAATAAATAACGTTATCATACTAAAATTTGGTAAATCACAGTTTTATAGGACCAGAAATCACATTGTACAATTTTTTAAAGATCGGTCCATAATTTACCCTAGGCCCCATATAAGCCCTACTCTCGGAAAACAGTTTATTGCGCATAAAACCAAATAATGCCCACTTTGGGAAAATAATTAAATTCGCCTAAAACAATAACAGATATAGATATTGAGGTACAATTTCTTCCAACTTAGATTCATATAGCCAGAAAAAATATTATGCAATTTTGTAAAATTTACCATAGGTCCAATATATATAACCCTCCTAAAAATCATTTAGTTCGGCTAAAACTGTTACGAATCATGATATTTTATCCAAGCAAGGGCTCACTCCTGACGTGGAGGGTATCAAAGATGCGGAACAGCAGAGTGTCATTCACGATAGCAAAACCTACATCAAGCGCAGTGGTCAGCAGGTCAAATTTACAGCAGGGGCTCGATGACAAAACCAGGAAAGTCGTTCTCCTGATCTAATTGAATTTCCTTTGAGGGCGCCTCAACAATATGAATAACAAAATGAACTTTGCACTTTTTTATACTTCCATATCAATTTTGTGTAATTTATACCGAACGCTTACGTACATATATCATTTTGCAAGTTATTAGCCGTTCAGGCAGCAAACGTCTTCCGGGCAGCTTTACTTTTTTCAAGAGTTAGATTATTTTTTTTTTTTTTCATTATTTATTTATTGAATATTCATATATTAAATATGAACTAACAATAATTAATTAAATCTTATACTAATACTTTATTTTTGTCCTGCCAATGCCAGAAGAAAATTTTTCTCTTCACGGTTTCTATTCACATATGTAGATGTTTAGCGGTCTTCTCGTCGGAGTCCTGCAGTATCTCTTCTCCTTAATCTAGAGTGGCCGCTGTCATTTAAAGTATTTCGAGGTTGTGGATTTGTGTGCGACTCAAGCCTTTTTAAATATTTTACTGCATACTTCGTAATAATAGTTCTTACTAATGGCACATTGAGATCCTTGTGAATATTTGAGTTTTTAACATACCAGAGAGCGACGGTGATTATTCGAAGAAGTTTATTTTGGCGCCTTTGAATTTTTTCGATATTTGAGGCCGAGGCAGTGCCCCATAGCTGAATACCGTAGCACAAAATTGGCTTTAATATAGAGTTGTAGAGTAGAAGTTTGCAATCGAGGTTAAGAACAGAATTTCTTCCAATAAGCCAATTAATTTGAATTGCTTTTAGTTTCATTTGTGTTAAACGCCGATCTAGATGAATACCAAGATAATTTACATGCGATTGTTGGGGCACTAATTGATTATTGATTTTAATAGGGGGACATGACTCCCGATGCAAGGTGAATGTTATATGTACGCATTTTTGCTCATTGACCTTTATCCTCCATTGTTTAAACCACTTTTCCAATTCAAATATATGATTCTGCAAGTAACGAGATGCTTCATGACAGTTTTCGTGTACGCTTAAAAAAGCTGTATCATCAGCAAATGTTGAAGTTATAGTGTGGTTATTTGTTGGCATGTCTGAGGTATATAATAAGTATAACAGTGGGCCCATGATGCTTCCCTGATGGACCCCAGCGTCAATTGGCTGAGGAAACTTAAAAAAGCCCCTTCTTTAATAGTAAACTTTCGACCGATTAAGTAGCTTTCTAACACCTTGTGTCTGTTTACTGGTAAGTTTAGCTTCAATTTATGTAATAACCCTTCATGCCAGACTGTATCGTTAGCTTGAGAAACATCGATTAAGAGGGCGGAACAATATTTTTTTTCATCAAAGGCTTTTCTTATGGAGTTTACTATAAGATGGGTTTGTTCAATTGTGCTATGTTCTCTTCTAAAGCTGAATTGATGGTTAGGAATACATCTATTTAAATTTAAATTTGGGGCTAATTTTGACACTAACACCTCCTTTAACAGCTTTGATATATTAGACAATAAGCTTATAGGTCTATATGACTCAACTTTTGTAGGATCCTTTCCTGGCTTAGGTATTATTGTAACTAAGGATACTTTCCATTCTTGAGGGTAGTATTCAAGGCGTGAAATTGCATTAAAAATCAAGAGAATAATTTTCTTTGCTATGCTGGGTAGCTCTAAAAGCATTTTGTTGCTGATCTTATCAAAACCAGGGGCTTTCTTGGGGTTTAAATCATGAATAGCCTTTTCGATTTCTTTTATCTCAAATCTAAGTGGAACAGCAGCTCTAACAGCAACAGGTGGCAACTCGACCGCAATATCGGGAGATGTATGCGGGGTAAATACGGTTTTCAAATGATAAAGATAAAAATATTTCCTTTTTCTACATCATTTCGTGCCCAACTTCCATTTAAGTTTCTTAATGCTGGTTTAGTGATAACTGCTCTATTAAGATTTCTAGCTGCACGCCATAATGAGTAGTCTGATTGAGAAGTTGCATCGAGTTCCTTAAGATATTTTTCAAAGGATGATGTTTTTTGGGACTGCAGTAACTTTCTTAGCCTTTTTGTGCACTCTTTTAGTAAATTCTTAAGTTGAGGGGATCTATGCAGTTGCCATTCTCTTCGAGCTCTCCTTTTTTCAGTCAAGAGACGCTCAACATCTGCGGAATATATTTTACTATTTTTGGTTTTTTTGAGGTTTATACTAGAATGTTGAATAGCTAGTTTCAGATTACTGTCAAAATTTACAATAGAAATATCCACATTCTCCGGTGTACTAAGGGGAATATTTTCAGTGCAGTGGGTACTGAGATATTTTTTATATTTTAACCAATTTAGTTGAGTGGCTGACATCACTAAGTTATCAGACGAAGATACAATTCTATTAGGATTTGTTAAAGTAAGAATTGTAGGTGTGTGATCAGAAGATAATTCTAAGGAAGCTTGAACATAAATCGTGTATATGGGGATGTTTTTAACCACTCCAAAATCGATGACATCTGGAGCTTTTTGCTGATCAGTAGGCCAATATGTTGGTTGTCCACTCGCGACCTCATTTAGATCCATTTTACAAATTGTGTTAAACAAAACACGACCCTTAGGTGTAATAAGCCGTGACCCCCAGAAAGAATGTTTAGCTTTGTAATCGCCAGCAGCCAGGAAGCAGGGTCCTAATGATTTGAAATATTTATTATATTGGCTTTCTAATATTGGAAATCTAGGTGGGTAGTATAATGATGAAAATACTATGTATCGATTTAATTCCTCAACGGAAATGTTCATTGCTTGGAGATAATCTTCACGATAATCACTCATTAAGTAGTGTTTTACTCGGTTCTTTATCAAAATGGCAGAACCGCCACAAGCTCTGTCTCGAGGGTCCTTGGTATCATATATATAACCATTGATTTTAAACGTATTTCTTGAGGTCAGATGAATTTCAGAAACCATCATAACATCAACTTGTTTATTTTTAAGGAAGTATTCTAGTTAATTTTTGTGTTGGCGAATGCCGTTTGCGTTCCAAAAGCAAATTTTTAAAAAGTTCATGGCTTGTTTAGTACAGCTTGCAATAACACTTTACAGGTACCGACCTGCAAACAATTTCGGTCAAAATTGATCTAAATATGTAGTTTCCCTATTTAGCAAAAATCAATCAATAATATTTAGTTCGTATTTATGTACATATAGTTCCATCGTTCGAGAAGAAGTCTCCAACTTTGGTAATACTTACATTAGGAATCTTCTAAGTGTCTATATTATTATGATATATTAGAGCGCTTTGTTATCAATTTAATGTAGTGGTATCGCTTTTGGCTTTAGAAATTACCCTTTGAAGTTTATCTTTTTCAAATGTTCTTTATAATAAAAACAGGACCACTTTAATGTATATCCTTGTTTGTTTTAGTTAGGAAAGTTTTTCAAATATTAAAAAATATACAGTTTTTGGAGATTACCTTTAACATTACTCTCATACACTGTTTGAATATCAAATTACCTAAAATTATGTTTTTAAGTTAATAACAAAATAATACAAACGAACTGGTTTTGCAACGTGTAATAGATAACGTTTAAAAAGCCGTTTGCATAGTAGAAACCCGTTTTAAATAGCACGTGTTTCCACTAAAAAAAATTATAAACTGTAAATTTGCATGATATTTAAAATTAAAATTTCTTGACATTTTGCATAAATGTTTTTATTATCATTATTTTTAATAATAAAAAGAAATAATCTTGCCTTTTAAAAACGTTCGTTTTGCTCTCCTGAAAAATAATAACTTTGGAACTTACATCGTTATTCGCGGCTGTGCTTAATTGCGGGCAATTTTTTTAAAAAAAATTTGTTAAAAGTTTTATTAAAAATTTAACTAGCAAATTTTTTTTTAATGATTTACAAAATTGTTTCACTGATAACGTTGTCTTGGATAAATTATTGTTTTGGAAACTGTCAAACTTCATACATAAAAACGCTGGCAAAAATAATATTTTTCTTTATATAGAGTTTGACAGTTGCCACGGCAATAATTGCCGATCCTATTTCGCGTGTGGTCGGGTAGTAAATTAGCTCTCACTAATAAACTAATCACTAATTTCCTGGAAAAAAGACAATTATCAGTTAGTTTTTTTAATTCCACATTTATTGGCTCTAAAAGATTTTATGAGAAATTATAAAAAATTTACCCTACCCAATCTACGAAATGTGACGAAGAAGTTAAAATTTCTTAGACATTCGAGAAACACTCTGCCAATTGCTTGGAGGGTGTATAAGTATTATCAACGAAACTTCGAAGAAAAAGGCAATTGGCTGAACCCTGCAAATAATATTGGAATACTTGATCCATTTTAGATAAATTGGACTTCTTACGAAGTTAAAGGCCGTTGTTAAAAAAGAGTTTGTAGTTAAACGACATGTTTTCTTGTTTAAACGATTTCAAAACTAATCCTCTGGAGTATACCATGGAGTAGTTTCAAAACTAATCTACTGGGAGTATGTATGAACATGGAGTAGTTTCAAGACTACTCCGTTGTAAGGAAAAGCTGGGTTATATGGTCCAGCCCTAGGACATCGTAATGTAACTCGTAAATATACCATGTTTATTCAATATATTTGGGTTACCTTTGGACTAGTCCCTTATGGGCTATATTTAACATGCATGTATGGAATATTCGTATTATTTGCAGGGAATGTATACATTCCCTTCCATTTGTGTATACACAAAGTGTGTGTGTGTGTGTGTAAGTGAAAAACTTTGAGTGTATTGCGACTTTCAATAATTTACTTTCATGTGTAAATGCATTGTTAACCTTAGTACAGACGGTATTATATATATTGTCATTAAAATGTGCTTAAAAATGTCTTGCAACCGTGTTAACTGGAAATTTTTGTTTGACAACGTTGTCAGAAAAATCATTGTCAGTCCGTTGTACGATCCCTTTCAGACTCGGCAAGTTAGTTACACAAGTAACCTGCCGAATACAATATGTATGATTTAAATTATTTGTTGCTTAACCCGACCTAGCCGCTGACATCTACAGACCACGAATTGCGCAAGTAACTTGACGTGTGACAATCCTGTGAACACTCTATTAGTTTTGTTGTTAATAATATTTTCTAAACAAAAAATTATTTCTGGATAATAAACAATAATGTTTTGGTTGAAATAAATAAAAAATAAATGAAAAAAAGAAAGGATAAGAGAAAACCACCTTCGGGAAAAAGAGGCATTTCTTGTACCTGCACAGAAAAAAACTGGAGAGCCAAAATAACGTACAATTATTTTAATCGCAAACACAAAAAAAACTTAATTTTCTCGTTGTGGGTGAAGTTTAATATAATATACCAATATAAATACATACTTATGTGCATATACAAATTTGATGAAATTTTTAATCAACAATTGTATAAAAACCTACAAAAAAAATTATTTGGTTTGCCAAAATATTTGGTAACAATTGCCAGAAAAATATCACAAAAAAAGGTTGGCTTTAAAGAAATATTTCGTCAGAATTGACAGAAAATTTAACAATATGTAATTAGTTTGACAAAATATTTACAGCCTGTTTATCAATTTCGACGTTAACGTTCGCATAGAAAATTATATAAAACAAAAACAAAATTCTAAAATTTGTTGAAAATTACTGTTAGAAAAGTTTTTACTTGCAAGAATTTTTCAACCGCCTGTCTCAGTTTACAAAACAAAAGTCATTTTCACAATTTTTAAATTAAAAGATATTCAATAAAATAGGATAATTATTTTTCTAAAATTTAAGAACAATATCCGTGCGGAAATAGTTGAAATCAATTGAATTTATTAAGAAATAATCTCGTATCTTCCAGCTGAATATTGTCAATATACCCAACCTACTAGTTTTTGCTGGTAAAGCGTGTTTTCATTCAAAAATTGGGATTATTAGCACATCATTAATAAATGAACTAATTATTAATAAATGAACTAATTAATAAGCGTTCGTTTACTTTTTTTTTTTTGAGTAATTTTGAAAAAATTTTGTAAATTTTGAATTTACTCTCTCGTTGCAAGTTTCTACTAGTAAAGTAAATGAACACACCTAACATGATATTTTTGTGGTTGTATAATAAAAGAAAAATAATTGACAGCCCACGTTTATTTTATTATTCAATATGGCAAAACTCTTCTTTATAGGGATGGGCAATTAATATCGATATATCAAAATATCGATATTTAAAAAAATTATAATCTATATATATCGCCGATATTAAAAATACCCATATATCAAAACATCGATGTTTATTTACGACTATCGAATTCGATATTTTTAAGATCTCTTTATAATAAAATTCAAAATTTTAACCGTTGCTCAACTGCTTACAATGCTGTTGTTTTTTAAGCAATGCATCATATGTTTTTAACTAATATTAAGAAAATAACGGCGTTTTTCCATTGTAAATTTTCATAGTTCAGTTTTGTCTCGTTTTTTTTTTTTAAAGATGACAGCAAAAAATTAAGCGCGGAAAAAATATTGTGGAGAGGGTTCCTAGAATTATGCAAAGAACCGCCTTAATTATGGCGTATTAGAAGAAATAGACTCATGAAGATTGGAATGCTAATAATAGAAAAAAAATATTTTGTTTGTTTATATTTTTATTTGAGCATGTTCTTATATATTAAAAATAAAATATTGCAGTTTACTTGTATAGTATGTGTCACAAGATGCGTTTACCGGCAGTATATAATCCGCCATTATACATATAATCCCAATTAATTTTTTTTTTTAGAAATCATATAGCGAATAAATAAAAATGTTTTTGTTTTTTTTACCTTAAAAACTAAATTTTAATTTAAATAAAAGTTAAGCGAATAAAAATTTCGTTCGAAATCGAGGGACTGGCAGTAAATTTGAAATTAAAAGAAACAATAAAAAGTTAGAATGGAATGACATGTAATAAGTTTGTACCTATTTAAATATGTATTGACATAGGTATATTTAAGTTGTTAAATTTAGTAATAATTTCAGCTTAATACGTTCGATACATCGATATATCGATATGTCTTTAATGTCTTTAATGTTCCAAAAAAGTACAATGTACCATAACTTTCATCCCCGCTTATGTATGAAAAGGAATTTAAATCGATAATACAAGCTAATCTTATACATGAATGAATAAAAGATATATAATTTTTTTTCGTATTTATAAATGATAAAGGAAAAAGGAAGTTTTGCAATTCTCATTCATGACAAATATCAAAAATGTTTGTTTTTTTAAGTGTTCATCCAATAACAATTTTAAGCTCTGAAATTTTGTACTAAGTTTTGAGATTCACTAAAGTTTTGTATTATTTTGTGCTTATGTGTATCGCTACCCCAATAGAAAAATTATAAAACTAGACTCACAGCATCGAAAGTGGACATAACTAAAGGTTGAAGTAAATAACACGCGTTAATTCGTCGACGGTTTTCGTGCCATGAAAAACTAGCGCATAAAAAATGGCAAGTTACACAGCTTCTGTCAGCTTATTTTTCATTGGTTTATTAATTAAGAAATGTACACGTTGCTTATAGAATTCCAGGATTTGACTTTTTTTTGTTTTTTTTTAGTCCTGGGATCTAATCACGGCATTCGATATCGAGTAAATTATCGTATCGAGTAAACTATTGTATATATCTGCAGACGATAGACACTGACGTATCGAATTCAACTTTAATGTTTTTGTTACTCGATATCGATTGCTATCATCTCAAATTTCGATACATTTCATTTGATATTGAGTGTCATGATACCAAAATAAAAATTTCAATTTTGTTCGATATCGTATGGGGTGATAAGACCCCTGATTTACACTTTTTATACAATACTGTATATTGTTTAACTTCTTTAATAAACGTTCCTCCATTATTAACTAATTTGTTTGAATTTTTATTTTTTATTGTTCACTGATTACTTGTCAAAGGAACACAACTTTCTGCCGCATAAATGTCAAAATGTTTTTTTATATAATCTATGAATATATATTTTATGAAAAAACACTAGTTTAACTTTTTTTGACAGAATTCGACAGCGCCCCCGCGCACTAGCGCGTGTTATTAACTTCTACCAAAAAGTTATTATTAGCCAATACTGGGGTATGATCAATATTTCTACACCTAACAAATAGCTATTCTCTATGAAATTGTTTTAAGGTATTATCTGTAAGTGATCACACTCTTTTAAAATAATTAATTCTGTTTATTCTTATAAACTTGTCGACTGGCAAATGTTTTGGTACGGGATTTTAGTTACTACAAAATTATTGTGTGTTGGTAAACATACGTACATACACATGTGTATGTGTTTAAAGATGTGAAAGTGTATTCGAAGACGTAAAATGGTTTGATTTTAATGAAAAAGTAGCATGTGTCAGAACCACAACCGAATTTATGGATGTGTATCAACAGAATAACAAATCATACAGTTTCATCCATATGCATTCATTTCAATACATACATCCGATGAGTTACGTTGTAGAGAGACGTTCCAACCAAAATCATTTATTTAACCATCCATCCTTTCAAACACTTGCGTGAAAGTGTGTTAGTTTATTGCCAGAATGGATATATTTGTAAACGGAGGTGTTTGTATATTTTTCTTGCAGTTATACTCGTAAGTCAAGGAGTTCTTTGTTGATTGGTTTGTAAGTTTATTTATGTTCTGGTTGTGGTGTGAGTTGCCATAAGTAACTGGGATTCAATTAAGTCAATTATAAATAACGGCGTTAAATTTTACAGACACACATCTGCACATACAGTCATATAATCCTAAATATATACTAAGTTGCAAATAAACATCTTTATTACTTGGTATTTATATATTAAAACAATTAATGTGCATTATAGTGCTCCCAGATTGTATAGAAGAAAAAAATTTTAAGGCTCAGACTGTCTCCTGCCCCCTATAATTGTGCTATGTAAAATATAAGGATACCAGTAACCCGTTTCTGTATTTCTCGCATCGTAAAATTTCCCGCATGAAACAAGTGAATTATGACAAAAACAGGGCAATATGAAACAAAAAATGGGTTTTCTCACAGAAGTGTTTCTGTACTTTTACTTTGCGAGAATTATCTGTCATTTAAATAATTTTCCAGCAATTATTGGAAGGATGTGAGAACAAGTGTATCTGTAACAATATTTTGCAAAAAATTTCTCACAAGAACTGTCAAAATAAGTCATATTTGAAATTGATGCGAACAAAAAAAATTAAAAAAAATGGAGCCCAAATTATGTATGTATGTACACAAGAATGTGTATTATTTTGTTTTATTTTAAAAGAATGAATTTAAATGATGAAAATAAGTATATAAAACACAATTGTTATATTTTGTTATTTAAATTTTTTTAGCCTTTCATTGTGTTTGTTTTATGCAGGGCTGCCAGATAAATTTGTGAAAAAAACGTCTATATCCTTAGAAAAAATAAAAAAAATCGTCTATTTTTTTCGGACAATTTAAAATTAATTTTGACGAATTTTGTTCGATTTTTATCATATAATCACAAATTGTTATCATATAAACACATAATAAAAAAAAAAAACATTAAGTTCATTGGTAAAATACATATTTTATACATACATAAGCTTGAGGTCTATTTAAATAAAATTATTTATTTTATTTTCCTTAATCCGATAAGTGTTTAAAATTTCAGATTGTTATTTTTCCCTGCAGAAATCACACAAAGGAGTGACAAAATACCATATTGAAATAAAATAAACACTTTTGGACAAAGTAAAAGGCAACAATTGCATTGACTGAAAAATGGGGTAATAGTTTAATCTTTTGATCACGCAAACAAATGTATTAAATTAAATAATCCAAGCAAATAAAAATTAAACAGTTTTCGTTCGAAATTTTGCTTTTGCCGATACATTTTTTAATCTGCCTTTTTTTAAAGATATCGGTTTTCTGTGTTGCCTAATACACAAACATATAAAACTATTTAAAATTGTTTTATTTCGAAGACTGGATCGTCACTAGAAAAAATCAGCAAATTGTCACTTTGCCAATTTCGGAACAAACAAAAAATCGTCAAGATGTCGATAAATCTTTAAATGTGGCAGCCTTATTTTTATTATATATATTTCTTTCGTTGACGTTTCGCTTGCATTTGACACTTAATTACTGGAAGTATTCCAGTTAAAACAGAATCTGTGTTGTCTGTTCTCGCATTTAAATACAGAAACACTTTTTTCTCACAAATCGAGAAACGATGGAATTTTTTGTTTCACACTTAATATGAGAAAATTTGCGATGCGAAAAAAACAGAAACGAGCTACAGGATAACTTTAATGCTACATGTACAAAGGGAAAACAACATTTGTTCAGTTTTTGTAAAAATTTTGCCATTAAATAATTTCTTTTGCAATTAAATGTCATAGAATTCTAATGTGTGCGTAATATTATCGTTTATATATAAAAGACAAATTTTGGCTTATATTAAATTACGTTATTATGGCTGTGTATTAAATTACGTCTTAAAATATATTACAATTTCTCCAGGCTATTAACGTGTCTCAGGCCACTTGAACAAGAAATGTAGGAACAAAATATTTTTCAAAGTTAAAAAGTTTGGGGTAATTTTGACCCCAAGTGCATTTAAGGGTTAATCTCCTTTTAGCATTGTTTTGTCTTCGTATGACTAAAGGGTATATTTTTACATAGTTTTGTAAAAATTTGCACATCATTTCGCTATCTTTCCTTTAGAAATTCCAAATATGTCAAAATCTGAAACTTGGCCTTCATGATATTAGGATTAATGACTTCCAAAGTTAGTAAAACCTTCAGAGTATATTTCAAATTATCTAGAAAATAAAATTATCAACAAGTTTAGCTTAAAATTCGTTACAGAAATTGGGCACATTCGACAAAATATGGCCAAAAATTTAGTTTTTTTCCCGAAAATCGCAAAATATAAATCTCAGGTACGGAAAAACTATTGGAGGTTTTGACATAATTTTTCACATTTGTGTTTCCTATTATATCTTCAATAAATCCCAAGGGAATGAACAAAAAATTTAGAGATTCGTTCGACAAAATTTTTAAAAATTTGGAAATGAAGTTTTTAAACTGCCGTTAAAAAAATTATTTGCGAATGAGACAAAACTCATATACAAGGAAATAGCTCTCTTCTCAAAATATGTTAATTTTTCAAGTGGACTGAGACACTTTAATGGCTTTTCTAAAATTATTTAGGACAACGTTTCCTGATGATCTGGCCTAAGCAACGAGTGAAATGCGCATAGGAACAGCTTATCCTTCAACAATAAATTGCAGTATTTTTTTTATCAATTTTTTAAAAAAGGGAATTAAGCACAACAAACAAAATTTTTTAATTTCAATTAAAACTTTAATTCAAAACAACTAAAATGTTAATTAAATTTTTAATTTTCTTTCAACTAAAAAAATAATTGATTCAATTATTACATTAAATCAATTGAAATACTCTTTAAACAGTTTTTTTAATTGATAAAAAACTACTGAAAATTTTTTCTGTGTTACTGACTTTTATGAGACTGAATTTTTAAGTTTTTAATATTACTTTTGTTTTTCTTTTTATGATTATTATTTTTTTTTTAACCCATAAATAAATGTGTTAAAAAAATTGTAAGTGCATATATTTCCATTTTTAGCCCATAAAGTTCTATTTTTAGTGCATTATCACCGTGTCTTGATAATAAGCAATTACTATTGAAAATAAGGTCATAAGTTTTCAGGTTGTCAAAAACTAAACAATTTGATCTTTTTAGCTTTTGGTATCTTTGTAGCAATAGAACGAAGGAGCTTCTTAAGAACATCGCAAATTTTAATTGCAATTTGCAAATTACAGTTACATATTCAATCATGTTTTCATTGGCTTCTAACGATAGTAAAAGAGTTTAAAAAGGACAAAAACGAAATTAGGGAATTTAAATTCTTTTACATTCAAAGTAGAAAAAGCTAAAAGTCATTTTGAAAAATCAACTTTTTAATTTGAAGTTTACAAGAGTTCAACATAATGCAAACATATTTTTTACTTTTGTCCTTGTTTCAAGCGGATGAAAATTGTGAAATGAAGTAGAAACTAAGAAGATTTTGTATTGAGGGCCAAAATATTTGTCAAAAGTCATAGTTTTGCCTGCATTTACTTGATGCCTTTTTTGTTCGTTTTTAAAATTGTTTCTTATCAGTTGGTATTTCGAGGAAATAAAAAAGCGTGATTTAATAACGTCCTTGTTTTCGATTACTAATCGTGTTCCTTTCTATGTTCTTCAGTATATTAACTTGAGTAATCGCATTTTTAATGATTTTGCTTTTTAGTTCAAAAGTACAAAAGCAGTTTTAACTTTAAAAAATCATAACATGAAAATCTTAAATAAAAAATAAAAAAAATAAGCATTTGTTTAAATAATAGCTGCAAAAAATCTACCATTTGTAAAAAGCTAGCTAAATTAATCCTAAACTTAGGGCGTGGATTTAAAGTCGAAAAAGATCTCCACAATCGTCTCAAGTGGGATATTTTCGAATCTAAAAATATTTTTTTTAATTATAAATTGAAATGACATGTATGTAAGAAAAAAAATAATGGATATGAAAAATTAAGTTGGGTTGGCCATACATTTGACCCATCTAGGAGCAACCTAAGCGTTGCAGGGGCCTTATTTAAGAATTGTATCTATAAATATGGCTCCTGCTGCGCGGAGGCTCCTCTTAGATGTGTCAAATGTAAGGTCAACCCCTCCTAATTATTTATATCCATCATTTATTTCTAACAAACCTACTCGCTATCTCCATTTCTTAAGGTAGCTCCTTTACAAAATGTTTAGTTCTTAAAAATAATTTTAAAAAACATTTCTTTGAAAACACATTACCAACCCGCAACTCGACAATGCCAAATATAAAGGAATTCCAACAAAATTTTTTTATTTCGTTGTCCGCTTCACAAATAACGCCCCATATGCTAGTTTATTTAAGCATATTTTAAAAAATTTCGGCATATTTAAACTTGCCCTTATTATGAAAATACAATTGGAGGATTCACAAGGTAGTCATACAGTTGTAAAGTCATATGTCTTAAAATAATAACAAGAAATATATATGACTGCTGTGAGCAACCGCTTATAATTTAGATTTCTACTGTAAAGTTATGACAAATCAATAAACACAGTATTACAATTTTTAGTTTGCTTGTAACACAACAATATTTTTTTAAGCAATTGTAAAATATTATTTAGGACATTATGACGATATGATGTAATAGCACACCTTGTGAATCCCTCAAATATTGTTACCTATGTATTTTTAGTGTGATATATTTTAAGCTGGGTTTTGTTTAAAATTTTAAGTAAATAATATTTGTTTAAATTATTTTTTTATTCACGTAATAAAAGCAAATTAGATTTTTTTTAAATTTTTTGTCATTTATTTTTAATCTTTACACTAATTTATCATATCATAATACAACAGTACTTTAGGACACTTTGTGAACTGGCCAACAACTATTTTCAAGAGTTATTTTTGGTCAAACCATTTTAATACTAAATTAAATTTGATATGTTAAAGCAATTGTGGTAGTCGGGTTATTAGAAGTAGGCGTGGATCAAAAAAGATTTGGTAATATCTTAAAAACGGTATTTATATGCATTCTAACATGTTAAAAATTAGGTCGATAATACTTTTAATATGCAACACTTTACAGATTATTTTCGACCTAAAATTACACAACTGAATTTTTAAACTTTCTGTTGATTTTTAAACAAATATATTCAATTATTTTACGCAATTTGTGCTTAACTTTAAAAATGTATGTCTTTATTACAATACATGTGATTAATTACATTTATTAAACTTTTAAATAAGCATTCGATCAACAAATCAACAAATACTTCCCCGGTTTAGTACTTAATCGTAAAGCTGCATCTTTTAGAAATAAAATAAATAAAAGGATTAAGAAGAGGCAATACAAAAGTAAAATGAAATAATATAATTGATCCAGCAATACAATAATAAAAAAATTTTAAAGATAAAATAAATTTTATTTCATGAAAGTCCATGAATAAAATGAAAGTACGTAGTTTTGACATTTTTTTATCCAGCATAGGAGTGATTATGTAAATTTGTTTCTGGGTATTCATTTTTAAGTACATACATACGAGTATTTCGTTCTAAGATCGTTAATATTCTTTTTCAATTATCGTCAAGTCAATCCTTGACACTATTCTAACTTCAAGTTAATATAATTTTTTTTTTTTTTTCAATAATAATTTGGTTATGAAACAGGCGTAATTTGAAAAATAAACATTTAGTTGACTCACCTCTGCAAAGCTAATGTACATATATTAATATGAACAATTTGCATAGCATTAAATTTTAGTCATCTGTATTTTGGTTTTGAAAATATGGTCACCTTTCATTTAAAGCCCACTCACAGAAAACACTTTAGTACGTCTAAAACCGTCACGAGTAATGCCATTGTAGTAAAGTTTCGGATTTTAAAAAGTTTAAAACGACTAAAATGAACGCTGGCAATTTTGGATTATCCTTAATTTACCATATGCCCTATATAAAGCGTACTAATTTAATACGAGTTTAATACGAATTATAATACTATACAGATTTTATAAAGATTTGTATCTAATTTGTAGATCCCATATGAAGCCCAATCCTTAAATATTTTTACTCTCAGAGGAGGGTATTTAAGATTCGGCATAGCTAAATATAGCACTTTTAACTACTTGTTTTATTTTAATTCATCATTGTATGATTAATGATTTAAGATCGCTTCGTTTGACATGTAGTTTTCACATTGTTGTTGTGTCTTGAAAATAGTTTTACACCCGTTGGTTTAGTACTAAAGGCTAGATTACACTATTATACTTTGTATTAATACATGTCAAAAACTCAAGTAATATGACAAAGTGTGATAGTGTGAATGCAATGTGTCATGAAAATGGAAGTGTTCCGAAAAACAATTTGACATCCATACGACTTCATTGTTTTTTTGAAAATTTTCTAAAAGCTAATACTTTTCATTGGATCAGGGTTGCATTTTAACAAAAGCATGTTCATGTGTGATAGTGTGACTACAAACTGTAAAGTTACATTCGATTTTTTGACAGTCGAAACAAAACTCATTTGATTTCTATCTCACAAAGTATTATGGAATACGTAAGGCTTGTGAGATAGTGTAGTCTAGCCTTAAGCACCTTACATTTTTTCACACTTAAAGATGTTGTTAAATTTTTAGGAATTCACGATATTATATTGAGAGTGCAAGTGAAGAACAATTGTACGTTTTGTGAAAACTATATTTGTGTAAAATAAATATTTTCGAAATAAAAAGTTGTATGTGGTTTTTTTGGTTTATTGTTTTCTGCATCATTATTATTTAAAATGTCGTGATGTTGTTGTTGGTATGCTCTTAATGCTCGTTTTATAATAGTTTTCTTTGTTTTAAGATTTAAATGTACATATAACAATTGAGAATTTCCCAATATTGTTCTACTATATATTTTGTAAAGAATCAGCCGCAGCATTACATTCTAAAGAATAAAAGGAAAAAATAAATACAGAGTACAAATCCTTTCAAATTTGCAAAAACAACAAGGTTGGAAGGTGTATGTATGTATGTGTTTATTTTTTTATAAATAAAAGGGAAACCCAACGAATAACATCGTCGTAATTAAATACAACAATTAAAATTTGTTAACATCTGTGCACCTTTCAACAATACTCGAAATCGAATCGAAACAATAGAACACAATTTACACTTGGATTTCATGTCTACTGTTTTCTACAGCTTGTGCCTAAAGAGTGCGAGTATCCAGTAATTTGCCATGCAACACATTAAGGAAGTAGCTTTAATCTAAATATACATATGAAATTCATATTTGGGGTATTCATGGTTTATTGTCATAATGTTCTAACATTTTACAATGGTTTAAAAATGTTGTTGTTGGTTTGTAAACAAAAAGTGTCTTAAATAAATAGAACGTTGCTTGTTATGTTTATTGTGCTGTCGTAATTAATAGCACATTAAATTATGAGGGGTTGCTCACAACAGTCGTATTTTTTCATTATTATTTTAAGACATATGACTTTATGACACCTTGTGAATCCCCCAATTATGTATATGAATGTAAAAATAAAAATGTGTTTGTTTGAATGTCCTCCAGACTCCTTAACTACTTAACCGATTGAAGGACCAAAAAGTTTTGATATTAATACAAAATATCTGTCAAAAAGTGTGACGGATTTCCAACGTAGAACAAAAACGGTAACAGTATAAGTTTTTAAACTTTGTACAAATTGCTTGGTTATTAAGACTCAACATCGGTCAAAAACGGGGCTCAATTGGAAAAGAAAAAGTCCATATTCATTTCTGTATGTACATCTGGAGAACGGCAATACAAAATTTATATAAATCTGTAGCCCGTTTCTGTTTTTCTCGCATCGTAAAATTTCCCGCATGAAACAAGTGAAAACTAAAAATGGTTTTTCTCACATAAGTGTTTCTTTATTTTTACTTTGCGAGAATTATCTGTCATTTGAATAATTTTCCAGCAATTATTGGAAGGATGTGAGAAAAAGTGTTTCTGTAACAATATTTTGCGAAAAGTTTCTCACAAGATCTGTCAAAATAAGTCACATTTGAAATTAATGCGAAAAAAAAAATTTTCAAAAAATGGAGCCCAAATTATCTGAAAAAATAATTATGTATATACATACACACATGTATGTACACAAGAATGTTTATTATTATATTTTTAATTTGAAAAGAAAGCATTTAAATTATGAAATTTCCTAAGAAAAATATAAAAAAAAAATCCTCTTTTTTGTTTTAAAAAATCGGACAATTAAAAATTAATTATGACAAATTTTGTTCGATAATCATTAAAACATAATCAAAAAAAAAAATAGTTAAAGTTCATGGGTATTTTGTACATATATTATACATACATACATACTTAAGATTGAGGTCTATTTTTATTTAATTGTTTCTTTAATTCGATAACAATTTAAAATTTCAGGTTGTTATTTTCTCGGATGAAGTCACACAAAGGCGTGACAAAATAGCATATTAAACTAAAAATAATACTTTTGGAAAAAAGGCAAAAATTTCCTATAGGGCATTGACTTATAAATGGGGTTTTAGTTTAATGTTTTGATCACATAAACAAATGTATTAAATAATCCAAGGAAATAAAGATTAAAGTTTCCTCTCGAAATTTTGCTTTTGCCGATACATTTTTTAGGGAACAGACAAAAAATTTTCACAATAGTGATAAATATAAAAATTTAAGCTGCCTTGTTTCTAAAGATATCTTTTTGCTGTGGCGGCTAATAAACAAACATATGAAAATATTTAAAAATGTTTCATTTCGAAGACTGAATATTATCGTCACTAGAAAAAAACAGCAAATCGGCACTTTGCCAATTTCGGAACAAAAAATCGTCAGGTATGGCAGCCCTATTTTTATTATATTTATTTCTTTCTTTGACGTTTCGCTTGCATTTGACACTTCATTACTGGAAGTATTCCAGTTAAAACAGAATCTGTGTTGTCTGTTCTCGCATTTAAATACAGATACACTTTTTTCTCACAAATCAAGAAACGATGGAATTTTTTGTTTCACACTTCATGTGAGAAATTTTACGATGCGAGATACACAGAAACGAGCTACTGGTACAAATACACAGCTTGGTTAGCAATACTCACCATTTGTCAAGAAGTGAGCTAGAGTGGAGAAGTGGACATTGTACCTCCCAATAAATATACAATATATATTTCTAATTGTCTAGAGCGGCTACCAGCAAAATTACCATAATCAAAATCGCCCAAAGCAATATGTGAAAAATTCCCAAAGCGAAAAATCGCCTAACGTAAACGAAAAATGGCCAAAAAATAATAATGGTAATTATATTAAACAAGTTAGAGTGCTATATTCGACTGTGCCGAATCTTTGATATCCTCCACCGAGAGCAGTGGGCTCTATATGATAAATACATATATATTATTAACTAATCTTTACAAAAACGAACGTCAAAACTAAAATTAGTTGCGGCTTAGACCTGAATTAAATTATTGACCGACAATAAGAAAATTTTATGCGTTTCTTGTTAGAACTTTGAACTGGCTTGAGTTAAATATCATGATACGTAAAAGTTTTAGCCGAACTAAAATAATTTTAAGGAACGTTATTTGTATTGGACCTATGGTAAATTATGGACCAATCATCACAAAATTCTGAAGACTAATTTCTGGTATTACAAAAAATTTATTAGAATACATTTCAATGCAGCAGTGTAATTAGTTTAAGTGTTAACAATAAATTTCATAAATTTGCATGATATTTTTTCTGGCCATATGAATTTAAGTAAGAAATTTTACCGCAATATCTATATCTGTGATGCTTTCAGGCGAATTTAATTATTTTCCCAAAATGGGCTTTATTTGGTTTAAGGCGCAATAAACTCTTTTCCGAGAGTACAAATTTTACAGTTTGATTTCTGGTCCTATAAAACTGTGACGTACCAAATTTTAGTATGCTAGCGTTATTTATTGCGGTTTTGGGCGTACTAAGCTGTTTTCCGGGAGCAGGGCTTATATGGGACCTAGTGTAAATTATGGACCGATCTTCAAAAAATT
This sequence comes from Pollenia amentaria, assembly GCA_943735925.1. Taxonomy (NCBI): domain Eukaryota; kingdom Metazoa; phylum Arthropoda; class Insecta; order Diptera; family Polleniidae; genus Pollenia; species Pollenia amentaria. Next base: position 101,340,033 of record OX031006.1, on the reverse strand, counting down.
TTACAGTGTTATTTCTGGTCCTATAAAACTGTTTTTTTTTTTTTTTCATTATTTATTTATTGAATCTTCATATATTAAATATGAACTAACAATAATTAATCAAATCTTATGGTTAGGTTAGGTTAGAAAGGCTGGTGTGAAGCAAACTTCACACCCTCACCCAGAGACCATTATGGTCCATTGTGATGCCTTTATTTAGTGAAACAAAGAAAGAAAGAAGAGAAAGATATCTAGTGTGACAGAGTAGGAGAAGTTAATGGTGAAAGCACAGAGAAGGAAGATAGTGGAAGATAAGAAATCGGACAGAACAAGCAAAACACAACCCTACCAAACAGGAAAAACTGCCCTACATGTTTCCCAGCCTCCTGCCGCGCAACCAGGTCATTCCCATTACGAATCCCGTCAGATTCTCGAGCCCGCAGCCCGAGACATCTCCCAATTCGTGCAGGAATCTGCTACCTAGCCACCTCAGCCTGCTGTTCTGTAGCCTGGGACAGTGGCACAGAAAGTGCTCAACAGTCTCCAGCTCCTCTGGGTCCTCACACAGCCTACATATATCCGATAAGCCAGACCCCATTCTCACCGCAATTCTGCCTATCATACAGTGGCCCGTGATAATACCTATCATGGTCCTGACGCAGGCCCTACTCTTACCCAGCAGCGCGTCCGAATTTGACCTACTAAGCATCGGCCACAGCGTGCGCGATACTCGGCAGTCCGTTCGGCCCCGCCAAGCCCGATTAGTCCTGTTCAGAATCCATTCCCTAATTCTCCCAAAATAGAAGCCCATTGGAGGCCTGACCACTTGCAAACTGTCAGGATCTTCCATTTCCGAGCCCAGTCTTGCCAACTCATCAGCTATCTCATTGCCGGTGATGTTGCAGTGACCCGGTACCCAGCAGTGCCTCACAACATAATTCCCTAAGATTACTCCTAGAGCCCTCCTACAATCGTCCACTAGCCTGGAGTTCACATAACAGCCCTTCAAGGCCCTAAGAGCCGCCTGGCTGTCCACATATATAGTGACCTCCGAGCCCTTGGCAATGTTAGCTCCTACCAATTCCACGGCCCTGAGAACCCCCAGAACCTCCGCCTGAAATACACTGCAGTCGTCGGGAAGTCTATATGACTTTCTGATATCCAGATCCTCAATGTAGACCCCCGCACCCGTGCCCTTCATCTTCGAGCCATCAGTGAAAATAGCAAATCCCCTATACAATCTGCCCTGCCCTGACCAGCTCTCCCTAGAAGGCAATATCACCTCTGGCAGACGCCCAAAATCGACCCTAGTGACCAAATAATCCGTAGAGCCGGGCGAGCCTAGGTGATAACCACTAGTACTAATTTCACTCAAGATCCGCGAGTGACCCTCCGTGAAATTTCCTAACAGTCCTAGCTCCCTCAGCCTAAGAATGCTCCTTGCTGCCATTTCCCTCACATACTGCTCTATAGGCAGAAGATGAAGAATAACATCCAGAGCCGCCTGAGGGGTACTTCTCAAGGCACCTGTCATGCCGATCGAAGCACACCTCTGAGCCTTAGACAGAAGGTCCCTCCGACCAGCTAGTTTCAATGCCTCCCACCAAACACAGCATCCATACGTAAGAATGGGTCTAACCACCGAAGTGTACAGCCATCCCACAACTGACGGCCGGAGTCCCCAACTCCTACCTATCGACGATCTGCAAGCATAGAATGCATTGAGACCCCTCTTTAGTCTCTCCTGAGTATTCCTCCTCCAGGACAGCTTACTGTCCAGAAAAACTCCTAGATACTTAGCACTATCAGATAGCCTAAGCTCTACTCCCCCTAGTACCGGCAGCCTAAAATTCTCCACCTTGTACCTCCTAGTGAAAAGAACTAATTCTGTCTTCTCCGGATTAACTCCCAAGCCCTTATCAGTCGCCCATGCTGACAGTTCGCCCAGCGCCCCTTGCATGACATCGCTAATTGTCGGCAGAAACTTGCCCGATACCAATATAACAACATCATCCGCGTAGGCGACGACCTTCTGACCTATCCTGTCAAAACGTCCCAGAACGACATTGACAACCAAGAGCCACAATAAGGGAGAGAGAACTCCCCCTTGTGGTGTCCCCCTAGTCACGAGTTTCCTTAAGCGCTCGTTTCCCCAGTCCGAGTGAATAACTCTGCTGCTAAGCATCAGAGTTATCCATTCGACCAGGAATAACGAAACCCCTAAATCACTCAGTGCCTGCCTTATGGCCTCTATTTTCACATTATTAAAGGCCCCCTCTATATCCAGGAAAGCCGCCAAGGTGTATTCCTTGTCTCGCAATCCCCGTTCTATATAACCCACCACATCATGAAGCGCACTCTCAACAGACCTACCCTTAAGATAGGCATGCTGAGCGCCGCTGATGATGCCGGCGTCAATCTTCGTCCTTAGATGTAGATCAATCAGTCTTTCTAATGTCTTCACAAGAAAAGACGATAGGCTGATAGGTCTAAAATCCTTGGGTTTAGAGTGACCGGTTCTACCTGCCTTAGGTATGAAGATAACCCTGACCTCTCTCCACCCTCTAGGAATGTAGCCATTTAGCAGACATACCCTAAATAGTTCCACCAGCAATAGGAGTGATGATCCCTGGATATTCTGTAGCATAGCCGGAAATATACCATCTGGTCCTGCCGATTTGTAAGACCCAAAAGTATTAACCGCCCATGTAACCTTATCCAAGGTGATGATATCCCCCACCGCCTCTCTTATCTCACCCCCCGAGCCTGATCCAGAAAAGGGGTTACCACACCCCACCTGTTCCCCCGTTCCCGGATCCACACAACCCGGGAAGTGAGTCTCCATAAGCAAACAGAGAGATTCGGAGCTAGATTCTGTCCATGAGTCGTCCGGTCTCTGAATAAATCCCGGGACCACAGGGTCCTTGGATAAAATCCTTCTGAACCTGGACATCTCATTCACAGATTCAACTGACTCGCTAAATTTGATCCACGAGTCCCTTTTAGCCCTTCTAATACCTCCCTTGTACCTATTATAACTTATCCTAAAGTTACTCCAGTCCTCATCCCTACGCGTATGCTTCGCTCTATTGAATAACCTTCTGACAGTGGTCCTTTGAGTCCTCAACTCACCTGTCCACCATCTCGGTTGCGAGCGCCTACCCGGAAAATTTAACGGACAAGATCGCTCATAGCTACTGGTTAACACCTCCGTAAAGGTACCCACCATGTGCTCCACGCCGGCCGAAGTCGACCCCCAATCGTGTGTAACTCTAAGGTTACTATTCACCAATCCCGAGAAGGTATCCCAATTCGTCCTCCTTGGATTCCTATAAGGACGCCTTTTTGACTTTTCGAAGTTTAGATTAAAGGATATACGACCATGGTCAGAGAAGGAAAATTCCAAAGCCACCCTCCAATCATCTACTAAGTCTCTATAGTTCGTCAATGTTACATCTATTACTGCCTCCCTATCTCTAGTTCTGAATGTTAGCGTATTCCCCCTATTACAGATGTAAAGATTGCTAGCAATAATAAAATCAAACATAGACTCACCCCTTTTGTTGATGTCGGTACTTCCCCATTGGGTATGGTGTGCATTAGCGTCACAACCTAGTACCAGTCTCGAGCCACTTCTGCTCGAGTGCTCCACCAACTCACGTACTTTCACACCAGGTGGATCGGTAGCCTCATATGGTAAGTATACCGATGCCAGTGCTAGGACCGTTTTGTCCATAGCTTCACCTGTAACAACCGTGAGGTCTCCATTGCTGAAAGAATGAGACAACATAAATTTGAGCTCATTTCTTGCCATTATACAAGTCCGAACCTTCTCATCCGTGTGGGGTACGAACAGTGTATATCCCGTGGCCTTTAATCCAACTACCCGGTTGTTGTTGATCCAGGGCTCTTGGATTAAGGCTACGTCCACGTTGTTATCGATGAGGTGAGTTACTAATTCGGTTGAGGCTGCTTCACAGTGATGCAGGTTTATCTGCACCACATTCATAAAAATATCATAAAACTGATAGACCCCAACCCAAATATCGCAACCCCACTCATCGACTTCAACTTCCTGAGAGACTCTTGGTCCACTGTGGGTAATTCGTCCATAGGCCTAGCTCCCTTAACCGTAACCAATCTGTCACCATTAAGAGGGCTGGGTGGTGAACTCTTACCCTCCCTCCTTCTATCTTCCTTGTAAGAGGATACGCCAGCATAATCTGGTGAGGATCCTTTGTCTTTACTGACAACTTTTGATTCCTCAGCAGCCTCTGCTGTATACCCCGCAGGATAGGGAAGCCCTAGGATGACATCGAAAGAACCGTGGATTCTTTCGAATCCAGCAGTGTTCTTCCGGTGCATCCTCAGCAAATGCCTATCCCGCCCATCGTGCAGTGAAGAGTCTTTCTTAGCTATCTTTTCTAGAAAGGCTAAAGAGACTCTCCCACCACTCTTGGCTTTTCCTAGATTCGATCGGCTCTCCGATGTGACCTGTTCTGTCACATCCTGCCGAACAATGGATTTCGATGTACTCGCCAATTTGCTCTCTGTCTCGAATGTGGCCACAAAAGTCGCTGGTTCAACCCTCTGGTCCTGACCATGAGCCGAAATCATAGCTATTTCGTGCTCATCATCAGAGTCCAAGGTCAAATCACCGAGTCTTTCCGAGGCCCCAGAGCGTGTCAGTGAGTCCATTGTCGAGCCCATCCAGTTGGTCTCTGTCAGTTCTGTCATTAACTGACTTTCTTGCAGCAGAATATCCCTGTGAGCACCCAGCAGATCCGAGTCTGAATCTGACAACGGGCCTGTTGAGTTGTCAGTGATACTCCCTGCACCAACTTCTGTCACTATGTCCGTATTTTGTTTTATCTTGAAATCGTCCAGTTTCCAATCCCACGAGTATGCACGTATACAAAGGACCATCTCGCGCAGTGACGGCTTGCACGGACTAGGCTAGAATTACAACTGACCTTTGCCATCAGCGTCAGAGGGAAGCTGTTCGCGACTAGTTTCTTTAACCACTAACTAGTCATCCAGGTCCTCGGCACTGCTATCAACCACCTTGACCTTAAAAGTGGGGAATCAAATCTTATACTAATACTTTATTTTTGTCCTGCCAATGCTGGACGAATATTTTTCCCTTCACGGTTTCTATTCACACATGTAGATTCTTAGCGGTCTTCTCGTCGGATGAGTCCTGCAGTATCTCTTCTCCTTAATCTAGAGTGGCCGCTGTCATTTAAAATATTTCGAGCTAGTGGATTTGGGTGCGACTCAAGCCTTTTTAAATATTTTTAATAATAGTTTTTACTAATGGCACATTGAGATCCTTGTGAATATTTGAGTTTTTAACATACCAGAGAGCAACGGTGATTATTCGAAGAAGTTTATTTTGGCGCCTTTGAATTTTTTCGATATTTGAGGCCGAGGCAGTGCCCCATAGCTGGATGCCGTAGCACCAGATTGGCTTTAATATAGAGTTGGAGAGTAGAAGTTTGCAATCGAGGCTAAGAACAGAATTTCTTCCAATAAGCCAATTAATTTGAATTGCTTTTAGTTTCATTTGTGTTAAACGCCGATCTAGATGAATACCAAGATAATTTACATGCGATTGTTGGGGCACTAATTGATTATTGATTTTAATAGGGGGACATGACTCCCGACGCAAGGTGAATGTTATATGTACGCATTTTTGCTCATTGACCTTTATCCTCCATTTGTTTTAACCACCTTTCCAGTTCAAATATGTGATCCTGTAAGTAACGAGATGCTTCATGACAGTTTTCGTGTACGCTTAAAAAAGCTGTATCATCAGCAAATGTTGAAGTTAGGTTGTGGGTATTTGTTGGCATGTCCGAGGTATATATTAAGTATAACAGTGGGCCCATGATGCTTCCCTGAGGGACCTCAGCGTCAATTTGCTGAGGAGAACTTAAAAAAGCCCCTTCTTTAATAATAAACTTTCGACCGACTAAGTAGCTTTCTAACAGCTTGTGTGTGTTTACTGGTAAGTTTAGCTTCAACTTTTTTTATAAGCCCTCATGCCAGACTTTATCAAAAGCTTGAGAAACATCGATTAAGAGGGCGGAACAATATTTTTTTTCTTCAAAGGCTTTTCTTATGGCGTTTACTATACGATGGGTTTGTTCAATTGTGCTATGTTCACTTCTAAAGCCGAATTGATGGTTAGGAAGACATCTATTTAAATTTAAAATTGGAGCTAATTTTGACACTAACAGCTCCTTAAACAGCTTTGATATATTAGACAATAAGGATACTTTCCATTCTTGAGGGTAGTATTCAAGGCGTAAAATAGCATTACAAATCATGAGAATAATTTTCTTTGCTATGCTGGGAAGCTCCAAAAGCATTTTGTTACTGATCTTATCATAATCAGGGGCTTTCTTGGGGTTTAAGTCATGAATAGCCTTTTCGATTTCTCTTATCTCAAATCTTAGTGGAACAGCTGCTCTAACAGCAACAGGTGGTAACTCCTCCGCAATATCGAGAGATGTATAAGGGGTAAAGTCGGTTTTCAAATGATTAACAAAAAGATTTCCTTTTTCTATATCATTTCGTGCCCAACTTCCATTTGAGTTTCTTAATGGTGGTTTAGTGGTAACTGGTCTTTTAAGATTTCTAGCTGCACGCCATAATGAGTAGTCTGATTGAGAAGTTGCATAGAGTTCCTTAAGATATTTTTCAAAGGATGATGTTTTTTGGGACTGCAGTAACTTTCTTAGCCTTTTTGTGCACTCTTTTAGTAAAATCTTAAGTTGAGGGGATATATGCAATTATCACTCTCTTCGATCTCTCATTTTTTCAGTCAAGAGACGGTCAACATCTATAGAATAGATTTTACTATTTTTGATTTTTTTGGGGGTTATGCTAGAATGTTGAATAGCTAGTTTTAGATTACTGTCAAAATTAACAAGTGATAGATTCGCATTCTCCGGTGTACAAAGCGGAATATTTTCAGTGCAATGGTTACTGGGATATTTTTTATTTATTAATCAATTTATTTGTGTTGCCGACGTAACTAAGTAACCAGACGGAGCTACAATTCTATTAGGATTTGTTATAGTAAGATATGTACGTTCCTGCGGGGAAGTTTTTAACCACTCCAAAATCGATGACATCTGGAACTTTTTGCTGATCAGTAGGCCAATATGTTGGTTGTCCGCTCGCGACCACATTTAGATCCATTTTACAAATTGTGTTAAACAAAACACGACCCTTAGGTGTAATGAGTCGTGACCCCCAGAAAGTGTGTTTAGCGTTATAATCGCCAGCAGCCAGGAAGCAGGGTCCTAATGATTTGAAATATTTGTTATATTGGCTTTCTGATATAGAAAATCTAGGTGGGTAGTATAATGATGAAAATACTATGTTTCGATTTAATTCCTCAACGCAAATGTTCGTTGCTTGGAGATAATCTTCAAGATGGTCACTCATTAAGTAGTGTTTTACTCGGTTCTTTATCAAAATGGCTGAACCGCCACAAGCTCTGTCTCGAGGGTCCTTGGTATCATATATATAACCATTGATTTTAAACGTATTTCTTGAGCTCAGATGAGTTTCAGAAAACATCATTCTAGTTCATTTTTGTGTTGGCGGATGCCGTTTGCGTTCCAAAAGCAAATTTTTAAACAGTTCATGGCTTGCTTAGTACAGCTTGCAATAACATCGATTGCATTCTTAACATTTCTTGCATCATGTTACCCATTGTGTTAGTAAAATTGTTAACTGTTTTCGCTAATGTTTCCATAGTTTTTTCTAGCCGAGTTTAATTAGAAATGGGAGTTTCGTCATTATTTGGTACGTCACCTCGCAGTGGCATAGGACTATTTTTTAAGACATTAGCAGTCGAGGTTCTGTTATTATTTGGCTGTGGTATCTGGACGCCGTACGTGTTTCCTTGATTAGTTGCCTGAATTTGAGGGGGATTAAGTTTCTGTCCAACAGAACGCTTGACAATCGAATATACCGGGCATCCTCTATAGTTGGCAGTGTGAATGGGATGCGTTTAATTTTTTTTAGCTTAACATCGCCGGGCTCTAACTGCACTCAAAATAGTGGTTGGGGATTTTTTCCCTATTTTTAATGTTTGTAACATTTTTATTTTTTGAAGCCTTTTTCTTCTAAAAATGTTTTTATTTAGTCTGGGTCCACGCATGAGTCAATGCCTTTCATCACAACTTGAAGACCTTTACTTTAAGCTTTCTTTAAGTGCTTCAAACTTATTAATTATTTTACGAAAATCATTCTCATGATTAATCTGTATTTTTGTCTCGTTTATATTACCACGCTTGATTGCAACAACGTAAAACGAATTTTCGCCTATCACCGAGATTAAACTTTTTATTAGCTCACTTGAGTTTTGCTCTAAGATATATCGGGGGTGGCTTCGACGGTTTTATGACGTACGGTGCTTCAGAATATTCATCCTCCAGAATTGCAAAACGATTTTGTGAATTTATTATATCAAAAGATGGAACTTTAGAGGCCGAGGCTACAGCTGAAGAGGCTGGGCTGCGACCCCGTTTGAGAACTGTTATATACCTGTCCATACCAACTTGCACTTGTGGTTTTTGAAAACTTTTTACTTGTGTGTTTTCCGTTGCGTCTGTGTTTGAGTTCATGGTATAATTTCCTACTAGGATTGTCTTTGCAATGGTAACACTTGCAGGCGATGGTTTTGCCGTTACGTTGTTGCTATTGTTTTCTGTTGTTGTGTTTATTTCCAGATTGCTTTCGCTAGCCTGAATATCATTTATTTTTGTTATTATTTCAATGTTGTTACTCATATAGAGAGTTGTTTTTGTTTTTTTTTCACCATTTTTTTATTTATTTTCTTTTTTTTTTGTTGACTGTGCTCTTCTTATTATGTATTTTGTTTTTGTAACACCAGATAATAAAAAAAAAGAATAAATAATTTTTGCACAGATTATTTTTAAGTATGTATGTGCGTTCATACATTTACTTTTTTTCTTGTATTGTTTTACCTATTATTTTTTTTTTGATTTTTACTTATTCTATTGTTCACTTTTATTTTGAGCGTCCAAATTCGCTTGTTAAATATTATTAACAAATTTATGTTAAAAAAAAAAAAGAATCATATGCGTAGTTAAAAAAAACACGTCTGTTCACAACGAGCACGACCGAACGAATACTAAGCTGTTTTCCGGGAGCAGGGCTTATATGGCCCCTAGTGTAAATTATGGACCGATCTTCAAAAAATTTTACAGTGTAATTTCTGATCCAATAAAACTGTGACGTACTAAATTTTAGTATTATAGGATTATTTATTACCGTTTTAGGCGTACTAGACTGTTTTCCGCGAGAAGGTTTTATATGGGGCCTATGGTAAATTATGGACCGATCTTCACGAAATTAACCAGTATGATTTGCAATCATTCCGTGCATTATTCCACCATTTATGTTAGTTTTTGTATCAAAATTATCAATTTTTTAGGGTGGTGGTTCCATATTTTGATTCAAAGTTCTGATCCTATTGAACCGATGTTTCCGGATTTCAATCCCAAGCTGCTTAGGATAACTAAAAGCAATTTGAGATCAAGTTTGTTCTTTTCTTTTGCGTTTTTCGAAAGTGAGCGTGTTTTCATCAGACGGACAGACAGACGGACATGGCTAAATCGACTTAGAATTACTCAAGGAGCCAGAAAATATATATTTTTTGGGGTCTTCGATGTATTATAAAAAAGTTTCACACGGAATGACAAACTTAGTATACCCTCATTCACCACAGTTTAGTGGATGATATGAAAATGGTGACAAGAGGCCCAAAATTATAAAAAAAAATTATTTTCCAATTTTTATTTGATAATTCTTACAAACACTGTTACCAGAAGAGCTGATTTCTCTGCATTTTGCGGATTTTTTCGTTGCAAAAATGACGAAGTGATATTTGTAGATTTTTGCCATCAAATGGCGGATTTTTTAATATTTTTAATTGTAAAAAATTGATTTTTATATTAAACTTTGTGACCAACTTTTTAAAAGATTTGATTGTGGAGATCAATTTAAATATTTAAAACGAATAAATCCAAATTATTCCTTTAATTGTGAGTTGAACTCAATAATTGAAATTGTTAAACCGTTTCCAAATTTAATATTCGAATTTTTGTATTTTAATCTTAAAATAAAATTTTTATTAAACAAATATAATCAAGCAGGCTTCATTAAAGTATATAAGAGGTGTGGGCGCGGGACCACGTAACGTCATTTCTGTGACTGCTCTATTACGTTTCTTTCTTACATGGGTCTGGATTTTGTTTTGGGATCTTATTTATAAAAGTTCTTTTGTAATGGAGGTAAACGTACTAATTACAAATTAATTTCTCGTAGATCATATAAAGAAATATTATTTTGTTAACAACTTGTGACTAAAAAACCGAATACAAAAATACATACATACTTCAAAAGTCATCAGGATTTTAAATATTTGGTATAATTTGCTCCTTTATTATCACCACCAAATCTTTAACGAGAAACCCGACCAAAGCAACCACCCGAATGACCGCTACATGTTGGAAACCCCCTTCTTTTAACACGACCGCTTCGTACATGACCTCTGTTATTTCCAGAAAATTTACCACCACGTTTTCTGGAGCCACCATCAGTACGCCTCCCTTTATTTTAATATACAGCATAGTTGCAACATGGCAAATAACTTTTGTAATATTTAATTTAAACAATTAAAAATTTTTTTACAAGAATCGACAGGCCAAGCGTATGACAAAATAATATTAAAAAATTGCCATTATTTAGGAAGTGTTAGAGTGGAGCAACGAATGTAAAATTGTTCCAAGTGTGTAAGTAATTTTTTTTTGTAGTTTTGGTTATGCATTTCTTGTAGAGATACTTATTTTGGTTAGCATCATATCCGAAAGTTAAAATCCCGAATTCAAAAGTCTCAAATTGCAAAATCCCGAATTTTTGAATCCAGAATCGCTACCTGAAACTTCTCAGAAGAGCCGGACTACAGCCATACACAAAGATTTTCTCTTCTGTGGTGTAAGAACAACAGCTTCGCTAATCAAAGCTTCTCTGCTGCATTGCCTGGCATCGGCCGGTTGCAAGGATTTTCAATGGCTTTGTTAACCCTCTGCGACTGACGTGACGTTGTAATAACAGTTCCAATGACGTGGTAGTCCGCTAGACCCCAATTTGATGGCTTATATTTTCCAAGTTCTGTTTTGTAAACCTTCTGAAATTATTTTTTATTTTAGATTAATATTATAGCTTGTTATTTGCTGTAATTTATTTTTGCGAACAAAACGACAATTGATTTAAAACAATATTTAATGGCATGGCACAAAATAGAAAATCCATTTTTTCTTTCATTGGTGTCTGTTAGAAATCACGTCAGTCGCAGAGGGTTAACTAAAACTTATTTGCCTAGCCGGCATTTGGCCGTACTCAAGACCGGATTTAGAAGCTCTAATAAGCGAAGCCGGTGTTTTTTATACCATAAAGGAGAAAATCTTGGCACCCGGCAGAGAAGCTTTAGTTAACGATTCGGAATTTTAAAATTCGGGATTTTCGAATTCAATGCGCTAGTTCTGTTTTAAAAAAAGTTACTTATTTAATTTCAATGAAGGTTGCAAAGCTCACCGGGTTAAGCTAGTCTAAAATATATATAGTTTTAATACATATTCCAAGTCTTGCTTGTTTAAATACCAAAAATAAATGTGTGTATGACTGAGTAGAGGAAAGTAAGTGGGAAAGTTAATGTACAACAGTAAATCCTTTAACCCGTTAGTAAGAGATTAACTGTAATTTTTTTTTTACAGTTACGGTCGACGTTTTAATTATGGGCCTAAGAATTTTTTCCTGAAGTTGGAGACTCAATTTTGTTTCATCATATAAGCTTGAGATTTCTTCTGTAAACACAACCATCAGTGCAACAAAAGTAAAACAAACATGTATAACGGGGTAAGTGAATAAAAATAAATATTCTCTCTCTCTCTCTCTCTCATTAGAAAAACAAGCGGACAGGTGCCTGGTATTTTTTAGAAATTCGAGTTAACCCTGTATTATATAAAATAACTGAAAATTAATTTGTTTTTAAGGAATTTGTCCGTTATTTTTGGATAGTTAAATTATATAAAATAACTGAAATATCGTTCGTTTTTACGGAATTCGCGGTTGAATTTTTGAAAGTAAAAATTAAATAAATTTTTCGTTAAAAATAAAAAAAAAAAGTAGACCGGGTTTTAACTGAATATCCAATTATTTATACATACTCGTACTTCATTAAAATATAATATGCTGTATGTAGGTGTAATATGTTAATAAGCGGACGAAATTCGGTCCTTTTGAGGTAGGGCTGCCAGTTTTGAAATCAGTGAAGTCAGTACATAAGAGAAAAAAAAATCAGTACAATTGCATAAAAAACAGTACATATACTTTTTTAATATAAAATTGCATATTAATAACATAAAAAGCTTTAATCTTTTTTAAAACAAAACTTGAATTCATGCTATAATTTGAACAGTGACAAAATTTAATTATCAAAACTGAATTTTTTCAAAATAATAATTCAATTCCTTATATTTATTTAGCGGGAATACAAAGTGAACCACAAAAAAAATCTAAAACACAACAAGTTGTTAAAAATTCGATTCTTAATTTCTTGAAAAAATGTGGAATATAATAAAGTTGCTTATGAAAAGAAACAATTCCCAATATCTATTTGTTAAAATAGTTGAGTTAAATACATTCAATTTATAAAGTATCACTATCCAGTGTGACACAAAGAATGCTGACGAAGGCCGTAGCGGGCCAGAAAATGCATTTCATTCTGCTGGTGTCTAATAATTGTAAATTTTTCTGTACATAAATATACTTCATTGCTATCCAACGGAAAGCTAAGGTAAAATGTAACAAGAAAATACAATATAATAGTCTGGTAGTGTATAAAGTCATTCCTTAAAAAAATTTAAGGAATAGAGCTATTACAAAAACCTTTATAAAATACATAACTGAAATTTAACTCATAGAATAAATTCGAAAAATAAAAAATGTTGTATATTATTATATTTTATAGTGAATATAGGTCAGCATAAAATTAAATTAAAATTAAATAAAAGTAGTTTTTGCTATATCTACCAGCATAATTAATTTCATTTTGCAATTAAAGGGTCATGGCGAATCTCTTTTATTTTGCGGATACAGCCAATGTCCAATTTAACCGAGAACAGCTTCAAAAGGATTTTGTTAGCCCATTTCATTTAGAACTCTTCTATAAAAAACTAATATTAAAATTTTCTTAAAAATGACATTGGCATTTTTAATGTTAAAAAACAAATTAAGCACTTGAAATAACGAAGCTTGTTATGTATTTATTTTTAAAATAATTAAACAAAATTATTTAAAAGTGATGTACAACTAATTACTATTAATAATTGCAATTATTGTAAAAGGCACAATCGTTTCAGACGATCTTACCCTAAAGATTTTTATAAAAAAATATATGTATATATTAACTATGCATGGACATCAACATTTACAATGTTACAAGTTAAAAATTTTTATGGCCTTTTTTTACATTGTCCACAATTTCTTTCCTGTCTTCAGTCTTCAAGAAATTGTAAAACTCATTACAACTATAACCAAAGCTTGTCTTTATCTGCGTTCTAGGTTTTATATTAGGAGCCTGTTTCTCTCTTTTCTCCACTTTGAAAACTGTAAAAGCGTTTAAATGTGGAATGGGAGAAATAAAATTCCAAATTTCCTCAAATTCGCAAACGCACCACCATGTAGAAACCTTTTCCACTTTTCCTCTACTGTCTTCTTTTTTCGTACTGTTGTTAACATCTCATCGTTAAGAACATCTATATTAATATTTGTATCGCAAACAATTTGACAATATGACAACTACATATATACTGAACAAAATTAATATATAATAACAGTACATTAATAAAAAAATCAGTACATTTGCGTACTGATTTGCTTGTAATGCATAAATCAGTACTTTAAACAAAAAACAGTACATGTACTGATAAAAACAGTACGAATGGTAACCTTTTTTTGGGAAGCGAACTAGTAAAACCTGTATTTTTAAACGTTTTTGTCTACCCATCTATTTTTTTTAACAAGTGAAGAGAGAAATAAAGATTATACCTATCACAGTTTCTTATTTTATCTGGCAGCACTGATCACATGTAAATGTCTTCGCAAAATAGGGGTTTTTGCAGTTTTTTTGTATTAAAAGGGGTTTAACGCAATAGCACCTACATAAAATATATAAAATTGATCTCATTTGTTCATAATTAAAAAGGTTTTTTTATTTTGGAATCTGGTCTACTTTTCTTGAAATTTTTCAATCGAGTAAAATCATTTTAATAATTATGTTCAGTGCTTCCATTGACTTCACCCTATGAAATTCAATACCGGCATTCATATCTATACATACATATCGAACTTAATCAACAATAGGGTATTAACTCAACATTTTTCATATCTACAAGCTGTAAAAATTTCGTGCTGTTTTGTATACATTTTGGTAAAGAAACGGTTGATTTAAAAATTATTTTTTATATGCCTTAAATGTTAAATTAAAAATTTATTTGTTTCTACTGAAAAGTTTTAAATTTTGAGTTAATACCCTCTTGTTGATTAAGTGCGATATGTAAAAAACGCTTCCAAAAAAATCTACGTACATACAAGCCTACATTTCATTAGTGATGTTTAACCCTTATCCTGTGTTCATGGACCAAAATGGCCCAAACTGGTTTTATTGCTTATTATTTTCAACACTAGTCAATAAGGGTTTTCATGATATCGCTTAAAATTGTCAATTGTACAAATGGGCAAACTAGCGAGGCTAGTTTAATGAAGACCTTTTGATTGTTGTGTACCTTTAAACAATTAATGTCAGTTTATAAGAAACGTCAATACAAAAATAAATTTAAAAAATATATAATAATAAAAGTTGAAATTTGTAATTTAAAGTGAAATTTGTTTTTAAAAATGCATAAAGAAAGCCAAAAGTCTAATTTGCTCAAATTATTGCAATAATATATTGTTTGTGATTTATAATCACTTGCATTTTTCATTGAAAAACGACGCGTCGCGACTGTTAGATCTGTTTGTATAAATGCACAATTGAACAGCGCAAATTTACGGGTCAAAATTGCTGGCCTAATTTACGAAGTTTGCGTAAACTAATTTTCATATAGTTTTTGACAGTTCATTTGCGAGGGCGTGAATATGCACAGATTGCGAGTAGGGATGGGAAATAAATACGATATATTAAAATATCGATATATTTATAATCGATATATATCGCCGATATTAAAAAAACCCATATATCGATACATCGATATTTATCTTCGACTATCGAATTCGATATTTTTAAGATCTCTTTATAATAATATTCAAAATTGTAACCGTTGCTTAACTGCTTACAATACTGTTGTTTTTAAAGAATTACATCATATGTTTTTTAACTAATAATAAGAAAATAACGGCGCTTTTCCATTGTACATTTTCATAGATTACACAGTTAAGTTTTGTCTCGGTTTTTTAAGAGATGCCAACAAAAAAATATTCTGGAAAGGTTTCCTTGAATTATGCAAAGAATCGCCTTAATTATGGCGTATTAGCAGCAATATACTCATGAAAGTTGGAATGTTAATAATAATAAAAAAATATTGCACAGTTTACTTGTATAGTATGTGTCACAAGTTTCGTTTACCGGCAATATATAATCCAACATTTTATAATCCCAATTAATTTTTTTTTTTTACTTTCATACACACAAACCTCAACATTTGCGGATGACACAGCTTTCCTTAGCGTACATGCAAACTGTCAAGAAGCATCTCGTTACTTACAGGATCACATGTTTCAACTGGAAAGGTGGTTAAAACAAATGGAGGATAAAAATCAATGAGCAAAAATGCGCACATATAACATTCACATTGCGTCGGGAAACATGCCCCCCTATTAAAATCAATAATCAAATAATACCCCAATACTCGCATGTAAAATATCTCGGTATACATCTAGATCGGCGTTTAACGTGGAAATGGCACATAGAAGCAAAATTAACTAAAATGAAACTAAAAGCAATTCAAATTAATTGGCTCATTGGAAG
Source organism: Pollenia amentaria (assembly GCA_943735925.1). Lineage (NCBI taxonomy): Eukaryota > Metazoa > Arthropoda > Insecta > Diptera > Polleniidae > Pollenia > Pollenia amentaria. Next base: position 101,323,922 of record OX031006.1, on the reverse strand, counting down.
AAATTCTGTTCTTAGTCTCGATTGCAAACTTCTACTTTACAACTCTATCTTAAAGCCAATTTGGTGCTACGGTATTCAGTTATGGGGTACTGCCTCTGCTTCTAATATCGAAAAAATTCAAAGGCGCCAAAATAAACTTCTTCGAATAATCACAGCCGCTCCCTGGTATGTCAAAAACTCAAATATCAACAAGGATCTCAATGTGCCATTGGTAAAAACTATGATAACGAAATATGCAGTAAAATATTTAAAAAGGCTGGAACTGCACCCAAATCCATTAGCTCGAAATATTTTAAATTATGGCGGCCACACTCGCTTAAGAAGAAGAGACACTGCAGCACTCACCCAATCAGATGTGCGATAAACACCTATATATGTAAACAGAAACCGTGATGACTAAATCTTTTGTGTTTGGCACTGGCAGGACATAAAGTAAATATTAGGATAAGATTTGATTAATTATTGTTAGTTCATATTTAATATATGAAGATTCAATAAATAAATACTGAAAAAAAAAAAAAAAAACTTTTATATGGCGAACAAATTTTTTTGCATTCTTTACTTTTTTTGATGAATTTTTTCTTTTATTGTAGAATTAACTGCCGGTCCCTCGATTTCAAACGAAAACTTCGTTCGCATAACTTACCTTAAAAACTAAATTTTAAAATTGGTTTTTGTTTTAAATAAAAGTTAAGCGAATGAAAGTTCGTTCGAAACCGAGAGACAGGCAGTAAATTTTAAATTAAAAGAAACAATAAAATATTAAAATGGAATAACATGTAATATGTTTGTACATATGTAAATATGTATTGACATAGGTATATTAAGTTGTTAAATTTGGTCATGATTTCAGCTTAATACGTTCGATACATCGATATATCGATATTTTTAATAAATAAATATCGATAGTCTTATAAAATATCGATACGATATATATCGATATATTTTTTCAATTCGCCCATCCCTAATTGCGAACCTTTTAAGCGATATCATGAAAAACCTTAATGATTTTTTTTTAAATTTATGTATAATTATTTTTCTATTGAATAGTTTGTATACATACATACATACATATATAAAATGTTGAATTTCAATGTTTTTTTATAATTTCTGGACCAAAAAAAGTTTGCATTTTGTAAATATGAGTCAAAATTGCCCATACCATAAGTCAATACAAAGTATTCAAACAAATGTACCGCATGTAATAAATTTATGTAAACCTCATTCCGAAACTTGCATTGAATGCACTTAATGTAAAAAAATAAACTGAATTGACAAATGTATGAATGACTTTTACATTGGACAAAAAAGACCCACAAATACCTTATGCATTTATTTTTTTTAGTACAAGATAAGGGTTAAATGTAGAAACCAGGTGTTTTAGTTGCCTACAGAGGCTTTAATTTTTTCGATGTCCGTAAAAACATATTTATGTATGGGTAAAAAAATCTCATTTTTTTACCTTTAAATTCATTGATTTATTGCATTGAAAACGAGCTGTGTCAGTTTTCATTTAAAAATAAAAATTCTTGCAAATTCATATTGTACACAATACAAGCAGACAATGTGTGGTTTGAAAAATATATATCCATACTATCAGTATCCCAGGTGGCTATGACTTTTAGACAACATCGAAAACGGATGCAGGATGGATGGCAGTATGTGGCATGTAGGTGACAGTTGTTTAAAATCGTCAACGCCTTTTTCAAACAAATGATACCTAAATCACCATCGACAATATCAACAAATATGTGTTGCATAGTGTCGTCGACGAGAATAGTGACTTATTTTGACAACAACATTATACACATTGTAATCAGTGCGACTAATTAATAAATTAATTTATACATATATGTATATGTAATAATTTTCTATGTTTTATTATTTTTTTCGGTTTTGGAATTTGCTCTTTTAAAATTATTTTTTTAGCAAAATTTATTTAAACGTAGTTTCCTTAGTATTGACTCGTGATTCTGCAATAAAATGAAAAAAAAAAAATATTATACTGTAGAGTATTGTTCATTTAACTTACCACAAAAAGCATATACACACATAGTTTATTTTGGTATTTTTTTTGTGGTTTTTCTTCCTTAACACCGTTCTAGTTATATAAATCTATAATATTTAGAAAATTTTCTATCAATCAGGGGCCTTACCGCGTAATTTTGTTCGTATAGAAAATCGTTTGGAACAAAACTTTCGAATCGAAAAGTATTTCGTACTGTGTAAAACGATCGAACAGTGTACAGAGTTGTATCTCTTAAACAAGGGATCAAATCACATCACACCTTGGCATCACTTAACTTTTCTGTCAAAATATGCACAAAAAATGGGAAAACCCGTAAATATTAATAAGTTATTAATAAAACAAAAATATTTAATAATAAACAAAAAAAAAATACAAGTGAAGTGATTTTTCAAACAAATATTGATTTTGTTTTTATGGATGGAAGAAAATGATGTGGTTAGCATCCGAGAAAGAATCCAAAGAAAAATAATTCGAGATAATTCGAATATCGTGAATCTTAGCGAAAAAAAAGTAAAAGGTAAGAACAATGTTTTATTGCCAAAATTTTTGTAATTTGTTTATGGGTTTTTTTTAGTTTTGTAATGAATCTTAGACTTAACAGGGCATCATTTATGTAAGTATATGTACAATTATCCTAAAAGGTCTACATCAATTGCACCTATGTTAGCAGCAACGTTGAAATTTCTTGCTCAAGGCCAAATTGGACAGGATCGACTTCTTGGAATTTCTCAACAGTCAATTTCAAGTTGCATTGGAGCAGTTTGCGAATCTATTAACAGAATACTTTGCCCCAAACACATTTCCATTAAACTTTCGGAAAAAGAGAGAAGAGAAGCAAACATATAATTTTTCAACAAATGCGGAATTCGTGGAGTAATTGGTGTCATTGACGGGACACATATTCAGTTAATAACCCCAACAGCAGACGAGCATTTATATTTCAATCGAAAGATGAAGCATATCATCAAAGCTATGGCTGTAAGTACAGCGTAAATGGACAAAAAGTTGATTTCAGAGTTTTTTTTGTAATATAGATATATGACTACAAAATGTTCATAAAAGCTGTTAATGGACGTTTTGGTGGAGCTAGCTACGACTCACATATTTGGAGCTTGAGCGATGAAAGAAAATATTTAATGGAACATTTTCAGAGAGGAGATATAACTACACGAATTCTTGGTGAGTCTTTTCATTTAATAATACAAATGTAGTAAAATTTTTCAAAACACTCTTTATGTTCTTAAGGTGATACCGGGTATCCTTTGGAGCCCTGGCTTATTACTCCTTATAGAAATCCATTAGAAAATTCAGCCGAATCTTATTTTAATGAACAACAGTCGAAAGGAAGGTCCATAATCGAAAGAGCTTTTGGACTGTTAAAAGCAAGATTTCGATGCCTATTAGCTGCAAGAGAATTGCTTTATAATCCAGTAAAAGCAGCGCTTATACTTTATTCATGTTGTACATTGCACAATATTTGTTTGGAATTTAACGCTGAAAGTCCCCAGATTGAACATGAAGACAATTTGTTTTCTAATCCAATTTGCCAGTTGCAAAAGAAAATAATTTGTTGAACATTGCTAAAAATATTCGAAACACCATAAAAATATAATATGCAGAGAAATTAAAAAAAAAACAAGAGAAATTCATATTTATTTAAAAGCATATAACAAGAACTTAAAAAGACATAAGCAAAAAAAACAAGTTCACATTAATTAAGAACTTATAATAAGAATCAACTTTGTTGTAAATTGTCCAAATGTAGTATATACTTTTTTACACAACAAACAATTCGTAAATAAAAGGTTTAAAAAAAATCATTTCTTGACATTCACCCCTATTATAAATTTTTGCCAGGTTCGTGATAACAGCTATTTTTTACTGTAAGTTTTCTGATTATTTATACCTTAAACGATTATTAATAAATATAAGACATTTCTATCATGTCGCTGTTAGCAATTTTTGCGAATTTCCGCTAATTTTGCCATTTTTACCGAGTTTTTGACATTCCTTATAGTTTAAGGGACTTTTAATTAATTTTTAGGCTTGTTTGAAATATAAAAAATTTTCGCGAATTTTCGCTCTTTTAGCATACTTCTCCGAATTTTCGCATTTAATTTACTATTAAAATTTGTGCCCATAACTTCTTTTAAATTAACATTTTTTTATTTTAACGGACTTAATAAATATGTTTACATTCTACCTAAAATATCTTTAACTTTCATTTGAGTCGTCCCAAAATTTCCTGTCGACTAAAACAGAGACAATTTTACTCAACCTCGACTTAAAAGCGCCCTAGAAAATATCAAAAATTTCGAAATTTTGTTAAAAAAAATATTTTTTTTTCCGAAAAAAAAATTCTGTTTCTAAGCTAAAGCGTTTTTGAGTTACGCGAACATGTGTTGTGCAACCTCCTCCATTTTCGAAATAACGGTATATCTCGAAAACCAGAGCCAATCTTAAAAAACCGCGGGCACCACTGGATTCAGCGAACCCGAATTATGTTAAAGCGCTATGTGCCCGGCTTGTCTGTTTTTTCAACTAGCATAGTGTAATTATATACACTCAAAAAGTCAAATTTGCAACGGTTTCAAAGCTTAAACAAAATACCAACAATAAAACAGTGAGTTTATCTTTTCTTACATTCCTCACAACAATTCGTTCGAAATCTCCTAACATTAATTGTAGTTGTAAGTGGGAAAAGAAAAAACAAATTAAAAACAAAAACAAATTGCTTTTATTGTTTTCGCAAGAAATCAAAATAAAAACAATTTGCCAGTTCAGTTTTTTATGCACATGCACTTGAAAAAATTTATTATTAAAGTTGTTTTTGGGAATACAATTATTTATTAAAAGACTTTCTTTGTTGTGCTTAATTCCCTATTTTTATAATTGATAAAAATAATGAAGCTTATTGTTGGAGGATAGGCTGCTCCTATGCGCATTTCACTGGTTGCTTACACAGAGCGAAAATACGGTATAAAAATACCAAAATTAATACCACCATTTGGTCTCACTCTGACAACAAAATGTTAATATATTTTCATCATAATGGTGTCATTTTGAAAACAAGTTGAATACATTTTTGGTTACACACTGTTATTTTATTGACAACATTCAGTTATTAATTCGACAACACATTGTTCTGCATGTAGTAAAGCATCATACATTCTAAACCCAAGCAATAAAAAAACAAATAAAATATATTTATTTATTGAAATTTTTAAACATCGCAAATAGTTTTTTAATAAAACAAAATTACAGTGCAATATACATACATACCTGTGCTTTTTCCATGAAAAGAGCATTTCTTTGAGTTCAGCGCAGAAACCTCAGTTTGGTACAGCTTCCTTCACATCTTCCATATGTCACATTAGCATCTTAAATAATGCATTTTAAAATTAACTACAAATTCCATATTATTGTATTTTTACTTAACTTTTAAATAATCCTAAATAACTTCCATATTTATAGATACAAGGAGTTTTTAATTCCTTTTCGTCGTCGTCGATTTTTTTAAGGTCAAAATTAAAGTTTTCTTCAAAAATAAAATCTCTTCCGTAGCAACAAAATGTGAACGTAAGAGTTTATTATATTTTTTCACTTTCCAAGTTTTATTTTTTTATTTTATTTTTTACTTATTTAAATTATTTATAAAAATTTGCACTCTTTTATTTCGATAAATTGCGAATAATGACAACAATGGAATTTTTAACATATTTGGTACCAATTTGACAACCGTTTGTTAAAAATTTGACAACAGATGTTGTCGAAATATTAACAACACTTTGTTATCATTTTAATACCATTGGTTGATAATTTTTTAACGTGTTTTTTCGCTCTGTGTAGGCCAGATCAGGAAACGTTCTCCTAAATAATTTATGAAAAGCCGAAGCTATCAGCAAACAAGACTACAAAGGGAATGAGAATTACATACACTCAAATGGGGAATGTAAGAAAAGATAAAGTCACTGTTTTATTGTTGATATTTTGTTTAAGCTTTAACATCGTTGCAAACAAGACTTTTTGAGTGTATGTAATTCTCATTCCCTCTGTAGTCTTGTTTACTGATAGCTTTGGCTTTTCTAAAATTATTAATGAGAACATGGACAGACACCCAACCAAACACACACAATTAGACCCACCCAAAAGGGGAAACTACTTTGAAGGACTGGTCTTATGTTCATACAAGTATGCAAATACACATACTAAAGTATGTAGAGCATGCATATGTATATGCAACAACAACGATTTTAAAGGGGTTATTTCATTTTGTTTGGGATGTTATTTCATTTCTTTAATTGGGGTATTATTTAAAATTGCCCCCAAAAATCATTATAATATAAAGCCCCAATATATTTATTGGGGGATTATTTCATTTTTAAATTTATAACGAAAACGTTTTTGGGAGCAAGGGTTGTCTCCTCTATGGTATAACAAACGCCGGCTTCGCTAACTAAAGCTTCTCTGCGTAGCCGGCAATCGGTCGGGGATAAGGCCGATTTTAGCAGGTTCAGTTAGCGACGCCAGTCGTTTGATATACAATAGAGGACAGAAGGCTGGCTATTCAGATAAGCTTTAGCTAGCAAAGGCGGTATTTGTTATACAATAGAGGAGAAAGTCCTTATGATCGGCCGAATGCCGGCTTCGCAGATAAGCTTTAGTTAGTGAAGCGGGATATATTTTATCATAGAGAAGAAATTCGTTGCTCCCGGTCAAAGGCCCAACCATGCAATATATCGAGTGATTCTTTAAACCAAACCTTTACAATTAGTTTTATTCCATATATTGGGGTTTTATTTCCTTTTAGAAATTGGGATCTTATTTCATATGAAGCAATACCCCAACAATTAGGGTATTATTTCAGTTTTGTTTTGGCTGTTATCTCATTTCATTAACGATTTATTTAATTTCCAAGACAGGGGTTTTATTTCATATGAAATAAGGCCTTACGCTTTGGGTGTTATTTTATTTTTTTGGGGAAGTTAATTCTTATGGGGTTATTTCATGTCGCCTATATTTTCATTAAATTATATGCTTTTAAAATTTTGTTTTCAGCTTATATTTTTTTTTTTGGCAAAAATAATTGTTATTTAGGTATGAGATGATGATTTCAAAACGATCGTTTTAAAAACTTGTGATCAATTTCGAGCGATCTTAAAAGCGTTTTCTTAATTAAAGTCTTAACTTTTTTTTAAAATATAGTAAAATAACTTTCCTTAATATTAAAATTTAAAGAATACAGACAGGATATAACAAAATTTTAAGAAATCAATGTCAAATAAACGATTTCTATCACAAACCTGATTCGAAGAAAATTGAAATTAAATAAATATTGAAAACTTCACAGAAAAAATTATTAAATTTCTCCAATCACCAAATTTAAATTCATAATATCAAGCAAACTAGTTGTTGACTTTGCACCTATTACCAAAATGATTATATTGATTACTAAAAATTTTAAAATTTTGAAAAAATATTTTCAATAAATGATATTTTTAATTTTAATTAAAAAAGTGATCAAAAAACTTTGCCATTTCAAACAATGAGTTAATTTATTTAAATAAATATTGACAATTCCCAACAAAAATTCTACATGTTTAAATAATTTTTTTTTTAAACGAAAAAAAGTCAATTAAGATTTTTTGTTATTTAATTAATATTTTAATTGAAAATTTATTTCAAAACAACTAAAATATTAATTAAATCAAAATTAAATTTTTAATTTTCTTCCAACAAAAAAAAAAAAAACAATTGATTCAATTATCACATTTATTAAATTTAAAAACTTTTTAAACCATTTTTTTAATTAATAAAACACTTTTTTCTGTGTTCCTGCTTTAAAAGTTCAAAAAAAAATAATATTATCTTTTATATACTTGGGCATTGATAACAGCTTATTTTTATCGGAACTAATTTAAAAATCCGGAAATAAAGATTTATTTCACAGTAAAAATTTTTGCTTTGCATTTATTTCTTTAATTATACCCATAGAAAGCATAAAAGTGTGTTACTCAGTTTGTAATTTCTACAATATTGATCTTAGACGATGTCCGTTTATCTGTTGAAATGGGACTTGGTTGGTGTATATTTATGTCACATATGCGTTGCTTAATTTTGCTATTGAAATTAAGCTTGCCAGGTACAAATGGCTAAGATTTGAGAAAAAAATTCTGCCTCTAATCTTACGCATAAATATCTAGTAGTTGTTGTTTTTTTTTCTGTATATCTATACACTTTACCAGCACTCTTGCTTTCTTTTATATCACTTATCCTTTAATTTTCAGGACTAAATTCGCTTAAAGTTGTAATTAAGGATTTAGTTTATGGTTTAAGAATGTCAAAATGAACTTCAGAAATTTTATGGAATACAAAATAAAAATCCCAATTTTCTCCCCGCTGTGTTCACGCCTTTGTGTGTGTATAGATACGTTTTATAGTGCCATGTTCTACACAGAATATAAATCAATTTGGTAAAATTTAAATCTCGTCATGCAAAACTAAACAAACATGGTTTTGAATAAATTTATGTAACTCCTCCTCCAGTTGTTGTCTGGGAATTGTAGAATAAATGTTAAAATTCTTTTATTGTTATAGACTGCTAAATCGTATTTTTTTTTTGTTTGCACTTTACGTATGTTATAGGCCATGCTTTATTTTACTATATTCTTCTAAACGTCACAAAGAATAAGAATGACAGTTGAACCCAATCTTTCGAAATAACCGAATAATAAAATGTCTATGCAGTTGTCTGGTGACATTCAGTCAGTTTGTTGTGAGCAAAACTGAAGTGTATGAATAGTAAAAATCTTAATATTACAAAAATTAAATTGCAATAAAGTACAGAGCAATTTTCGTTTAATGTAAAATAAAATTTCAATTCGTTTGCGCCAAATAATCGAAGATTAAATTAGGAGGAAATATAATTGTTTTACTATACAAATTAAATATGTCTCTTTGGTTTTATTATAAAAAAAATCACCAAATTCAATTTTAACTAATTAATTAAAATTTTCTTTAAAATGTTCACAATAAAGTTTTGTTAAGTAAATTATGTTCTCTATTGGTGCGTCGAACACACAAAGCCTTTTAAAACAGATGGGACACGAACAAAATCCCTTTTGTTCCCTACAACAACAAAATAAATTTTCCCTACACTGTTCCCTACGTTAAAAACTTATTGGTTGTTAACAAACAAATACATATGTTGTTAACATTTTGTAAATATTATAATTAAAGCATTTATTAACGTTTATAAATAAATCATTTATTAACAACAAGAAAAGAAACCCAAAATAAATATGTACATTAGAGTTATGACTCATTTTTTTTACAAGAAATTTCCCTATCACCACTAAATAGCTAATACTAAATTAGTAATAAAACCGTGTTTGTTGGTCATTTTGGCAAATGCAATTTCTTCGCACCAAATGCAATTTCTAAAAATCTACACTTATTGTTTTTTACTAAATTAGAGGATATCCGAAAGAGCAAATGTAAAACATTGTAGTTCTTCTATTAAATCTAACCACAAAATGCAGAGTTCCCGTTAGATTTCCTACGACAGCTACGATATACTTTAGCTGTTTAAAATTGCGATACTGGTACTCGTAATTTTAATAGTTATTTTTTTATACCCTCCACCACCACTGTGGTGAATGAGAGTATACTAAGTTTGTCATTCCGTGTGAAACTTTTTTATAATACATCTAAGTTCCCATAAAGTATAAATATTCAGGCTCCTTGTGTAATTCTAAGTCGATTTAGCCATGTCCGTCTGTCTGTACGTCTGTCTGTCCGTCTGTTCATCTGTCCGTCTGTTGAAAACACGCTCACTTTCGAAAAAAGAAAAGAACAAACTTTGTCTCAAATTGCTTGTAGTTATCCTAAGCAGTTTGGGGTTGAAATCCAGCAACATCGGTTTAGTAGGATCAGAACTATGAATCAAAATGTGGAACCACTACCCAAAAAAAATTGATAATTTTGATACAAAAACTAACATAAATGGTGGAATAATGCACGGAATGACATACAATTTTGCACGAATTCGCTTTATACGACTGCAAATTATATGTTAAGTTTCGTGAAGATCGGTCCATAATTGACCATAAGCCCCATATAAACCCTTCTCGCGGAAAACAGTTTAGTACGCCTAAACCCGCAATAAATAATGCTATAAAATTGAAATTCGGTACGTCACAGTTTTATAGGACGAGAAATCACACTGCCAAATTTCGTAAAGATTTGTTTGTTCATAATTTACCATAGGCCCGTTATAAACCCTACTCTCGGAAAACAGTTTATTGCGCCTAAAACCAAATAAATCCCAGTTTGGGAAAATAATTAAATTCACCTAAAACCATCACAGATATTGCGGTGAAATTTTTTACTTAAATTTATATACCTAAAAAAAATATCATGGAAATTTGTGAAATTTACTGTTATCGCTAAAACTAATTACACTGCTGTTTTGAAATTTATTGTAATCTATTTTTTGTAATACCAGAAATCAGTCTTCAGAATTTTGTGATGATTTGTCCATAATTTACCATAGGTCCAATACAAATAACGCTCCTAAAAATTATTTTAGTCCGGCTAAAACTGTTACGAATAATGATATTTTACTCAAGCCAGTTCAAAGTTCTAACAAGAAACGCATAAAATTTTCTTACTGTCGGTCAATAATTTAATTCAGGTCTAAACCGCAACCAATTTTAATGCTGACGTTCGTTTTTGTAAAGATTAGTTAATAATATATATGTATTTATCATATAGAGCCCACTATTGTCGGTGGAGGGTATCAAAGATTCGGCACAGCCGAATGTAGCTCTCTAACTTGTTTTTATATAGAACCGTTTGGTGCGGGAACTTTTTTTAAAGCAGCGAAAAAGAGAAATGGCGTTTGCTTATATTTTCTATGGACCAAAATAAATATGTACATTAGACCGGGTCGACCTCCATACAAAAAAAAAAAGTTGTGCCAGTCACCCCCTAGAATGAAAGATATACCAATGAAGTTTCTAAAACAGAAAAAAAATTTTTTTTGCCACGCCCCAAAATACAGCACTTTTGGTTTTTTATATGTAGCGCTGCCATTTAAAGTCCGATCTTATTATATCACATATCGTTGTTCATGGGTTGACAGTGGCTTCATTTTTGCCTTTGGTGACTTTTCAATCCGACTTCAAACTCTGGGCGCCACTTATGCCATCTCGGATACTTCCCCCAAATATAAATTTTTTTAAACGTGCCAAGAAAGTCCTTGTAAAACTAAGTATGTCTAGCTTCTATTATACTCACTTTTATGCCACGCCTCAAAATTGAGCCCCTTTTTCCTTTTCACATACATATTACATTAAAGCAGGTAGATATCCATTACATATCCTTTAATGTTAAGATAAAACTAAGTCAAACTGCGTGCTTGATTTTTCATTTCCTCATCTTTTGTGCTTTGTAAAGGCCTTAGCATATTTCCGGAAATTTTTTTAATATAAGTATTTTTTGGCAAACTCGGTACCAAATGAAGGGCAAAGCTCTGTAGAATTTTTAAAAATATTTACATCATTTCCCCTTAACAAAAATATAAAAAAATGGCTTTTAAAAATATATCCTTTCATATCCTTTAAAGTTTTCATTATATATTTTTTATTAATTCGGAATTGTATGATTTTATTTCTCATAATTTAGAAGGTGTGATTGTTTTTTCTAGGTACACAATAAATTCCTATGTATAAATTTCATTCATAAGATATCTGTTCGCTTTTTAATGTTCGCATACATTTAAGCGAATATGAGTGCGAATGCAAATAGCCAAAAGTTCGAAAATGCGGACTCGAATATTCGAAGATTTCCAGGTTATTAGTACTCGTAACTTGTCTAGGGCTGCTGTTAAAACTACTACATTTGTACTTTAATTTTATTACATATGAAAATTTGATTATTTAAAGGAAAGCAATGCGAATATTTACGCAATATGTATGTTGAAAATGAAATAATGTTGAAAAATTTCCTACAGTTGCCTTAAAATAAAAAATCTATCCTTTTTCGTAACGCTTGAAATTGTCCGTAAAAATCCCTACTATTGGCATCCCTGATGGCAGTCCCCTCTTTGCGGCTTACGTTTAGGCATAAATTGCTCGTACATGTAATCAGCAGGGACAAGGACTTCATGCACGCAGAAAAGGTACTTTAGGCACCCAAAATATTTCATTAAAAACGCGAAATACGCACTAAAAACTATAAAATTTGCACTTATTTTAAAAATAATTTTTACAATAACACATAATTTTAATAAAGTACTCGTATCATAAGAGAAATATAAATTGTAGGTACAAAAAGTAAATATACAATACATGTATGTAAATATAAATTTAAAATTCTTTGACGTTAGGCAAAAAAGGTGTTAAGACAAAAAAATGCATTTTGAGTTTTTGATTAGGTGACACTAAATTTTGTTACTCTTTCGTTTGGTATAAATAACTTAAATCTAGCACAACTGCCTCTAATCATTATATTTAGCTCTTTAGGAAATAAATCAATTAAATAAGGTAATTGAATCATTTTCAATTTAACGTTACGAAAAAGATCAGTTTCTGACTTTTTGACCATTTTGCCTAACTTCAAAGCATTATTCTTATTTATTCACATGTGAAAGTAACATTTACTTTATGCATATATTAAAATGTAACGCTCAATATATACATACTTTGTTTAAGTTTTTTAAATCCAAAATTTTTTTATAACGATAACAAGTTTACTCCAAATTTTATCACTAATTTCGCCTTCACCGCATTAATTTTATTAATAGCATAAGTGTGTATTTTATGTGTATATGCATATCTCGCCAGCATTTTTCGGCAAACTCCCAAAATTGTCATTTTATTTTAGCAACATTTTTGATTAAACGTACCGAAATGCTTTCAGTTTGGAAAGCTAATGGGTGCAACGATGATGTACTAATAGAGTGGCATCTTCTTAAAAAAATGAATAAAAATCTGATTATTAACAAAAAAAAAAAAAATTAACAAAATGTATATAATTTTCTTTTACATATAAAAACATATTTACCGAAGTACACTTACAAATTAGAACGTTTTCAACAAGCACATTCTATGAGGGTTTCGACAAATATGTCTATTAATTTTTTTTTTATTTGTTTCTTTGCCATGACCATTAAATGTACAAAACTTAAAAGCTCTGACATGATTGTTTTAGGCCCTAATCATGTACAACGCAGCGCAACGCCACAGAACTAACGCAACGCCAAAGAATAACATTGAAAGCACAAACAATGTCATAAATATTTTGTAATTTTGTTGTTGCTTTCTACAGAAATTCACATTGCGTGTTAAAATTTCAAACGCTCCATTGCTTGTGTCGTTGAAAATTTTAAAACGGTACATGAATTTCTGTTGAAAGCAACAACAAAATTACAAAATTTCAATGTTATTGTTTGGCGTTGCGCTGCGTTGTACATGATTAGGGCCTTAATTTGGGATCATAGTGCCATGTCAAGATATTGGCTGTCCTTTTTCCTCCGAGAATATAACATTGATCTCATGGTGTTTTTTTCTGCCAACTTTCCTCAATACATTTTAGCGTTAAATATAAATAAATCATGATTAATAATTTTAGGAAAGCATAATTATACATATTTAATAGCTTAGATTATTCTCTGATGTTTAGTATATTCGGTTTAAAATGGATATGTTTTCATTAACAAAAATTTAAAACCTAACGCATAAACAAGATAAACTTACTTTGTTCGTAATAAATATTCCAACAAAAATTCTTAAGGATTAATAAGAATAATTATGTATTGTTACTTTTCGTATTGGTCTTAGCACTTGTTATGTAACAACAAAAAATGTTTTTAAAAATTAAGAAAATAATATGTATGTATGTGTGTATGTTTATATGTATGTATGCATAATTTCTTTTTCTTTTTTATTATAATCCTAAAATATTAGTTGTTTAGGAACATTTAAAGTTTCAGCCGCGCAGGACCTTTCCTTGGAAATGCCTATATCTATAGAGTAAAAATATTTCGTGCGTTCTTGTACAAAATATTTTTGCTTGCCATAAACACGAATCTAATATTACCATACATGAATTTTACACAAAAAATATTGTATGTGTGTATGTAAATTGTATATTTCAATAAACCAAATGAAAATGCTGAGTGGGTGTTTTAGTTTGGAATGCGGGTATCTATCCCTCCATTTGTTTGTAAGTGTTGGTGGAAAACACAAACACACATTAAAACAATTTAATGTTACTTTTAAAAATTGCCTATAAAATTGTTAATATTAGAGTATCCACTCAATTAATCGTTAATCGCCATTATTTGATCGAATAACGAAAATAGCCAATTTCAAATAACGAATAACTCGAACTATTCATGTCAAATATTCGATTAAAATTAATTTTCTAGAAAATTCTACTTTTTTAATATAAAATATTTTTTTTTTTAGATTTCTAACTAATTAAATACCTAACGAATAAATTACATGTTGTTATATTCTGTATCTATTATGTTACACGTACTTCTGCACATATTTTAGTCTCTTATTTGAAGTGGGTATCAGGGCTGTCAGATGTGGCGACTTATAAACATAAAGTTGGACATTATTTTGGCGATTTCTAAAACGTATTTTAGCTTTTTTTTATATCCTCCACCAACACCAGTGGTGAATGAAGGTATACTAAGTTTGTCCTTCCGTGTGAAACTTGTTTTTTATACATCTAAGACCCCATAAAGTATATATATTCCGGCTCCATGAGTAATTCTAAGTCGATTTAGCCATGTTCATCTGTCTGTCTGTCTGTCCGTCTGTTGAAAACACGTTCACTTTCGAAAAACCCAAAAGATAAGAAAACTCTTGGTATCAAATTGCTTGCTAAGCAGTTTGGGATTGTAGTCCAGCCACATCGGTTCAGTAGGATCAGAACTATGAATATAAATGTGGAACAACCACCCTACAAAAATTGATAATTTTGATACAAAAACTAACATAAATGGTGGGTAATGCACGGAATGATATTAATTTTGCATGAATTCGCTTTATACGACTCCAAATCATACTGTTCTTGAAGGTCGGTCCATAATTGACCATAGGCCCCATATAAACTCTACTCCCGGAAAAAGTTTAGTACGCCTAAAACCGTAATAAATTAATGCTATCATAATTAAATTCAGTAGAAATCGCACTGCTAAATTTCGTGCAGATCGGTCCATAATTAACCCTAGACCCCATATAAACCCTACTCCCGGAAAAAAGTTTAGTACGCCTAAAGCCGTAATAAATAATGATATGATAATTAAAATCGGTACGGTACAGTTTTGTAGGAAGATCGGTCCATAATTAGCCCCATACAGAGCGTTAATTATTTCATCTTTTCTTTTCTTCTGTGAAGTTTTATCGGACTCACTACGAGCTTGCAATTTTTTAATTTAAATTTTGTAAGATATATGCCATACACATTCCCATATCCGTAGAGGTTGGCCCTTACATTCAAGGCTTTAATTTCGGGTAATTTATTCATAATGGTTGGCGTTGCTCCACAAATACCACATCTTTGAGTAGATGAATCGCTAAGAATTGAGAAAACCTTGCCAAATAAAAACATGTTTAACCATAACTGTATTATCTTCAGTGTTAGAAACTGTTGACACTATTGCATCCATTTGATTTTGTATGTAATTAGTTTCACCTTGAATCAAAAATTTTGTTTCTTTTTTAAAAATCAGTTTAATCGCCATGCAAAAACGTGTAGATGATGGACGTGGGTCTTCCCATATGATATCGTTACCGTATTTTAGCTGCAAAGGTACCAAGCAAATTGCAAACATATATTCATCTGTTTTACGGGAATCATTTGAACTAAAGCTTTGGTTATAGGTTGATTGCCCACTGCTACCATCACACCCCCATTTATAAATCAAAGTCAATTTCGTTTAATCGAATTCCTCTATGACCTCTTTTTGTAACTTTAAAATTATACATGCAGTGTGGTCAACTAAGTCCTGCAGAGCCACTTCTGCTTTTACATCAGATACCTTTATTCCATTACTTGGGTAGCACTTTTGTTTAGCTTCCAAATTCTATGATATGATGAGTATATGTCCGCATTACGAATCTTAGCACTAGTACGCATCGCATTATAACTTACTTTTGTATATTTTCCATCGATAAACAGACGTAATGCTTCTTCATCTGTATATGTTACTAGTTCCTTAGATTGTGCATTAACAATTTTTTTAATTTTAGTTAGAATCGCGATAGCATACCTTTTGTCAGATTTATAAAGACTATAGGCAGCAGCGAAAGCTAGTTTCTCAGGTGAACATCCACTAACTAAAGCAGACACTTCCAAACGCTTCCATTTTTCAAACTTACCTGAAAAGTCTGATCGAGGTCTGCCAAAATTTGACGTTGACGGTTGGAAGGAAGGCAAAATCGTCCATCTAACTAAATTTTGTTAGAGTCTTCAAAATATTTCTTAGATCCTTTCGCCTTTATGGTGCCCTATGCTCCAATGGGAGTTAGAGGAACACATACATATATATATTCGCCTTTATCCATCTTTCGTTAATTGAATACGTTAATCTCCGTACAGCTAACTTAGCTTTATTGCAATAATCTTCTGTTTTAATTTTCTGTAACCCACCCTTAGCAAAAAAAAAAAAATAGCTAAAGACAGCATTTGCCCTTTCTTTGCTTTCCATTTCGGCAATCCACACATTATATAGTTATCTCCATGTTATGGGTATGTTATCTATATACATATGTATATAAAAAGTTTACCGGTAAATAACTGAAGCAAATTGTTTTCCATCTAAAGTGGACATTACACAGATAAACAGCACACAATTCATTTCACGGGAATCCACGG
This sequence comes from Pollenia amentaria, assembly GCA_943735925.1. Lineage (NCBI taxonomy): Eukaryota > Metazoa > Arthropoda > Insecta > Diptera > Polleniidae > Pollenia > Pollenia amentaria. The sequence continues at coordinate 101,306,998 of OX031006.1, read as the reverse complement.
AAATCCTATTTAAAAGTTAATCTAAAAACCATGAAATGCTAAATATTTACTACACAAAAAACATATTTCCTCTTATCTATTATTTTACACACAGAACATTTAAATTCGACATTTATTTATAATATAGCTAGAACATGCCTGACATAATGCAATTTAAAAAAGAAAGTCAAAATGTACTATTGTTTGATGTTACGATCAGTTCAAAAGTGATGCTGTCAAGTGACTGGCCTCTTATAACAACAGAGACAATGCAATTTATCATTTTCCAAACATCATAACAAAGCAAATAAGAAAAAAATAAAAAAAACCTGTTATGAACAGTGGATAGTTATCTAACAATTACCAACCAAATTATGTGAACTTTGAAACATAAAAAAAATTAACTTTTTTCCAGCTGAATTGGCCTCTTGAACCACTGTGCATGGCAAACTAATCACAGATGAGCATCAACTGCAGCGCATTTGATGCTCATTCATTTCCGAACAGGCCCATATTCATGTATGTTTTTACCATTGGAATTATTCGAGGTTTTCGAGTTATTCGAACATAATAAAACTCTTATTCGATTAATCGAGCAAAATTAAAATTCAAAAATCGTTTAAGTCCTTCCTCGAGCAAAGCCAAAAGTCAAATAATTGGATACTCTAGTTAATATATATTTACATAAAGACTGCCTGAGCTTGCATTTTCACGTTCCGGTGCTTGTTTTATTATTTAAGTTAATTTTAAAATGTTTTGAAGAAATTGACTCATTTTGCCTTCAAAATAGTCAATAAATATTAATTTATGTACTTTGAACTGTAGAGGATGTTTGGGTTCCTAGAGCTTTTAAACTGTATTTATTTTTAAAATATAAAAATTCGCGTTGATATTTTGATTGGTTTCTTTTTTTATTTTAGCACGGGATTTTTAAATATATTTGGTCATAATATATATCCTTGGGGATGAAAGAATTTTACGGCTTTAATTTAAAATTTTAAAGAATCTTTTAAAATTATGGGTTTTTATATTTTGGTTTTTATATTAGTTGCAATATACTTTTGTGAAAATAGTGGCTTTTATCTTCTATTGTCTCAATTAACAGTCCTCATTAGAATGCATCGTCGGTATATTGTCGGAACATTGTTAAGATAAATATTTAACTATTATAAATCAAATTATCATACCCAACAATTATTGGGACAAAATGGGTAAAAACGGAACCTTACTATCTGTTGTAATAACCAGTATAACTTTAGGTTTTAAAATAGAATTGCGTAAGAGCTTCAAATACCACATAAAACATTCATTTTTCAAATTAAAAGGGCCAGAAAGTAATAACAAATTTGCTTAACAATAATTTTGTGGAAAATTCAAAAAAAAAAAAAAAAAATTACAGAATAGAATTACGGAATAGAATTTTGTAAAAAATATTTTAAAGACTTATATATATAATTTTATAAGTGGTGGTGTTTAAAAAAAATATAATAACCCAGTTGGCCACGTCTTTAAGGCATCCTTGAAGGCGGATGCACGACAATGTTAATTCCTGCACGACATATGAGGGACAGCCGGAACAAATCGCCAACGACATTTTCGAACAAGTGTCGCGAAAATCGTGCATGACACAAAGAAAGAGATTGTAGCTATTCATGTCCTGTATAGTTGTCGATAGAGGACTCCTTACATAACACTGTCGCTCATATTGCCGTGTATAGGTGTTGATATAAGACACCTTACAAGACAATGTCGGAAGACATCGGGGGCCAGGCTGTTAGAGTACAAAAATAACTTATTTTATTTTTATAAAAGTATAGAACGCCCTGGGTTAAGCCCCAGTTAGCTGACAGTAACAGTAATGTTGCAAATTAGCTACTTCATTTTGTTGAATGTAAAGCTATTAGAACGAATATAGTTAGAAGTAAGATGTTACTTAACCGTTACGTCTAAATCAGTAGAAAACCGATTTTTCTTACGTTTTTACTGTACGGCTACATTACTGTTACTGTCAGCTAACTGGAACTTTAAGCTAGTATGTAATAAAAATTCTTTAGAGAAAAAAATTCCATAATAGAAGGCGAACGTAGCATTTTACAAACTCTAAATAATTTTTGTAAATACAAGAAAAACCCACTCACCTCTTGTATTGGTCTCAGAACTGCCCCACGTAGTTAATATGATGCTCATTACCAGACGCCCACCGGTGTTCTTAATATGTCTGCCTAAGCAACGATGTAACAGACACGCATTGGGCAGTTCTTTTTCTTGATCATGTGCCATATAGCCTGATATAATCCGTAATCTCTAGAGCCTCAGATGTTTTGCTCTCATCACTAAAATCAAAACAAATGAGGATAAACTTAGTGTTTTGGGCCAATATATATCTTATTTTACCTGATTCTTTGGCATACAGTAGCTTGTATGACTATATGCCACAAACCCGATCCTTGTGGTTTCATGGTTGTTGGACCATCACTTGCTCCTCCTTCCTCTCTACCAGCCAAAAGATAATTGCAGACTCCGAGTGGTGAAGATTTATCTGCTAACCTACCATACTCCGTTTTCTTAACAAACGTCACGTTGATATCCCCTAGTCTGACTCTAGAATATCGTCCTCATCTTCATCTAAGTGTTCAAAGAAACCACCCACTATTTCAGAGACGGACTGTTCTATTTGTCACTTGACTAAACGAGTACGTCACTGGCCCTACAGTGTTCAGACTGCCAAGTTTGCAATACCTTCGGAACGGGAAGGCATTTGTTATTACTTCAGTAGACACGGGGCACGATAGTATTAAAAACATATGTTATGCTGTGTTTCCTTAGTGGGCCCAAGGATTTCTCGCTAAAACGACCCTTCCGCTGCTGAGTGGGAAGCTGTGATTACAGTACCAAATGATCCACAAGATCTCTGCAGGAACAGAGGCATAAGCTGAGATGATGGAGATGCATTTAGCTCTTCGTGGTATCACACTCACCAAAACCAAGTCGAGCCTTGTACTTTCCAATATACAAATCAGGAGTATTCTTCTACACAGAAAAAATTCTCCAAAGTTTTTCACCAATTAAAGCATAAATCAAAAATAAAATGAGTTTTAATTAAATTTAATCACGTAAATTAAATGTTTAATCAAGTGAATTAAACATTTAATCACGCAAAAAAAAACGTTAAGTTGATATAGTTAATTGCTGGTGCACATTTAGTTAATTTTGAATTAATATCACAAATTTTTAAATTGAAATCTTTATTTTTTTCTGAGTACTTAACTTTTTTGCACAATGGGTACATGAATAGCTGTTTTGTGGGACGACTTAGCATTTCTCGGCTTAACAGTACCCGATGCAACAACTCGTTCGCTCGATTGGTGGAAGCGGCTCTTGCAGCTTTGCAGGCACTTGGGACGAAGGACAGAGGTTCTCCGCTGTTGCCATTTTACAATTCGTCAGCTTGGATATCCCAGATTAACATCCTGTTAATCCATATTTGCGTCTTTCCTTGTCCTATGACTATTCTTGTTTTCGTTTTTGTCTTCCGTTGAACTTGGCTACTGGTGAACTCTATTTACTTAGGTAATTACCATCAGCAAAGCTACCTGTTAATACAGTCGATTGATTACCTCTGACTGCAAACCAGTCCGATAAGCATTTCCAGTATTCCAGTTAAATGTCCTCGAAGCTGGTTTCCCAAAAGCCATCCATAATGATACCTGAAACCAGGACATCAACCACAACTTCGTATTTCAGCTGTAACGCCACTACTTATTCTAGTTTTGTATTGCTACTTAATATTTTCACTTTAACGGTGCATATGAAATAATACAACTAACCATTTAAAAACTATAACTGGTTTAGATATTTGTTTGTTAAGTGCAAAACTAATTTTAGTTTTCACCTTTTTAAACTTTTTAGTATATTAAATTAAATGATAAGTTTGTATATGAATCCAAAAGAACAGTCATTATGTTTGCGTGATTGTAAGTAGCTTAATTTTTCTAACATTTGCGTCAATCTTCCCAGAAAGATTCAATAATCGATAAAACTAAAGAAACACGTGTTTTGGATTTACTCTTAAGAGCAATTACATGCAATATTGTGTATACATTCATATATCTTTAAAGAAAATCAATTTATTTAGTCATTTATGTGGCTTAAATAAAGGAAAAAGCTCTTAACTTTGTTATCTCGTTGTTGCCTTGGGGTTTATTCGAAGAAAAATTAAAAGGAAGGAAGAAATTTGAAAATAAAAGAAAGTCGAAACAACCACAACATACTCGAAGAACACAAAAGGTTTTCAAAGTATTGAACTACGTGCACAAGACAATATTCATTAATGACAATTATATTAAATAAGAACTTATTGCTAATGGCACAATGATTTGGCTTACAAGAATTTCGGTTTCGAACAATTCATCGACCGCATCCTCAACCAGAAAAATACATTTAGAGCAGTTTGTGGAAGGGTGGATGAGTTGGTGTATGTGTGATTTACTTACTAACTGCCTTTATTTAAGACAATTTCTAACTTGTATTTTAATGTCGCACCATTAAGTTACCATAATGTTGATGTTGATAATTGTAATGAAGATTTTGGAAATTATGCTATTATTCTTAGCCAAATGTATTCAATTGCCTTCAATAACATTTAAATATAGACATTCAAATCAACAACAAAACAAATTCAGATGAACAAACAATTAAATATACAAATACTAAAAATAAAGCAAGCCCAGGTTCAACACGACGAGACGAATTTGAAAAAAAAAATATATTAGCGCACTTATATTCGAAACATGTAAGAATGTATACTCCATAGTATTTAGAGACAAATTTATCCTTTTTGGGATTCATGGGCAATCATGGACCCAGCAAAAAAAAGTTATTTTATGTGCTTTAGATTCATAGAAGTTCTTTGTGTTGAATATTATTTCTCTGAGATTTTATACCCTTCACCACAGGTGGTAAGATATATATATTAGTTTCCGTTTGCAATTTCTACAATATTAATGTATGATCCCATAAAGTATATATATTCTGGGTCCTTAGGGGTAGTGAAGTTGATTTAACGATGTCCGTCTTTCCGTGTTTATGTTGAAATGGGTTTTCCATTAAAGTTTGCTGTTGAAAGTCAGCCAAATTAATCCATAAATGACTGAAATAGGAGCAAAAAACCATGACTACCTCTAATTTTACCCATAAATCCCTTGTTGTTTTTTTTCTGTAGAACTGGAGAACGGCAGGAGTGAAAGTTTCCAATGTCTCTTAAAAAATGAGCTGGATTGGCGAAGTGGGCGTGGCATAAAATAGATTAACTTATTTCCAAGGAACGGTAAGAGAAAAATTGTCCAAAGTTGGAACACATAGATGGCTTATCAATACACAACCCCTCTAAGAAATGGCGAGATTGGAGAAGTTATAAATGGTTATCAATGAACAACATCCGACAAAATATGAACGTTATTGGAGATGTAGGCGTGGCACAAAAAAGACTTATGTATACCAAAAAACTGTGAGAGAAAAATTGTCCAAATGTGGTACACATTGCCGGGTTATCAATAAACCACCTCTCAAGAAATATAGATGGGATTGAGAAGCGGTCTTGGTACCTCCCGTGCCGCAGAACAGCAGGTGCCAAAGTTTTCAAATTTGAAACAGGTATATTGATTGTCAGGACACAACATCCGACAAATGGTGGGCAGAATTAGAGAAGTGCACCACAAAATAGAATTATTTATATCTGGAGAACAGCAATAGATTCAGTTTCCAAATTTGGCACAACTGGATTGGTTATCAATGCAAAATCAATAGAGCGGTAAATGTAAGATTGTCCAGAACAATAGTTTGTGCATGGCATATATCTAGAGAACGGCAACAGCTACAGTTTACAAATTTGGTACAAATAGCTATGTAACAAATTCTGTCAGAAAGCGGGTGCGATTAGATAAGTAGGCGTGGCACAAAAAAGAATAATGTTTATCTTAAGAGCTGTTAGTGTAATACTGTCTGAATTTGGTACAAATAAATGATTATCAGTACACAGCATCTCTTGGGGCGCGATTGGAGAGCTGAGCATAACACAAACTACAGTTCTGTAAATCTAGAGAACGGCTTCAGCAACAAATTTTAAAACTTAGTATAAATAGCTTAGTTATAAATGTAAAACAAGGGAAAGTGTTCAAATTTGGTATAAATAGATTGGTTATCAATACACAACATCTGTCAAAAAGTGAGTGAAATGAAGAAGTGTGCATGGCGCCTCCCATACAAAGACAATATAGATTTATATGTGTGTATCTGGGGAAAGGTAATAATAAAAGTTTTTAAATTTAAATCAAATTTCTAAGGTGAAGTGAAAAAGATGGATTGGAAAAGTATCCATGGCAGCTTTAATATGTATAAAATATAGAGATCTGTGTATCTGGAGAACGATAACTGTAAATTTATCTTAATTTAGTAGAAATTGCTTCGCTATAAATTTTATTTCAAAGGGGGTAACGAAGCGCACCGGGCAAAGGTAATATATTATATATATATATATAGCTATCAGTTTTAATCGCACTATGGTGAAGGGTATATAAGATTCAGCATATCCGAATATAGCACTCTTAATTATAAGCACTCTTAAGAATAAGTGATTTTGTGGATGTGGTTTATATATGTCCTACACAGAAAAAATTATTTTTCTAATTTAAACAAAAAACATTTTAGAATCAAAACCTTTTTTTTAAACAGGACCTACAAACGAATTTGCATATTCAAACAATTTATTTTGCATTTCGTTTATTGAAAAAAAAAAAAAATAAATTTATCAAACAAATAGTTGTTATTATTGTTTTAATTTGTGTTTGATATTAAAAAAATTTTCAAACAAATAATTTAACTGAATCAAACAAAAAAGTTTACTGAAATTAACAAAAATTTCAAAACAAATAATTTTGCTGAATCAGTGAAGACCGGCTGTCTTGGAGCACTTTTTTTTTGTTTTTTTTTTTTTTTTAATAATTTCCAAACATCACCATACCCTCCCTATTTGTCTTGTTGCACACAACGTTTCTTTTCCCCTCAAAATGTCGCTGTATCCTTTCCTTGGCTACAGAAGAAGAAATCTCAATTAAAAACAGCAGCATTACGACTCGATATGGTTTTCATTATCATTTTACCTTCAAAATTTAATGTAGGTATTTAGCTAAAAAATTTAAAAAAATAGAATACGGGATTTTTTCATTCTTCTTTATCAACTTTGAAACTTGTTGTTATTAGGTCTGTCTGGGTACTTTTCCAATAGCAAATACTCAGTAAATTTTTTTGGGAGAGTAAGACAAATTTTACTCTTTCGGCTGAGAATATCTCAAAAAGTACGCAGACAGTATTCAGTGAAATCTTGCAAGAAAACAGCTGATCGGTGTGTAAACAATTGAAATAACAAACGTGAGCCAAGATAGCGTTGAAGAAATAGCGTCTAATTTGGGAATTTAAAAACCGGGAAACCAAAATACCCAAATAATGGGTATTTACAGTATAAACAAAAAGTTAGCGTCGAATTTAGGAATTTAAAATTAGGAAGTATAAATATAGGAACAAATCTAGTTTACCGACGCAGCTCCAAATAAAAAAAAAGTACCCAGTGTGATGGAAAATGGAAAAATAAGAAGAAAGAATAAAATAAAAAAGTTGGCGCAAACGCTTAGTTTTCGAGTTATGGACGTTTAAAGTTTTCATATAAATATGTGATTTCCACTACAATTCTAAACGTATATGGCCAATATTGGTATCATTTTAAAGCTCTTGAACAGATTTTTCTGAATATACATAATTTATTTCAAAATATTAAACTCTTTAGATTACATTACAGTTTTTCTCATTTTACGTCGAAATGTTACGGAAGTGCACTAGGAAAGAATGTAGTTTATTTAAAAAAAGTGTAATACAAATTTTATAAAATAACAAACACTAGCATCGCAAAAAAAATACTTTGCATAGCCAGCCTTTGGCCGGACGCAAGGATGTTCTTCTATATGGTATAATAAACACCGGTTTCGCTTACTAAAGCTTCCTTGCATAGCTGGCCTTCGGCCGGGCGCTAATATTTTCTCCCCTATGGTATGGCATAGACGGCCTTTGCCCATGGGCAAGGATTCTCTCCTCATTAGTATAACATAAACATAAAGAAGGTTTTACTTGTATTTTAATTAAAATTCTTAAATAAATTAGTATGTAGTATATACATACATTAAAGAATTAGAAAAAATTAATAAATTTGTTTTTATGCTTACTAAAAAACTTTTGTATTTTGCAAACTCGTCCCACTTCTTAATAAACTAAAAATATAAAAATAAATTCTGTATGTCCAGAAAGATCTAGTAAAACGTTTTGCAATGATACCAATATTAGCCATATACATTTGGAAATGTACTGCAAAATCACATATTTATATAAAAACTTAAAACGCCCATAACTCGAAAACTAAGCGTTTGCGCCAACTTTCTTATTTAATGTTTTCTTCTTATTTTTCCATTTTCTATCACCCTAGGTACTTTTTTTTTATTTGGAGCTGCGTCGGTAAACTAGATTTAAGCCCAAAAATATTTATATTTATAATAAAAATACAAAAAATATTTACCACAGGCTTTTGCAGGGTATAAACTATATATTTTCTGAAAGTAAATAGTTTTCTGGACAAAATGAGCGATGCGTGCAAAAAATCGTTCGGACAGTTTCCGAGAAATCTGGGTTCATCCAAAATGGTCAGTACAAATCGTTACTGATTTATGCAATGAACCACAGGCTTTTGCACGGTATAAACTATTTATTTTTTGCACGCATCGCTCATTTTGTCCAGAAAACTATTTACTTTCAGAAAATATATAGTGCAAAGCCTGTGGTAAATATTTTTAGTATTTTTATTAAAAATATAAATATATTTTTACTTCCCCTTTTTAAATTCCTAAATTCGACGCTAACTTTTTGTTCATATACTGTAAATCCCCATTATTTGGGTATTTTAGTTTCCCGGTTTTTAAATTCCCAAATTCGACGCTATTTCGTCGACGCTATCTTACCCAAGGTAAGATATTCGGTTCAAAAAATAAGTCCTGCAAGGAAACATTACTGAAATTAAAGAAGGTGAATCTTAAAGAATTTTCGACAAATAAAGCAGTTCAGGCCACATAAATTATCTAGCACGTCAGGTTATCAATTAATTTGGAGAAGGTAAAGGTATTGCCATTGTTATGAACTTATTGTGGGTGAACGGTTGCTGCAAAACGAATAGGCGACATAGATAGACTAACACGTTAGATTTCTGAGTAAGTTAAAAGGTTAAACATTAGTAAATAGCCGCAACATAAACTACATAGTTTCATTACCTGAAAATTGCAACTTAATTTAAAAAAATGGAAGAGCAGTTATATTTTACGTGAAAATTTCCTACATGTTACCTGTTAATTTATTGCCAGTATGTTATCCTTTTAAAAAGTGTGAAAACAGGGGTTTTTTATGTTTCAAAGAAATGGTAATAAAAGATTAAATTTGTATTTAAAAAAGGGTTTTTATGTTTCCAAGAAGTGGTAACAAAAGATCATTTAAAAAAACCTCTATTAAGAGTATAAAAATGCATGCATTCATAATTTTACCTTCATTATTGTTTAAACAATGGCTAAGTTCAGTTATAAAGTTCTCGCAGATATATATTTTCAACAGAAAGATGAAAAAGATTTTGTGTTACACATAATGAATAATCCATTCTTTAAATTATGCAACGAAGAAGAAATCAAAATTCATAAGATAAAAATTAAAAATTTTTCATTTACATTAAGAAAACGGTACCTTAAATGTTCTAGAAACAAGAAAACGTTTTACTTACGCAACGAAAAATGGCTAACAAATTATCTGATTTTTAAGAAGCTGTCAATAACCGCTAAGGAAACTGGAAAAGTGGGTCGGCCCGCAAAACAAATTGACAATTGCAGTGAAAGATCACGAAGACGCAAGCTTGCAAATATCAATGAAGAAATTTCTCATAGTATGATAAAGGATTAATTTCTGCATCAAATTCAACCACCGTAAAATAAGAAAACAAAAATTGCAATAATTGAAAAAATTGTGGAAGCGAGCCCTAAACGCACAAAGAGGATTTTAAAAAGTATGCCTACACCAACTGAAGAAATGAAATTTACTCCAGAAGCATTTGCACTATTTTTGGATTTAAAACTGACAAAAAATCAGTATACAGAACTGCGAAAGCGAACCAATGAAAAAAATTGTGGAATCTTTCCAGCATATCGAGATTTAGTTTCTGTCAAAAAAGAGTGCTTACCTTCACAAACGGCTATTAGTGTAACTTCAAGTTCAGCAGAATTAAAATTGCAGGCTCTTCTCGAACACACTGCAGAACGATTATTAAATACACTTGATGCTGACTGTTTAAAAAAACTTAAAAATTGCAGCATCACTTTATTTTCTAAATGTGGATGTGATGGAAGCTCTGGTCAGAAACAATACAAACAATGTAATTCAGAAAACTCATCTGATGCTAACTTATTCATGGTATCTTTCGTTCCATTACGTTTAAGAAAAACTTATATTGGCTTAGAGCCGTCAACCAGTAGAGTTACAGCAATGGATGTATGGAAAAATGAAATTCCCTCTTCAACAAAGTATTGCAGACCAATAAAGTTTGTTTACAAAAAGGAAACTAAAGATGTCATAACTGAAGAAGTTCGAAAAATAAAAGATCAAATTAAATAACTTCAACCGGCAATATTTAAATTTGATGACCAATGCATTGAAATTAATTTTCAAATGTTCCTTACAATGATCGATGGAAAAGTTGCACAAGCATTAACCGAAACAAAGTCTTCGTCAAGCTGTACCATATGCCAAAAGACATCAAGTCAATTAAACCAACCCCCATCACAGGACAATAGTTTCAATGAAGCATACGAATTTGGAATGTCCCCTCTTCATACCAGAATTCGTTTCATGGATCATATTCTTAAATTGGGCTATGATTTGGAATTTGGCCCGTTAGGTGAAACAGTGAGAAAAAACAAAGAAAATGTGGAAAAAAGGAAGCAAAGAAAAAAACAAATTCAAGAAAAATACCTTTACCTAGGCCTTATAATTGATCAGCCAAAACAAGGAGAAGGAAATTCAAATGATGGAAACACTGCAAGGAGATTCTTTTCCGATCCAGAAACTGCAGCATCTATCACAGGAGTACATTTTGAATTAATAAGACAATTCCAGATCATTTTACAAGTTATATCATGTAACAAAAAATATTCTTGGAGACATATGCCAACCACAGTTCATAAAATGTTATACCATGGGGAACAAATAGTTCAACACAATATCCTACCAATTGGAGATCTATCTGAAGAAGCGCAAGAAAAAAGGAACAAAGACTACAGATTCTTCCGCGAGCATAATACAAGAAAAATGTCCAGATGTTGTACTATAAAGATCTTATTACTATTTTTACTATATTGTTTAATTTAAAATTGTTTATAGATTATAATTTGTTTTTTATTTCAGTATATATTTGTATTAATATATAAAAATAAAATACACATACATCTCAAACCAAAAACAAAAGTTGAATTACCTAAAATGTTATCGATAGCCAAGAATGCTATTTGGGCATTTTTTAAAATATTCCTTTTCAGTTTTATCCTTATAACAACTCGTCTCGTCCCAAAAAAGCCAACATTTGGCCCCTGTGAATATTGGGACTAAAAAATTTACAGGGGCCAAATATTGGCATTTTCTGACAGGATCTAAGATAAGTATCAGTTGTAAAATACAAGAGAAATAATGATAAATTATAAAAAAATTCATATTTGAAATATTCAACTTTTACACCGAAACTCAACAAAAAAATGAAAATGCATTTTGAACTCCCCATAACTTTTGCTCCTATCAGTCGAATTTTACGTTTTATAGCGCAAATTAAAGCCTAATATCGCACCTATCGAGCAAAAAAAAAATCGCATAAAAAATACCGATCCAGTCAAAAGTTATGGAATTTTGGCCGCCTTCTCGTAAAATTTCCCACTGTGCGGCGGGCGTACTGAATAAGTACAGATCCAATGATACTGCTATCCAGGAACTAAAATGGAATGGACATAGTGTCACCAGAACACCACACGGTGACGACATATACAGGAAATTCCCCCCCCCCCTGAATTCGCGCCTGATATTTTATATATATTAAAGCTGCCATGGATACTTTTCCAATCCATCTTTTTCACTTCATCTTTTTTCACGTCCCAGTTTCTTTGATTTTTAGTTATATTCGAAAAATATTGCAAGCAAAACACAAATTTGGTCTGGCTAGACCAAGACGGTAATCCTAGGGTTAATAGATGCTATTTCGGACTAAGCAAGCAGTAAAGAAACAAAGCCCTCACTGGACGACAAACTAAAATTAAGCTCTTTAGAAAGCTTATACTACCCGTGCTACTATATGGCGCTAAAACGTGGGATCTTACGCAAGCAGATGAAGCTGTTCTTTGGGGTTTTAAGAGAAAGGTTCTTCTGGAACAGTTTCATCATCGATAAAGAACTATCAACAAATATTGTAAATTACTTTTATATTAAACAAAAATTGGAGGAATATATAACTTACTTCTGCTTTTTTGAATTTTGTGTTTTTTTATCGTCGTTGTCATCATTATTAGTTTCAACTGCACTTGTTTTCACATCGACAATTAAGTTTTAATCACAGAAAAAATCTTTGTCGAATTCTAAAACATTTAACAATATGTTGTAGAATGTTTTTTATCATAGTTAAATGTATTTTTTGGCTTTTGATGTTTTGATTTTTTATTTAAGCACAAATTTATTAGTCACTTATTAATAATTTGCAATTTTTTTTCAACTGCCTACAAGGGCTGTGGAGTCGTCAGAAAAAAGTGTTAGTTCCGACTTCGACTCCAAACGCTGCAATTTTTTAAAGAGCGACCCCGACTCACGACTCCGACTCCTACCTTGATGCTAAATGTATATGAGACCAGAAGAACTCTTTTTATACCCTCCACCAATAGTGGTGAATGAGGGTATACTAAGTTTGTCATTCCGCGTGAAACTTTTTTATTATACATCTTAGACCCCATAAAACATATATATTCTGGTTTCTTAAGTAATTCTTAGTCGATTTAGCCATGTCCGTCTGTTGAAAACACGTTCACTTTCGAAAAGCTCAATAGATAAGAACAATGTTGATGTTAAATTGCTTCTAGTTATCCTAAGCAGTATGGGACTCAAATCCAGCAATATCCAATCAGTAGGATCAGCGTTGTGAATCAAAATGTAGAACCAACACCCTAAAAAATTGACAATTTTGTTACAAAATCTAACACAAAGGGTGGCACAATGCACGGCATGATATAAGATTTTGCAAAAACTCGTTCTATACGACTAGACATTAGTAATAAATATTGCTATCATATTAAAATATGCTGCGTCATGTTTTTATAGGACTAGAAATCGCACTGTCAAGTTTCGTAAAGATCGGTCCATAATTTACCATAGGCCCCATTTAAACCAACTCCCGTAAAATAGCTTAGTTCGCCTAAAACCGTAATATATTACGCTATGGTAATACATTTTGTAGATCACTGTTTTAAATGACTAGAAATCAAACTGAACAATTTCGTGAATATTGGGCCATCATTTGTCATATGCTCCATATAAAGCCTTTGAAATTTCGTGAAGCTCGGTCCATAATTAACCATATAATGTCCAATATTATGCTCACTCTGGGAAATTATTTAAATACAACTAAAACCGCAGCAGATATAGATATTGTGGTAAAATTGGGGCCAATTTTGGTTTATATGTCCCGAAATAATATAATGCAAATTTCTGATTATCGGTATATATTTACCTTAGATCCCTTTTTAGGCAGCCTTCTGAAATGCACTTTAAACGATAAAACAAATTTCGCTACTGTATTGAAATTTGTTCCATTTAGATTTTTAATAACAGAAGTCACTCTAGAGGATTTTGTGGTGATTAGTCCACAATTTACCATGGGTCTAATATAAATACCCCACCTGAAAACTATTTTAGTTTGGCATAAACTGTTCCGATTAATGATATTTTTTCAAGTAAGTTCAAATTGCTAGAAGTAAAAGCATAACACTGTCTGATTGTCGTCCAAGATTAATGAAAAGTTTATAGCTCTCATATATTCTAAATGTCGGTGGAGGGTATCGCAGATTCGTCACACCAGAATATAGCACTTGAACTTGTTTTTAGCGCTGTCCCATTTAAATGGTTTAATAAAGCAAGAAAGTGATTCTGTAAAAATTTTAAATCGCTATTTAAAATTTGGCATCGCCAATTTCAAAGAATTTTTAGTTTGAAAAATATAAGAATTTTTTTTTTTAATTTTTCGTCGTAACCACAAAACACGCGACTCCGACTCAGGTACAAAAACCTCAACTCCGACTCCACAGCCCTGCTGCCAACAATAATGTAAATACAAAAGTTGTTGATTTGATAACAAAAGTATGTATTCTACCAATAATGACAACAGGGCGTTAAAACTTAACAACAGAATGTTATCAATTTGACAACAATGGTATTTTTAATATCATTAGTCTGAATTTGACAACGGGATGCTAACAATTTGACATCAGACGTTGTCGAAAATTCGACAATACTTCGTTGCCGTTTGATTACCATTGGTTGACATTTTTTAGCGTCTCTTTTTGCTCTGTGTAGTTATCCTGGCCTGGACTAGTTTAACCTTCTTTCTAACTTGCTAACTTTAATAACTACATACGTAACTTTCTCTGTAGGCTTAGTAAAATACGACCCGTGTGGACATATCTTAAAATTTTTTACCATGGTTTTAAAAAATTGCTTTATTTTGTCAAGATTTCAGTTCAAAATGTTTTAAATTATGAAATTTTATTCAAAACTAAATAAATTTCCGTGTCTGTTTATCGTCGATACCACTTTTACCGTGCTCCTCTCGTCTTTTTATTTGCACAGGTTTGCAACATGATAAAAAATTTCTGAAATAATACAACTTTCAACCCTTCAACTTACTCTCTCGCAGCAATGCCAATTAATAGGGAGGTAGATCATTCACCGTGGATGTTTTAACCTCCAATCACCCGTTTCTCAACCATGACTGCGGGATATCCATCTATTTTCATTTTTCTTTCGCAGCCACAGAAACCCGACATTCATCTTAATTTTGCCATATTCGGCAAAACCGAAAATGCTGCAATACTACAAATAAATACTACTGGTACATAAGACAGAGATGGCGCACTCCAAATCAAAAAAACTCCTTCCTTATGCATCCATATACATGGCCTTTTCCTATTGACACAAAATATTTTACAAATTATGCATTTAAAAGTTAAGATTCCTTATACAAAATCGCCTTCATGTGCACACAAAATGTCCCAATGTCATTGCTTAGTATGTCCCCTCCCCCTTTTCAGTGCGTCAGCCATTCTCTCTTTTTGCCACACACGGGCGCAACGATGTAGTTTAGTTTAAATCTTAAATTTAGGCCGCCCGCAAACCTCTGATAAAAGCAAAACACAATCGATTTTAATTCTACGCTTTGCACCGATTTAAATGATTATATAAAAAGATTTTTTAGAACAGTATATTTCTGGAAGTGCTTGTGGGCATTCTAATTGAACTTATTCATGTTGAAAGTTAGAGGGAAGACTTCAGCAGGAAGGGGATTCCACACACGAACAGGGCGGCCGAAGAACGGTTCTTCCTAGTAATTCTTTGAAATATGCAACGGTCAATCAACCAAAAATGGATAGGCTCTTGAAGAAAAACGTGTATTACAAGCATAAGTACGGACTTCGGAAATCCCTGATTTCGGCACATCTCATAGTTGAAATGATAAAACAGGCAAATACAACCCACGTTACGACGGTGACCAAGCGAGTCAATTGAATTGGATACCTTACTGTCACCAATGAGCACCTTCGCCCTCTCCTGCACGCGGTCAAGAAGCTTCAAATATAATTTGAAGCAGCGGTCTACACATAATAGTTGTACTTCATTCCCTGTCGGATAAAGGTTGTATAAATAGTAAGGAGATAAGATGGAGTCAAGTATCTCTTAAGCCTATAGTACACGGCATGTAAAAAGACACATGCGCATGTGGTTCTGACGTAATTTTGACGTCAATGCAAAGCCACAATAAACATTGCGTGTTGTGTGATGACGTCAAAATTACGTCAGAACCACATGCGCATGTGTTTTTTTACATGCCGTGTACTATAGGCTTTACACCGTTTTCAAAAAACGAAAGCATTCGAATGCTTCTTGCGACACCTTGAAAAAATTTTTGGGCCATCCGACATCATATTGTATTCTCGGTCCCAGAATCTCAAGAGATTCTGATTCGTCAATAATTATATAACTCATACATACAGATGAGGCGGTTTGTTAACATGCAACTTTGGGTGTTTCGGGGATTAAAATTGGCCTTATTTGCATAACCCCATTCTGAGATTATATCAAGGGTTCGAGTATGAGCATCATTCGTGTTTGCCTCATTGTACCAACATTGGATATGCTTGGTCTATATTCAAATGAATACGAATGGCAAAGATGGTTGAATCTGCAAAAGTGTTGATAGGGTTTGAAGCAGTTCATTTAGAAAAATAAGAAATAGAGTAGGAGAAAGATATTTCGTTGGACTAACACGAAATGAACAAACATTAATACTATAAAATTTTAATCTTGGGACAAATACATAAATTTAATTTCTAAATTACAATGCGAAATTGCCTTGTAATTTTATATCGTAGTCATTAAATGGAAAATAATTTCTACGATCATCTTGATTAGGGCTTTTCTAAAACTTGCTAAATATTCTATTTCTTAAGTGGAACTACTTTTTTACAAAAAAAAAAATAGTTTAATTAATAAAACTATTACTCCAAAGTTTTTAAATTAAGTTAAATACATACATTTTATAGAAATGCTAAATAAAATGCCAAACGCTAAATGAAAATTTGAGCCAAAATGGTCACGCTGATATGGCGTTTGTTTGTGTGTACATTCATCTTGGAACTAAATTTTTATTTTTTTTTTCAGAACATCGATCTATGTGGTACCATGTAATTTCAAATAAATTTAAAGGTTTTTTGCTCATTGGTGCACATGTACATCATGTACATATACAACAAACAAATTCTATTTATAACTTCAAAATTGTCTACACTGTGTTGTAGCCTACACACAGCCATACATTCAAACAAATACCTGTAGATAAATTTTTTTTTATTTTTTTGTAACAAAATTTCCGCTTAAAATAACTTCGAAAACATTCTAACAAATTAGTTATTGAAAGAAGAACCATTAGAGGGTGTAGGAAGGATTTACCATTTGTTCTTTGTATTTCTTCGTGAAAAGGCATTTTGGGATAAACAGGTGGGGAACTGTTGAATTTATATATGTATTACAAAGTTAGTTCTGTTTATCTATCCGTACGAATACTAGTCAAAAGGAAGAAGCAAAAACCCGTAAAAAAGTTTTATATTTTCAAACATAATAATCAACATAACTATAAACATAAAAGGAAGGTAATAGTCAATGATAAACTTTACTTAATATTTTATTTAATTGAAAATTACAGTACATAAAAACAAGTATGATTGCTATATTCGGCTATGCCGAATCGTATATACCCTTCGCCATGGTTCGATAATAACAGAAATTTATATAAATAAATTTACTTTGTGCCACGCCCACTTGTCACTCAACCGCTCACATTTTGTAGGATGTTGTGCATTGATAACCAAGATGCTTGTACCTAATTAGGAAACTTTGGCTCCTGCCGTTCTCAGATATACATTTAAATTTAAAAAAAACAACAACAAGGGATATTTGAGTAAAACTAGGCTGTCGTGGTTTTTTGCTTATGTCTCAACCATTTGTGGAACGATTCAATAGCAACCGACTCCGGACTATATGTGACATAAATTTAAAACAACCAAGTCCCCATCATATCTGAAGTCTTCTAAAAATCCATTTCAATAGACACACGGAGAGGCGGACATTGTTAAATCAGATTCGCTAATCATAAGGACCCAGAATACATACATATACTTTATAGGGTCTAAGATTAATATTGCAGAAATTACAAACGGGATGACAAACTATATATGCCCCTTTGCCTTCGGCGAAGAGGTGTAAAAAAACAAAGGTCAGGTGGAAAACAAGTTTAATTTTAAAAAGTTTAACTAGTTTAATTTGCAGGTTAATATTTTAAATGTAAATAAATGTCATTTACCATTTCACGTTGAAATGAAATTTAAACTTAAGCTCTTTCTTAAAATTTGGTTGAAAGGAGTCCGTTGGGCACCATAACTCCCTATAAGCCCCACTACTGAAGATCACTCCTATTGCAATAAATTTAAAACAAAAAGTTATATATTGAAATAAAATTTGGAAGAAATTACTTTTAATTTTGTTTTCTATTCTTCAAAAAAATGTGACATTTGGTTAAAAAAATGTGATTTTTTGTTCGATTCTTAAAAATGTTTTGCTCTCTAAAAGGGACGCATGTTTCATTCTAAAACATACACCCTTACTTATGGCATAAGGCATTGGCACTTTGCGCCCCGAATAAGTCGACAGTGTTTTACAGTGCCCTGTAAAATTGGTGATAGGTTTTTTTTTTTAATAACGGCGACTTTTGTCTCTAAGAGCAAAAAAGCTACGTGAAAATTTCAAAGATGCGGAACAGCTGGCAAAAACAGCGAAAAATGTTAATAAATCAAACAAACCATAAAATTTATTAGAATGTCCCTAAATCTATAAGAAATCTCAATAATTCGGTAAAAAATTGCTAAATTAGCGGGAATTCGCAAACATTTGCTAGGAGCGGCATGATTGTAAAGTCTAATATTAATTAAAAATTGTTAGAGCTGTAAAGAATTAGAAAACTTCCAAGAAAAAAATCGCATCTATCGCGAACATATCTAAAATTTGTGAAAAATTGAAGCAAAAAAAAATAAAAAAAATTTGCAAAAATAGTGAAAATTCGCAAACAATTTCAATATTTCAAACCAGCCATAACATTGATTAAAAGTCTCTACAACTATAAATTGCAAAATTTGCGGAAATGCGCAAAAACTTGCTAACAGCGGCATGAACGCAAAGTCTGATATTGATAAAAATCGTTAGACTTGTAAAGAATCAGAAAACTTACAGGAAAAAATCGCTTCTTTCGCGAACAACGCTAAAGTACGCGAAAAATTGCAAAATTAGAAACCTCAAATTTATTTGAAATCGCAATGTCGGTTAAAAAATAAAATGTCGGAAAATACCAAAAAAAAAAGCGTTGACATAATGAACTATAATGATAAAGAACAATTTTTTGATGGGCGTTAAAAACAGGGAATTCCACTTTTACATAACTGGTGTTTTGTGCTCGACAAATAACAAATTTATATATGCAGCTTTTCAGAAGGTCTTATTTTTTTTGTGTAGAAAAGAAAGCACCATAAGCTAAAACCTCTCTATAAAACAATGGGCATATCTCCATTATAAATCTTACAAAAGCTTTGATTTCAACATAAAACTTGTATGTCAGTGAAACCCCCTTCAAAAAAATCGGATCAATCAAAAAATAACAAAAATCAGGGCTTTTTTAATCGTATTCAATTACTAGCTCTTGCGCGCGGCTTCTTTCGCGCGAAAAATGCTCCTAAGGAAATACCTAACAGTTTAAACTATTTATGAGTTTGTTGATTAAAACGCCTACTTTTATATTTTAAAGGCTTTATGGGAAGACATTGGTACACAAATCTTTATTTTTAGGCACCTGTCTTTATCTTTAGACACCATCTTTATACACCACGTTAGATTTTCTGACTTCGGGTGCTAACGCGACCAGGTTACTAGGTGTGATCACACTCGAGCAGGTCACTCTAAACTCCCCGTGTGGATAGCAATACCCTCTTAGATCAATAACTGCTGTTTTCAAAGACTGTCCCGGAGATTTATTAATAATTGTCGCAGTCTTATAAACTGTAATGGGTACTGCATTACATCCATTGTAATTGGTATTCGTGGTAATATACACTGCTTCAACTCGAGCGCAGCCGGCAAATAAAATGGCATTTATAACGTTTTTATATATGTATGGCTTTCCATGCGATCGGGTGCCATTGCACAAATTAAGCGGGGTGAGATTTCTTAGAAGCATGAGGATAAGTGTATGAGACGGTAGACCAGCTGGGTTAAGTGCATTTAGGAACTTCACAGGATAGTGTACGGCCTCATCCAGTGATGGAAAATGGATGGATTTAAAAATTGAAATGGTTCGGACTACCAAGCAAAAGAGTACTTTATTTAAGATTTTGGTACGTTTTATAAAACGTATTTTTTTTTATTGAAAATAAAAAATATATACTTATGTATATAAAACTCAGAAACTAATTAATTTTAATATAAAAAATAAATATAAAATTTTGGTTAACAAACCAAAACATAATTTATTTTGATACCAAAATTTATGAATAGAATACATTTTACCTTAGCTATACGTTAGATAGCAATGAAGTATATTGTATGTACAGAAAAATTTACAATTATTAGACACCAGCAGAATGTGATGCATTTTCTGGCCCGCTACGACCTTCGTCAGCATTCTTTGTTTCACACTGGATAGTGATACTTTATAAATTGAATATATTTAACTCAACTAACAGGAAGATACAAGTTATAGTCTGGTAGTGTACAAAGTCATTCTTAAAAAATTAAGGAATAGAACTATTACAAAAAGCTTTATAAAATACATAACTGAAATTTAGCTCATGGAATGGGGAATGTTCAATATAATAAAGTAGCTTATGAAAGGAAATAATTCCCAGATTCTATTTGTTAAAATAGTTGAGTTAAATACATTCAATTTATAAAGTATCACTATCCAGTGTGACACAAAGAATGCTGACGAAGGCCGTAGCGGGCCAGAAAATGCATTTCATTCTGCTGGTGTCTAATAATTGTAAATTTTTCTGTACATACTGTTATGAAATTAGATTTGTCAAAGAATTATTTATGGTTTTAGTTATAAGTTATCTTGTAAATTATAGTTTTATGTCATATTAGTTACTATTTTTATGAACGCCACTGTCACTAAATTTTCTTGCAATTGTAATTGTAGACTTTAGATTTAAATGTATAACAGTTATTTTAAAAAAACTCGAACACAATATTCTAGAAACTACTAGACGGTTCTTGAATCAACTAGGAATAGTTTTGAATTATAAATACAGGCTAACTCATAAAAGTTTAGTTTAGTTTGATTGGAGACATAAAACGGTTCAGAACGCTACTTACAATAGTGGTTAAATTTTGTGAACATTATAATTAATAATTATAATTAATAAGTAAAAACATATATAATAATCATTATAATTAATTTCAATAAAGTTTGTTAAGTTGAATTCGTGTGTGTATTTATTTTGATTTGCAATTAAAAGAACTCAAATGTTTATAAGAAAGGGAATAAACCTTAACGCGTTTTATTAAGTAAAAACGTAACAATTGGTGTCAGAAGTGAGATTGCAATAAAAAATAAAAAAATTGATAAACAATGAAATTCGATGAGCTTAAAGTTGAGCAGCTTAAGAAGAAGTTGGAGCTGCCGACTGAAGGAAATAAAGCTAAGCTGCAGAGAAGATTAATCGATGATTTTAAGCGACGCAATATATAGAAGTTGCTACCCGTCCAGTAACAAGCAACATGGATCTTAGCACAATGTTTGCAGCTATGATGCAGTAAATGGAAGAAAATTCTAAAAACATGGAGTGAATGGTAAAAGAAAATTCGGCTGAAACTTCTAGAAAAATGGAAGAAAATTCTAGAAAAATGGAAGAAAATTCTAGAAGTATGGAGAAAAACTCAAGTACCATTTTAGCCGAAATTCAAGAAAATTCCAGATTGACAAACGACAAACTTGAGAAACTACAAGAGATTGCTACTGCTATAAATGAAAGAGTAGACGATATGGAGATAAAATTCAACCAGAAGATGTTTGATGTAAAAACACAAGTCACGGATGTAAAAGCCAATAGTCTTCAATACCAAGAGGGAGCGGTGCGAATTTTTCCAGAAGTCTCGAATAGAATAAGAGCTCCAAGTATTGACGGCAGCTCACAATTGAATGTGTCCAAGCTCCAGTTTGACATAGTTGCCAACAAAAATGCATGGAACAATGAAGAAAAAGCCATAGAGCTGATTCTGGCTTTAAAAGGAACTGCAGCTGAAGTTCTAGAAAGTGTACCAGTAAGTTGCAGAAAGAATTACGTAGCACTGCAACGTTAGTATGGTGGTGAACACAGAAAATAAATATTCAGAATGGAATTACGTGGCAGAGTACAAAAGGCAAACGAGACGCTACAGGATTTCCCACTAGAAATCAAGTGTTTGGTGCAGCTTACTTATCCAGATGAAAGTCATCCATTGTTAGATCACTTTAAGACCGAAGCATTTGTAAATGGTATACGAGATGCTGATGTAAAACTAGCGGTATGTACATCACAGAAATCATGGTTTGCAGAAACGGTATCATTTGCTCTAGCCCAAGAAACCGCCAGGATAATTTCAAGGCGGCAAGCGTATAGGGTACGAAAGGTTGATTTCTCTGCTGAGGACAAATGAGATATTTTAAAGGAAATGAGAGGCATGAAGGAGGCAGTTTTGCAAGCTTTGGGCGACAAGCAAAATAAAACTATAATGCTATAACTGTGGTATGACTGGTCATATTCAACGAAACTGCAAGTCACCAAGAAAACGATCCCGAGCTGCTTCGCCACAAAGAGACAACCAAAGAGCTTATCGACATTCATCACAAGAGTCACTTTTAAACTTAAATGAGCTAGCGATGCGGGGCATGGGCTAGCTTCCACATCTGATGGCCCCACAATTTCAATATCAGTTGTGCAACATAGTAACAGTAATCTTACTGCTTGCGGTTATTTTAACGGACGAAAATGCATTTTTACTGTGGAAACTGGGGCTTCACATTCTACTATAAAGTCCGATTTAATACAAAAATCTATTTAACCACTGGGCGGGGTAAGACTGCGAACAGCTACGGGAGAGTCTGTCACAGTCTATGGAAAAGTAAAAGAACAATTAAATATGGCTAATACAATCATCCATCACGTATTTATAGTGGCTGATATTGTAGACGAGGTAATCATTGGCGCAGATTTTATGATTGGACAGAGTATTAATTTGGATATGGGTCAGCAAATTTTGTATTGGCGTGATGATGAAATGCCCCTTGAAATTGGATACGAAATTAAGGCTCATGTAAGACAATTAATCGCCCTTAATGTGAAAAATTGTCACCGAAATCAGAAACCTTAGTATGGGCGTGAATGGATGGAGAATGTGAGGACAACAGTTTGTGGGTGGTTGAGCCAGCAGAAATTAAAGGCGATGTCGTAACAGCAAATGCCCTTGTAAAACCTAGCAAGAGTTTAGTTCCCATGAGAATATTAAATTTATCCAGTAGTGAAAAAGTCCTTGTGCAGAACTGCAAGATTGGACAATGTACTTCAACAGAGCCAATAATTAATTGCGAGCAGCATCAAGGCGCAGTAAGGAAGAGTATTAAGGACCACTAGAGGAACATGTGCGAAAATGGACCCAAAAATTAACGCCGCTTGTAAAAATAAGGCCAAACAACAACTGAGTAAATATCCCTCTGTATTTGCTTTGAAAGGTCAAAAACAAGGTAGAACTTCAATCGTCAAACACGAAATCAACACCGGCGGTTCTAAGCCAATAAAACAGGCACCTTGAAGCATTCCTCTAGCAAAGCGAACTGAAGTAAGAGAGCTGGGTAGCGAGATGCAAAAGAGCGGAGTTATTAAACCATCATCAAGTCCATGGAGCTCACCAGTGGTGTTAGTGAAAAAGAAAGATGGAAGTACCAGATTCTGCGTAGACTAAAGAAAACTTAATGACGTCACGAAAAAAGATAGCTATCCATTGCCTAGAATTGATGATACCTTGGAAACGTTAGCCGGAACGGAATGGTTTTCTACATTAGATTTGCAAAGCGGTTATTGGCAAGTGGAAATTTCAGAAAATGATAAGGAGAAAACTGCGTTTAGCGCAAGTGATGGTTTATGGCAGTTTAATGTAATGCCATTTGGACTCTGCAATGCTCCGGCTACATTCGAGCGTTTAATAGAGCAGGTGTTGAAAGGTCTTCACCAAAAGACGTGTTTGCTGTACCTTGACGACATTATTGTCATGGGGAAAACATTTGATGAACATCTGAAAGAAGTGTTGAAATGTGTTTCCATGGCAGGACTTAAACTATGTAAGTGCTAAGAAATGTTCACTGTTCCAGAAGGAAGTAAAGTACCTGGGACACCGAATAACCTCTAAAGGCATTTCAACGGATGACGATAAAATAAAAGCTGTACTGGAGTGGCCTCGTCCGAAAAATCTACATGATTTACGCAGTTTTCTAGGCTTATGTACATACTACAGGCGTTTCGTACCGAACTTTGCAAATATTGCTGCAAACTTACTCGAGTTGAATTAAAAGGCGCAAAAATACATCTGGGAGGAAGCAGGATTTCAGAGACTAAAGGCATTATTGTGATCAGCACCAATTTTGGATTATCCCATTACTGGAGAGAAATTTGTGCTAGATACCGATGCGAGCGGATACGGAATTCGAGGTGTGCTTTCCCAAGTGGTCAATGGCGAGTCGCAGGCTATTACAGTCGAATACTTTCAAAGCCCGAGTGGAACTACTGCGTGACGCGAAGAGAGCTCCTGGCAGTACTGGAGTGCATAAAACATTTTCACAAGTATTTGTATGGTCAACATTTTGAGTTAAGAACAGACCATTCTGCACTCAGATGGTTGCTTCAATTCAAGAATCCGGAAGGACAGATAGCTCGATGGATTGAGCGCCTTCAGAGTTACGATTTTAGCATTGAGAACAGAAAAGGCGTGAAACATGGAAATGCGGATGCCCTATCAAGGCGACCTTGCAAACTGGAATGCAAGCATTGTGTTAAAGCTGAAGGTAAAGAATATAGCTGTGAAGTTTGCATATTACAGATAGAGGCCAGCGAATACTGGACAATGGCACAGAAAACTGACCCTATATTGAAAAAAAGGCCAAAGAAGAAGGCAGAAGGCCGACTCGAAACGAAATTTCATCTGAAAGTCCACTAACAAGAGCATATTGGGCCCTATGGAACAGCCTCCAGTTGATAAACGTCTGCCTTTACCGTACATGGGAAAGTACCGATGGAAAGTCAGTTCAGAACCTTATTGTAGTCGTCGAAAGTACATGAACTTTTAAATGAATACCATAACGGTCCTAGTGTTGGCCATCTTGGCGTAACAAAAACACTAGAGAAATTAAAACAACGTTTCTACTGGGTTGGGTGCCAACAAGCTGTGGCTGATTGGATATCAAATTGCACCCAATGCATTGCCGCAAAAGGTCCATCAAAGAGAAGTCGGGGACCGCTACAGCAGTACAATTTAGGTGCCCCATTTGAGCGAATCGCAATGGATATAGCTGGACCTTTTCCTGTGAGTGATTCCGGCAACCGTTATGTGTTAGTAGTCATCGATTACTTTTGTAAGTGGCCAGAGGTGAATGCCATCCCAAATCAAGAAGCCAGAACCGTTGTAGACGTATTTATGAATAACTGGGTGTGCCGCTACGGAGTTCAAATAGAATTACAGAAATTTTGAATCTGCTGTGTTCAAAAAAATGTGTGAATTGTACGGCATAAAGAAAACTACAACAACTCCTTTGCATCCACAATCCGATGGCATGGTTGAAAGATTTAACCGCACATTAGAAGAACACTTACGTAAAGTAGTAAGCACACATCAGAATGACTGGATGAACACATTCCAAAGTTTCTGTTGGCATAGGTCAGTTGTTCACAATTCCACCTCTCGTACACGTGCCAAAATTGTCTTTGGAACAAAGCTCAGACTGGAGATTAAGCGTGGATCAACAGATGAAAATAATAAAGGCTCAACCTCAAAAAAACAAGATAACCCTAATGAACTTCATGAGTTCCTACGAAGCCGGATTAAGCTGTCCAGTGACAAGATGAAAGCTAGATACGATCGAGCGGCAAATTCGGAAGGCTTTACAGAAGGCCAGTTGATTTTACATTTTAATCCACAACGCAAGAAAGAATTATCTCCCAAGCTGCAGACTCATTGGGATGGACCGTATAAGGTGATAAAGAAACTGAATGACGTGGTGTATTGAATTCAGAAATATAAGAGTCCAAGATCAAAAATGAAGCTGGTACATTTAGAACGACTAGCCCATTATGGAAACGGAGAATCTGAGCCTATTCGGGACGAACAGGCTTAATTGGAGGGCAGTGTTACGAAATTAGATTTGTCTAAGAATTATTTATGGTTTTAGTTATAAGTTATCTTTTAAATTATAGTTTTATGTCATATTAGTTACTATTTTTATGAACGCCACTTTTTTTTCAGTATGAATCTTCATATATTAAATATGAACTAACAATAATTAATCAAATCTTATCCTAATATTTGCTTTATGTCCTGCCAGTGCCAAACAAAAAAGATTTCGTCATCACGGTATCATGTTCACATATGTAGGTGTTTATCGCTCATCTGATTGGGTGAGTGCTGCAGTGTCTCTTCTTCTTAAGCGAGTGTGGCCGCCATAATATAAAATATTTCTAGCTAATGGATTTGGGTGCAGTTCCAGCCTTTTTAAATATTTTACTGCATATTTCGTAATCATAGTTTTTACTAATGGCACATTGAGATCCTTGTGGATATTTGAGTTTTTGACGTACCAGGGGGCGGCTGTGATTATTCGAAGAAGTTTATTTTGGCGCCTTTGATGTTAGAAGCCGATGCAGTGCCCCATAACTGAATACCGTAGCACCAAATTGGCTTTAAGATAGAGTTGTAAAGTAGAAGTTTGCAATCGAGACTAAGAACAGTATTTCTTCCAATAAGCCAATTAATTTGGATTGCTTTTAGTATCATTTGAGTTAATTTTGCTTCTATATGCAATTTCCACGTTAAACGCCGATCTAGATGTGTACCGAGGTATTGTACATGCGAGTGTTGGGGTATTATTTGATTATTTATTTTAATAGGGGGGCATGTTTCCCGACGCAATGTGAATGTTATATGTGCGCATTTTTACTCATTGATCTTTATCCTCCATTTTTTTAACCACCTTTCTAGTTCAAATATATGATCCTGTAGGTAACGAGATGCTTCTTGACAGTTTGCGTGTACGCTTAGAAAAGCTGTGTCGTCCGCAAATGTTGAGGTATGGGTGTAGATGTTTGTTGGCAAGTCCGAAGTATAAATTAAGTATAAAAGAGGGTAAACCTTCATGCCAGACTTTATCAAAAGCTTGAGACACATCGATGAAGAGTGCTGAGCAATATTTTTTTTCTTCAAAGGCTTTTCTTATGACATTTACTATTCGATGAGTTTGTTCAATTGTGCTGTGTTTTCTTCTAAAACCGAATTGATGATTGGGAATACATCTGTTATCATTTAAAATTGGCGTTAATTTTGACACTAGAAGTTTCTCAAAAAGCTTTGATATATTAGACAATAAGCTTATAGGTCTATATGACTCAACTTTTGTGGGATCCTTTCCTGGTTTAGGTATCATGGTAACTAAAGATACTTTCCACTCTTGTGGGTAGTATTCAAGGCGTAAAATAGCATTAAAAATTAGTAGAATAATTTTCTTTGCTATGCTGGGTAGCTCCAAAAGCATTTTGTTACTGATCTTATCAAAACCAGGGGCTTTCTTGGGGTTTAAATCATGAATAGCCTTCTCGATTTCTCTTACTACAAATCTTAGTGGAACAGCTGATCTAACAGCAACAGGTGGTAACTCGACCGCAGTATCGAAAGATGTATGACGGTTTTCAAATGATTAACGAAAATATTTCCTTTTTCTATGTCATTTCGTGCCCAACTTCCATTTAAGTTTCTTAATGACGGTTTAGTGATAACTGGTCTTTTAAGATTTTTATCTGCACGCCATAATGAGTTCCTTAAGATATTTTTCCAGAGAAGCCGTTTTTTGAGACTGCAGTAAGTTTCTTAGCCTTTTTGTGCACTCTTTTAGTAAATTTTTAAGTTGAGGGGATCTCTGCAATTGCCACTCTCTTCGAACTCTCCTTTTTTCTGTCAAGAGACGCTCGACATCAGTAGAATATATTTTACTATTTTTGATATTTTTGCGGGCTATGCTAGAATGTTGAACAGCTAGTTTGAGATAATTGTCAAAATTTACAATAGAAAGATTCACATTCTCCGGTGTTCTAAGCGGAATATTTTCAGTGCAGTGGGTACTGAGATATTTTTTATATTTTAACCAATTTATTTGTGTGGCTGACGTCACTAAGTAACCAGACGGAGATACAATTATATCAGGGTTTGATATGGTAAGAATTGTAGGTGTGTGATCAGAAGATAATTCTAAAGAAGCTTCAACGTGAATCGTTTCTGCGGGGATGTTTTTTACCACGCCAAAATCGATGACATCTGGAATTTTTTGCTGATCAGTAGGCCAATAAGTTGGTTGTTCACTCGCGACCACATTTAAATCCATTTTAGACATTGTATTATACAAAACACGACCCATTGGTGTAATGAGCCGTGACCCCCAGAAGGTATGTTTAGCGTTGTAATCGCCAGCGGCTAGGAAACAGGATCCTAATGATTTAAAATATTTATAATATTGGCTTTCTGATATTGAAAATCTAGGTGGAGAGTATAAAGATGAAATTACAAAGTTTCGATTTAGCTCTTCAACACAAATGTTCGTTGCTTGCAGATAATCTTCACGATGATCACACATTAAGTAGTGTTTCATTCGGGTTTTTATCAAAATAGCAGAGCCTCCACAAGCTCTATCTCGAGGGTCCTTGGTATCATATAATATATAACCATTAATTTTAAACGTATTTCTTGAGGTCAAATGAGTTTCAGAAACCATCATTACATCAATTTGTTTACTTTTAAGAAAATATTCTAGTTCATTTTTATGTTGGCGAATGCCGTTTGCGTTCCAAAAACAAATTTTTAAACAATTCATGGCTTGTTAAGTACAGCTTGCAATAACATCGATTGCATTCTTAACATTTCCTGCATCATATTACCCATTGTATTCGTAAAGTTTGTTACTGTTTGTACTAGTGTTTCCATGGTTTTTTCTAGACGACTTAAATTAGAAACTGGGGTCTCATCATTATTTGGCAAATCACCTGGCATTGGCATATGGTTTGATTTTAGGACGTTAGCGTAGGATGTTCTGTTATTACTAGGCTGCGGTACCTGAATGTTATTAGTATTATATTGATGTGTTTCCTGAATTTGAGGTGGATTAGGTTTCGGTCCAACCGAGCGCTTGACGATAGAGTACACAGGGCATCCTCTATAGTTGGCAGTGTGATTACCACCACAGTTACTGCATTTTTTTACATTAGGGTCGTTTTTAGACTTATCGCAGAGAGCTTTACCATGCAATTCTCCACATACCACGCAAACCGGGGTTAAATGGCAGTATGCCTTAGTGTGACCAAATTCTTGGCAGTTTCAAAATTTGCACTGAACCGTTCCTTTTGTGCGGCTCCTCTATCGTTATTTTCCTATACAGGATATATTTCAGACTGTAAATGGAATGAGTTTCGTTTTTTTAAGCTTTACGTCGCCGGGTTCTAACTCCACTCGAAATAGTGGCTCGGGATTTTTTTCTCTAATTTTAATATTAACTACATTTTTAATTTTAAAGCCCTTCTCTTCTAAAAACGTTTTTATCTCACCTGGGTCTACGCATAAATCAATGCCCTTTATCACTACCTGAAGACCTTTACTGCTCTTCAGTTGGTAAAATGAACGCCACTGTACTAAATTTTTCTAGCAATTGTAATTGTAAACTTTAGATTCAAGTGTATAACAGTTATTTTAAAATAATATGAACACAACATTCTAGAATCTACTAGACGGTTCTTGAATCAACTAGGAATAGTTTTGAAATGTTAATACAGGCTAACTCATGAAAATTTAGTTTATTTTGATTGGAGACATTTAACGGTTCAGAACGCTACTTGCAATAGTGGTTAAATTTTGTGAATTTCAATTAAGTGTGTTAAGTTGAATTCGTGTGTATTTATTTTAATTTGCAATTAAAAGAACTCAACGGTTTATTAGAAAGGGAATAAACCTTAACGCGTTTTATTAAGTAACAACGTAATAATACAATATATGTACTTCATTGCTATCCAACGGATAGATAAGGTAAAATGTAACAGGAAAATACAAGATAATAGTCGGGTAGTGTATGAAGTCATTCTTAAAAAATTAAGGAATAGAACTATTACAAAAAGCTTTATAAAATACATAAGGGTACGTTCGTAAATGCATCACTGCGCTGCATCAGAAAAGCAAATTTTTTTAATGCCGACAAAAAGGCAATTATAATTTTTTTTATTGTGTGACTATTATTTTTGTGGAGTATATGACAATTTTTTGGTCCACATCTACTTCATTAATAAATATATAAACATTTGAAATCACTGAATATCAAAATTTATGTAAATGCACATGTACATATCGTCGCCTAGCATGCAAGTTGTGCTATGTGTTATTTTGAGATTTGTTTTTATTGTCACATTGCGAATCTCTATTAGTCATACATACATATACAAAGCGGTTTTGTGATATCTTGATGGGCGTATTTTCTGTAAAAAAAAAACTAAAAACAAAGCTTTTTTAACAAAAAGTGTTAAGTGTTCAAACTGGTGTAAACATATTTAAAAAAAATGGCTCCTTCGAAAGGTGTTATTTGTAGTTTTTTTTTTTAAACCTTTTAAAGCAGTATTGTAGTAAATGAACCCGTCAGTCATTGAAACATGTGATGCCAATAAAATATCTTAAAACGACAATATGAACAAAAAGCGTTGACTGAACTCGGGATTGAAGTCTGGTGTCCAGCTTACATGTTTCGAGAATAACCACGTTCCCATCAACAGAATTCTTTGCGTTCTATCGTTCCATCGTATGGAAAAATCTAAAAATAATATAAAGACGTGTTGTAAAAAAAAAATCATGTAAGGAAAGCAGTAAATTGAAAGAATGTTTATATGCACATTTAAGCCCGTTTTCACAACTTATCAATAGCTGAAAGTATGATTTTATAGGCCATATAAAAAGTGTTCTGTTTTTACAACTTTACTTTAATCTAAAGTGAGCGATAAGTTAACGAAAGTTTCACTTTGCCCTTTAAATTAATTAATACGAGAATATTTAAGATAAAGACACCATTTAACCAACAAAACCTAATAGCCTGCCCCCGTTGTCGACCGCTTGCATTTTCAACAAAAAACAGCTGACTTTTACGGCCCACTAACAATTTTCAGCAGGACAAGTCGATGGACAATGCAAGCGACCGATAACGTAACAGTTTTCATACAAATTTACGGCCCACTAAGAAATATGCGACCACAAATGTCATAATCAGTCACTTGTGTTGTAGTTGTCGACATATGTCTTATAAAATTATATTCTATATTTTTTGTTTACTGCTTTGTTTGTAGCCAGAGTGCTATTTTTTGTTTTATTTATATGTTTTGTCAATTTTCAATTCCAAACTAGCTTTTATTTATGGAATTGATGATCTGGCAATAAATAAATGAATTGTGCTAGAGGCGTGAAACAAGTCGGCCGACAAGTCAAACAAACTGACTAAAATGAAAATCGGTCCAGCCGCTTTGACTCCACGATGGAAAGGATACACAGATGAAAACTACAAACTTCTAACATCACACTTTTTTGTCGGGGTTAAAAAACGATTGGGGGTTTTCTATTATTTACGAATTTTAGTTGCTTATATAAGAATTTTTTGTTTGGAAAAAAAAATTGATATAAAATTTAGAGAAAAAAATTCTTTAACAATTTTTTTCTGATATTTATCGCTTAAGGATTTTTATTTTTTTATCATGATGGATATTTATATTTGAAAATAAATATGAGTGTTTAATTTATTTTTTATATATGAAAATAAATTTTAATCAACAAAGATACTTATATGATATATTTTCGGATCTCTGCTTTTCATTAAAACTTTATATATTTGAAATAAAAAAAGCTTTATTTCATGAAAATCGATGGATACTCGTAAATGGTGATTTTATTTACAATAACGTGAAATATCCCGATTTTAATTAGTATTGTGGTTATTTTGTTGAACTATTCATGGTTTTTTTAATCCAAATTTTTACTATTTAATTAGGCTTAAGTTCATTAAATTTAATTTTCATTAAATTATTTTTATGAAGAAAGGAATTTTTACAACATGGAAGATTAATTAAAATTGTTATTGATAATTTTCATTCTTGACTGACCTGGGATTCGAAGCCAGGCTGGCTGGCGTGTGATTCGAACCCAGGCGGCTGGTTACCCTGACATGTTTCGACCTCAACCACTAGGTCTTCTCAAAGGGATTTGCCGTCTTACACTCGCAGCCATCGATGACTGCTGACGTCAGTAGTCAAACATCAATCCTTAAACCAAATTGTAGTTCAACAAAATAACCACAATACTAATTATTGTTAAAGCTAAGGCACAAGCTCTATGTGTTCATTTGTCCTTCAAGTTGTGCTGAAAAATGTCAACAAGAAAAAAGAAAGACAAAAAACATGATAAACAAAAAATGTACTTTGGACTTCAAGAAGAATTCTTGACAAAAGTACGGAAAAAACAGAAGTAAAGGAAAAACATGTGAGATCAATTAAAAATGGATAATCATTCAATAAGCAAATTTCGATCTACCAAAGGTTAAAATACAATTTGGTTTAAGGATTGATGTTTGACTACTGACGTCAGCAGTCATCGATGGCTGCGAGTGTAAGACGGCAAATCCCTTTGAGAAGACCTAGTGGTTGAGGTCGAAACATGTCAGGGTAACCAGCCGCCTGGGTTCGAATCACACGCCAGCCAGCCTGGCTTCGAATCCCAGGTCAGTCAAGAATGAAAATTATCAATAACAATTTTAATTAATCTTCCATGTTGTAAAAATTCCTTTCTTCATAAAAATAATTTAATGAAAATTAAATTTAATGAACTTAAGCCTAATTAAAAATAGTAAAAATTCGGATTAAAAACCATGAATAGTTCAACAAAATAACCACAATACTAATTATTGTTAAAGCTAAGGCACAAGCTCTATGTGTTCATTTGTCCTTCAAGTTGTGCTGAAAAATGTCAACAAGAAAAAAGAAAGACAAAAAACATGATAAACAAAAAATGTACTTTGGACTTCAAGAAGAATTCTTGACAAAAGCACGGAAAAACAGAATTAAAGGAAAAACATGTGAGATCAATTAAAAATGGATAATCATTCAATAAGCAAATTTCGATCTACCAAAGGTTAAAATACAATTTGGTTTAAGGATTGATGTTTGACTACTGACGTCAGCAGTCATCGATGGCTGCGAGTGTAAGACGGCAAATCCCTCTGAGGAGACCTAGTGGTTGAGGTCGAAACATGTCAGGGTAACCAGCCGCCTGGGTTCGAATCACACGCCAGCCAGCCTGGCTTCGAATCCCAGGTCAGTCAAGAATGAAAATTATCAATAACCATTTTAATTAATCTTCCATGTTGTAAAAATTCCTTTCTTCATAAAAATAATTTAATGAAAATTAAATTTAATGAACTTAAGCCTAATTAAATAGTAAAAATTTGGATTAAAAAAACCATGAATAGTTCAACAAAATAACCACAATACTAATTATTGTTAAAGCTAAGGCACAAGCTCTATGTGTTCATTTGTCCTTCAAGTTGTGCTGAAAAATGTTAACAAGAAAAAAGAAAGACAAAAAACATGATAAACAAAAAATGTACTTTGGACTTCAAGAAGAATTCTTGACAAAAGTACGGAAAAAACAGAAGTAAAGAAAAACATGTGAGATCAATTAAAAATGGATAATCATTCAATAAGCAAATTTCGATCTACCAAAGGTTAAAATACAATTTGGTTTAAGGATTGATGTTTGACTACTGACGTCAGCAGTCATCGATGGCTGCGAGTGTAAGACGGCAAATCCCTTTGAGAAGACCTAGTGGTTGAGGTCGAAACATGTCAGGGTAACCAGCCGCCTGGGTTCGAATCACACGCCAGCCAGCCTGGCTTCGAATCCCAGGTCAGTCAAGAATGAAAATTATCAATAACAATTTTAATTAATCTTCCATGTTGTAAAAATTCCTTTCTTCATAAAAATAATTTAATGAAAATTAAATTTAATGAACTTAAGCCTAATTAAATAGTAAAAATTTGGATTAAAAAAATCCCGATTTTAGCAAAAATTGAGTTTTGAAGAGAGTGCTTCAAGAATTATTTTATAAGTATTTACGCCGAAAACACAACCATGGGTAAGCACAAAAAGGGAAATCGCATCATTATGATCGAAACATTGTGCATCAACGACATGGTGCGAATCGTTCTTGCAGAGGTGTTATTTATAAATAGCTACGTTGATTATACATTGGTGGTTTTATCAAATATTTTTCCATAATAAATTTGCTACGTGTCTCCTTCACGACTGCTTAATATAAACTGTCAAGACTAATGTTTACCAAAATTGCGGCAAAACAAAGTAGTATACCTTCCCGGCGGACACCCTGTACCTTTAACATCTATCAGCTAGGAGCAAAGCCATTGAAACGTATAAGCTTTTTGAAGACTGCATTCTAGCTTACACTTGAAATCGTAATGTAACAGACTGCAAGTGTCAACTTTAACATCCTCCACCCGACAAGATATTTTGTATTCCCTAAATAGTATTGAAACAGCTGTGGAGAACACAAAATTGATATATGTGTCTTTTTCAATTATTAACGAGCAAATCAAACAAGATTGATTTTATTTTTTAGTATTTTTTTTAAGAATACCTAAAATAACTGAAAACTATGTTTTATGAAATACTGCCTTTCGATACTTTCTTAAATTACTGTGTTTTAAAGGCCAAAATAAAGTTAAGGCTGAATTTTTGTTCAATTTTGTTTTTTATTAACATATCTAACAATTTAGCGATTTTCTTATATTTTGTTGGATCTGGGGGGGATTTTGAATGGGGTTTTTCGATTTGACGAAGAAAGTACTTAAGCTGCGTTCACACTAATTGAATATTTGACCAAATAAGCATAACCACTACTTTTGTTAATAGTTAGTGAGTTTCAACATAGTCTTAATATCAAAAAATAAAACTACGAGGGCGGATCAATAAGTCCGTGACTTTTCGAACTTCCCTCGTAGTTATATCAAATGCAACACTGCTCCCATCAAGTACCACCAGTTTTGAGCAAGTTCCGTCATTTACTTTGCGTTTAACAGCTGTTCAAAACATACAACCACGTGGATTTTTTTAAAAATTGAAAAAAGTGAATTTCGAGGGCTCAAAACATAATTTTTTGGGGGAAAAGCCGTCAATCAAACCAAGGAATGAGGCTACGAATTGGTACCTCATCCGCCATACTCTTCGGATTTAGCCCCCAGTGACTATTTTCTATTTCCGAACCTTAAGAAATGGTTTGGTGGAAAGATATTTAGCTTCAACGATGAAATTATTGGTCAAACAAATGCCTATTTTTGTACCTCGAAAAAATCCTATTTTTTTGGAAGGGCTGCACAAATTAAAGAAACGTTGGACTTAGTGTATTGAACTAAAAGGAGATTTTTTTGCAAGAAAAACTGTGTTTAATTCAACGGACTTAAGATCTATACTGTTTATTTAACATTGTATGCATGCATTGTTAGGCAATATGAATATAGAGAAAAAACTATTTAAAAATCACAACCAAAAATGTCGCCCCTACTTTGGTATGTTAAATACATACATATGTATGAACTTTATATTGCTTATATACATACATAAATAATACACAAAAAACAAGTTGCTCGAGCCTATAACATGAATTTAGCTACTATCGTACCAAAGAAATATTAACATTCATGTTCGTTGCGAGTACAAGAATTCAAGCTGACGGTTTGAAATGAGCTCTTTAGATCAAAATCATTTCTTGATGTTTGACAAAACCGATTGAATCATAAAATTCGAGTGGTGTTGCAACTGATCACAATAAAATAATCTTCGAATCATCGAGCCGAAAGCCGAGTACAAGTTAGCTGTCGTTCAAAAACAGATGCATCACTTTTAAATAAACAAATACCAGCATAATTTTGCGACTGATTCATACTTCTTACTGAATTTATTGGTTCGTGTTGACGTTTGAACTAGAACAAAACTGTGAATACTTTTTTGATTTAAACTAAATTTTTAGCTGTAGTGATTGAGCAGGCTCGATCATACTCCTTGCAGCTCTCTGATACATATAGTCCATATTTAGATGTGGATGTGTGTGAGACTAATCATGTAATAAATGATTAACTGCTAAGTCCATACGTAAAAATTTTGTACTAAAATAGCGCTTCTTCATATTGAATTTTACGTTCATTGTAAAAAATTCATTAGCATTTATAAATATGTAAACCATCTTTACCAGAACTTCTCTTAAATCAGGAAAAATACGGTGATTTAAAAAAAATTAACGGAGAATTTCCATTGATTTCAATTATACTTGATTTTCAGGAATAAAAAATTAGTTAAATTTAATTAGAAATGCCGCGACAAAAAAATCTAAAATAAATAAATAAAAAATAATTTATAAAAATATGAGATGAAGGAATAGCTGCAGAAATTAAATTAATTGACCACGATTTCTGCTGAACCAAATGCATGTATTGAACTTTGGCCTTCAGATCATTTTCAAGCGAAGTAGTTTTTAGTTTAATTATAGTTTATTTCCTTAATCTGGTTTCGGTCTCTTAAGCGCCTAAAAAACTTTATGTTTTGTCACGGGGGTTTTGATTTTTTAATTATAAATTTTATTTAAAAGTTTTAAAACTGCACAGAAAAAAGTTTTTTATCAATTAAAAAAATGGTTTAAAAAGTATTTAAATATAATTAATGTGATAATTGAATAAATTATTTTTTTAGTTGAGAGAAAATTAAAACTTTAATTTTGATTTAATTAACATATTAGTTATTTTGAAAAAAATTTTCAATTAAAATTTTAATTAAATAACAAAAAATCTTAATTGACTTTTTTCGTTTAAAACAAAATAATTTAAACATAAGGAATTGTTGTTGGGAATTGTAAATATTTATTTAAATAAATTAACATAATGTTTGAAATGGCAAAGTTTTTTGTTCATTTCTTTAATTAAAATTAAAAATATCATTTATTGAAAAAAAATATTCACAATTTTAAAATTTTTAGTAATCAATATTTTCAATTTGCTAATAAGTGCAAAATCAACAAATTGTTTGCTTGATATTATGAATTTGGTATAAATTTTGTGATTGGAGCAATTAAATAATTTTTTCTGTGTGTATACGTGGTATAAATGAATTGTTATTTTATTGTTTAATTATATTTTTATTTTATTGTTTTGTTTCTGTTTAATAATATAATAAAAGTAACAAATCAAATAAACATGTATGTTTTTCCATTGGATAAAATTATTTGAATTATTCGAACATTTTAAAACTCTTATTCGATTAATCGTGCAAAATTAATATTTAAAAATCGAATAATTCCTTACTCGAACAAAACCAAAAGTCAAATAATTGGATACTCTAGTTATGACAAATAAAATAATGTCTTAGTTTTACAAACAAAGTAGAAAGTACCAAAGTAAAACAGGGCAGTATGTAAAAGTGAGGGTAAAATAGGCAACATGTTTTGCATGTTTTTCATCAACATATTCACAAGAGAACTTGAAAATGTTTCGCACAGTTGTATTTTTTGTACAAACGAACACGAAAATATAGAACATGTAACATTTATGCAACATATTTCTTAGAAAAGAAATCGTCATTAGTATTATAATCAAAATAAATATTGCAATTAAAGGAAATTATATATTAGCTTGCTTGCTGGTAACGTCTTTTTCGTCAAATATTTGCCAAGTGCTACCGTGCTTTAGTGTGTTCAAAATAAAAAAGTCCGCATAGGGTTAGAAACATTGCATGTACCTTGATTAGGCATTTTTGTGTCATTGATCTGGATGTGTGGTTTATAACATGCAATGATAAGTTTTCACTGGCTTAGCAGAAGGCTGCAAATAACTCTAGTAGACAAATAAGAAAACTGGGTAATCAAATCGCAAATGTAATTCAGCAGAGTACATTGTGACACAGAACAACTAACACTGTCAACATAATCAATTATAAGTAAGAATTATTTCGTGCAGGCATATGCACAACTATACACATATGAATGCAATTTATTGTGAATGTTTGAACCGTATTTCTCATCCATAATTCTATATTATACTGACTTAATTACCGCAACCAATCCCAATTATCAATTTGACCAGAACAGCTAAAAAATATATTTACTATGCTCTAAGATGTCCGAGAAAAAACTGTTAAGGTTTCGAAATGCATTTTAAATTTAAATACTTAAAATCTTAGTTTACAACTCTTTGACAGGTACCTAACTCAAATGTCAGTGGTACAAATGTATTGGTGGTTAAAACTATTTGCACCACTTAACATATTAGTTGCATAAATTCGCATAGAATGTGGCAAACATTTTTGTTTCTAAAATAAAATTTTCTTAGTTCAAAAAATTTTCAATTTATTTAATGCTCGCTTCGCTGCATTTATAAACTTAAAAAAATTATTTTTGTTAAATTTTTATTCTGCAATATCGGAAAATATGCTGCTGGCTTTAATAATTTTAACAACAGAAAAAAATTAGTGTCAAAAAAATTTATTTAAACATTTTTAGTTTGTAAAAAAAAAAAATTTTGCAAAAGTAAATAAGCAAAATGTGTTCGAAAAAATTATTAATTATGTGTTTGTGTCCTAAAATTAAACAAAAAGTGATAAGTATATTGTGAAAAATTTTAAATAGAAAAATTTCAAATTTTGTTTTGTTTTTGTTGTTTTCCTGTTTGAACACAGCACCTACAGTGTGATAAGTGAAATAAAAAATTGAGAATGTTCTCTCGAGTCGGCATACTAGTTGTATACTATGCATAAAATGTTACGCTATTTTAATAGTATTTTTTCTTGATTGTAAATGAAAATGCATTTTTATAATTAATTCAATACTGCACATGATTGAAGTAAAATGACTGCGGTCAACTTCTTAACAACTAATAAATTTGCTCCCAAACCTAAACTGTCCGTTCAATTGTGGGCAACAAAAAAATGTTGATTTTATTGAAAAATTTTTTTTATTGACTCACTAAGCAAACACATGAGTCAGACGTTAAACTTTGCAAAAGTCTAATATGAAGTCCATACGGGAATATAAACACATAAAACTCTTTTGCTACCATGTTCAGCAATTTATTGTACCAGTAATGTTGAAAACTTTTTTTTGCTTTTTTGGCGCAATAACAATTATTAGGGAGCTGTACAAAAATGTTGTAAATATTTTTATTGAGCAATACTGTTTAAAATTCTATATCTGAAAGCTTAAGGTACATATAATTAATATGTATTTAGATGTATTTTAAACGTGGAAGAGTATTTAAGCTAAACTTTAGTCACTGGATTCCATAATCTTCTCAAGGGCAATCCTTTCAGATATGAAAGAAGGACATGTAAATATTTGAGATAGTTGGATGTTTTTGTAACTAAAATACACTAACATTTATACTAAAGAAATTTTGTGTGATTCGTTCAGAATTTAGCATAGGGGTTTTACTTTGGGAGAATTAGGGAATGGGTTCTGAGCGGGTTTGGCGGTGCTGAACGGACTCCCGAGTATAGCGCACACTGTGGCCGTTGCTAAGTAGGTCATATTCGGACGCGCTGCTGGGTAAGAGTAGGACCTGCCTCAGGACCATAATAGGTATTATCACGGGCCACTGCTTGATAGGCAGAATGGCGGTGAGAATCGGGTCTGGTTTATCGGATATGTGTAGGTTGTGTGAGGACCTAGAGGAGTTGCACTTTTTGTGCCACTGTGCCAGGCTATAGAACAGCAGGCTGTAGTGGCTGGGTATCAGATTGGGCTGCGGGCTTGAGAATTTGACGGGAATCGTAATGGGAATGACCTGGCTGCGCGGCAGGAGGCTTGGGACTGGGAACATGTAGGACAGTTTTCCTGTTTGGTAGGGTTGTTTCTGCTTGTTCTGTCCGATTTCTTATCTTCCATTCCTGTGCTTTCACTACTTACTTCTCCTACTCTTTCACACTAGATTTCTTTCACAAATTAAGGCAGCACAATGGGCCATATTGGTCTCTGGGTTAGGGTGTGAAGTTTGCTTCGCACCAGCCTTTCTAACCTAACCGAACCTAGCATAGGTCCCCCATGTTGCCAATTTGGCAATTTTCTCGTCAAATCTCACGATTTTAATCAAACTTTGCGGGAAATTTTGGGACTTAGGTATTGGCGGGAATCTAGCAATTTTTTATTATTGTTTCCTACGTTTTGAAAGTATTATTTTGACAACATAGATTTAGCTTTTGTTTAAAAAAATAGAGGGCAAAATAAACCATATAAACGGCTACATAAAAATATGAAAAAAGTATGGAGCATGTATGTTTGTGTGAATATTAAGCATTTTTGTTGTCAAACTGCTCGTGTCGTTAATTGTCCGTTAAAACCAATCCGCACTTATTTTAAAGGTGGTATTGAAAATACAACTTTTATTTATTTTTATTGTTGCAGTACTGCTACCTGGGGGCTAATTCTGGCAGTCGTGATCAAAGACTTGTTCGTAGTACTTGTATGTAGTGTATATGTATTATCAACGAAAATGTCGAAGAAATAGCCGAAAGTCTTGCAAGTAGCTTGAGTGTTTACACAGTCAGTTGTAAGTTTATTTTTCAAATGTTCTCGAAGTGAAAACATCTTATAAAAAAATCTTCATTTTTGGGTTAAAAAACCTTATCATGTTAATGTTATCACGAAATTTATTTAATAATATTAAATATAAATTATTTTGTTGTTTCTTTATTTTATTTTTGGTCCATCTTGATGAAAAACTTATGTTTATTTTTAAAATATGTGAATCCAGTTACCGATATCATAAAATTTCTGAGAAAATATTTTGATTAAAATTTTTTTTCAAATGCAATTTATGTTTTAAAATACCGTGAAGATGTGTTGCTTTGGTTTTGTTTTTTATTTTTATAATTACACAGAAAATCAGCTATAAACATAACTTTTATATTACTAAGTACTAGTAAAATTATACCAAAGGCATCCACGGTAACACTGTTTCTTTATTTGTCATTTTACTTGCTGCAAGTGTCAAAAATTTACTTGCAAGCGAATTCTCTTTCAACTTGGGCTGCAAGTACGACAAATGTGATGGTGTAAGTAAAAATATGTGAATGTATTGAGTTTTTAGAACTTGCACTTGCATGTGTAAACCCCGGGTTAACGAAATCCTAGTGATTACTTTAGACTAATGCCCGTAATTTCTACAAATAGATATCTAGCTGTGTATAGATATCTACTGTGTAACGTATTTTAAAACCTATTTCTTACCGACGGGGTAAAGTGTAGTGTATTTTAAACCATCGATTTTCGATAGTTAATTCACGTGGGCCAATTTAACGTTGAAATTGACAAAAAAGTGTTACTGGATAAGTAAAGATAACTGTTAGGTACGAACACGACCAGATATCTGTTAGTAGAAATTACGGGCATAAGAGGGTTTATTTGAAATACTTATAACTACAATTTGATCTCAGCCTTTAGTTTAGACTTCGTTACCCTCATTAAAATCAAATAAGTAAAAAACACAGAGCTTGTGCATTGCTAACGAAACTATTTGTACCAAGTTTCAATACTGTTACTCAAGGCGAATCCATTGTTCAGGTGGCGCTGAAAGCACAACTGAGCTACTTTTTTTCGTACTTAGAGGGAGGAATGTCAAAATTTGCTCGTGTTTTTGATAACTCTTGTTGTACTTCTTGTTCTACTTGTTGCAGTATCGCCCCTGCCGTTTACATGAATTCGCTTTGCTCTTACTGTTAGAATTCACCAAGTACACAGAAATCTACATATATATTTTAATTGATTTTGTAAGCTGCTGCCGTTGTCTAGATATACAGAAATCTATTTTGCCTTTGTATGTGAGGCACACTTATTCACTCCTACCTTCGTTTCGACAGATGCTGTGTATTTATACCCCAGCTATGGTTTCCAAATTTGTACAGTTTTCTCTTAGTGCTCTTTAGACAATTCCGCTCAGATTTTGTCAGATGGTGTGTATTCCAAACCAAGATCCTTGTACCTAATTTGTTCTCCAGACATACAAAAATCTATAGTGTCTTTGAATGTAAGCTGCCACGCCCACTTCCCCAAGCCCGCCCATTTTTTAGAGAGGTTCTGTAGTTATGTGTACCATATTTGGACAGCTTTCCTGCAACTGTATTTCATATATAAATAAATCTATTTTGTACCAAGTTTGGAAACGTTAGCTCATTTCGTTCTCCGATATACAAAAATTTTTATTGTCTTTGTATGGGAGGTGCCACGCTCACTATTGTTAGTCTGCCTATTTTGTCCAAAACATTTGTATTGATACTAAAGTTACTCCTACAAAAATTCGGGTTTATAGCTGTTATCGTTTTCCAAATATATACATTGGGATATTTTATTCATAAGGAAAGTGCCACGCCCACTTTTGATAGCACACTAATTTCGTCCATAAATATTCATATGGATGGCAGAGTTGGTTTTGATGACTTAAGATGTTATAGTTTCGCATATATACGAACTTAAGTATTTAATTCATATGGGTGGTTCCACGCCCACTATTGCTAATGCATCCGCTTCTTATCCAAATATTCATATATATTTCAAAGTTGCTCTTGCAAAATTTAAGTACTCTAACTATTATCGTTTTCCAGATACACGGATCTTATTATTTAATTCATATCGAAGTTGCCACGCCCACTATTACTAATGCATGCAATTCTCATGCAAATAATCAAATAGATGTTGCTCTTGCAAAATTTAGGTACTCTTACTGTTATCGTTTTACAGATATACGAATTTTAGTTTTCAATTTGTGTGGGAGGTGCCACGCCTACTATTGCAATTTCACCCATTTTTAACTCAAATATTGGTGTGGATATCAAAGTTGACCGTACATAATTTGAAGACTCTAGCTGTATTAGTTTCCGAGAAAAACAGTTTTTAATACTTATTCTTTATTCGGTCGTGGCACCTCGCCTACTTGCAATTTCAAAACAAAATATAGCCTATTTTTCATTCCAGGCATACAGGAAGACTGAAAACAAACATACAAACACTAAAAGAAAATTCGTTCGTTTAAACAATGAAACGGCTTCATTAATAATTCTGCATTGGGTTAATGAAATTCTTCATTAATATAATGAAAATTTTCATTGATTGAATGAAATTTCTAAATAGCCAATTTTTCAAGTTCCATTATTTCATTGTTTTAGTGAAAAGCTTTACACTGTTTAAATGAAGTTTCATTTATTGCAAATTTCGAATAAATAAATATATAATTTGATTTTCTTTTGTAAGATACAACATATAAAATTAGCTTTATATGTAGTTAAACAAATTTTGGTTTTAAAACTGATTTATTTATCAATTTTGTTACATTTAAAAAAAAAAAAAAAAATGCGACCAAGTTGTTTATACAATTAAGCTACTTCACAAATGCAACGTAACTTTCTTAAACATTTTTTGCAATATGTACTACATAAGTTTTTTTTCTCAGTATTTATTTATTGAACCTTCATATTTTAAATATTAACTAACAATACATATGTGTGTGTGTAATGTGTTTACACCCTCTTCCCTTTTTTGTTTATCATCTCCTGTGTTGGTCCGTTTACGAGTTAGTAACATGAACGAAACCGTTTCATGTACCTATTCAATAAAACATTGTTCATTAAGAACACGTGTATTTTGTTATATTAAACAAGAATACTTAGTTTAATTATTGTTGTTTTTTTTTCAATTTTACTGAACACATTTTTATTTGCGTTTCGAAAGTTAAAATAGAAAGACTTGCGTAAGTTTTTAAAGAATAAATAGAAAGTTTTAGCAAAAAAAAAAAAAAAAAAAAAAAAAAAAAAAAAAAAAAAAAAAATTTGTTTGTCTTTCCAACTACAATTTATGTTGGGAGAATTCCAACTAATTGTAAAGGGGAATGTAAGAAAAGATAAAGTCACTGTTTTATTGTTGGTATTTTGTTTAAGCTTTGATACCGTTGCAAATAAGACTTTTTAAGTGTATGTAGGTAATTATCATTCCCTCTAGTCTTGTTTGCTGATAGCTTTGGCTTTTCTAAAATTATTTAGGAGAACGTTTCCTGATGATCTGGCCTATGCAACCAGTGAAATGCGCATAGGAACAGCTTATCCTCCAATAATAAATTTCAATATTTTTTTTTATCAATTATGAAAAAAGGAATTAAGCACAACAAACAAAATCTTTTAATAAATAATTGTATTTCCGAAAACAACTTTGATAATAAAGACAGGAAATTTTAATAAAAGGTGAAAAACTTTATATAAAATATCACAATACCAAAAATAAAGCTCCACCTGGCGGTCAAGTTTCGGAAACCAAACAAAAATTCGGTAATATATTTTTAATAATAATCCTATTTTTATTTATTTATAGTGTTACGAAATTAGATTTTTCTAATTATCTATATATATAAAAATAAGTCCGTATATGTACGTCGCCGAACTAATCATAAACGCGTCGTGCGATTTCAACTAAACTAATACACTACGTAGGCAGTGGCCCATATATGGTTTATATGAAGTTTGGTTGAAATTAGAGCTGCAAAACTATCGATAGTCGCACCATCGATAGTTTC
Source organism: Pollenia amentaria (assembly GCA_943735925.1). Taxonomy (NCBI): domain Eukaryota; kingdom Metazoa; phylum Arthropoda; class Insecta; order Diptera; family Polleniidae; genus Pollenia; species Pollenia amentaria. The sequence goes on along the minus strand of OX031006.1, from coordinate 101,262,083 downwards.
GATAGTTTTAAAATGAACTATCGATACTATCGATACTATCGAATTTTTTTTAACATACATACATATGCATGTATTTTGTAGTACATTAAAAAAAATCAGGGTAGCATTACCAATTTCTTTTATATGTATTTACACTGGATTCTCTTATTGTAATTTCTAGTAAAAAAAGTAGATTTTTGTTTGTAAAGAAATGTAAGAAGCAATGCAGCGTCATGTGCATAAAGAAAACGAAGACAATTAAATTGTCGTCGAGAATTAGCCGCTGTAGCTGGATAACGTAGCCGTTGCATGATAAATTTAGCTAAGTTTCAATAAATTTTTAAAAAATTTACTTGCTCTTATTTTACATTACACCCAGGCTACAACTGACATCAAATGGTTAACATTAACACTAACATCATGTTAGTGTTAGGTATAGCCTCCTCATGTTAGAGTTGTGTTTGTGTTTTAACAGCGTTGTTAAGCATTCTGTCTTGAAAGCTATTTTATAACATAACTTGACGTTTAAGTTTGACAGACAGCTTTTTTTGTTGCTTTTTATTAACTTTTTTATACAACTTGTCAAAAATACGCGCGTGGCTGATAAATAATTAAAATTAAAGCGCAAAATAAAGTGCAAAATAAGTTTTCCGAAAATAAATTCATTTTAAAAGCGATGTATACTATGTTTAAGCGCTAAACTTTTTCTTTGCTATGAATATAACACACAACCTGTCTTTAGCTTGTTTTTAAACTTATGTTGTAAGATATTTACGTGTTCTCCACCTAAAACCCATTGGCAAATTGACGAAGTTATTCTGCCGGCGTTATTGCTTGTGTTAAGACATCACAAATTGCACGTGTGGCCGTAGGGTTAAGTAAATGCAAACATAATGTTTAAAGACAAATTAGAAAATACATACAAAAATTTACCGGCGGCGAAAAGCCTGTGTTGAGTAAGTATGCTTTTAAAATTTTCCGATAGTATCGCTGTCGATAGTCGCACCATCGATAGTCAGCCAAAAATAAAACTATCGATACTATCGATAGTACTATCGATTGTTTTGCAGCTCTAGTTGAAATCCGATAACGCATGTGTGTGCGGTGCGTATGTGAAGTGAGTGTGTTTTTGCCGCAGGCATTTTTTGTACCGCATACAGCATTCATTAGTATTGAATACATTTTGGTCGTTTGTGTATTGGAGAGCATTGCACGGAGTGATGCAAATAGCAATTTGTTATCATTTCTCTTTAGTGTGTTTCTTTTCTTATTTTGTTTTGCCGTGCGAAGCAGGCAACGGGCCCGCTAGTTATTTATGGTTTTAGTTATAAGTTATCTTGTAAATTGTAGTTTTATGTCATATTAGTTACCATTTTTATGAACGCCACTGTCACTAAATTTTCTTGCAATTGTAATTGTAGACTTTAGATTTAAATGTATAACAGTTATTTTACAATTACTCGAACACAATAATGTCAAATTTTTCAAATGCTAACAAATAACTTTTTTTTAAGTTCTGTTTTTTTTTTGTTTGTTCCTTCAATTTTGCTATCTACATTTAATTTTTACTCTAAAATTCCCAAAGCAGGTTCTCATTAAAGACAAATGTTATTTGAAACTTTCAAAATTTATATCTATATAAGCAAAAATTAAGGAAAACGCAATTATATACGTTTTTGGCGATATAATACATATACAATCTAAGTATACCGACCGACTGAGAATAACTTTTTATCTAACGATCACTTACGATCTAACAATGTCCATCTATCCGTCTGGCAGGTTGTCTGTCCATGCTAACTTTTTACGGAAAGTATAAGGTGCAATTTTGTAGATAATTTGATCAAATTTGGTAAATAGATTTAAATGGTACTACGGACGAAGTCTATGTTATTGTTGAGAATCGATCTATAATTTCGCATATTAACCATAACAACTTCTTTACATAATAGACTTCTTATGTCCGTAAACCATCTAATTATGTTGGTATTTAGATGAAATTTGCTGCAAAAATATTTTACTGCAAATTTAATTCTTTTCGAATTGGTTCATATTTGCCCAAAGCTAACATCTACAAATAGTTTTAATTTCCTTTTAAATGTTAACATTATTTAACAATTAAGCGACCGTCCCTAAAATCTCTTTAAGACCAAAAATCTAATATGGATGCTAAAATCTAGATAACATTCGCCGAAAATAGCTCGCATATGAATTTTAGCCTCACAACATAACTTTACTTTTATTTAGCCCATGACTGTCCACCGTTTCCAAATAGGGTTAAATCTCGAAAATTCGTCTGGCGTTTGGACTCTACCGATTATAATTTTAGGATTGTTTTTTTTTTAAATGCAAATGCTTTTAAATTGTTGAATCAGCCATGTCACAGAATGTATTTAGGTTATATAAAAAAAATTAATATTAAATAAAAATTAATTAAGTTTAGCCTGATTAAAATAAGAAAATTTGGATTAAAAACCATAAACAGTTCAATAAATTAAAAACAATTCTAATTATTGTTAACAACTAAGGCACAAGCTCTATCTTTACATAAACGTTGTTACTAACATAAATTTTGTTATTAAAATTAAAAATAACTTGAAATGTTTTTTGGTTCAACTTTGTACAAAGTGCTATCAACATTTTGGAAAAATTGTTCAGCGGAGGCAGTTTCGGGCAACAATTTTTTTTGTTTCTTTTTGATTCTTTTAAACAAGGAACCCAGGCTCACATAATTATGAAAAGTTGCACGGCAGCTGATAGCAGAAAAACGTTTTCGTCTAGTCATTTTTTCTTTTTATTTTAAAATTTTTATTAAGAACTCCTCTAATAAATTTTTCAATAGCTAAAACTTCCTTCTTTCAAAAATATACAAAATACTAGTGCTTTCTAAGAAACAATCATAGTTTCATTTATAACAAATTTTTTTTTAAAAGTATACGATAAGATGTTTTATATTGAAAGCTTGAATTTATTTCGAGCGAAATAAATTGGGTTTGTTTTGTGTACTTTAAACATCAATCAAATCTTTGCAAGCCTAAATTATTATATACCAACTAAAGTGAATAAGGAAATAGCTTAATTGGATAGTTGGTTTTAAAATATGGCTTTCCTTTCTTCCTTTTTATACCCTCCACACCACTAGTGGTGAATGAGGGTATACTCAGGTTGTCATTCCGTGTGAAACTTTTTTATTTTACATCTAAGACCCCATAAAGTATATATATTCCGACTACTTGAGTAATTCTAAGTCGATTTAGCAATGTCCTGTCCGGCTGTCTGTCCGTCTGTTGAAAACGTGCTCACTTTCGAAAAACGCAAGAGAAAAGAACAAATTGGTCTCAAATTGATTGTAGTTACCCTTAGCAGTTTGGGATTGAAATCCAGCAACATCGGTTCATTAGGATCAGAACTATGAATCAAAATGTGGAACCACCACCCTAAAAAATTATAATTTTGATACAAAAACTAATATTAATGTTGGAATAATGCACAGAATGATATAAAATTGTGCACGAATTCGCTTTATACGACTGCAAATCATACTGTTAAATTTCGTGAAGATCGGTTCATAATTGACTATAGGCCCCATCTAAACCCTTCACCCGACAAACAATTTAGTACGCCTAAAACCGTAATAAATAGTGCTACCATAATGAAATGCGGTACGTCTTTCTTTTATAGGACTAGAAATCACTTTGCCAAATTTCGTGAAGATCGGTCCATAATTTACCCTAGGCCCTATATAAACTCTACTCTCGTAACACAGTTTATTGCGCCTTAAACCAAATAAAGCCCACTTTGGAAAAATAATTAAATTCGCCTAAAACCATAACAGATATATATTGCGGTAAAATTTCTTCCAACTTATATTCACATGGCTAGAAAAAATATTCTGCAAGATTGTGAAATTCACTGTTAAAGCTAAAACTACTTACACTGCTGTATTGAAATTTAATATAATTTATTTTTTGTAATACCAGAAATCAGTCTTTAGAATGTTGGGATGATTGGTCCATAATTTACCATAGGTCCAATACAAATTACCCTCCTAAAAATTATTTTAGTTCGGCTAAAACTATTACGAATCATGGTATTTTACTCAAGCCAGTTCAAAGTTCTAACAAGAAACGCATAAAACTTTCTTATTGTCGGTCAATAATTTAATTCAGGTCTAAACCGCAACCAGTTTTAATACTGACGTTCGTATTTGTCAAACTTAGTTAATAATATATATGTATTTATCATATAGAGCCCACTCCCGTCGGTGGAGGGTATCAAAGATTCGGCACAGCTGAATAAAGCACTCTAAGTTGTTTAAAATTCATTTTGGGGGCTTACGGCACCTACATTTAAAAATCGAACAATGTTTGTTAAATGTTCAAATATTTTGTTTAAAATAAGTCAAATACAAACATAAATTATTTTACAAAATTTTGTTATGATAAGGCCGCCTCGCCTATATCACCAAAATTCAAAAGCATGACTTTCATAAAACACTCACTGCCAAAATCTCTTGCAGAATTCATTATCAATAATCGCTAATGGTCAAAAATAACCCCGGAAAAATTAAGTAAGCTTGAACTTTTTTTATTATTTATTAAATGGGTTTTTATGGGTTTTTATTAATTGTTTAACCACTGAATAACAAATAATTCAATAGGCATAAGTAAAACAAACGACACAACTGATGCAAAATTATTTTACAAATGGCGATAGCAAAATATTATTAGAGTAAAGATATTTTGTTTGCATTTTAAACATATTATGATTACAGGTGTAGAAAGTTATCATGTTATGGCTATTAAATATCGTTAAAAGGTTGTGAGGAATAAAATATGTTTTGAAAGTTATCATTATTTAGTTGTTATAAAAATGATTATTTTTCAGTGAACCATATGTAAATTTATAATTGCGATAAGCATTGACATGTTTACAATAACTATTACCGACAATTACCGACTCTACTAGTATTGCTAACACCGTTGTTATTAGTGTTCAACTTACAACACTAGATGTTTTTATTCTTTTTAATTAAATTCTTATTATACACAAAAAGTTCACTAACTATTCTAATTAGCTATTTGGAGGGATATAAATAAGAAACAAGACTAAGTTAGATTAAAATAATTAAAATATATTGTAAAAAATAATTAAAAATAAACAATTCTCTTTTAGAATTTAAAAGCGACACTCTGCTGTACTACACTAAGTTTGTTTTATTTTCAACAATAACTATAATATTGTTGGCAATAAATAAAAATAACAATATTTTGTGTGGGACAATAATATATTGTTACAATAAACATAGTGTAGTTGCCGCAACCATGCCCAACCATATTTTTTCTCTGCGATGCTGCCATATTAGTTACATAAAAATCGCTTAAACAAAAATTTTCGATTGATGAAAACGATTGGAATCTAAAGCACCAAAAATGATTTCCAACGGAAAGGCAAATACGGTATTGACAGATTTCCGGAATCTGTGACACGGCTGATTAATTAAAAACTCAATTAATTTTGTACCAGTAAACATTTTTATAGTACCAATTAAACATTTGTTAATATTAACAACATTTTCTGCAGTTATGTTTTTGATATAAGTAAGCGTTTAATTCACCTGGTTAAATTTATAATTAAAACTGATTTTATATTTGATTAATGGTGTAAGTGAAAAAAACTTCGGGACTTTTCGTAAATTCGTAAGTCTGGTAATACCTCTATAATATGAAGAAAATACATTATGGCATCTTTAATAACGATGCAAATAAAAAACTTGCTTAGTCACCATTTAGACAGGGAAACATTTGGAAGGAAAACATCTGGGATTCTCTTTTGTTTTTTTCATTCTGGGTCACACAGACGAACTTGTTGCCGGCAACATTCTGTTACTATTGTTGCTTTTTTTGTCAAAGAGCAAAGCAATTGTCAACAAGGAATTGGAGAACAAAGCGAGTCGCCGAGTACCGACCACAAAAAACATTCTCTCTTCCCCACCCGTAATTTTCTATCAAACAAAATGTTTCCCTTCCAAATGTTTCCCTGTCTTAATGGGCACTTACTGTTTTTTTAAACTTGGTCAACTTTATTAAAAAAAGAATGCCTCAAGAGGATATTGTTTATGTCGGCAGTGAATGTGAAGAATTGTAGACGTTAGAATAGACGTTAAAGAGTTTTTGTCAAAATTTTGTTTTATGCTACTCTTATGGTTTTTGTTATATCACTTTTTTATGTTTATGTTGGTTTTTTTTGTATGAGTATTAAATAAACCAAAATTTATGTACCTGAAAGCAAAATGTACAAATTCAAAATAAAATTTTGTTTTTTGAAATATTTTTAAAAGTCGATTAGGAGGAAAAAAGTGGCTCTAAGGATAAAAAGGGATTATTTTTATTAGCGACTGCGAAAATCTATTGACATCATTCTTTTGAATAGAGTATTTGTGCCCATAAGCCATATAATTATGTGCCTTAGTAGAATAAATTCGTTTGGTAATACTGTGTAGTGTATCATGTATCATTCGTCCAGGTTTTCACTTGTTTACTATATGCAAATATTATTAAGCTATTTTTGTTTTTTAGGGTATATTTTTTTATATTTTAAGGCATATTTTAAAGTTTATACTGCATGTTTAATGCGCATAAAATTATTTTTTTAGATCATATTTCCGCTTTTCCTGCTTATGATCTAAAAAAGCCATTAGCAAATAAATGCATTGATTTACATTTACAGCTCAAATACAAATATAAAAAATCTCCTCTCAACACAAAATATATCCGATATATTCAATTCAGGGAATCTTCAAGGTATTTTTTACTCCAATGTATACAACGTTACTATACATATAAACAACCCTCAAATTGAAAAATATATAATATTCGAAATACAATTTTTTTAAAGCGTTAAAGTTGAAGTTTAATACAAAAAGCAAAATTTTAAACATGTGTAAAACAACTGAAATATCGGGTGATTCATAGTGAGGTTTGATTAATAATGTAAAATAAAACACATCAATTTGAAAGTCAACTTAAAATTTTTATTATCGGTAAAAAGAAGAATTTATGGCATTAATTGTTTAAAAATTATATCATGTAAATGTTGGCCAATACTACGTCGGGGGTGGTATATTCGGAAGGTCCAATTTTAAACGACTCTTTAGAGCATAGCTACTATTATATCGAGAATAGTACGAGTTATGTTGGCTTCCAAAGCGTAAATCGTACCTGGCTTATTCCTGAAGACTTCAGACTTAACATATCCCCAGAGAAAATTGTCAAAAGGTGTGATATCGTACGATCTAAGTGGCCAATTTACCGTAGCAAAACGTGAGGATTTTTGTATGGAGGTGAGGAAAAAAATATATTTGTCAAAAAATGTAATGATTTAATCACAAATTTAGTTTTATTTATATAGTAATACACAAAAATAATCAAAATAGGCTCGTAGCGCCGCACACTGGGGATTTTTGTATGGAGGTGAGGAAAAAAATATATTTGTCAAAAAATGTAATGATTTAATCACTAATTTAGTTTTATTTATATAGTAACACACAAAAGTAATCAAAATAAAGAAAGTTAGAGAAATGTATATCGTTACCTAAAATGTAAAAAGCCCTAACTAACAAAAAAATTTAAATGATTTTTTTAATTTATTATTTATTTTAAATCTATTTTTAATTTATTATTCTAAAAGAGCCTTAACTTCGTCGCTTATATAACTATGCTTTTTCTGTCTAAATGAAGGAGTCAAGTGTGAGATCATGGGATCTGATGTTACCATCATTCGGTGCATAATATCTTCGTTTGTGGCAATTCGACAGCATTTTCTGGAGTGTCTAAGGCGATATATTTTATAGTCTTTGCTACGACTTAGCTTCGAGAATTATTGAACACCTCTTGATTATGTCTCCATCTAGACCCGTGATTTTGGAAATCAAAGCAGGATTAGCAAAGAATCTTCGTGACGTATTTTCTGAATTTGTCGTACCAGAGCCTTGCTTAACAGTATCAACCTGTATACCAATTTTTTCTTTAATTTCACGCTTTATCAAACATTTTCGGGCTTCTTTATCGGACAAGTATTTGAGTCGACTCTTCCACGTTTAAATTCAATATTGTAAGCTACATGCAAAAGACACTCCATCAGCTTAATACGCACATGAAGTTGTTCCATACTAATTTATTTATGTCATCACTTAATGATAATTTAAGTGGTACAACTGATGTCATATATAAATGAGAGTCAGAAATTTGATCATCTGAAAACCTCTGTTGGTATTCGCTTTGACCAGATGCCCCGTCACATCCCAATTTATAGTACATTGTGTCTTCCGCTTTCAATTTTATTTATTATTAGATTTTGCAGAGGTACACTGCCTGAACTTTCAGTAATAGAAATTCCTTGAGGATAACTGTTAGTTTTTTCTTTCGTGAGTTGTTTGTATGGCACGAGTATGTTATATCCTTCATTTTGTAACCAATGCATTAGATACTCGTATTTTTCTTTTGTAAGTTTAAGCTTTGTAAATATCCCCAAAGTTTTTAATGTACAAATTTTGTGGTTGGTTTTTGAAATATGTAGTAGAAGAAAAATCAATTACTTCTTGAGGAAACATAGCACGTACTTCATCCCTTTTGTATCGTTTGGCGCGATCACAGCACTCCTCAAACGATTTGCGTGGCCGACCAAGTGCAGAACTGGTAGAACATTCAGCCTTAGTAAACTTAATTGTAAATGTGCCTTCAAGCCAATTTGCATTCCTTTCTTCAAATCGCGACTTCGTACGATTCGAATCCTGCCATCTTTGTTTGAAGTTGGAGTAAAAGCTTTTATATAATTAGTCAATTCACAAGGTATCCTAACATGTCATATTGTCAAAATGTCCTAATATTTCACAATGGTTTAAAAATATTGTTGTACGGCTCAGCCGCTCAGCGCTGGACTTTTCTGATTAATTACGACAGCACAATAAACACAGCAAGCAACGTTCTATTTATTTAAGACACTTTTTGTTAACAAACCAACAACAATATTTTTAAACCATTGTGAAATATTAGGACATTTTGACAATATGACATGTTAGGATACCTTGTGAATTGACTAATTGTATCCAAAATTTCACATGCTCTAGTATCGTTTAAGCCAACGTGCGATTGTTGCAAAAACTGTTTTAATTATGTTCTGTCTTTGTCAAACTCCAGAAGCGTCGAGCATAAAACTCCATGAGAAATTGAAAAACTTTCCATTGCCGTAAAACTCTTGGGCCTTAGTTTCAGTTATAATTAAAAAACCGGAGAAAAATTGGTTGTACCTTTTTTCCGCGAAATCCCCAGTGTGCGGAAGCACATAGTCAATTAACATGGTGCGATAACGGTTACCATTGAACGTACATTCGGATTTTCATAATTTTCCAGTGAGTTTTTCCACAGAACATTCACTGAAAATTAAGTGGCCTTGCTTCAACTCTTGCACAAGTTGAATTTTGTACGCTTTCAGGCCGAGATCCTTCCGGAAAATACGCCAAGTTGTCGAATATGACAAACCAAGCTGCTGAGAATGACGACGAATCTATTCATCAGGATCCATCCACAAATGTAAACTGGGACTCAAATTTGCGAATGGTGATGTTTCAATAGGTCGATAATATGCACCGTAAGTTCCTCAAATCGCAAGAAAATTTCTCACAGAACGCTGATTTTCGTAATACAGCTAAACAATTTGGAGACGCTGTTGTAGTGTTAGTCCTTTCATCATTACCGGACAAAGATACTAGAGATGCCAATCGGAACTGGGTTTTGCAAATCCCGGGAGTCAGGATTTCAAAAAATCAAATCACGGGATCCCGGGATATCGGAATACACCACTAGTGGTGGTGGGGTATAAAAAATAATTATTCTCACTTTAATATTTTTCCGCTTGGGGGTCTCAAGTGCTATTTAAAGCTCTTCAAGAAAAGTCTAACAACTTTCGCAAATATAATCCGGTTAAAAAAAAAAAACTAAAGCTCATTTTATTTGTAATTAAATTTATATTTCAAAATTTTTATACAAATATATATACTTTTTTTTAAAACACATAAAACAAAATAAAAAAATTTTAGATGGTATTATAAACATTATAACCAATATTTAATTAATATAGAATAAAATGCATACGGTTGGAAAGATCTATATATTCCTTGTCTTTCATAATGCGTTTAAAAATTAAAAATCGGATGAAAATCAAATGAGTTACGTGTTCATAAGTAGTCGAACCTACCCGAAAATGTTTTTTTCGGAATAGCTCCGAAATTTGAACATTTTAAAACTGATTTGAGATTAACTCAACAAGGCCTATAACTTACACTAGTTCACTTTCACAGTATATTTTCACTGTAGCACCGTGTACTCGCTTCTATATTATATAATTCGGAGGGCTTGACAAAGTGTATCTAGAAAGACAGAAAGCCTAAATTCAGCACTTTTCAATTCTGCTCGAAAAATGATAAAAATAAAATATGTCGTATATAAAAAAAACCCTTTAAATTATTAAAACAAAACGTGTCTTATATAAAAAACATCACTTTAGTTGCACTCATAACTTAAAAAACCATCTGTAATTGAATTAAGAATGGGTACGAAGTTACTTTTGTAAATGGGCTGCAAAATTCTATAATGGTATTTTAACAAATTCAAAGTTACCGCTTTTTACAGTAATTTGCCATTAAAATAAGTTTATTTTTAATCCAAATTTCGATATTTTTAATCAGGCTTAAGTTCATTGAATTAAATTTTCATTAAATTATTTTTATGAAAAAAATTAATTTTACATTTTTCATTTCGTGCTGTAAAATTCCTTTCTTCAAAAAAATAATTTAATGAAAATTAAATTCAATGAACTTAAGCCTGATTAAAAATATCGAAATTTGGATTAAAAGCCAGTAACAGTTCAATAAAATAACAACAATTATTGTAAGATTATTTTTGTAACAGGCAAATTGAAGCCTCCTATTTTAAAATTATAATGTCAATGTTCATATGAATATCTATATATCGCTCATTTGCTGCAACAACATCATAAGTCAAAAATCGCACATTTTGCCTAAGTTCACTAATGCAAAGCAAATCATTCTTATGAAAATATTGTTAATATTTCTGAAGAATTCTTGAGAGAAGAATAAAATTTTCTTTTTTCATTATGTTTTTTAAAAACTAAAAGCTTTAAATTCGTTATATGTAAAACTAATATTTTTGAGTCATGTCGATGTTGCATTAAAAACATAAAATTGTTAAATGTATTTAAAAAATTTTAATCACGTTGAGACGATAAATAGAATTCTAATTAAATACTATACGTCTATATCCATCTTCAACAAAGTGAAGAGTCATTAAGCAACAGATTTCTTCTTATTCCTTTGCTTAATAAAACCCAAAATAAGTATGTCGTCAAACTCATTTCATATGGGAAAATGTAAATGCATCCTTAACAACATTAGTAACGACTTTAAGTTGACACGTAAGTGTTTAATTAATTTCATGGATGATTAATGATGCATGGCGTATAATTATTTTATAGAAACTAGTCTGGGTTGATAATTTGCAATGTATTCTGATATAATAGTTTTAACGTTATAAATAATTACAAAATGTTGATACCATTTTTAGGCAGAATTTAAATTGAGCAGAAATTTTGCTATTTAATTTATTTTAAAACGAGTAATAGTGCTGTATTCGGCTGTGCCGAATCTTTGATACCCTCCACCATGAGCAGGAATATTTGAGGTGTGGGCCTTATATATAAAATTAGAGGCCAATCATTGCAAAGTTTTATGATTGTTTGCTAAGTATTGACGGAATTGATTTCAGGCGTAATAAAGGGGTTTTCAGGAGGTTTTAGATTGGAACTATGACTAATTATGACTGACAAAATTTTTTTACAATAGGCGTACTAAAGTGTTTCCCAGAGTGGTCTTTATATTGGACATAAACTTAATTACGTACCGATTGGCACGATTTTTGGCAGTGTGATTTCAATTAATATAAAACGAGTTTGTGCAAACTTAAGTAACAATCGGTTTTCTTTGCCCCTAATTTTTGTTAGTTTTTGTTGCAGAATCAGTTTTTAATGGTGGTTGTTTCACATTTGGATTCTTAACTCTGTTCCTACTGAACCGATTTTCTGGATTTCAATCGACATTTGCTAAGGATAATTAAAAACATTTAGACACCAATATTTTTTTTCTGTTGAACCTATCGAAAGTGTGCGTGTTTTTTACAGTCGGACAGACAGACGGATATGGTTAAATCGATATATAATCGAGCATATATAATCTATGGGGTCTCAGAAACTTAGTGCACTGCATACAAACTTAATCAATAACTCTTTTTTTTTTACTCCCGGCCAGCAATTTTTTAAATTTTAATAAAATTCGAGCCTTTTTTACACTTTAGCGGGATTTGCAGTATGACCAAATTCTCAGCAATTTAAACATTGAAAGAACCATTTCTTTTGTGCGGCTTCTCGATCGTGATTCTTCTGTGTAGAATATATTTCAAACTGTAAATAAGATGCATTTCGTTTTTTTTTAAGCTTAACGTCGCACATAGAGGTATTTTACGAATCTAGCCGGACATTCCTTTTTGTTTTATCTTATATTGCTTCTTAAAAGTTATTGAGTGGTCCTAGATCGATGAAACTGAGCAGAAATATGTGTTATGGTCAGGGTTGGCAGGTCCTTTATTCCATGTCCCTAAAAAATAGAAAATTAATCCCCAAATTAGAAAAAAACTTTAAAAAGTTAATGTTTTTTTTTTGTTTTTTTTTTCTGACCAAAATTTTAAATTTGTTTCAAAATAATACGAAAAATTATAATAAGAAATCCCCAAGTAAAAATTTATTGAAAATTATTATTTTATTTAATATTAGTCTAAGTAAATAAGATATATTTAAGATATCTTGTACTTTTACATTGAATATTTTTAAAGGAAAATATTTACTAAAAATTAAATAATTCATAAACTTCAGTTTTACCATCAACGTCTAGAGATTCACAGATATTGTAAATAGTTTGAGCATTACATTTTTGTATAATTTAGTTGAAATAAAATTATGGCAACATATATTGTGGCATTGACGTATATGTTTATCTTAGAAGTGCCTCTAAAAGTTCATACTGTATTTTATTACGAAGATTTGTTTTAGCAATAATTCCTCTCTGGAATCGCATAGAGCGATTATTACAAGCAGAACAATATGCTGTTTTTGAAGACGAATGTGCCAATTTATAAGAATTTGGAGCTTGTTGAACCGGTCTTAGTCATATCCGTCATTTATTTAATACTTTGATGCATCATAAGTACTTAACCAATATCCCAGCATTTTTTTCCCAAACTTTATTATCTTTTCTTTTATATTTACTTATTTTGGGGGAAGACATATTTGCTTGAAAATTGTCTTTAAAAGAAATCAAAAAATGGTATTTGTTGTCAACTGTTTTAGAATCTTTTTTTAAATTCTTCTTTTTTAACAAGAATAATAATACAAGAATAATAACAAAAGTTTATTAAGTACCTTTTACAAATTCAACAAAAAAAGGTAATCTTTCTTAGGACCCTTAGCACCGTATAAATTGTGGGTTGGTGCAAGATAAGAGTTTTGGTGCTTTTTTATATTTTACATACGAAACAGAGAAAAATAATCATAAAAAATTAGAAAAAGGGAAAATATATTAAAAATGTGTAAAATCCCCAAAATATCCCATTTTTTTAATCTAGGATATTTTAATTTTTGTTTGAAACACATTGGTGAATCTTCAAATAATAGATTTTTTGTTAATGAAAATCTCACGCAGTACAATTTTACAATTCTTCGTGCAGCAATCAAACTAAAAAAGGAAAATCGTCTCCATAAAGCCTTTAGTATGCGTGGTTTAGTATATATTAAAAAGACTGCGGATAGCAACCTAATAAGAGTTGATGATATAGAACAGCTGGATGTTTTTTTTTTCGAGAACCAGAACCTGCACAAACCTTTTGATTAAACCTTTTTATCAAACATTTTTATTTAAATTTTATTTTATTATTAAACTTTTTAATAATATTTTATTTTATTTAGTTAATAAAATTACACTACTTTTTTATTTTTTGTTCTTGCTTGAACTTTTTGGCATTTTTTTAATTTTTATAAAATTTTTACATGGTTTTTTTTATTTTATTTTATTTTATTTTATTTTATTTTATTTTATATTGCATCTGGAAATGTGAACATAATATACTCTTCGTGCGTTACTTTTTCCTACCTTACAGTAAACACCAATGAACAATATAGATTATAATAATAATAGGGTTCGTTCTAGAGACACGATTGGGACGATGATAAAAATGTTGGCTAATCAAAAGAGAGGTATTAGAGTCTGTCACATCAATGCCCAAAGCTTGAGACCTAAGATTGAGGAGCTTAGATTTATTTTTGAGAAGTGCGGCGTTGATTTGATATGCGAGGATGTTATTATTACTGGCGATTTTAATTCGAATATTTTAGTAGACCCTTATCTAACCGACAATATGCTCACACTTGGTTTTAATTCCCCGAACACAAATAATGCTACACATTTTACAAGTACCAACAACAGACTTCTTGATATTTTCTTCATCAGTGATATTGCGAAGGTGTTACTTTATGACCAGTTGTCTGCCTCCTGCTTCTCGCGCCATGATCTAATTTTTATTACGTATAAGTTTCAGCTAAATGTATCTGAACGATTTATTAGATATCGGGAACGTTGATTATAGTAGGTTAGAGGCAGAATTCTGGAGAATTGATTGGAGTGTGCCATATAACCTAATTTCTATTGACGACCAACTCGCTTTTCTACACAGTAATATAGACTATTTATACAATCTTACGGTTCCCTTGAGAACAAAAATTGTAAATCGCCACAATAAGCCCTGGTTTTCTCATGATATAGAACAGGCGATTAGTAGCAGAGATTTTCTTTATGCTCGGTGGAAACGTTTTAAAACCGCAGAATTGTATGAAGAGTACCGAGTAACACGTAAGATAACAAACAGGCTGATTAAAAAAGCCAAATCTGACTATTACGCCTCGAAGTTTTCAAGTGCCATTACTGCAATTGATGTTGATGGGATAGATCATAGGTTTATTAAAATTCTAGTTCCAAGACTTTTTCCTTTCATAACATTCGTTTTCAACAAGATTCTTACAACCAGCTGCTATCCTTAAATGTGGAATCTTTCTAAGATTATTCCTATACCGAAAACTAATTCTGATTACAGGCCCATAGCAATCTTACCATTTTTATCTAAGATTTTTGAAAGATTAACTCCCAACCAAGTATCACAATATCTTGAATCCAACAATATGCTCAATGATCGGCAATCGGGTTTTCGTAAAAATCATAGTTGTATAACGGCCCTGGTAGATGTTTCCGATGATATAAGGCAACAGTTAGACTGCGGTAATGTTACATTTTTAGTTCTCTTGGAACATTCAAGAGCTTTTGATATGGTTGACCATAACATTTTGTGTCATAAACTTAACCACATGTTTAGATTTGCATCAACTGCCAGGAGTTAGGTCGTGTTTACGAGTGGGCCACCGCTAATGGTCTGGCAATTAATCCTACCAATTCCGAGTGTTTGATTATTAAAAAGCGGTTACTAAAACTTGGGGGCAATCCTTTTTTAACCTTAAACAAACAGTCCATTGAAATAGTAAAGTCTGCCAACAATCTTGGTATATTCTTTAATAACACCCTCACTTGGTCTAACCACGTAAATTTTGCATGCGGTCGAACGTTTTCAATGTTAAGGAATCTGTGGCAAACTCAGTATTGTACTCCTATTAAAATCAGAAAACTCATTGCTAAATCATATTTAATACCGATATTATTGTATGGCTGTGAACTATTTGCCAGCTGCGATAGTGAAAGCAAAAGAAAACTTAATGTAGCGTTTAATAACGTTGTTCGTTATGTATTTGGTTTAAGGAGATATGACCATATTTCACCCTACGTTACATTGCTTTGCGGAATTACTTTTGATGATTACTTAAGAGTGCGTATTTTACTGTTTATGCACAAAATTATATACACACATCACCCTGAGCATCTCTATACACGTTTACATTTTTCAACACTTAATAGAGGTAAAAGACTTCTAGCATTTGGCCATCGAACACTGATTTCTAAATACAATTTCTTTATTCATGCAATCAGTCTATGGAACGGAATCCCTCATACATCACCAACCATTAGTAACGCACGTAAATTCAGGAAAAGTATTTTTTGTCATTTTTCGCTCTTATTTTTCTTTTATTTTTTCGCCTTTTTTCTAGCTTATTTATTAAAATCTTGCTAGCTTCATATAATTAAATGTTATTAAATTGTACATTTTACTGGATATTTTAAGATTACTATTAATTAAATTTAACACAATTTTATTATTTTTTTTAATTTAATTTTTGATTGATTGTATTTGCATATGCTCAGTTCCATACTGCAATATAAGACTTAAGTCTTGTGAATGGAACATCGAAAATAGATAAATCAATAAATAAAATGAAATAGTAACAATAAATTTTATATAAAATAATAACATCTAA
Organism: Pollenia amentaria; assembly: GCA_943735925.1. Taxonomy (NCBI): domain Eukaryota; kingdom Metazoa; phylum Arthropoda; class Insecta; order Diptera; family Polleniidae; genus Pollenia; species Pollenia amentaria. Next base: position 101,245,508 of record OX031006.1, on the reverse strand, counting down.
TTTATTTAAACTAGTTCTCTTTTGCACTAAGATAATGATGAGTGCCATGGTTCTTCTTCTATTTGTTCAGAGTCCTCTTCCGCATCTGAATTCTCTTTAGTGCCAAGTACAAGTGGAAGCATAAAAGGAATTGCTTCTTTCGTAAAGGATAATGACTTTTTTGGTGTTGGTATTAAGCTTGTAATCAGTGGGTCAGAACTAAGCAAAAGTTTATAATATCTTTGTTACACTGAACTCTAGAAAACTTTCTGGCAAAATTCTTCCTGTAAAGCTGAAAATGTTTATTTCGTGCCTCAAAGGCTTCTTCTGATAATAGCCCGATAGGCAACAATGACTCGCTCATTACGGTTGCGGCATGTATTAAAATCTTGTGCTTTGTAGGTGTCATAGGATGCCAGGGATATAGAGTAACGTAAAGTTGTGTAAGCAATAATTGGCAAACTCGTGCAAATGGATTTTGTGACCACTTGTAATTACTTCAATAATAACTTTGATTCGGTAGATGAAATCAAGTGCAATTCGCGTTATTTCTGCAGCTAATTCAGCATTGGAATAAATCTTCGTATGGTGTTACCATCGTTGCTGTTTCCAAATCAAGTCTTCTGTAGATTCATTATTACCCCTAATTCACTTCTAAATTTTTCCACAGGTAATATTAGTCGTGGATGTAATAATTTAAATAAGAAACATCTACGTACAATCAAAACATTTTATAGCTGAAGAAAAAGTTTCTTTTATTTTTCTCCATTTAATAACGTCATTTAGCTGCTGCACAGGTGGTAAAACCCCGTCACTTACTGTTTCGCACGCTTTTTTTTTTGAAGTTAAAAGTAGAGATTTCAAATTTAATCGTGATGTATAACATTTTTTAAGTCGCAACTTACTTCACATTCAAAAACCTTTTAATTTATTTTTTAAAAAAATGTGAACAAAAAAATCGTTGTTTTTAATTTCGAACGAATTTTTTTTTATCATAAAAATTAAAATGAAATTTTTCTAAAAATGATTATAAGTAGCTGTTAATATAGTATTTCACAGAAATAAAGTCAATGTAAAATCTTTATTCGTTTACCCACAACAAAATATATTGTAAACCTCTAAAAATTCAATGAACACGTATGCAATTTACTCAAATTTCCTTTAAATTTAACAGTGTCCCAAAACCACAAATCTCAAGCCAACGACTTAAAAATTCATTATACGATGCAGAATGGTGTTGTCTGTCGAACTTAAATTTTAACATTTTCTTAAACTTAATTTTTTGCCTAAACTCCGGCTAGATTGACAAAAAACCCTTATGTGCGTCGCAGGGTCCTAACTTTACTTGAAATAGAAGTTTGGGTATTTCTTCCCTATTTTTACCATTCACTATATTTTTTTTTACTTTGAAGCCCATCTTTTGTAAAAAAATTTTTATTTCATATGGGTCCACGCATGTTCTAACGCCCTTAATTTCTATCTGAAGACCTTTACTACTCTTCAGGTAGAAATATAATTGTTATTGTTCCCGTATTTTTGTACATTATTCTATATTAGAGAGATACATTTTTGTTAACTCTTATTTTGCTGAAAAAGTACAGGATCGCCCCTAACAAATCGTCAAATCTTTCAGCCGCGGCCCTTTTGTATATCATTAGGTGTGTTCATTTAATTTAAAATTATCAAAATTTTCTCCCAATTACTCCAAAAAAAAAAAAAGGAAATGAACGCTTTACCAGCAAAAACTAGCAAGTTAGGAATATTGACACTATGCAGTTGTAAGATACAAGATTATTTATTAATAAATTCATTTGTTTTGAACTATTTGAGCAAGAACAAAAAAAAAATATTTTTTATGAAAATTATTTAAGTTTTGTAAACAAAAACATGAAACAGGTGGTTCTTGCTAGTAAAAATTTTACTCTCACAAGTTTTCAACAAATTTTTTGTCTCTCAAATTTGTATGCTCTTTTCACTTTCTCGTTGCAAGTTTTTCGAGTACGTGAACACTAAGCAGTAACAATTATTGAAAATAAGCATTAATTTTCTGTAAATGAACACACCTATTGTTTATGGTTTGACCGTGGCTAAACAATGGTGTATTATATGAGGCAAAAATTAAGCACAGTAAAGCCATTAGGAACAATATACGATTTGTGGAGATCGGACTTTAAATGGCTTTATGACTTAAAACACAAAAAGCGTTGCATTTTGGGGCATGGAAAAATATGTTTACTTTTTTAGAAACTTCATTGACATTTCTTTCGTTTTAGGGGGTGAATCGCTCAGCCTTTTTTTCGGCCCACCGTAATATACATACATACATCTATAAGGATTAGGATTTACCTTGTTGTTTGCGATTCTTTAAATTTTACAAAGTTTACCTTTTTAACATAATCGATCTCTTTATCCCAGCTTTCAATTTTATTTTGTTATGGCCTAAAAGGTTTTATTGAATTATGGTTTTAATGTTACCAAAAGTTTTTGAAAATGAAATACTTTATCAATCATTTATTTAATTTAATTCCTTAATAATGACTACAAGTTAAACTTATTAGGTAAAAAAAGTCAAAGGCATTTTTGTAACTTTTATTCCCATTTTTTCAAGAACTTATGGATGTATGTATGTAAGGAGGTATATATTCCAACTCAAATACTCATTCTGTTAGTAAAGGACATACATTCTTGTACTTCATTCCACCTCCAGTACTCTTGTGAATACATAGTTACTTATTTTTTTATTGACTTACTATAGTTGCAAGTAAATTCTTGGCTCTGCTACGAGTACTACAACGACTAGTCTATTTGCTATTTTAAGTGTGTGTTTGCGACTGTAACGACAAGTAGACTGCCTGGACAACTGAACCAACCACCAGCATCATTAAGCTGACAGCGTGGAAGTCTGTTATTATGTGGGGCAGTTGGGTTTTGTCCTTTTTTTGTGCTGCCGTAGACATTGTTGTTAGTGTTGTGTTTCATCTTCATGTTGTGGTCCATTAAATGCGGTTCAGTGGTCATGTTTAGGGTTTTATTATTAGGTGAGCGAACTAATCGGTTTCTATAAAACAAACTGAGTTTAAAAATAGTTTTATCACGTCACGAATGGATGTATAGATTCACTTGGCTGATGTAAAATGTATACTTTGTATCTAAACTTGTATGTGTTGGTCGGTAAAACTAAATAAATGTTTTTAAGATTCAATGAATGGCTAAGCGAGTGAGTTGTTAGTTTTTTGTACAAGTGTTGTTCCGCAAGCATTTGAAATATATTTGTAAGATAGCAGTGACCGAGCGTAACTTATTCTCCACTTTTGGACGCATAGGAAAAATACGTTTGCATATATCACTAACTTACTATTTTTAACGAAAATTTTTCATACACATTTGGGGTATTCACAAGGTGTGCTGTCAAGTCATATCGTCATAACGTCCTAAATAATATTTTACAACTGTTTAAAAAACATATTAATGTGTTTCAAACAAAGTAAAAATGTTAGTCCTGTGTTCATTGATTCGTCATAACTTAACAGTAGAAATCGAAATTATAAGCTGTTGCCCACAGCAGTCATACATATTTCTTGTAATTACACGTGTTTTAAGACATATAATTTTTCAATTTTTGATTACCTTGTGAATTCCCCAATCATAATTAATTGATTTATATTATGGTCACATGCAACCATATTATGGGCTTATCATTCCTACGTAAGTAAATCGCAACCATTTTATGGTTGCTTACGGCCATGTTGCGGTTATAAATATTAGTTCTATTAAATAATTATATTTAAATTGTACAAGTGATAAGATGTTTCTCTTTAAAAATTAAAAAAAGAGCAAAATGTCATTTTATTGTTTAAGTTTGTTGGCAGCCTCGTATTATTGTAGATAACCATAACATGGTTGTGATAGACATTTTTATGCAAAATGTAGTAAATAAATATTATACTTTTATATAGAATGAATCTTATAATTTGCATGGATATTCCATAACGCTCTTGACAGAATTAAAAAGAGATAAGCTAAGTTCAGAAAATCAGGTGCTTTGAAAAGAATATTTAATTTTATTTTTAGTAAAAGGTGTTTTATAAAGAATTATACTTTTAAATGGAATAAAACAATGATGAATTTTTTAAATTGAAATGAAATTTACCTTATCCGAACGATAACCTTCTGGCATTATAATCTAAATATGACTTCTGGCATATGCCCGTCACTGCCAGCTCCGACGTAGTCTAATCTGGAGGTCCAATTTTCGATGAATGTTGTCCTCCAAGTAGTCAACCGTTTCGGGCTTATCGGCTTAGACAAGCGACTTCACATATCACCACAGAAAATATTCTACCGGCGAGAAATCGGCCGATCCTGAAGGCCAATTCACGGGTCCGAGACGTAAAACCATGCGGTTACCAAGCATTTCCTGAAAAAAATCAATTGAAGCACGAGCTGTGTGACATGTTGCGATGTCTTGTTGAAATCACAGCTTCTGCACATCATGGTTGTTCAATTTATGAACGAAAAAGTCGTTAATCATGACTCTATAGCAGTCACCATTGACCGTAACGTTCTGCCCAGCATCGCTTTTAAAGAAGTACGGACCACCAGCCCATCTGGATTATCATCACTCTTGAGGATTATCATCACTCGATATACTGCAGTTTTGTTTATTGACGTATCCATTCAAACAAAAAGAGCTTCATCGCTAAATAAAACTCGTAAAATTCGGATTTCAAACAGAAACAATGATTTTCAAAAAAATTTGCACAATTTGGAGGCGTTGTTCAGGCGTCAGTCTATTCACGTTGTAATGCCAAACCAAAGTAAACAGAAATCACTTGACATCTGACAAAAGGCCGCCAGTTAAAAAGGTGCTGCCAACTTAAAGTTTTATTCCTCCATAAAAAAACACCCTGTATACGTGTAAATTATAAACATTTTGGAGGTTTTTGTTTAAAAGACAATGTATTTTGGTTTGCAAAATTATCATTCTGCTTGACAAAAGCGACGAAGAAGACAACAATCTGAAGACAAAAATATGATGACAATGTATTTTTTCTGTCAAATATGTATAATCTTCTTTCTGTCGTATAGAGGTGGTGAAAAAGTAGCGCCCAGACAAATTTATCTTCAAAAAATATTGTAAATGCTTGCAGGGTTGTGTATTTTGTATATTATGTGGGTGTTTGGTAGAGATGCCAATCGGGACTGGTTTTCGCAAGTCTCGGAATCCTGGGATTTTTCGGGATATCGGGATTTTTCGGTATTCAGGATTTTTGAAAGTCAAAAGATAAATGCTTTTTATAAATATTTATTAAAAAAAAGTCTATGAGAGTGGTTTACAAACAAAAGTTTTATAATTCATTTAATAGTACAAAGTTGTTTAATGATTATATTGATTACTTAAATTTGTAAAAATTTAAAATTATGATTTTTTTCTTAATTGATGATTAATTTCATTAAAAATATGATAAAAAGAACAACTTACGATTGCAAACGATGTGTTAATTGATTCAATTTAAAAATAGTTAACATAATATCTATATTTTACTCAATTAGGTTAGTTGTTTTAAACTTAATAAAAAATAACTTAAATAGCAATTGAATAGAGAAAACTAGTTATTGATTTATTTGTAAGCTTCTATTAAAATTTTTATTTAATGGTAAGAATTGTGTTGTGTATAAATTACACTTAATTTCGTGCAATCGATCCATGAATTACCTTAGGCCACATGCCCACTCTAGGAAAACACTTTAATAAGCCTAAACCTGTAAAGTGCAGAGTTTAAAATTTGCATTTGGTGCACCAGTAGAATCAATTAGATAATAAGACCACACGGAACTTTTGGTTTATTTTAGGGATGCAGTGATACGCCTCTTTACCGACACGATACCGATGCCGATACTCAAGAAGAAATATCGCCGACACCGATACCAATACGAATATTAATTTTAAATTAAAGGCAAAATTAACAAAACTCAAGTAGAGTTATTTCTTTATTATACAAAACTACAGTGTAAAAGATTATTGATATTATAATTATTAATTTATTTTTTAAACAAAAACAGTAAGGGTTTCCATGATATCGCTTAAAGGGCTCGCCATCTATGTAATTTTAACATTTTTACGCCCTCGCAAATGAACTGTCAAACATTTTATTAGAATTATTTTGAACAAACTTCGTAAATTTGCCCAACAATTTTGACTCGCAAACTTGCGCTGTTCAATTATGCATTTATATAAAGAGATTTTGGTCGTTTTCAATGAAAAATTCAAGTGTTTATAAATCACAAACAATAAATTCTTCCAATCTTTTGAACAAATAAGTCCTTTGGCTTCCCTTATGCATTTTTAAAAACAAATTTCACATTTTAATCACAAATTTCAACTTTTAATTTTATATTTTTAATTTTTTTTTTTTTAAATTAATTTTGCATTGAAGTTTCTTACAAAATAATATTAATTGTTTAAAATTACACAAAAATTAAAAAGGGTCTTCATGAAACGGGCTTCGCTTTCCCTTCGTTTACCCATTTGCAAAAATGGAAATTTAAAGCGATATCATGAAAACCTTTAGTGTATGCGATTATTAATATTCCAAATTAATATAAAAACATTTTTGTTTAAAAAAACAAAGTATTCTCAACTTTTGCGGAGATAATTTCACAACTTAAAGCAGACCTGCAGTAAAAAATCGTCACTCAGAAATTAATGAACCCATTTGGCAACTTCAGTATTTCTGCGCCATGGTTTTAAATTTTGAGTATAGTAGTTAATACGGATCTGCGTGTCTATAAAAATTAGAAAATATTATGTTAATCTAGACTTATTTACCCCTATCGTGAATAACAAGTGGAATTTTTGTTCTCATGAAATTTGTATTCCCCTCGAAGGGAAAATTGCTATCGTGAAACTCCCGTGAACAATTTTTCGCGCTATCAGTTCTCAGTGAATGTAAAAAAGAAGAAGGATTGAAAAACATAAAAATTAAAGAATTTTTTCTACAAAAATATGCAATTATATTTTAAAGAAAAGTTTAAATCCCAAAGTAAAATATATTGTATTGGAGTGATAGTTTGATTGAAGTATTAGATGATTGCACTTTTATGTAGTTAAATAATTTCTAAAATTCTGCCACCACGTCTTTGGACATCGACCTGTTTTTTTTTTGCATTTTGTTGAAGAGGCACAAACTAATAAAGCCTTTTTAACGGATCCTCAGCTTAAATTTTTGTAAACTTAAATATTCGAATTATGAGAAGAATTACTTCCCCAGCAAAAATAAAGTGAGAAATTCAAAGGGAAAAGTGAAAAAATTACGAGGGATTCCCCATGATAAGGGGAATGTTTTCCCACGAACATTTTTTCACGTTATTATTCTTCCTGGAATTAATTTTTTCATGGGAGTTTTTCATGATCGCAAATACGTGAAAAGGGAAAAAATTACGAGGGAAAAGTTATTCACGATAGAGGTGGACACAGGATCATTCTTCTCCAAATTTTCTTTTAAGATTTTCACAAACGCACGAAAGGTCAGTTATTGTAGACTCATTAGAACTTTTACTAAATGTAGGGGTGACCGCAACTTTAACACTTCCGGAATGCAGACTCATGTTAAGTAGCTGAATAAGATGTTTTTTCGATTTATTGTCTTTGGAATTTTCTAGCTTTGCACCGAAGGTAAAGAATTTAAGATAAACAAAAGATTTCATTACTCTCTAAGCCCTCAAATCTTTCATTCATAGCAAATGCTACATAAGTTGCCAATTTATGGGACTCTAAACTATTCTGCATCTCAGTTCACTGCTAACTAGCGAAATTGCATCAGAAAATGTAGCAGTGGATTTGCTTATGGATTTTGTGGTCTCTTTTAAGTAACCCAAAATTTGTAGCGAAATTATTTTTTTTTTTTACAAAAATCATTAAAAATTGGCAGAAAATTCTTAAAACCTACAAATACATTCTGGATTTATCAATGGGAGAAGGTTTTACCATTATGGTGAAAAAAAAGGCTGATGCCGCAGGTCCACATCAAGCGTTCAATGCGTTTATGCCCAAAAAGTCGAAGTGTAAAATTGTATTGACAAGTTACACAGCAAACGCGGAAAATACATATCGAAGACATGAAGAAGGAGTACTTTCTACTTTAGCGTGCGTCTCGAAAAAAAGAAAAAACGCGTGGACTGGACCGACCTCCAGATTACGAATCTAAAGAAACAACTAATTATTCTGTTTGATATTTTGCTATTAGTTGTTATGCAAAATAAAGCGTTGAAAATTAAAATCATTGTTCACAAAAACTATAAGAAAAGTATCGTTCTTTTTCAAACATTGGCTCTCACGTTTTCAGTACCTTCTTACTTCGTTTTCAGGTGTACGTTGATGTAACGAACGCGGTGAGTAGAAAAGTGTCTTCAATATGACCACGTCAATATTATGGCTAAATTTTTGTAGTGTCTCCAATACAACACGTTAATAAAATTGTTTCGATATTTTATGTCTCGTATGCAAAGCAAATTCTTCACTGTTCTAAGGGAACATCATCTGGAAAATTTAACGCCGCGAAGATCACATTTAGAGCTTTGAATCAAACTTTTTGACATATCGATGCCTTACTTTCTCAACCTCGTAACTTAAAAAAATACGGTGTTGACTTTTTCATATCAAACGGTTGCTATTCTTGTGTTCTGTTACTGCAACAACTTATTATTTCAATAATTTATTAATATTTACAGAATTGAGACAGAGTATTGAAACAATAAGTTGTTGCAGTAATAGAACACAAAAATAGCAATCGTTTGATATGAAAAAGTCAAAACGGTATTTTTTTAAGTTACGAGGTTGAGAAAGTAAAGCATCGATATCTATGTTAGAATATCTGGTTCAATTCACTAGATAAAACCGGTTGTATCTTTTTATAAAACCATTAAAATGATCTCATTATTTTCTATAGTGGTTAGTTTAGATGTGAACTAAAGCTAGTGTAAAGCTTGTTAAAAAAACAAATAGGAAATTTTTATTTTTGTATACATAGATGTAAGTTCTTTAGGGCCATTTTGTGTCATGCCTATAAATATTTGTTAAAACTAATTGTCGTTTTGTTCTTATTGAATCTAATGAATTACAGCAACTAACAAACTGTAACATAGTAAGTCTAAAATAAAAAATTATTTTAGAAGGTTTATAAAACAGAACTTGTAAAATAGAAGCCGTCGATATGGTGTTTACAAGACTGTCTAGCGTACTACCACGTCATTGGAAACGTCAGTCGGAAAATGTTAAGACACAAAACAAAAGAACATGCAGCATTGTTAACATTTTCGACTCAATTAAAAAATAAGTTGCTTAAACTTTTAAGGCTTCTATATCACTTTTTGCAATTATTGTAGAAATTCTCTAGGTTAGGTTAGGTTAAGAAGGGTTATGCGCCCAAGGGCGCAACTCCACTCGGAGACCAATGAGGTCCATTGTGAATCCCTTCAGTAGAGGAGAAAAAAGTAAAAAGAGAAAAAAAAAAAAAAAAAAAAAAAAAAAAAAAAAAAAAAAAAAAAGAGAAGAAAAGAAGAATAATAGAGAATAGACCTAAGGTTCGGTATATTCTTAGAAGCGCAGGACAAATTCCCCCCTACGGCCCCCCCAACTGAAACAGCCGTCCTACTTCCCTGACAAACCCCAGCAGATCGGTTGGATTACATCCAGCGATACACCCCAGTTCATCGTGAAACCTAGACCCTAGCCATTTCTCCCTGGGGCCGTGCATCCTAGGACAGTGGCACAGTACATGCTCAACCGTCTCGAGCTCCTCGGCATCTCCGCACAACCTGCAGAAGTCCGGTCTCCCAATGTCCCATTTACCCATAAACGCCCTAACAGAACAATGCCCCGTCAGGAACCCTATCAGAGTCCTGAGACTACTCCTATCCAGTCCTAATAGAACCCTGGTTGCACCTGCGTCCAATCCGGGCCATAAGGCCCTTGACACCCTGCAATCCGTTCTATCCCTCCAGGACCGGTTAACGGCATCACGAAATCTTTCCCGCAACACCCCATAGTAGTGACATAAGGGGGGTTTTACCCCTCTGTCCCTTACCTCTAAGTCCAGATTCGAACCCTCTCTCGCGAGTTCGTCCGCCACCTCGTTGCCATCCACCTTGCAGTGTCCTGGTACCCAACACAGCCTTATTGTGAATGCCAACATGAGCTCTCTCAGAGCATTCCTACACCGAGCAACCAGGCACGATCGCACCGTGTGATTTGTCAATGCCCTTAGCGCAGCCTGACTATCGACGTAGATTGTCACAACAGATCCCCCCACGATGTGATCCAGTATCACTTCCGTAGCCCTCCAGATCGCTAGGATCTCAGCCTGGAAGACACTGCACTCATCCGGGAGTCTGAATGACCTTTTCACGTCAGTGTCAGCAATAAAAACACCAGCACCAGTGCCAGTGTCCATCTTGGACCCGTCCGTATATACTGCCCACCCCTCAAACAGTCCGTTGGATCCACGCCAAACTTCCCTATCCGGGAACTCCACCGGTGGTGTTACACCGAAGTCCAAGGTCATACTTCTATGATCCGAGATTCCCCCCGGAACCCTTTCCTGATCAAGCAGACCCACTTCGTATAGAATCCTTGTGTGGTCATCTCGCCTAGGTCTAATCAACGAAGACTCGTAGAGTCTAAGTAAGTTCCTGGCAGCCACACTCTTCGCATAATGTTCAATGGGGGACAAATGTAGTAGGATGTCCAACGCCGCCTGCGGCGTGCTTCTCCTTGCACCAGTGATGCCAAGTGATGCACTCCTCTGGGCCTTGTTAAGCATCTTCCTATAGCTGTCCACTCTCAACGCATCCCACCAAACAGTGCATCCATAGGTAAGAATAGGTCTAACCACCGATGTGTAAATCCAGTTTACCATATCCGGTCTCAGTCCCCAATTCTTACCGATGGAGTTTCTGCATGTGTAGTAGGCATTGAGTCCTCTTTTCATCCTCTCCTGGGTGTTTCTTCTCCAAGACAGTTTACAGTCGAGGAAGTTACCCAAGTATTTAGCACAGTCAGATAGAGTTAGCTCGACGCCATCTAACACTGGCCCCTTAAAACCTTCTATCCTGTACCTTCTGGTAAAAAGAACCAGCTCAGTCTTCGCCGGGTTTACCCCCAGCCCTCTATCTTTTGCCCAATCCGAAAGTTCGCCCAACATCACCTGCATAATTTCACTGATCGTGGACAGAAACTTTCCCCTGACCAGTAGAACTATGTCATCCGCATAGGCGACGACTTTCATACCCTTGGAATCAAATGTTCTGAGAATACCGTTGACCGCGAGCAACCATAGTAGAGGAGATAGAACCCCCCCCTGTGGTGTCCCCCTGGTAACCTTCCTCCTTACCCTATGATCCCCCAGGCTAGAGTAGAAATTCTCTAAAATTCTGTCTAATATTTTACCCAAGTCAATGTGTCAAAAAATTTTTTGATTACTTTTAATATTAGGTCTGTCTGGGTACTTTTCCAGTAGCAAAGACTCAGTAATTTTTTTTTGGGAGAGTAAGACAAATTTTACTCTTTCGGCTGAGAATATCTCAAAAAGTACGCAGACAGTATCCAGTGAAATCTTGCAAGAAAACAGCTGATCGGTGTGTAAACAATTGAAATAACAAACGTGAGCCAAGATAGCGTTGAAGAAATAGCGTACAATTTGGGAATTTTAAAACCGGGAAACCAAAATACCCAAATAATGGGTATTTGCAGTATAAACAAAAAGTTAGCGTCGAATTTAGGAATTTAAAATAGGGAAGTACAAATATGGGAACAAATCTAGCTTACCGACGCAGCTCCAAATAAAAAAAAAGTACCCAGGGTGATGCAAAATGGAAAAAATATGAGGAAAAAATAAAATAAATAAGTTGGCGCAAACGCTTAGCTTTCGAGTTGTGGACGTTTAAAGTTTTCATATAAATATGTGATTTTCCACTACAATTCTAAACGTATATGGCTAATATTGGTATCATTTTAAAGCTCTTGAACAGATTTTTCTGAATATACATAATTTATTTCAAAATATTAAACTCTTTAGATCACATTACATTTTTTTTCATTTTACGTCGAAATGTTACGGAAGTGCTCTAGGAAAGAATGTAGTTTATTTAAATAAAAGTATTATACAAATTTTATAAAATAACAAACACTAGCATCGCAAAAAAAAATTCTTTGCATAGCCAGCCTTTGGCCGGACGCAAGGATGTTCTTCTCTATGGTATAATAAACACCGGTTTCGCTTACTTAAGCTTCCTTGCATAGCCGGCCTTCGGCCGGGCGCAAATATTTTCTCCCCTATGGTATAACTAATACCGGCTTCGCTAACTAAAGATTCTCTGCATAGACGGCCTTTGCTTATGGGCAAGGATTCTCTCCTCATTAGTATAACATAAACATAAAGAAGGTTTTACTTGTATTTTAATTAAAATTCTTAAATAAATTAGTATGTAGTATATACATACATTAAAACATTAGAAAAAATTAATAAATTTGTTTTTATGCTTACTAAAAAACTTTTGTATTTTGCAAACTCGTCCCACTTCTTAATAAACTAAAAATATAAAAATAAATTCTGTATGTCCAGAAAGATCTAGTGAAACGTTTTGCAATGATACCAATATTAGCCATATACATTTGGAAATGTACTGCAAAATCACATATTTATATAAAAACTTAAAACGCCCATAACTCGAAAACTATTTTATTTTTTCTTCTTATTTTTCCATTTTCTATCACCCTAGGTACTTTTTTTTATTTGGAGCTGCGTCGGTAAACTAGATTTAAGCCCAAATATATTTATATTTATAATAAAAATACAAAAAATATTTACCACAGGCTTTTGCAGGGTATAAACTATATATTTTCTGAAAGTAAATAGTTTTCTGGACAAAATGAGCGATGCGTGCAAAAAATCGTTCGGACAGTTTCCGAGAAATCTGCGTTCATCCAAAATGGTCAGTAAAAATCTTTACTGATTTATGCAATGAACCACAGGCTTTTGCACGGTATAAACTATATATTTTTTGCACGCATCGCTCATTTTGTCCAGAAAACTATTTACTTTCAGAAAATATACAGTTTATACCTTGCAAAAGCCTGTGGCAAATATTTTTAGTATTTTTATTAAAAATATAAATGTATTTTTACTTCTCCTTTTTAAATTCCTAAATTCGACGCTAACTTTTTGTTCACATACTGTAAATCCCCATTATTTGGGTATTTTGGTTTCCCGGTTTTTAAATTCCCAAATTCGACGCTATTTCGTCGACGCTATCTTGGCACACGTAAACTCTTTCATTCAAACAGTATATAAAAACAGCTGTTTAAACTAGTTGCAAAATCTTACCAGAGGAAATTTCTCCAGTAACATTTTGCAAGTTCTCTAACTTCCAACTGTCAAAAAATTCTCTTTTTGGCTCTCTCGCTGTAAGAGATTTGGAGTACGCAGACAACATTTTGCAAGATTTTGCGACATTTTGTACAAAATTATGCAAAATATGTGTACGAAGACAGACCTATTATGTCGCAGTCCGTCAAAAAGGAGTCAAATTGCGACTTTTGTTGGTGGGCGGTAACCCTGGTGGGTATTAGTTCAGTAATGCTATAAAAATGCCTGTATTTATTTATTTTATATCTGTGTACATAGTAGGTGTCTCTTTTAAGGATTATATGAAATGAAAAAATGTCTTTATTGTTAAAGTTGATTTTTTTCAACTGTTATATTTTCGTTGAGGACACCATATTATTATCCTGCAACCGATGTAGCTGTATTCATTGTGAGAGTCGTTGCGCTTTTTTATACTAAATACTTTTTTAGTTCGTGGTAAAATATAATTTACGATGCCAGCATAAAAATAGTTTTAAAAATAATGTTAGATAGGTCTAACTACGGTGACTGTATTTTATGGCTTATTTTTCAGTAAAAACTTGAACAAATTAAAAATCGTAAATTTTGGTTGTGTACTGTATTAAGTAATATTGCTATAACAAATACATGCATTTCCATTTTACTTAACTTTTCTCATAGAAAAAAAAGTATTATAATAATCTAAAATAGTGTTAAAGGTCGTAACTTAAACCAATCTTATTTTAAGGAACAGTCTGGCTGAATGGCCAGCTGGCTGTCCATGTAAACATTGTGCGCAAAGTACAGGCACAAGAGCAGTGTACAATTTGAAGATAATTTGATGAAATTAGATGCAAACGTTTAAATTTTCATACGAAGCCTATTGCAAATGGTAAGAATCCGTCGACAATATCACAAAGGCCCAATGTAAGCTTCTTTCCGAAATAGAATTTTTGTGCCCATCAACCATTTCATCATGTTGAAATTAAAATTAAATTTGGCTCAAAAACATTATATCAACATAAATCATCTTACTAAATTTTAGCGGAATCGGTCCATATTTAACCAGAACACATAATGCTATAACTTTATTATAAATATTTGTATTAATGTCAAAGTTGGCGACTAAAAACTTTTATCATATCGGTTATGTCTCAGCTCATAGGTCCCATATAAATCCCCTCTCTAAAGATATCTAGATAAAATTCGGCACACAGGACTCTTATATGAATCGTCACTTAATTGTAGAGATGAACGTTTATTTAATAAAAGTAAAAGGATATAAAGTACATATATAAGAAAAAAGCGGTTCTTGCATAGGTGCAATTCTACGTACTAATACATAAGAAAATAGTATGTTACTAAATTATTTCATTAGCTTAAAAGAGTAAATTCATTACATAAATTCTACAACTAACACCCCTTCTCAATATTATAAATATTGTACTTAAATAATTTATATGAATTTGAAATTACAATTGAAACAAATAATGAATTAATTTAAATTAAAAAATGTAAACCTATTATGGCCATTTTCTCAATGCATCGACAAACTGCCTGTTACTTAATGTCGACATAAATTTATTTGACCGATAAACTGATCGTTAACGATTTTGGTTTTCTCAATATACCGACAAAAAACATTGTTTTCAGTTGGCAACACCTCTCAAAATACATGTAAAAAGTTGGTAGTCAGCTGATTGAATTTATCTGTACGGCAAACAAGCGGCAAATAAATAATTGATAGATGAGTGCCGGTTAGCTTTGAGACAGAATATAAGCAAATGAGATATTGAGTATCAAATGTCCAGTTTTTCGTTGGGAAAAAAGATAATCGGCTAATGAGAAAATGGCCATTAGACTTATAAATTTCGATATTTTAATCCTCTGTAAAGGCTTAGTTAAGATGTCAGCTGAAATTGAGTCCGTAGGACAATAAGAATATAAAATTTTATTTGATTTATATAAGTCACGAATAAAGTAAAATTTCACGTCTATGTGTTTGCTTCTAGAGGAAACTTTTTCATCTTGAAGCATCTTGCGGCAGTTCTGGATGTCTTCAAAGATTGTAGGTTTTTGTACATTAACACCAAAATCTTCCATTAGTTGGCTTATCTACAAACGCTCTTGCGAGGCTTCTGTTAGCGCCACAAACTCGGCTTCAGTAGACGAGAGTGTGACACTACTTTGCTTTCTACTTGCGTAACTAATTACAGCATCGCCAAGCTTAAATATATAACCACTTATAGATTTTCGGTCAATTGTATCACTGGCCCAGTCAGAATCAGCAAAGCCCTTTAGTTCCAAGCCGGCTTTCGATATCACACATAATTTCAAACTCTTAGTACCCTTTAGGTATTTGAAGATTCGTTTGACCTCAGTCCAATTATTTGCATTGGGGCTGTTTATTTTGCGAGAAAGTATTGAGACAGCTACAACAATGTCGGGTCGAGTGTTATTCGAGACGTATAAAAGCGATCCGATTGCCTTTCGGTATAAAATGTTGTCTGGCAACAAATTTGTACACTTACTTTAAATAACCGGCATCCATGGGTATGGTTGAGATCGTTGCATCATGAAGTTTAAATTCTTTTAATTTTCTGTATATATATTAATATATTGCTCCTGGGTTAGATAAAATATACTATCATCCAATATTACCTAAATTCCTTGTAGATGATACTCGGCTAGTTACTCCACACAAGCACGTAGTGAAGAGAACATACCAGCTATAGCTGAGAGTGTACGCGAAGGCCGAGCCGAATCAACTGGCCGTCCTTCTCAGCAGCTTGGCTTCTCGTATATGAAAACTGTAAGTAAGGATTTCGATCTCGGTGAGTTCTGGCTTCAAAAAACGGCGCGACGAGCCATACATCGCGTGAAATAATGACCTTATTAAGAAAACATTTTGGTAAGCACTTAATATGACGTTAGCTACCTAGATCGTACGTTTTCACAACTTTGGATTATTTTCTCTAGGGACAAGTAACGTCTGAGGTTATAAGCCAGCTGCAATTTACGCTTTGGAAGCCAACATTACTCTTACTATGCTCGAGATAATAGTCGCTATGCTCGAACGAGTCGCCTAAAGTTGGACCTTCAGAATGGACCACCTCAGACGTAGTCATGGCCAAAATTTACATGATATAATTTTCAAACAGTAAATGCCACAAATTGTTCTTTTAACCGATAATAAAAAATCTAAGTTCAAATTTATGTATTTAATTTTATATTATAAATCAAACCTCACGATGAATCACCCGATATACTAATGTCCACGCTAGTTTTAGCAGCTAGTGATATTCATGTTAATAAAGTTCAAATATATAAAGAATCTTAAAAATTAACAAATAAAATTTAAAACTTATTGTGTAAAGTTACCCAAATTTCTATTCAATTTAATTGATTAATCAAAATAATACAAAATCCATTGCATCAATTGAATATTGTATTAAAATGTATAGTTCACTATTGTTTTTCAAACCACATACAATCGGTATTGATTGTTTAATTTTTAATATGAATAATCGAGATCTTAAATTAATCTATTAATCGTTCATGTCTTTTTTAATTGTATTTTTTTTACAGTAGTTTTGATTTTACTGTCTTTTGTTTACCCGCACTTTTGACTTAGCTGCCAATAATAATACTGTGTCACTTAAGGAGCCAGAATATATATACTTTATGGGGTCTTAGATGTACAATAAAAAAGTTTCGCACAAAATGAGAAACTTAGTATACCCTCATTCACCACTAGTGTTGGTGGAGGGTATAAAAACATTATTTCATTGAATAATAAATAAAAAATACTACAAAAAATTACTCAAAAAAAAACAAAGAATAACAAATCAAATGTTACTTCGTTTCAAAAATTAAGTAAATTAAACAAAAAGTGACTTAGGTTATTTAGTTTCAGAAAATGTTACACTTGCTGATAGGTTATTTGGTAATTTGATAATCACTTGGTCATTTGCAATATTACATGTTCAACATTTAGCACACATATGCGTTATGATATAGGGAATAAAAATACATAAAAAACTCAATTTTGAAGTTTTTGCAGATAGGTTATTATGTCTTTAAGATGACGATATGCTTATGTTCTTCATCTTGATTGAAACAACGTTTATGCGGCATGTGTTATATTTACTAATCCACAATTAACATAAACGCATGTTAAAATTCCATTTGAGGCGGTTTTGGATATGAAGTATCCGTCGTTAGTTTAAAGAACCTGAAGTCTTTTATATTTTTATTAGACTTAAGTTCATCAAATTTAATTTTCATTAAATTATTTTTATTGAAGGAAGGAACTTACAACATGAAATGGAATACATTTTTTTTTTTTATTTTGATAAATTTATTATGGACTGAACACGGGATTGAACTCGGGTGGAATCTACGTGTTTTAAAAGTGACCACATTCTCATCATCAGAGTTCTTTGTCGTTTTACCGTTTGCGCCACTGCGGCACCTGCCACTCTATAGTCAAACATCAATACTTATGCCCGTAATTTCTACTAACAGATATCTGGTCGTGTTCGTACCTAACAGCTATCTTTACTTATCCAGTAACACTTTTTTGTCAAATTCAACGTTAAATTGGCCCACGTGAATTAACTATAGAAAATCGATGGTTTAAAATACACTACACTTTACCCCGTAGGTAAGAAATAGGTTTTAAAATACGTTACACAGTAGATATCAATACACAGCTAGATATCTATTTGTAGAAATTACGGGCATTAACCAATGGTATTGGTAGATCGAAATTTTGCTGTAATTGATAATCAATTTTCAATTTTTTATTTACATAGTTTTTCCTTACTTCTGTTTTTCCGTACTTTTTGGCAAGACTTTGTCTTTAAAATTTGAGTAAATTTGTTTTTTATGTTTTTTCCTTTTTTTTTGTCTTTTCTCGTTGACCTTTCTTTTTACAACTTGAAGTACAAGTGTAAACATATAGAACTTGTGCCATAGCTATTTTATAACAATCCCTCAATCAATGAAAATAATTTAATGAAAATTTAATTTGATGAACTTAAGACTAAAATTAAAATATCAAAAAACTTCAATTAAATCCCAACAGTTCAATGAAACATCACAATTGATATTACTAGAGCCTTTTAATAGTTCCCTCGTATTTTTTGTTATCCACACTAGGGTAATGTTTTTGTCCTTGTTGCTGTTGGTGGTGTGCAATGTTTATCACAGAGATTAAATTGTCACGTATCAAACGAAATTAACTTGTGAATAACATTGTGTCTCTTGCAAGTACTCTGTGGTCAATTTCATTAAATTTTGTACGGTTGCTTTTCTTCGTGTTTTCATGTCTTGATCCCATCTTTGTTCTGTTTTCCATGTTCTCTGTTTTTTTTTTTTTATTCCACACTCAAAGTACCCAACAAACAAGAAGTGAATCCTTTGATATAAAATGACTTGATTATACATTGTTTATTCGGGTTTTTTGGGGGTTTGAGCGAGATTGCTCTTTAGCGCAATTTTTTGTATATGAAAACAGTTTTTGCTTCAAAAACGTTACAAAATTAATGTCTTTATTACACTTTTCAAGTAAAGAGGTATGCAAATCATAAATTTGTGTACATATGAAAAATTAGATTTTTTTATTTTTAGGGCTTAGCCTTCCTTAGATTAAGATTATGTCAGAAATAAAGTAAAAATTTAATTTATGTTTAATCACTCAATTCATTTATCCTTATACGAATTCTAGTTATAGAGGGTGATTCATCGTGAGGTTTGATTTCCAATATGCTTTTTTACAGATCACGCGTGACTCATATCAAACTGCCTTTTCATTTTGGTTTAGTATCGCTTGGCAAGCCTTTATTCAGTATCGTTTTGCGTCTTATTTTGAGTGATTGGGCTATTAAAAAACTTAATGAAAATCTAGTTTTTTATCGTGAAATCTTAGTCAGTGATGAAGCACAGTTCTCTCTTAATGAATACGATAATAAACTAAATTGCATTATTTGGGCTGATAAGCAACCCGAAGAGTACCAGAGCTATTATTACATTCGTTATAAACAACGGTATGGTGTGGTTTATAGGCTGGTGGAATCATTGTTCCAGATTTCTTCAAAAAATTAGATTAATCAGAATATTACCATCAACCGTTATCAGACCATGTTAACGGACTTGGTGCTTCCTGAAATTCAAGAGGTAAGCTTTGGCTTCAGCAAGACGGTGCTACGAGCCTTACAGTGCGTGAAACAATGACGTTGTTGAGAATTGATTTTGGCGAGCACTTAATTTCACGTTTTGCCAAAGTCCAAAGGTGTGAGATCTTGCGTTATCACACCTTTGGACTATTTTCTCTAGGGATATGTACTGGCTTTGGACGCCAACATTACTCGTGTTATTCGCGAGAAACCAGTCGCTATGATCAAGCGAGTTGCCCAAAATTTAACCTCAGACGTAATAATGGCCAACATGATATCATTTTCAAACAGTAACAGCCATAAATTTTTCTTGTAACCGATAATACAAATTTTAATTTCACTTTCAAATTTATGTGTTTTATTTTACATTATAAATCAAGCCTCACGATGAATCACCCGAAATATGTTCAGTTGGTGTTTATGTAGGATTAAAGCTGGGTTTTAGGGATTTTCATATGTAAGAACACTTTGCCTTTTAAGCTTTTTTTAAATCGCTTTTGATTGTGTTCTGATTTTATCTGCCACTTCTGTTGGGGATTCGTATAGACTGTGTACTTTATAGTTTGCGTGTGAACATATATATGTAATCAAGCACAACTCTAAAACTTATTCAATGGCTTGATTTGAACATTTCAATTCAAATTAGTATTGCTTCTTATAAAATCATTTGATAAACAATTTTGCTGATCACCAAAGGCGAGTTATCCGGTTATATGGTTATGTAGGTATATTAACTGCAACAAATATATTTAAAAAAATTTAAATAAATGTATTTTGTTGTTGTGAATATAACTAAATAACCATATAACCTGATAATCAGCCTTCCGTGAACAACCCAAATGCTTTATCAGTATTACATTAATTTGTTATCAACTGTAAGTCTCAAATTAAAAATAATCTTGGTAGCACTAAGGCGAAAAATAAATATAACACTTTAATATGGCGATTCAAGGCAAACGTCTTTTACAATTAAAAAAAAAAATAATTTAAAAAAAACTATAAAATAATTTGTGAGCAGAAAATTAATCATTCGCATTCTAGCTCAAGAATGCGAATAAGAAGAAGATAAACCGGGAAAGCGAAAAAGGTTAAAGTTCTTTGTATGATCGAGGTGCAACGCAGAGACAAGTTAATCCTGAAAATAAAAAGAAGGATTTTGTCTTTCCAAGAATTTATTGATGGGGAGAACTCTATTTTATCTTTAAGCAGTAGCGATGGTGCCGAATATTTGCCTGTCGGTATATATAAAACAATAATGAATTTAATTTTAAAAAAATTAAAAGAAATAAATAATTGTTCACTTATATTCCACATTGTATTACAATCCACATTAGAGAATAACTTTTAAGAGCAAGTTGAAAATAAATCAATTTCTCAATTTAAAAATTATTTCTATTTTTTATTCATAACGCTATATTATTCATATTATTCTCAAATCTTTTGTTTGAATTCGTATAATTTTCCATCTGAAATCGAATGTTGGATTTGTTTGTGTTTGTTGGGCAGACACATAAATATGTGTATGTGTAAGTTTTGTGTGTTTCATTTGTTTTAATTCAATTACGTTTCATTAATTACGTATGATGATGATGACGACAATGATAAATTTCTAGGATTATACGATCCGACGATGAACTATGTCTTAAAACTGGGGGAAGCGTTAGCTTTTATTACTTTTCTCTCTATCTTTCCACTGCTACTAAAAAGCAAGAATTTGCAGGGAAAAGTTTCCTTCAAGTGACCCTGAAAATTGACTCCTATTAATTTAGACAACCACAAACAAAATATTGTTCTGCTTTGACATTTTTTTTATTCGCATTTATTTCACTGTGACTGAAGGTGCACTGCAATTCTTGTGTGTGTTTACGCGTCACACAAACAATATGATTAAAAGTTAATGAAGGAATAAAAAAACTACTTATAAGCATCCTTTCGTGATTTAATAGAATTGTGTACAGTCAGGCTATATTTAATTTGTAAACTGATGTGATTCGTGGACTGAATGGTGAACAATACCCCATTTTAAATTGTTTCTAAACACAAAACGAATACGCAAATAGTTTTCATTAAACGCTTTTGATAAAATACAGAAAATTTTAAGAAGAAAACAAGTAAAATCCTTGATACCCTCCACCGCAGTAAGAATATTACAATATTGAGCTTTATGTCTAAAAATTAAAAACCAATATTAATAAAAAACTAATCTCAGTATTATAATTCTTTGCGGTATTAGGCAAGTTAAAGTCTTTTTTCAAAAGTACGCTTCATAAAGGGATAATGGTAAATTATTTACCAATTCTGACAAAGTTTGGCAGCGTGATTTTTGGCCGTATAAAATTATGATAGGTAAATTTTTACTTCAACAGTATTATTCCTTACAGTTTTATATGTATGTACTGAATTGTTATCCTAGAACAGGACCTACTGTTAATTATGGACCAATCCTTACGAGATTTTGTAGTGTTATTTTTAGTCGTTCGTTTCGTAGCTTTTTTAGGCGTACGAAAGTGTATTCCGATAGTGGTTTCTGCAAATTGTGGATCGATCTGCCCGAAATCATATGATTTTCCGGTATATAAAACGATCTTTCGCAAAATTAAATGAGAATCGGTGCATTCTGTCACCAATTTTTGTTAGTTTTTGTAACAAAAATATAAATTTTTAATAGAGGTTGTACCATATTTGGTTGTTCATAGCTGTTTTCTTACTGGACCATTTGTGCTGGACTTCAATTCCAAACTGCTTAGGGGAACTAGAAACAGTTTGACACCAAAACTGTTCTGTTCTGTTAAGACTTTTTTTTTTTTTTTTTTGTTAGGACCTGCACTCAGGGGATGGCCCCTACAAATGCAATGCATTGTGTTGGAACTAGGAAAAAAGGTTATGGGAAGGAGGATAGAGGGAGTAGTGAACTTATTCATGTTGAAAGTGAGAGGGAAGACTTCTGCAGGAAGGTTGTTCCACATACGAACAGTTCGGCCAATCGTTGTACGATTTACCGGCCAATCGACCACAAAAGGATGGGCTCTTGAGGAAAGACATGTATTACGAACAAACACACGGGTTTCGGGAACCAGATCCCCAATTTCATCAGAACACATCCCATTCTAGTAACGATAAAACAGGCAAATACAACCCACATTGCGACGGTGCTCAAGGGAGTCAATAGAATTGGATACCCTACTGTCACCAATGAGAACTTTCGCCCTCTCCTGCACACGGTCGAGAAGCTCCAAAATAGACTTTGAAGCACCGGCCCCTACATGAGAGTTGTATTCCATTCCAAGGAGATCAGAAGGAGTGAAGTATGTCTTACACCGTTTCAAAAAACCGAGGCACTTGAATGCTTTTTTCTACACCTTAAATATATGTTCTGTCCATCGGACATCACATTGTATCCTCATGCCCTGAACATCAAGAGATTCTGTTTCCTCAATATTTATACCACCCATACATACAGATGAGGTACCTTGATCCGTCGCGCGTTTGTGCGTCAGTACGCAACATTGGGTCTTTCGGGCATTAAATTCGACTTTATTCGCACGACCCCATTCTGAGATTATGTCTAGGTCTCGGCCAAGCGTATCATTCATGTTCTGTCTCATAGCACGAACATCGGATACGCTTGGTCTATAATCAAATGAATATGAATGGCAAAGATTGGTGCCATCTGCAAAAGAATAGATAGGGTTGGAAGTTTGACCTAGAAGGTCATTTAGAAAAATAAGAAATAGAGTAGGAGAAAGAACGGAGCCTTGCGAATTGTTAATTTTTGGTAACAAAGATTTAAATTTTTGATGGAGGTTGTACCATATTTGGTTGTTCATAGCTGTTATCTTACTGGACCATTTGTGCTGGACTTCAATTCCAAACTGCTTAGCGGAACTAGAAACAGTTTGACACCAAAACTGTTCTGTTCTGTTTAGTCTTGCAGAATTCTGTTCTGTTTAGTCTTGCAGAATTGAGCATGTTTTTAACAGACGGACATAACAAACTCGAACTTGAATTTCTCAATACCCTTCACCAGTAGTGGTGAATGAAGGTATACTAAGTTTGTCATTCTTTTTTAATAATCATCCAAAGCTATGTTCACACCTATTAAATATCCGACGTCCTACACGTAATTACTAGTTTTATTAAAAAATTATTTGCTTCTTCAAAACGTTTGCTAGATCAAACATCATTTAACAGTTTCTTAATTGAATTATACAAATATCTTTTTACAAATAAAGATAAGGAATTCAATAAAAAAAATTTAATCAAATTAAGGGTCAAGTTTAATCAATTTGAGCAGCCATGCGAAAAAAAGCATGGGCCATTCTTTCGAATGTAATAGAATACAAAAATAGCACACAAAAATAGCAATCGTTTGACATGAAAAAGTCAAAACCGTATTATTTTAAGATACGAGGTTGAGAAAGTAAGGCATCAATATGTATGTATATACTAGGGTATTCAAACGATTAACCGTTTTTCGATTAATCTTTAAATTTTGGTCGATTAACTGTTCGAATAGTTCAAAATTGCTTATTTTCGATAAACGAATTATTCGAATAATTTATGTCGATTAATCGATTAATCGAAAATATGTTTTTTCACAGTACATATGTGTTATGTTTTTTCTCTTATGTAAAATAATAAACCGGCACGTTTTACATGCCCTCTTATTGTTTCTTAGCTCAGTAACATTTCGAGTAATGTTTCAGATGAAGACGACTTTTTTTTTTTGAGACGAATGAAAACAACCTTCTACCAGACCTGAAAAAGACTATTAAAAGTATTAAAATGGTTAAGAAATCAAAAAGAGATTCAAGTAATATAATGGAATAATATATTTTCTAGAAAAGACAAGAAAAAGAATAGAGAAATTGGATATACTTTATGACGCTTGACTTTTATTCTCTCCTATGCACAGTGGCGCCCGTAGAGCAAACGAGGTTGCAAAAATCAAAATTTTCATGAGCGCCGACGAAATTTTGAATAAACCCATGTAGTAGGAAACTTTTCAACGATTTCAAATATGCCACTCTTAATAATATCACATTTTTAGTTTAGAAGATATAACCGTTCAAAGTTGACCGACTTTTGGTTTTCAAAAAAACACACAATTTTTAGTCAATTTGTTGCGATTTCAGGTGTAATATCACGAAAAATAGGTAACGAATCGCTTAATTTTTTGTTTGTATTGATTAATGTATTTATTAAATGTATAATGATAAAAAAAAATTAACTGTTTGTTGTGTTTCTCCTGGTAAATCACTATTTAAAAACTATCCGTTTTTTCACTATTTTTCCACTTTGACGGAAAATAAAAAAAATCTATACTTTTCTATATTTGCCATATTTGCAAAACCTGTTCTTTGATTATTTCTTTACATAATTCCCGTAACTGCCCGTACGTGCCCGTTTGGCTTCTAGAGGTAAAAAAGGTTAAAAGGACATGGTTGCAGAAATTGTACGGCGTCCATCCCTTATATGTTTTGACTGGCAGTAGTTTGATCTAATATGTAGTTTGAAAAAAACTACTCATTGAAATTAGCAGGTACGTACCTCTCTTAAACAATACTTTGGCGTACAAATGGTCAAGAACAATATTGACTTATGGTCCCTACAGGTAGGCACAAATCTTATTTGGACACGTGCATAATATCAAAATTGCATTATTCAGCCTAAATCCATATGTATGCAGGGAACAGGTAAATTTTTAGGTATGGTAGCATAAGCCTATATATTGCAAAATAAGCATAATGCCTGGATTAGTCTACGACTATTAAATAATTTAAGTACTGAAAACATGGCGTTGAACAATTTAAAATTATTTGAACTGTTTAGAAAGTCAACCACACCAAAGTTTTTTACGGAAGCTGCTTAAGAAGAACTTGATAGCTTATACGGAAATATTGAGAGAAGCGAAATTATAAAAAATAATGTTTATCTTATATATGCAAATATTAAGGTGAAATCTAATCGAACCATTCAGAACTTGCTTAATGAAGACACCATCCTGGATATATTGGCAGTAGATAAACCCACCACATCAACCAGAGGAGCAAAAGGAAGGCCAAAAAAAGTATTGAGGAGTGTTCAATTTTCACAAGAATGAGGAAACTTGCCGATGCCACCAATGACTTGACCACGAAGCATTTATCGGACGCGCTGTCTATTAAATATACAAGGGATAGTGAAAGAGTTGGGTCGCAGATAACCAAATCTGTTGCTGATGCAAGCCCACTGCGACTAAAAAGGATTAAGGAAAGCATTCCCACGCCCACAAACGCACACATTAAAAAGTATGGTTTCGAAGAAGCCTTGGCCTTGTTTATGGACTTAGAAATTTCAAAACAGAAATATGAGAAACTGCGGGTATCTTTAACGTGATACGGCGCTGACGTTTTACCCGGATACAAGCATATTACGCAAGCCAAAATAAATTCACGACCACTGCATACAGAGTTTACGGAAGTCTCTGCGAAAGCCAACCTGCAGGATCTCATGGGCCATACAGCAAAACGGTTGTTGTTGAGGTGAAAATTCTTCCTGAGAAGTTGACATTGATGAGAAAATGGGGCTGCGATGGATCATCCGGACAAAGGATATCTTCCGATGACGCTACAATATCGGACGGAAATATGTTTATGGCATCTGTTGTTCCTTTGCGGCTAAAATCTGATGTTTCCCTACACTGGAAAAATCCACGTCCGTCATCAGTGCATTATTGCCGATCAATAATCTTTCAGTTTGCAAGGGAATCGGCAGAACTCATAAGGACACGGTGAAGGACATTGAAGAACAAATAAGCAAGATTAAGCCTACAAAGCTGCAAATTGGAGAAGGAAAATATATTGAATGCAATTACGAGATTCACCTGACCATGGTTGACGGAAAAGTCGTAAACGAACTGACAGGAACAACCTCAACAATGTCATGCCCGATTTGCAATAAGATCAGAAGAACTTTGGTAATTTAAACGATTCTACAAATGAGGAGAATTGCGAATATGGAATGTCACCATTGCACGCAAGGATAAGGTGTATGGAATTCTTGCTAAAACTGGCGTATACCCTACCACAAGAGGAGGAAAACTTCGATGAAAATACATCAATAAAGGATAAGGAAAATATCAGAAAGAAGCAAATACAGGATGCTTTTTTTAAACAAGTTGGACTAAAAGTAGACTGTCCCACAGGAGTCTCTTAACAAATTTTACAAAAAATATAGATTGCAGAACACATTCAAAGTATCAAGGGTAAGGCAAAATGAGGACCTCTTCAACATGTTGGCAGCATCTTCCGATCCACTTATTTCTTCCCTGCGGAATGTGAAGTCACGAATAGAGTTACAAAATAATTATAGTTTAGAAATGGTTAGTCTTTTAGATATACCTTCTCTTACGAATTGTGATGAATATTTTACAGAAAATTGAACAAATAAATTTAAAAAAAAATGGCGCCACTGTGCTACGTCAGCAATAAGTGAAAGGATCTTTTCTAAATCAAGCTGCATCAAAACAAGAGAAAGAAATCATTCGAAGCATAAACATTTAAGCTGTATACTCTTTCTTTAAATATTATTTTAGAAGAATAGCTTAACTTTTGATATTTTTTTTATTTAAAAAGGTTTCCTCTTTTATTACATGAAGTACGTTTAGTTATATTGTTGTTATTTTAAAAATTTTAATGTAAAAAAATTAAATTTTTGGTCTTATTTTTAAACTTCAAAACTAGACAAATTGTTCGATATATATACTATATACTAATATATATTATATACTATATTTGATATACATACTTTATAATAGATCTATGAAGTTCGGCAAAAAGGTCTTAAGTCAGAAAGTATAGTTTTTCGTAATGTTAAATTAAAAATTATTTCATTGACGTATTTAATTGACTTATATCCTAAAGACCAAATGATTACGATTGGAAATAGTTGTGCTTGACTTTAGTTTTTATATCAAACGAAAAAAAAAATTGAGTTAAACCAAATCAAAAACTTAAAATAGAGTTTTTTACTTAATACCTTTTTGCCTAACGCCAAAGAGCTTATATATGTATAAGTTGGATTGCCCATGTAAAAATATTAATTAAGCTTTTTTTAATAACTTAATTTTTTTATTAAAGCATCTTAAAATTATAATAATTTTTGCTAAAATTTTTCAATAATTTTTAACAAAATCATAAATTTTATTAATAAAAGAAAATAAATTGTCTCTTGTTATAAATAAATGTTATTTAAAATAAATTGAAGCTAAAAAACATAAAATAATTAAAAATAATATCTTATCCAAATTTAAATTTTAATTAAATTATTTTTATGAAGAGCGGAATTTTACAACATTCGATCTACCAATTTGGTTGCAAGATTGATGTTTGACTATTGACTGCCAGCCATCGTCAATGGCGTTGTGTATTTAACGGCAAAGATTTCTGAGAAGATAGTGTGGTTACTATTAAAACATGTCAAATCAACCTGTTCGTGAACGTGGGTTCGATTCCCCGGTCAGTCAAGAATGAAAAATTATCAATAAATTTTAATTCATTTCATGTTGTAAAATTCCTTTTTTAATAAAAAATTATTTAATGAAAATTAAATTTGATGAACTTAAGCCTGATTAAAATATACAAATTTAGACTAAAAACCATAAACAGTTCAATAAAATACCAACAGAACTAATTAAAATTTTATCGTAACCAACAAAACCAAAACTTATAATGTTACGTATATTAGACTAAAAATAGATGATGTATTTAATGCAATATCTGCGATTTGAGTGAAGTTATTCAAAAAAAAAAAAAAGGTCCTGTAAAATTTTGTTTATGTTGGTTACGCTTATATAAAGTGGAAAAAATTCGTATTACTGTACTGACATTTGTCCTAATTTAGATTTTTTTTTTAATTCTAAAAATAACTCTACCGAATTATGTGATGAACGATGCGTAATTTACGAAAGGTCCAATATAAAATCATCTCCTAAAATTCACTTTAACATACGTAATGATATTTAGTTGATTAATTGGTTTATTTATTTATTTATGTATTTATAGTTAATCTGTGTAACATGACAACAGTCTTAAAATAATACAGAGTTACATATTTATTGTATGTTATTAAATTTGTAAATAAACTTGACAATAAATAAGTAAAACAGTAATTCAAAAACTAAAGATTACGAAATAATACATCTTAAATAATTAAATAATAATTTATAGAATGTTGAAATAATAAATTAATTATCAATAAGGACGAGAAATTTATTTAAGAAAGATTAAGAATATAACTCAAGTAATTGTTTTTCAAACTGTAGAGCGTTGATACTTCTGGGTAGTATGTTCCAAAGCCGTATGACATTAAAATAAAATTGCCATTAGGAAACTAAAGTGCGATAATGAAACTGAACTAGATTTTTTGTTCGGTTAATCCTGCCAAAACCCAGTCTATTGTAAATGGTGTGTTTTTATGGAGGAATTATAAAATTGGCATGACATTTACTTTATTCGAAAGATAATCTTCTGGCATTATAATTTGAATATGACTTATGGCCTATGACCGCCACGGCTGGCTATGACGTAGTCTAATCTGGAGGTCCAATTTTTGATGAATTTTTCCAACATTTGTAGCCGTATATCGGCAATAATTCGGCGAATGTTGTCCTCCAAGTGGTCAATCGTTTCGGGCTTATCGGCGTAGACTAGCTACTTCAAATATCTCCACAAAAAATAGTCTAGCGGGTCCGAAAGTGAAAATATGCGGTTACCAAACGTTTCCTTCAATAAATCAATTGTGGCATGAGCAGTGATGCCAAATGTAAGAAAATTTTCTCTTTTTGTAGGGATTTTTTGGAAAATTTCAAGCGTAGTGCTGGAATTGGTCGCCATATCTCGCTACCGGATAAAACTCCCACATTAACCTCTTGTGCTCTGAACTTCACCTACTAATTCCATATGTAAAGTCAATTTTAGAAAAACGGCACTTAAGCCCCTTGTGCTTTAAGTCCCTCATTTAAAAGTTCAAATTTTTCGTATAAAATAGCATTTAAGTACAAAAGTTGAATTTTTAACAAAAACCGTATAATATGAGTCCTAACAGCCTGGCAATCTTCAACAACTGCCAAAATCATGTATGTATATAAGGGAGATCGATTATTCGATTTTTTTTTCAAAAGCCGGCTTGCGAATATTCCGAATAGTGGCTATTTTTAAAAAAACCCGGTTTTCGGTTAAGTGTTTTTAAAATAACTGGTTAACCGATTTTACTTCGAGTACAAAAAAAAGGAAAAATCAAATAAGTTTTTGCAATAAAACGTTAAATTGAATAAAAAAAAATAACAATGTTCGATAGAAAGTTATTTCGTTTTTGGAGAAGCAAAATGTTCTAGTGACAGACCTGTATAATATGAAATACATATTTTATAATTAATACATAATGTTTTAATTAAAAAATAAACTGTAACGTCATCTTATTAGTTATTGCAATAGTTTAAGGAAAAATACTCTTTAAGTAAAATACTCTTTTAAACAAATAATATGGGTTTAATCGATACTTTTCTTGGTTTTGATATAACTTGACGTGAAAAAAATTCTTTCATTTACCGTTGATGTTGGAGAAATCAAAAGAAACCCGTAATACAGAATATCTAATTTCTCAGTCCTTTTCTTGGATTTCTTTAAACATATAAAATCTTCCATTGTGCCATTTAATTTCTTTTTTAAATTTTTAACACTTCTAATTGCTTCGGTTAATTCTGTTAAAAGATTGATATCAGAAGATATGAGAAGAAACAAATAACTAAACGCATAAATACAAAAAGTACGTAAAACAAGAAAGCTGTTGACAGCAAACACTTATTTAAAATGAAGACCACTAAGCACCTTCTTTGTTTGTATGAAAATATATTTTCTAAACACATACCTTTTGTATATGAGACGAAACAAATAATTAAAAACACAAAAAATATGTTATACATAATAGTAAAAAATTTTAAATTTTGTTACATCGGTTAATCGTTAATTAAAAATCGCTATTATTAAACTAACCGATCAGTCAATCGGGTAAAAATTAATCGGTTAATCGATAAACTAGTATGTACATAGTTAAAATTCGAAAATATCGCAGAAAAATTATTACAACAAGACCAAAACTAAGAAAAGCAAATTTATTTAATTATTTAATTTATTGGTATTCCTATACAAAAGGACTTAATGTCTTATAATTATAGTATAGGATAAACAATTCGCAGCAATTTCATATGCGTCACACAATAAAAAAAATTTCAGCATTAATCATAAAAATAAAATAACTAAATAAATAAAGGCAATTTTTAAAGGGCATCACTCATACGTTATTAAACATAAAGGCATTAAAAGGCGTTTTTAAATACAAGAGATTACACTTATGCAAGTACGGGAATAAAAATTAAAAATATATTTCCTAAACTGCGTTGCATTACTAGTAAATTGAACAGATCAAAGGCGAATACTGTGAACCAAAATCTGCAATGCAGATACCAACTTCTTGAATCTTATCGGGATCAGGTTGTTATATCTTCTTGGCTGCGTAGAAGAAAATTGTTTAAATATATACGTCGGCTCGCCAGTATAGATAATTTTATGCAAAAAAATTAGATATCGAATATTTAAAATTTCCGAAAAACACACAGCATAAATTTTAGTTTTTTAGGGTGTAACATGAGAGAAACGTTTTTAGTTGTAGACATATCTCAGAATGACATTATATGTAGATGTAAATTTCCTGATGATTTTTTGGTCTACAAATTGAAAACAACAGTAAAAAATATTCTGCTCTTAACTCTACCGTTATACTGTACACAAGTTTTGACGCTTTAAAGACGCAGACTACCTTCAAAGTAAAATTTGAGTGATTTAATAAATAAAATTTTTTCAAAATAATAATAATGTTAAAAAGAATAATAGAGGCTAATAACGTTTCGATATGCATACCAAAATTAAAAATTTGACACATATGCAATATTAGCACAGTTGCTTAGGTCAGATCATGCACATTATGACCTTTAAATCAATTATAGTGTCTCTTAAGGCTTAAGGACATCGGAGCAATTTAAACTCTATTTTTTGATTAAAATGTGTTTAAGCGTACAAATCTTTACGTCAGTAAACATATAAACCATCCTTAAACGCATAAAATGGGGCGTTGTAACTACCAATACAGACCATATGAGTATGACAACATTTATCGTAGTGCTGCCACTTTTTATTTTTTAAAATACATATAATACATGTTACACTGATTTACAGCTGTTGAGTTTAAACTACATATAAATTTAAGTTTAGTTCAACTAAACTAGCGTTTAAACACTCACTGATTTATTAGCCATTAAAAGCAGGAAAGAAAGATAAAAATAAGAGAACAAAAAATATAGTTCATGTAGTTTTATTGATACATGGATTGCATTCTTCATTAAAGCAAACAATTCAACTTCACGAAAAAATGGAAAACATTACGTAAAAAGTGCGTTTTGATAAAAAAAATTAAAAATACGAATTGTTATGTAACCATTTTTTTATAGCCCATTTTCTTAGTAAAAAAATTATTAAGTGTTCTTCACTCTTTTTAGAAGATTTGAACCCAAATACTATAAAAATACCACATAACCAATTTGTCAAAAAATGCGAAAAAGTACGTTTTGTTTTGCGACTTTTCACATATATAGTTTATGATTAATTAATTTTTAGTAATTTCCTATCCATGTTTAATAATTTAATAATTGAAGAGTAGTAATTCTTGATCCTTTACACCACGAAAACCATTTTTTGTTTATAGATAAGAGTAATTTGGGCAAATATTTTTCTATTGATTTTCATAAAAAAATCTTAATGATTTGGATCATTCATACGCATTATAAACGTGTTATGTAGATATGTACATTTATGTATGTGTGTGTATGTTATTATGTGCACTTAAATATGTATGTTTACTTTATATGAGATGTACGTGTATCTTGTAAATGCATTTTTTGTTTTCCTTTGGAGGGTTCTTCTTTCAAAACTTTAACGCACATGTTATGCTGCAGTAAAGTTTGAATGGGGAAAAGGTTAAAAGATGAGGACACTTCGTTACATTATAATTTGGAAAAAAAAATTTTTAGTGGAAATAACAGAGAAAAAATTAAGCAGCGGTTTTATGTAATAAATTTAGTTTAAATATGTAATACAACTATTTCTTATAATTTGAAGCTATAGGAATCGAAGGTGTAGAAATCGAAATGTCTCCAAATTCTATTCTGATTGGCAAAGTAGTGAAAATGAACAGTTTCTTGAAATAAAAAGTATTTATATCTTAAAACCAGCAAAGGCAGACTCAACTCCTCATTATCAAAATTAACCAGGAGCATCAAAAATGAGTTATCATCAGAAAAACTTAGTAATTTTTTTTAATAAAAAACATATCGAGCCCTGTTTGCTGATCTGCTGAATGATCGTAAGCGACATTTAAAAAAAAATTATGATTGAAATTACAATTTTATGAACTTATCCATGTTTTCTAATTAACAAAATATTAAAATTGTTAATAACGTCACACATAAAGTGTGGTAAATTGCTCGTTAGTGATGCTTACAACTGTTTGTTATACCAATTGATTGTAGGCCGAACAGAGAGAGAGATTTTGGAAAAAATGGTTGATTGAAATAAGATTCCAGGTGCTAATAAAAGTCTTATGCTCAAGTTCAAGTTTAGATTTTAGGATATTTAAATATATCAGAAGGAAATACATATGTTCCCCAAATAGGGCAACTAAGGTACTACAAAAAATTAAATACAGTCCAGAATTCGTAATTTTAGTGGAATCATAAATCAGTGGAATGTACTAGTCGAGTTCTACAAAAAAGTTATCGACATGTATAGTTTGTCTCTTATAGTTTAAAAAATTTCCCATTTTGAAAATTTAAATTTGGTCTTGTATTTTGCAAATATAAGATTCAAAACTATCCCGACTTCAAATATTTTTTATATGAATTACCAGTAAATCTATTAAGATTCTACAGAAATAATTTTGAAAAAAAATATTTTTAATGTTAAAATGCGTTGCGTGTTTTGTAATCTTTTAGCTTAAAAAGTATTTTCATTTCCCCCATATCTAAAACTTAAACTCAAATACAAGTCCTTTATTGAAAAATCCCTCAAATATACCACCATGACTACATTTTTATAAGAAGTGACGATAAAATAGAGGACACACTGGCAGAAAGCGATAAGGAGGACTCTGGCAGCTGCTAATGGCTAATAAATCAGTGAGTGTTTAAACGCTAGTTTAGTTGAACTAAACTTAAATTTATATGTAGTTTAAACTCAACAGTTGTAAATCAGCACTACGATAAATGTTGACAAATTCATATGGTTTGTATTGGTAGTTTAAATGCCCAATTTTATGCGTTTAAAGATGGTTTATATGTTTTCTGATTTATAGATTTGTTAGCTTAAACACATTTTAAACCAAAAAGAGAGTTTAACTTGCTCTGATTTATTAGCCCTAAGTCAATTTAGAGAGAGTTTACAAATTCTAAATAAAAATTGTTTTTTTGTTTTAAAATATAATATCAAATAAATGCAAAAAAATTTACATTAATGTTTAAAGCTTTTAAAAATATAAGTTCATACTATACTAGCATAGTGTATCACTAGCATGTGTGTCAACCAAAACTGCAATTAACCCTTCGTCTTACTCATGAGTCTGGCCAGACCTTTTTCATTTTTAAATGTTATTTTAAGAAAGGTAACACTGTTGTTTTTAATTAGTTTTTGTTAAATTATCTTTTGTTATTTATTTTAATCTATTAAACACACATACTAGATTTTTCCTTAGAGAGCGGAAATATTTCTCCCAACAGAGACGGTACCGACCAAGTCAGTTATATTGTACACACTCCCCTTTAATTGCCCAAAAGACTCTTTGCTTCCCAGAGAAATCTTAGTTTGTCTTTTGCCGACTGTGGATGCGCCTACGGAACCGGGCCCAAAGTGCCCACATATACAAGTTATTCCGTCTAGTTCTCGATTCGGAATAAAACCAATAAACACACTTACACCCAATTTTCACGATGATTTAAAAGACATGTCTTTTTTGTATATCGTTTTTAAAGAAACTTCCAAAAACTTGTTAAATTTTCACCATGTTTCTTTTCTTTGCAGTCAGAGCTGATTTTTTTCTTAGTTTCTTATTCGTAACAATATTTAAAATTTCGTTATTCCACATAATTTTGATATATTTTGAATTTTTTTTAATTAAAATTTTTTATATTTCTATATTTTAATAAGGACATGTCATTTTGAAATAAGAACAAAACAGAAATTAAAAAACACAAATAAGTGCAAAGAGGAATGTCAAAAAAGAAACACAGAAATACGATTCATGTCTTTTTTTCTACCCTGCTTACTTCTCTACCCCGCTCACTATCAAACAAAAAAAGACATGATTTTAAAATAGGGGAAAAAATCATCGTGAAAATTGGGTGTTAGAGTGGGTTTTTAACATCGAGTTTAATTAATTAATCTGAGAATAAATTTAATTGTGTAGATATTGTGTTTGCCGTTTTTAAGTGGAAGCTTAAGCCTCGTAGAATTGCCATACTGAATAACAAAAATGGCAACAAACATATTTAAAAATGTCAACTCTTTACCAGTGCCCTTTGCATTTTATACAGAAGAAGACAATCCACCATTTTAGTTTTTTTAAAAAGCAAATTTCTTCATATAATTGTTTTATTTAAGTTTTCATATGTTTCAGAATCACTAGTCTTCATATTCACTAGAATGAACCATTTTCCTGTTTTCTAAAAAATTTTTTTCTTTTCTTTTATGTTTGTATATTTTTTTTGTGTTTATATTTAAACAGCTGTTTTTATACATAAAAACATGTGTATGTGTTGTCATTTGTTGATAAAGTCTAAACCAACAACATTGGCCGCTTAAACTGGCAAATAAAAGTAGTTAATCCTCATCTTAAAAACTACAAGTACAGATTAAAAATGACTAAATCTCTGATCTCCATGCTAAAAACCCACCCTTACTAGTAACTCGAGTAACTCGCGTTCAGACGTTGATTTTTTCATACGAATAGCTTAAAACATGAGAAAGATGCTGAGGATGGTTATGACAGTCAACCGTACCTCTTCTTTTCCTCTTGTTTTCTGTAAAGTTTTTTAAAATTTTATTTAATATACATATGTTAATTTGACTGTATTTTGAACAAAAAATTAAGTTCTTAAGTCAGAAATGGATTTTAAGATCGCTCGCAATGCATCGCACCTTTTAAGAACGATCGATTTTCATCACACACACCTGATTATACACATTTAGTAAAACTATTTTTGTTTTGCGAATAAATTACGTTAAAAAGTTCATTAGGTTGGGCTAGACTCATGCGTTACGAATGTGATAATCCAAACATGTGAAAGAAGAAGAATTTAACCATGAAACCAAGTGGTATATTGCTGGATTATATACCACGAAAATGCACGTAGTATAAATGTGGTATCTCATTAAGCACAGCTTTTAAGCCGTTTTCAGTAAGAATTGTTCAAACTCAGCAAATAATCTGTTAATTGGCAGCTACACGATCAAGTTTTGCCTTTAAATTTACAATACAGTTAAATTTTTTTACTAACACATTCACACGAGATTTCTCTCAATTTTACCTTTTCAGTTGTTGATCAATTTTACGTTCAATTTAACAGCTGAGAGCATATTTTTGTTTGTTTTTATAAATGGTTTTCTTGATGACATCTCGAAAGTAAATTGTTTAAAAATTGGAGTGAGAAGAAGGGAGAGACAGAGTTTCGTCAATTGTTGTATTTTGGTATATACAGCTTTTTATGGGATTTCTTATGTATACTATGGGATTGATATGTATACTATAGTATACATACCCTGGTATACTAACCGTATGCCTGTCAGGGGTATAACATAAATTTGACAAGCGCCATATTTTTTCCCCAAAAAAAAAATTTTTTTTATGTCACGTATTGAACAACGATCTTAATTCGTGCACAAAAACATTTTTAATATTTTTCGGATAGATTTTTATATAATTAGAAAAAACCTTCTCCTGTAAAATTCTTGTTTTGACGTTTACGATCATTTCGCAAAATGGGTTCGTTTATGACCGCAAAAAATTTCAAATTCAAAATCAAAACTGTTATTAATTTTTAATAAACTGTGGCTATGGGCGCCAAAAGATAAAATTCTTGTGGTAACAGGAAACTTAAAGTTATCGTCGATGATGACTTTAGAGCCAAATAAGCCAGACAGACAGTAAGAAAAAGCATGTTTTTTTTTTTGTTGTCAAATTTCTTGTTTCGGTTATTTGGCCATTTTCCGTTTAATACTGTGTGCCCACCGAATTTCGACCACGAATATTGTTGATTTCAAAAACTTAGCTTCCGACTTTTTATCAAGCGCAAACTGCAAATTTTGCTCACAATTTAAAGAAGATATTTTACTCTGTTTGAAATCATACCACAGTCTCCCCATAATCATCGATTTTTAAAAAGGGAGAAGGTACTTTATTTTTGTTCACATAAACATACGTTTGAGTTCTTAATAATAATAAAAAATACTTTGAAAGGTTGATAAGATATTGAGTTATATTTACTATGTACAGGGTGTATGTTTTTCTTCCTCTTGTTATTGTTTTTCCAACAAACTGGCGAACAAACGTGACTTGAATTTTACAAACTGTGGGGAAATATGCGTAGCAACTGTGTTCACTAAAGCTCAAAACAACAAATCAAAATTTCATTTATTAACAAAGGATTCGAGGAATACTAAACAAAAACAAAAACGCAAATGCTATACAAACAAACATACCACCACACACACACACACACATACATAAATATTTACTGGTGAGACTTCCTGTACCAAGGAACTTTAATATAAAAGACAACATACTAAATACCAAAAGGCAACAAAAAGCACATGTGTTGTTAAATTGTTTTACTCTTTCATACTTTTTACATTTTTTACGTATGAAGTCATCGTTGTTGTGTGTTTGACTGTATTCTGCTTCGAACTCAAACACATTTTAAAATATTCTGTTTGAAATTTTATTTAAAGTTTAACTTACCGAGTGCCAAGCCAACACCACTATTCCATACCATAAATTTATTATCTTTGCAAAAGAGCAGAAGGCATAAAGAACTTGTCGCCCACACACTTGGGGATATTGCCCTTTAAAAATATATATTTTTAAAGAACACTTCTTGCAAGCTTTTAGAGGATTCTTGGAACAGCTCGAACTATAAAAATAAAATTTGGCTCAGGTATTATTTTTGTTTTAGGTTTATTTAGTATTTAAAATAGACAAATGCGCCCTGTTATTGCATCTACCGACCATACAAATGTCATTTCGGATTAATGGCTTGGACACGATGGCGACCAAATTAAAGAAAATAGATGCTATATAAAAAGTTTAATTAAAATTTAAGATTGACTTAATAGGACTAAAATTTCACCTAACCACAACAACATACATTGTCCCTCTGAAATAACGTGCTTTAGTCGACTTCAAACACTACAGAAGGACTAGAGAGCTGAAATGGGTTAATTTGTTTTGTATAAATTTGGCTTATTTGGTAATGAGAATTAAGGGCTAAATAAACCCCACAAGCATGTTTATCAAACATATGAAGCATGAATCAAAAATGGGTGATAGTCACACAAACATCTTGTTGTTGTCAAAAATGTTCTAAAGCATGTCGATCGAAAATAAATTCGTGAACCTTTTAGTGAAAAATTAATCAAAAAAATACGGGTTTTATTGAAATATTAAAGTTTGTAGGATGAGCAAAACATTCGGCAATAATATGACTGACCATTTTAGAGAGAATAAATGTCTACCACATATTTGCAGTGCCTTGAACTCCACCATCAGACTACTTATTATGGCGTGCTACTAGAAATATTTAAAAACGCTCGAACTGCATCCGCAAGTTCGAAATATTTGAAGTCATGGCGAACACACTCACTTAAGAAGAAGAGATACTGCATGACTCATCCGATTAGAAGATCGCTAAGCCCCTACAAATGTCAACATAAATCTTGAAGGAAAACATTTTCGTCCGGCACTGGCAGGACATAAAATAACGTATTATAACAAATTTTAATTAAGTATTGTTAGTTAATATTTAATATACGAAGATTCAATAAAAAAAAATAATAAAAAACCAAAAAAAAAATATGCAGAGCCTCAGAGTAATCATAATCGTAACACTGTGCCAATGTAACGTGCGGTAAATACGATATGGTTTTGAAATTTATTTAAATGGGTGAGGTGTTAAAAGTTTGGTTGGTAAAATGCAACGAACATTTTTCTTATAAGCGTTTTTCCCTAAGCAAATATTTTTTGTAAGAAATTTTTGTCTTATTAAGATTGTACTTTTATAATAAATTTATTTCTTATAAACGTTTGTACTAAAGGGTGGTACAATAGACCGTACCTCAAAAAAAGTTTTCCCGTACCAGCTCTAGTGCAAAGTCTTTTTGCATGGAGGTATCGAATTTTTTTTTTGTCGAACGTAGGGGTCGCCTTTTTATCTTTATCCTAGGCATTTACAGTCCGATCTTAAAGTATGATATACCAATGTTTTTGTCTCGAAAAGGCCATCAAATGTAGGAAACCCCTTAAATGCTCAAAAGTACGATGCACAATAATTTAACTGCATGTTTTTGAAAATAAAAATTATCGTTTCAGAACTTGAAAACAAAAACAACTTTTAGTTTTTTATTGTCGTTTCAAAGTTAATTCCCAAACGGAAGTTTTTACATTACTTGGAATAAACATGCAAAAAAAATATAACATTTGCTTTTGCTTGGAAGCGAACGGACTAGAGAAGCAAGAGAGGTAGACAAAAAGACCCGTTTCGTTACATAATTTTAAAAGATCCGACTGTAAATGCTGACTGTCCTGAAGGAATTATAGTAATTATTCCTTGGCAAAACTGTAAATTTAAAAATGTTTCTGCTGGAATTATCGAATTACTTTCTTAGCAAAAGTTGAATAGTTGCTTTCGAGATTTAATTTTGACAATAGGGTGGTACATTAGAGTGGTACGAACAGAGATCTGGTGGATAAATACTAGAACGAGATACTTGAGGTCAATGACCCTTAGGGCCTAAATGCCTAAGATATAACGAAAAATGTAAAAAAGGCGACCCCTACGTTCGGCAAAAACAAACTTCGAAACCTCCTTGCAAAAATACTTTATATTAGAAGCGGTACGGCGCACATTTTTTTCCTTCTAAGGTGGAACGCTCTAATGTGCAAGGTCACATATTGTCCGGATAGAAATTTTGAACAGCATATTATCAATAGCCAACAATATTGAAATTTAGCCTGATCGGTGTAAAAGTGGCTGAGATATGAGCAAAAAACCACGACTGCCTATAATTGTACCCATCTTTGAATTTTGTACCCTCCACCGATGGCCAGAAAATGCATTACATTCTGCTGGTGTCGAAAAATAAAAAATGTTGAACATAATGAAGTAACTATGAAAAAGAAATAATTCTCAGATTCTATTTTTTATAAAAGTTGAGTTAAATACATTCAATTTATAAAGTATCCAGTGTGACACAAAGAATGCTGACGAAGGCCGTAGCGGGCCAGAAAATGCATTACATTCAGCTGGTGTCTAATAATTGTAAATTTTTTTGAACATACAATATACTTCATTGCTATCCAACGGAAAGCTAAGCTAAAATGTAACAAGAAGATACAAGATAATAGTCTGGTAGTGTATAAAGTCATTCCTGAAAATTTAAGGAATAGAGCTATTACAAAAAGCTTTATAAAATACATACATAACTGATATTTAACTCATAGAATAAATTCGAAAAATAAAAATGTTGAATATAATAAAGGTGCTTATGAAAAGAAATAATTCCCAATATCTATTTATTTAATTTTTTATTATTTCATTAAAGACCAATATTTAAAGCAAAACTATGCTGTTACGTCAAAATTTTGTTTACAAACTTGGAAATGGCGGCACAAATCCGTTTTCAGATTAACTAAACCTCGTTTAACTGAGATCGCAAAAATCCAGCCCTAAACGTTTTATTAAGTGAATTAATCGTTTAATTAATACTATTAATTTGTTTGCAGGTGCAAATTTAATTAATTTTTTTATTAATGTCACAAACTATTTAATTGAAATCTATTTTTATTTTTTTCTGTGAAACATGATTATTAAATTTAAATTCTTAAATATTTTTTACATGTTTCTTTGTGTTAAATATCTTAGATTTCCGGGAATGAATAATATATTTTTAAAAATAACTCAACTTAATAAAATGTTATACATATTCCCACATGTTCCAAAAATCCCAGCTCTCGAAAATCTGTTCCCTGTGTTGAAATACCCAATTTGGGGAGTAGGAGTTACAGTATTGCAAAATGAGAGTAAAAAATTAAATTAAATTCTCAAATTCAAGGTCGTTGTTTAAAGTACGTAATTTTTTTATTGAGCCTACAAAAATATTTTAGAAAATATCTATTTCACAATTTTAAAATTTTTGAATTAATACCGTCTTTTTTATGAAGTGCGATACGTATCCCTAAACAGTTTTTAGAAATATGAAATTCATTTTAGAACTATAAAACAAAACTTTTATGTAGTTTAAAGGGCCCTGGAGACTATCAAATAAGCTCATCAGTCACTATATGTATGTGTTAGTGTCGTTTTTCAGGCTTTTTCGGAGACGTACTAATAAACACGTCAATCAACATTTGCATTTAAAAAAAAAAAATTTATATTTTTTTTCATCCGTACACTTCGTTATGACAACAACACAAAGCAAATAAAATTTTTTTGTCAATCACAACAGGAGACTATCAAATAATCAGCCATCAAATAAAAAAATCAAAACTTATTGATTTTCATCAAGCATTGCCGACAACGCGTATATGATTGATGTATTTATTTGTTAGACTCCATGTCGCTTTACAAAAAATATAATTTTTATACCCTTTACCTAACACAAAAAAATAAAAACTAATTTTAATAAAAAAATTTGTGATGTTAATCAAAAAATTAATAGCATATTTTTTGATATAATCAACATTTTCTGCAGTAATATTGTTAATATAAGTATACGTTTAATTCACTTGATGAAATTTTAAATTAAAACTGGGTTTTCTACTAATGGCTTAATTAAAAAAATTGGCGAGAACTTTTTCTGTGAAGGCAAAAGGAATATATATTAGTTTGTAATTCCGTTTGCAATTTCTACAATATTGATCTAAGAAAGAATTAAGTGTAGATATATTTTAAGTCCTTATGAGTCACGAAGGTACCTTGACGATGTCCATTTGTCCGACTGTCTATTGAAATGGTTTTTCCAAAACCCCCAGATATGATGGGGACTTGGTTGGTATATATTTATGCCAGATCGGTCCATAAATGACTGAGATATGAGCATAAAATCACTTGTTGTTGTTGTTTTTTGTTTTTGCTTTTTACACATACATATCAAATATAATTTATCGCTTAAATAGAAAAATGTGTTTTAAGCGAAAAAATTACATCATATTTTTTTTAATTCTTTTAGTAGGTGAGTGGTAAGGTGAAGGGTATTAACGTTAAGGAACATCCGAACAAAGCATTCTACCTTGTTATAATAATTTTCAAAGGAGAAAACAGTAATTTTTGTGCTTAGTAATTTTTATCATAAATGTCTTGACTTGTGTAGTACCAAGGGTAAGTCAAAAACCTCCAACAAAACAATTTTTAACGAAAAATGTTATGGATACTTTCAGGGCTGTAGAGTCGGAGTTGAAGAGTCAGAGTTGAGGTTTTTGTACCGGAGTATGAGTCGGAGACGTAGTGCCCACAAAAACTCGCGACTCCGAATCCAACTCCAAAATTTTCGGCATAAAAAAATTAAAAAAATTCTTCGAAACTGGCGATAAAATATTTTAAATATCGATTTGAAATTTTTACAGAACTATTTTCTTGCTATATTTAACCATTTAAAAAGTACTGTATTAAAAACAAGCGAGGGTGCTATATTCGTCTATGCCGAATCTTTGATACCTTCCACCGACAGTTAGAATATATGTGAGCTATAAACTATTAATTAATTTTTATAAAAACGGACGTCAGTATAAAAATTGATTCCGGTTTAAACAAGTTGGGCGAATCTGACAGTGTTATGCTTTTATTTCAAGCAATTTGAAATAACTTGAATAAAATATCAAGATTCGTAACAGTTATGCCGAACTAAAATGATTTTCAGGAGAGGAATTTATATTAGACCCATGGTAAATTATGAACTAATCATCCCGAAAACCTGCAGAGTGATTTCTGTTATTAAAAATCTAAATGGAACAAATTTCAATACAGTAGTGAAATTTCTTTTAGCGTTTAAAGTGTTTTTCAGACGGCTGCTTAATATGGGATCTAGGATAAAAATGCACCGATAATCAGAAAATTGAATGATATTATTTCTACCCATTTGAACCCAAATTGGACCAAGTTTTACCACAATATCTATATCTGCTACGGTTTTAGTCGTATTTAAATAATTTCCCAGAGTGAGCATAATATTGGACATTATATGATAAATTATGGACCGAGAGTAATTTTAAGTCCTATAAAACTGCCACGAACTATAGTTTGTTATGATAGCATTATTTGTTACGGTTTAAGACGCGTTTTCCGTTTGTAGGGCTTATATGAGGCATTTGGTAAATTATGAACCGATCTTCGATTGATTTCTAGTCCAATAAAACAATGACCAAATGTTATTTTGCAAGCGTTATTTAGGCGTTTTAGGCGTACTAATCTATTTCCGGGAGTAGGCTTTACATGGGGCCTTTAGTAAGTTATGGATCAATCATTACGAAATTTGACATTGTGATTTCTAGTACCATAAAACTATGATGTAGCACATTTTAATATGATAGCAATATTTATTACGGTTTAAGTCGTACAGTACGATTTCTAGTCATATAGTTTATATTATGCCGTTAGTCTTTGTAACAAAATAATAAATTTTTTGTGGTGGTGGTTCTACATTTTGATTCATAACTTTGATCCTACTGATCGGATTTTGTTGGATGACAATCCTACCGCTTAGGATAACTAGAAGCAATTTGACACCAACATTATTCTTATCTTTTGAGTTTTTCGAAAGTGAGCGTGTTTTCAACATACGGACATGACTAAATCGATTTAGAGTTGCGCAAGAAACTAAAATATATATACTTTATGGGGTCTTAGATGCATAATAAAAAGTTTCACACAGAGTGAAAAACTTAGTAAACCCTCATTCACCACTAGTGGTGAAGGGTATAAAAAGAGTTTAAAGTCAAATAAGCACCAGTCTCATTAGCATTTAGCATCAAGGTTAGAGTAGGAGTTGGAGTCGGAGTTGAAGTCGTGAGTCGGAGTCAGAGTCGCACTTAAAAATTTCAGCGTTTAGAGTCGGAGTCGGAGTTAGTACTTTTGTCTGACGACTCCACAGCCCTGGTTACTTTAACCATAATATTGTCACCGGCAACAATATTATGGTTAAATTATTCCTCAATGAAAACGCCATAGCTATATTATGGTTGTCTCCAAGCATGTAATGGTTAATTAACAAGCAAAAAAAAAAGTTGAGGTTAAATTTTTTGTGAGGAGGTGACTTATTGAATAGTGACTATTCTCTGGGTGAATAAAATTAAAAAAATAATATTTTTTCTTTATATAAACCGCATTTTCTTCATTTAGAAAATAACCATATATTTCATAACAATTTCCGTTTACATACTAAGTTTTTAAT
Source organism: Pollenia amentaria (assembly GCA_943735925.1). NCBI lineage: Eukaryota > Metazoa > Arthropoda > Insecta > Diptera > Polleniidae > Pollenia > Pollenia amentaria. The sequence goes on along the minus strand of OX031006.1, from coordinate 101,201,168 downwards.
TTACTATGATTTTTTCCTACTAAGCACTGCACAATGCGACGGATCGCAAGTTCCTTTAGAATTTTCCCGGAATTTTTTATCAGAATTTATAGAGAATTTCGTCCGAAAAACCTGAAGAAACTCGGTAAAGTTTCCCAAGACAAGAAGTTTTGACTTCTTAAATACCTTAACAATATTTTTGGTAGGTTTTGGGTTAAAAGCTAAACAAGAGCTAGAAACGTTTTTAAATTAATAACTCAGGAGACATTTACAACAAAACAAGAATAATTCATTTTATGTATAATGTTTTCCGTTCAAATTGTCAATATGTAAGAAATCAATTGATATGAAAAAAATATTCATACATAATAAAATATTTTGATACTTAAAGATCGTCGATGAATTCGATGATGTATTGCTTTGTGTTGCAGGTACCAAAAATTTTTAAAACTCGAACAAGAACTTAATGAATTATATTATCGAATGGTTATTATTCGACCGGTTTAACCGTTTTTTTTAGTTTTGTTTAAGCACGGTAGCTATAAATGTTCATTTTTCAAATATCGAATAAGCCGGTTATTTAGGTATAATAAACCGGTTTTTTTAAAATGAGTAATATATAGGTTTTTCTTACTGTGGTTGCAAATGTGCCCGTACTTTAAGTATTTTTCTAATTGTATATTGCACACTTTAAACTTTTTATGAAATATGTCATAACAAAATGTAACAAAAGTCAAAAAAAACGTAATAAACGATGCAAATCAAATCTCTTGAAAAAGCGCCTGTTCTTGCACAAAAAAAAAAACTAAGCACAATTCAAAATACTACAAAAAAATGTTCAGTTGAAAAGGTAAATTGTATTTTGTGTAAGAGTATTCTAAATATTAAATATATTTGCATACAGATGCCATCTCTGGAGAAACATATTTCGAACGGGATTAAAAATACAAATTCAGGTGCCATAAGTGCCCCAAAATAATAAAAGTACTTTCAGACTAATGATATATTTGACGAAAATATTTGTTCTGATATTTGCTTCAAACTATGTGAAACAAAAAAATATTTTGTTTAATGTTCAAACTAAGTTCAAATATTTGACAATTTTTGTTTGTTACAACAGTTGGCAAAAAGTTTCAAATAAAATAAATTAAATAATGTTTGCCATGCGTTCAGACTAAAACAAATATTTGCATCAAATAATTATTTAATGAAAGTGTTCAAAAATAAAACTATATTTCACAAATAGAAAAATGAGCCGTATAATTTATTAAGAGTTTTTAGGCACTTTGGAATGGCAAAAATTCGATAAAAATTGCTAAATTGGCGGAAATTCGAAAAAAATTTGCTAATAGCGGTATGATAGCAAAGCCTAATAATTATTAAAAATCGTTAAAGCCTAAAGATTCACAGTGAAAAATTGCTTCTTCGCGAGCATGGCTAAAATTCGCGAAAAATTGCAAACTTAGAAACAAACCCTAAAATTTATTTGAAATCGGGTAAAAAACAAATTGTCGGTAAATAACTTAAAAATTTTTTTTCCCAAAAATAGCGAAAATTTTTGATATTTCAAACAAGCCATAAAATTGATTAAAAGTCCCTAAAAGTATAAGGAATGGCAAAAATTCGGTAAAAATTGATAAATTAGCGGTAATTCGCAAAAATTTGCTAATAGCGGCACGATAGCAAAGTCTAATAACACTATGCTAGTTGAAAATCAGACAAGCCGGGCACCTGGCGTTTTAACATAATTCGGGTACGCTGAATCCAATGGTGCCCGCGGTTTTTTAAGATTGGCTCAGGTTATCGAGATATACCATTATTTCGAAAATGGAGGAGGTTGCACAACATATATTCGGGTAACTCAAAAACGCTTTAGCTTATTCAAAAAACTTAAAAAACCGAAATTTTGCAATAAAATATCCTTTAAGAAAAGTAAAACTTCTTTCTAATATCCTTAGTCCTTTTAGAAACATAATTTTCTTTTGGAAAAAAAATAATTTTTAACAAAATTTTGAAATTTTTGTTTTTTAAAAATTCATAAAAAATTGGAAAATGCAGCTATGCTTCTAATTTTTTGCAGACGTATAAAAACCGAAATTCTGCATTTTCCAATTTTTTATGAATTTTTAAAAAACAAAAATTTCGCTTGTCACGAAAAAAAGTGTCAATTTCTTGCACAGTGTAATTATAAAAAAATCTTTAAAATTGTAAAGAATCCGAAAACTTACAGGAAAAATTGCTTCTATCCGGAACATGGCTAAAATTATTGGTCGTTGTTTGCTCTTACAATTTTTTTGTAATATTAAATAAATGTTTGCTCAAAAATGACTAAATTATTTGATTTTTTGTGTTCACACTATGTTCACATTGGACAAATATTTGTTTGCCGGCAGATACTTTTATTTGCTCAAAATCAGCTATTATTTTATTTGATACTCAAAAATATTTTGTGTTCAGACTACGTTAATGAAATATTTGATGTTTGCTTTCAAATATTTTATCCGTCTGAACGTACCTTAAGTTGCAAAGGTTTTCGACGTCACGACGTATTATTTTTATTAGCTAGATAGATAAGACGCTAAAAAGAAGTTCTAAAAAGAGGCGGCAAATAATACTTTACATAAATACGCTGCCAAAAATTAATCATTGGGTGAAATAATAGGCCGAAGTGTGGCCTAGAACGGAACCCCAGTTAATGCACTAAAAAGTCTTAAGAAGTATTAGCATACCTTCTTTCTAAAAACTACGAAAACATTCCGGCAGAATCCCACCAATTTTATTTATTCAAACACCAAGAACTATAACACAAAATTAATGAAATCAAACAATGTCATGGGAGGTTTTTAATTGAGGTCGACCAATGTGCAGATATTTCAGATAAAAAATATTTTAATATTATTATTCGTTTCTATAAAACTACTAAGAGGTTCTTGTGTAACTTTTCAAAATTATGATTAAAGTCTACTGATGCATACAGACCTGATTAAAATTTGGAAAATATCTCATATAATAAACTTATTTAGTTCTTATAATTTTTTAAAAGCGAAGTTCTTTGAAAATTCTAGATCATAAATACAATGTATTTTGTTGGTTCCTTACCTTTGTGAATTTTTTGTTTTTATTCAAATGAACTTTTAATTTCAAAAACTAATTTGATTTTTGTGTTTTTATATATTCGAATTAAACCGGTTAACCGGCTAGTTTTTAAATACTTAACCAAAAACCGGGTTTTTTGAATATCACCTATTCGGAATATTCGAAAACTGATTTTTGAATAAAGGCGAATAATCGATCTCCCTTGTGACTAACTAAAACTTTGGCCATAACTGTGTAAATCGCAACGCAACGAAAAAATTTACATTGAAAGCAAAAACAAAGTCAAAAATATTTTATCTTTTTGTTTTTGCTTTCTACAGAAATTAATACTGAATTTTTAAATTTTAAACGCTGCATAACTTGCGGCGTCGAAAATTTTCAAACGCAATATGAATTTCTGAGGTGCACCGAGAGATAATAAAAAGGATATGGAGGTGAATTGGGCATACCCTACTAAAGCCCCACACGATATATGTAAAATGGCTGTTGATTGGTATCCCCAGGGGCAACGAAAAAGACGCCGACCAAGGTGATCTTGGAGGCGCATCGTAACGAGTGATATTAAAATAGCGAATAATCATCTTACATGGTCTCAAGTTAAGGCTACAGTTAATAATCGGCAGAAATAATAATATGCATTTCTGTAGAAAGCAACAATAAAATTATAAAATATTTTTGAATTTCTTTTTGCGCTTAATGTAATTTTTGGCGTTACGTTTTACACAATTAGGGTCTTAATAAAATTTTATTACAAAAACAAAACTATTTAGATAAAAAAAAGAATGAATAATTAATTTTTTGCAAAAAAATTGAGAATAAAAGATGATGACAAACAGTTTTTAAAACCATAAGATATAGTATATGACTAAAATTTTTGAAGAACCAAAAGCTAAATTCATCGAAAAAATAGATCTATTCATCCAATGAAGCGTGTGCATATATGAATATCGATACAGTTCTACAGTATCTTCATAATTACCATAGAGCACTTATTACATTTTCTTACTCTAAAACTTATAACAATTTTTGCTTAATAAAAAAAAGTCGTTAATTGCTAAAGGAATTTTTTTCATGGCTTAAAAAGAAGAAAAATAGCTGAATCAAACCACTAAATGTCTAAGTTGACAACACTGTCGGTCAAAAATTTGGCTAAAAATTATCACGGGGATGCATTTCAATACGAAAACATCTGTACGTACAACAACACTAAGCTAAAGTTAAAATAATATAAACAATCTATTCGAGAAAAATCCTTGTTCCGTGCACTCGCACACAGAACTCTTACAAAATTTTGATTGTTGACGCTGCAGATAGACAGAGAATGATGATGTGAGTGTTCTGTTGTTAATGCAGACACAATCTTTGAATATAAAGCATGTTTTTCATTCGCTCTTTATGACATCAATTTAGCTACAACTGCAAACACGAATTCTTTGTAAATTTTCTTACCATCTTTACAATCGTGGAATTTAATACTGTTAAGCTTGGAAAAAATGAAATTCTATAAAGTTATTTATGTATATACTACCAAATGATTTGTCGGTCACTTCTGGCAGGGAATTTATAAATGCCAGCAAAAGTTCATTAAAATCTTCGGGGAAAATCAACGAAAATGTCAAAACGTCACACACAGAAGGAGAAAGAAATAATTGAGCCATTTAAACTAAAATTTTAAAATGTATACACCGAAATATATTCATGCCCTATATATGGGTATTTCCGCATGAAAGCCTACTTTTTGTTAAGTACTCCACCAAGCGTTTGAAATTGTTTCCCAAAAAATTTTTTACATATTGTTTAATTTCTTGGTTTTTTTGGTGTAAAGCGCAACTAAGTGAAATATGGGATACATTTTAGCAACATGGGTCTAAAATAAAAGATTAATTATCTCCAAGAGAGATGTTCGTAGCTTACAATGTTCTAAAACCAAAAAATGTTGGTGGCTAGATATATAATCTGTTATATCTTTTCCTTTTTTACCTTTCGACTATAGTTTTTATCAATAGCCATATAAATGTAATGTTTTTAAACAACTTTTTCATTACAATCTAAAATTAATGAAAATATATATATGTATATTGTTACGAAAGTAACTTTCGTTAAGAATAAGAAGAAATTCAAACGGGTGAAGGTTTAAATTTCTCACTGTTAGATTCTCCACTTGTCTTCTCTTCCTTATGAGCTGACACAATATCTGCAATTGAAAACTCTGCCTTTTCAATAACGTTTTTGGTTTATTTCCTTTATAATAAACCTCTTGAGTTCTTTTATTGCAACTTTAATAAAATAAATAAAACACTTTACTTTATAGCTGTACTATAAACTATTCACGCCACTTTATTTAGAACTTAGTCAATTTCACCACTTATAATTGCGATGTACACACTTAAATAATCGTACTAATACTGATTATCGATTCCAACCTTCGCGAGTATTTATACTCTGTTCGCTGACATCTAGATGTCTCTAGATCATTCTACAACAAGAGTTTTTAATAACATAAATTATCATTTCATGTGTTTTTATAAGAAGTGTTTTTAATAATATAATTAATAACATTTCATGGCGATCCTGCCAGGAGCAACGACAAATGAACTTTATTAATTCTCCGTTTTAATAAACAAATTTTTAAGGGAGACAAGCACCCGTTGCCTTTCAAATAAAAATCTCAACTTTATTAATTCTTCAAAACAACAACCAACAAATTTAATGCGCATGCAGGCGCACTAAGTAAAGCAAAGCCAAAGGAGGAAGAAAAGTTGGCCCAACTTCAGCTTTATAATTACATCCATTGGAATTTATTGATTTCACCATTCATATTGATGATAATAGGAGCAATTACAACTTTGAAGGAAGATGGTCGGCCAAGGACCAAGCTCCATACCATTAACATCGATTACATCTTTTTAATAAAAACTTAATGTAAGTTAAATAAATTTAAATAAAAGAAAGGACCGCAAACAGAAAAAAAAATTTTACATTTATTTTAAACACCAGAATTTCTATAAGATTTTGCCTTATTTAAGTTTTTTTTTTTTTTTTTTTTTTTTTTTTTTTTTTTTTTTTTTTTTCGTTATTTATTTATTGAATCTTCATATATATAATATGAACTAACAATAATTTATCAAATCTTAACCTTATACTTTATTTATGTCCTGCCAGTGCCAGACAAAAATTTTCTTCATCACGGGTTCTGTTCACTTATATAGGTGTTTATCTCTCATCTAGTTGAGTAAGTGCTGCAGTGTCTCTTCTCCTTAAGCGAGTGTGGCCGCCATGATTTAAAATATTTCGAGCTAAAGGATTTGGGTGTTGTTCAAGTCTTTTTAAATATTTTACTGCATATTTTGTAATCATAGTTTTTACTAATGGCACGTTGAGATCCTTATGAATGTTTGAGTTTTTAACATACCAGGGGGCGGCTGTGATTATACGAAGAAGTTTATTTTGGCGCCTTTGAATTTTTTCGATATTAGAGGCCGAGGCAGTGCCCCATAGTTGAATACCGTAGCACCAGATAGGCTTTAAGATAGAGTTGTAAAGTAGAAGCTTGCAATCGAGTCTAAGAACAGAATTTCTTCCAATAAGCCAATGAATTTGGATGGCTTTTAGTTTCATTTGAGTTAATTTTGCCTCTATATGGCATTTCCACGTTAATCGCCGATCCAGATGTATACCGAGATGTTTTACATGCGAATGTTGAGGAATAATTTGATTATTGATTGTAATAGGGGGGCAAGATTCCCGGCGCAGGGTGAATGTTATATGTACGCATTTTTGCTCATTGACCATTATCCTCCATTGTCTTAGCCATATTTCTAGTTGAAATATATGATGCTGTAGGTAACGAGATGCTTCATAACGGTTTTCGTGGACGCTTAGAAAAGCTGTGTCGTCTGCAAATGTTGAAGTTTGGGTGTAGTTGTTTGTTGGCATGTCCGAAGTATAAATTAAGTATAATAGAGGGCCCAGGATGCTGCCCTGTGGGACTCCAGCGCCAATCGGCTGAGGTGAACTTAAGAAATTTCCTTCTTTAATAATAAATTGACGACCGACTAAGTAGCTTTCTAACAGTTTGTGTGTGTTTGCTGGTAAATTTTGCTTCAATTTGTGTAATAAGCCTTCATGCCAGACTTTGTCAAAAGCTTGCGAAACATCGATGAAGAGTGCTGAGCAATATTTTTTTTCTTCAAATGTTTTTCTTATGACATTTACTATTCGATGAGTTTGTTCAATTGTGCTGTGTTTTCTTCTAAATCCGAATTGATGGTTTGGAATACATCTATTTTCACTTAAAAACGGTGTTAATTTTGAAACTAATAATTTCTCAAATAGCTTTGACATATTTGACAATATGCTAATAGGCCTATAAGACTCAACTTTCGTATGATCTTTACCTGGCTTTGGTATCATGGTAACTAAGGAAACCTTCCATTTTTGAGGAAAGTATTCAAGGCGTAAAATAGCATTAAAAATAAAAAGAATAATTTTCTTTGCTACGCGAGGTAGCTCTAATAGCATTTTATTGCTGATCTTATCAATGCCAGGTGCCTTCTTAGTGTTTAAGTCACATATAACCTTTTCGATTTCTCTCATCTTAAATCTTAGGGGAATAGCTGCTCTAGCAGCAACAGGTGGTAAATCGACCGCAATATTGTGAGATATATTAGGTGTAAATACGTTTTTCAAGTGACTTACAAACAGATTTCCTTTTTCAACATCATTTCTTGCCCAACTTCCATTCAAGTTTCTTAATGGTGGTTTAGAGACAACTGGCCTTTTGAGGTTTCTAGCTGCACGCCATAATGAGTAGTCCGATTGTGGAGTTGCATCAAGTTCCTTAAGATATTTTTCCAGAGAAGCCGTTTTCTGAGTCTGCAATAACTTTCTTAATCTTTTTGTACACTCTTTTAGCAAGTTCTTAAGTTGAGGAGATCTGTGCAATTGCCACTCTCTTCGTGCCCTCCTTTTTTCAGACAAGAGACGCTCGACATCTGTGGAATATATTTTAATAGTTTTTGTTTTTTTGGGGGCAATATTGGAATGTTGAACAGCTAGTTTCAGAAAACTGTCAAAATTATCAATAGAGCGATCTACATACTCCGGTGTACTGAGCGGAATATTTTCTGTGCAATGGGCACTGAGATATTTTTTATATTTTAACCAATTTATTTGTGTGGCTGACGTCGCTAGGTAACCAGTCGGAGATACAATTCTATTGGGGTTCATTATAGTAACAATTGTAGGTGTGTGGTCGGAAGATAATTCTAGGGAAGCTTCAACGTGAATCGTTTCTGTGGGGATGTTTTTAACCACGCCAAAAACGATGACATCTGGAATTTTTTGCGGGTCAGCAGGCCAATATGTTGGTTGGCCGCTCGCGACAACATTTAAATTCATTTTAGAGATTGTATTAAACAAAACACGACCCTTTGGTGTTATTAGTCGTGACCCCCAGAAGGTATGTTTAGCGTTATAATCGCCAGCGGCCAGGAAACAGGGTCCTAGTGATTTATAATATTCACAATATTGGCTTTCTGATATTGAAAATCTAGGTGGAGAGTATAAAGATGGGATTACAATGCTACGATTCAGCTCTTCAACACAAATGTTCGTTGCTTGGAGATAATCCTCACGATGATCACACATTAGGTAGTGTTTGACTCGATTTTTTATCAAAATGGCAGAACCACCACAAGCTCTATCTCGAGGGTCCTTGGTATCATATAGTATATAACCATTGATGTTAAACGTATTTCTTGAGGTCAAATGAGTTTCAGAAACCATCATGACATCAATTTGTTTATTTTTAAGAAAGTATTCTAATTCATTTTTATGTTGGCGGATGCCGTTCGCGTTCCAAAAACAGATTTTTAAACAGTTCATGGCCTGTTAAGTACAGATTGCAATAACATCGATTGCATTCTAAGAATTTCCTGCATCATATTACCCATTGTGTTCGTAAAATTAGTTACTGTTTGCACTAATGTTTCCATGGTTTTTTCCAGACGACTTAAATTTGAAACTGGAGTTTCATCATTACTTGGCGCAGCACCTTGCGTTGGCGCATGGTTTGATTTTACGACGTTAGCATAAGAGGTTCTGTTATAACTAGGCTGCGGGGCCTGAATGTCACCAGTGCTTACTTGATTTGTTACCTGCATTTGAGGGGGATTAGTTTTCGGTCCAACTGACTGCTTGACGATGGTATATACAGGGCATCCTCTATAATTGGCAGTGTGATTACCGCCACAGTTGCTACATTTTTTTACGTTGGGGTCGGTTTTAGACTTATCGCAAAGATCTGTACCATGTAATTCACCACATACTACGCAAACAGGGGGTAAATAGCAATATGCCTTAGTATGACCATATTCTTGACAGTTTAAACACTGAACGGGACCATTTCTTTTGTGTGGCTCTTCTATAGTTACTCTTCTATAGAGAATATATTTCAAATTGTAAATAGGGTGCGTTTCATTTTTTTTAAGCTTTACGTCGCCGGGTTCAAACTCCACTCGAAAAAGTGGTTGGGGGTTTTTTTCTCTATTTTTTATATTTACTACATGTTTTATTTTGAAGCCTTTTTCTTCGAGGAATGTTTTTACCTCTTCTGGGTCCACACATGAGTCAATTCCCTTAATCACTACCTGGAGACCTTTACTGCTTTTCAGTTGGTATGTATAAAAGTTTTTTTTAAGTACTTCAAATTTGTTTATAATTTTGCGAAAATCATTCTCATTATTGACTTGTATTTTTGTCTCGTTTATACTACCACGCTTGATAGCAGCTACGTAAAACGAATTTTCACCTATCACCGATATCAAACTCTTTATGAGCTCATTTGAGTTTTGCTCCCTAAGATATATCGGGGGAGGCTTGGACGATTTTATGACGTTTGGTGCTTCAGAGGATTCATCCTCCAGAATTGCAAATCGATTTTGAGAATTTATTTTATCAAAAGATGGTACTTTTGAGGCCGAAGCAACTGCTGCAGAGGTAGGGCTGCGACCCCGTTTAAGCACTGTTATGTACCTGTCCATACCAACTTGTACTTGAGGCTTTTGACCACTTTTTACTTGTGGAGCTGAGTTTTCCATCATGCCTGATTTGAGGGTAATATTTTCATCACTTATTAAAATCGTTTTTGCCGCTGAGGCAACGCTTGCAGGTTTTATATTTTTTATTGTATTAATATCAACCGTATTATTAGACACCGAAGGTGATACTGAGTTTTCTATTATGCCTGATTGGGGGTTAATATTTACATCACTTATTAAAATTGTTTTTGCTGTTGAGGCAACGCTAGCAGGTTTTGTATTTGTTATTGTATCAACCGTGTTATTAAATACAGACGGCGAGAGGGATCGCGTACGAGTAATAGGTTTAGCCGTTAGGTATTTGCTATCATCGATTCTTTTTTTTATTTCTGTATTTTTTTCGCTAACACTCACTGTGATATATGCATTTCTACTGTTTGCACTCATAAGAGTTTTTTTTTTCTTTTACTGTTTACAGTTGTGCTCTTCTTATTTGTTATTGTTTATCAACACCGATAATGAAAAAAATGTGTGTTTATGTATGTATGTACATACATGTAATTTTTTTTTTCTTTTTCTTGTATTTACTTTTTTTATATTTTATTTGTTCAAAAAAAAATAAACCGTATGCCGAGTTTAGAAAACACGTCTATCTTCAACGACCGCGACAGACAGATTTAAGTTTAAAAACAAATTTCAATTTTAAGAAAGACTGACTTAAAATTTGTTTTATAGTGAATAAATCTTATTATCAAAATCTACTTAAAATAAAAATTGAAATAGTAGAAAAAAAAATTTATTTAAACAAAAAAAAAAAATTTATCGTTCAACCATGAAATTCATTTAAAAAAACAACAAAAAATTTTTTTTTTAATTAATTAAAATCTTATCTTAAGAATTTCATTTAAAAACAACTAACCCTAATATGAAAAATAAAATAAAATTAATAAATAACCACCGTTAAAAGTGGTATAATAAAAATAAAACTACATAAATAAATAATAAATTTTACTAAAAACTAAATCATCGCTGTATACATACGTGTCCCTGCAGTGGTATAACATAAAAGGATTGAACCGTTTCCATCATCAATTGGTGATGACCGGCGTATGCCATTACCACTATTCACCCTGAAACAATGGTGACGGTCGTAATGACATAAGTTCCCTTAAATATATGTATTAACACGCCCCAGGACGAATATGACATACTAACAAGTCGCTGGCCGTGTAAACTTAATTTAAGTAAAACTTATTGTAAACTTGCCTTTTGTAAATGTAAACGGTCAAGCTACTCACGGACGCAACAGTTCTAAAAGCTTAGTTCAATCCTCTATAATTCCTTATTTTAAAGATTTTTAGTTTTTGTTTAGTATTTTTTTTTTATATACATATATATTAATATATTCAAAATACGTTGTTAGTTAATTTCATTCTATAGCAGTTAATGCTCTGCTCGATTAAGAGCATAATCACTAGGCTAGGACCTATATTATTTTCTTTAATTACATATATATTTTAAAAATAGAATACATGTAATATTTTATTACATCTTAACTAATACATTGCATTTCTTTTGCATATTTTTTTTTAATTTAGTTTTTTTACTTCTCAATTAGTTACGGCTAATCATCTTTTTTTATATAATTCTTTAATCCAAATACATATTTTTATATTTTAATACATAATTTTATATTTTTTTATTCAAATATTTCCATTTTTTATACATGAGCTCATGATGAATCATTGGAACAAATTAATTTACATTAATTTTTTAATATACAATCTTATATTATTTTTGAATTCTTTGATATTTTTAGATAGTCTTATATTTTTTTTTTACTTTTAAATTTTTCAACGTTCATTGAACGAAAATTTTTTTTTAGATTAAGATTTTTTGCATATTTTTTTAATTTAGTTTTCGTTCCGTTTGGGTTTCTATTTTATATTGTCTGTACATTATAATATGTATGTAGTAAGATATACTTTAGTATAAAATAACAATGCAAAATTTATTTATTGGGTAATAATTAATTACTCATAAATTGCATTGATTGGATATTTTTCAATCAATTCCTTTTTTTACTTTTAAATTTTCTTAACGTTCACTGAACGAATTTTTTAGATTAGGATTTTTTTAAAAACATAAATTCTTCAATCGTTTATTGGGGAATAATTTAATTTTTCATATCGATTGAATATTTTTCATGTTTTTTTGAATTTTTTCTTAAAAAAAAAAAAAATTAATTTGAAATCTTTCAATTTTTTTATACATTTTTTATACGTTCATGGGAACGAGTTTTTATAGAATTTTATAGAGATTTTTTTTTCTCATTTTATATTATTATTTTTTTTTCTTTCGATCTTCATTCCACCTTCACTATATATTCCTTCCTCATGGAATCGTAATTGTCCCTAGCGCGCGAAGTTTTAGAGCACCGTAAAATACCACGAAAGTATTTTACTTAGGATAATATAATTATCCTCAAAGGAAAGCAAGTACTTTCCAAAATTATGTTGAATGGTTATGGTCATTAATAGAAATTTAGACTAAGGTCAAACTTCTACAGCTTGAAAAAATAGCTGATGGCTACGAACCAACTACCAATTTAAGTTGAATGACATAATTATTAATAGAAATGTCGACTTAGGTCACCTCTTTCTCAAGCTTGAAAAAATAGCTGATAATTAATAGTCTGACAACAATGCTACTGATGACAGTAAGCTTAATTAAGATCCGAGGAATAAATGAAACCCTCAAAGGCAAGGGTAATAAAATTGGCCAGAATTTTTTTTGATAAACGTGCTCCTTACTAAAACTACTTTCATAAAAATCCGATATCTCGCGCACATATAATTGACTCAAAATATCTACTTTTCATAATTTTCTATTTTATGAATTTATTTTAATCTATAAATTTATTTAAATTTTTACTGACTATTGAATTCTACTAAAAAGAATACATTTTTCTTTTTTTGCCTCTATTTTTATTAATTCAGGAAATCATTTTCCGTTATTCTTTTAGAAAATCATTTTGGTTCACTAATGTACCTAAACAAATTTTTTCAAATTTCTTAATTTTATTGTCCCATATTCTAAGAAAAAAATTTTTTGTATATATTTCATCGTTATATTATATAAAAGAATAATCAAACTAGTATTGATAATAATCAAACTAGTATTGATTATTCTTTTCCGGAAAAGGGAGGTGTAGTATGCTTGACTAGTAGTTGTTACCATACCTTCTGTATGTAACACGAGCTTCACACTTTGTTGAAGCTAAAAAGTCTATATTAGCCAATCCCATCGCTGAGAATATGCGAGTCAGCAAATTCTCAGCGATTACTTAAAAATTAGTGCTTAAGTCGCATTTCTTCATGCATTAGTGTTAGTGTATGTTAAGTAATTAAGGTTAAGAATTCATTGTAAAAATGAATGATAAAAAATAATCATAATTGAACATTTAAAGCGGACAGTCACACAAACGCCAACAGGAATTTTGAAATGTGCTCATCCCAGTCTTTTTGTTGTGTGCTAACTACTTTCAAATGTTCCTCTAATGTACGGTTAAATCTTTCAACCATGCCGTCGGATTGCGGATGCAATGGTGTTGTTCTTGTTTTCTTTATTCCGTACAATTCACACATTTCTTTAAATATAGCAGATTCAAAATTTCTGCCCTGGTCAGAATGCAATTCCAATGGAACGCCATAGCGGCACACCCAATTGTTCACAAAGACGTCCACAACCGTCCTAGCTTCTTGGTTTGGGATGGCATATACCTCCGGCCATTTACTAAAGTAATCAATGACTACTAGCACATACTTGTTGCCGGCATTACTAACAGGAAAAGGCCCAGCTATATCCATTGCAATTCTTTCAAACGGAGCACCAGAATGGTACTGTTGTAGCGGCCCACGACTTCTCCTTACTGGACCTTTGGCGGACATGCATTGTGCGCAATTGGTTATCCATTCAGTTACGGCTTGTTGACAGCCAACCCAATAGAACCGTTGTTTTAATTTTTCTAAGGTCTTTGTCACACCAAGATGACCACCACTTGGACCGTTATGAAATTCCCTCAGAACTTCTTTTACTTTCACTGACGGCACAACTATAAGGTTTTTAACTGATTTTCCATCAGTGCTTTCCCACGTACGGTATAAGCAGCCATTTACTACTTGAAGGCTGTTCCACAGAGCCCAGTATGCTTTCATCAATGGACTTTCTGGCGTAATTTCGTTTCGAGTGGGTCTTCTACCCTCTTCCTTGGCTTTCAGAATTGTTGCTAAAATTGGATCATTTTTCTGCGCCATTGACCAGTCTTCTTGAGACTCTATCTGCAATAGACGAACATCACAGAAGTTTTCTTTTCCTTCAGCCCTTACTCAACGCTTGCATTCCAGCTTACATGGTCACCTAGACAGAGCATCCGCATTGCCATGTTTTCTACCTTTTCTATGTTCAATGCTAAAATCGTAGCTCTAAAGGCGCTCAATCCAACGCGCTATCTGGCCCTCCGGATTTTTGAATTGTAGCAACCACCTGAGTGCAGAATGGTCTGTTCTTAAATCAAAATGTTGACCATACAAGTATTTGTGGAAATGCTTTATGCACTCTAGTACTGCCAGAAGCTCTCGCCGAGTTACGCAGTAATTTCTCTCAGGCTTCGAAAGTATTCGACTGTAATAGCCTACAACTTTCTCTACACCATTGACCACTTGGGACAGCACACCTCCGATTCCAAATCCGCTTGCATCGGTATCCAGTACAAATTTCTTTCCCGCGATTGGATAAGCCAAAATTGGTGCTGTGCACAATAATTCTTTAAGCTTCTGAAATGCTTGTTCCTGTGCTTCACCCCAGTTATATACCTGTGCCTTTTTGGTCAATTCATGCAAACTGGCAGCAATATTGGCAAAATTCGGTACAAAACGTTTCGGTACTTCCATCTTTCTTTTTTACCAAAACCACCGGTGAACTCCAGGGACTTGATGATGGTTTTATTATGCCATCCTGTTCCATTTCATTAACCAGGTATCTAACTTCATTTCGTTTTGCTAGAGGAATGCTTCTTGGGGCCTGTTTAATTGGCTTAGCGTCGCCGGTGTTAATTTCGTGTTTCACGATTGACGTTATGCCCTGGCTTTTACCTTTTGACGCAAATATAAACGCATATTTCTTTAGCAATTGTCTTGCCTTATTTCTCTCGGGCGGCCTTAGATATCCGGTCCATTTCCGCACATGTTCCTCTAGTAGTTCCTGGTCCTTGGTACTCTTTTTAGCTGCGTCTGGATGGTTCTCGCAACTTATTATTGCCTCTGTTGAGGCGCATTGTCCAATCTTAAAAAAGGACCTTTCAAAATTACGCCAAGTCATAATTTGTTGACCCATATCCAGTTGAAGACCTTGTCCAATCATAAAATCTGAGCTAAGGATTACTTCATCTACAATATCAGCCACAATGAACACATGGAGGGCGCTTGTGTTGGCCATACATAATTTAGCTCCCCCGTAGCTGTTCGCAGACTTACACCACATAGTGGTTCGATGGACTGTTGTATTAAATCAGGCCTAATTATTGAATGAGATGCCGCAGTGTCCACAGTCAGAATCCGTTTTTGGCCGTTTATATAGCCACAAGCAGTAAGATTTCTGTTATTCTGTTGCATTACTAAGATGGAGATTGTGGGGCCCTTAGATGTGGGAGCTAGCTCATGCCCCGCAGTGCTAGCTCTTTTTAGTTTAACGGTGACTCCTGCGATGAGTGGTTGTTAGCCCGCTGGTTGTTTCTGGGCGGTGAAGCAGATCTTGAACGTTTCTTTTGTGCTTTACAGTTTCTCTGCATGTGACCAATCTTTCCGCAGTTAAAGCATTTTACTTTAGTTTTACTTTGCTTCTTGCTTAAAGCTTCCATAACTGCCTCTTTTATATCCTGCACAATATCCTTTTCATCATTGGCGGTCACATTGAGCCTTCGCACTTTGCCTACTTGCGGTCTTGAAATAATTCTAGCAGTTTCCTGGGCTAGGGCAAATGAAACAGTCTCTGCAAATGTAGACTTTTGTGATTTACATACGGCAATTTTTATCTCTGCATCCCGAATACCGTTTACAAATGCCTCCGTTTTAAAATTATCCAAAAATGGATGATTTGCCCCAGGATACGTAAGCTGCACCAAACGCTCTATCTCGAGTGCGAAATCCTGTAAAGTTTCGTTTGCCTTTTGCACTCTGCCTCGCAACTCCATTTTGTATATCTCTTTTCTGTGTTCACCACCATACTTACGTTGCAGTGCTACCATAATGTCGTCATAATTTCTGCAACTAGTTGGAACGCTTTCTAGAACTTCAGCCGCAGTCCCCTTTAAAGCAAGAATTAACTCTATGGCCTTTTCATCACTGTTCCATGCATTTCTGTTAGCAACTGTATCAAACTGGAACTTAAAAACATTAAATGGAACACTACCATCAAAACAAGGGGCCTTTACTCTGCTAGAAACTTCTGGTATAACCCGCACCGCTGCCTCCTGGCATTGAATGTTATTAACTCTTGCTTCCAGATGGTGTAGTTTTTCATCAAAAAGCGTGACTTGTGTTATTACATCCGTGACTTGTGTTTTCACATCCGAGGCTTGTGTTTTCACATCCGAGACTTGTGTTTTTACATCAGACAGCTTATGGTTAAATTCTATTTCCATTTCATTTACTCTTTCATTTATTTCACTGGAAATCTCCTGAGGTTTCTCGTTGGTTATTCTAGAATTCTCTTGTATTTCAGCTAGAATTATGCTCGTTTTCTCTTCCATTTCTCTAGAAGTTTCAGCAAGAATTGCTCTGGAATTTTCATCCATTTTTCTAGAAGTTTCATCAATTTTTCTGGAAGTTTCATCCAGCATTGCTCTTGAATTTTCATCTATTTTTGCCATCATAGCAGCAAACATCGTGTTGAAATCCATACTGCTGGCAACTGCACGTGTACATACCTCTATTTCTTCTTTATCCTCAAATTCGTGGTTACCAATGTCGATATTGCGACGTTCGAATTCATCTATTAACCTCTTCTGCAGCTCTGCTTTATTTCATGCAGTTGGTAGATCTAACTTGCTCAACTCTTTCTTGAGCTGATCCACTTTAAGTTCTTCAAATTTCATGCTGTCTATTTTTTTTTATTTTTTTATTTTTATTTTTTTTTTTTAATTTATTTTATTTTTGCAATTTCACTTCTGACACCAATTGTTAAAAACTCATTAAACCAAAAGGATCGATAGGCCGAGCTTTTGCTGTCCCTGGGTGTACTGAACACCGAGATCAAGTCAGCATTTGCCCTTTTGCTCTATGTGTGGTTTCTATCCGCACTGAGCTGGCCTTGGGACACCTCCGTTATTATTTGAGAGATGTACCGCCCCAGTCAAACACCCTACCTGGCAATGTCCTTGAATTGGATCATACCTGAGTATTGGGAGTTATACCAAATTTAAAATATTGAAAATAGCACCGAAGTACCATTTATCTCATCGAAATTTGTTTACAATTATATAACAAACTCTTTGTACTTTGATCAAGAAGCTTGCATCATAACCCAATACCATAAGATATATAAATATATCCGTATAATGGCTAAGAAATGATACACGATCCACTTAATCAAGTAAGTAAGGAAACAATAAGAGTAGTGGTATTTCACTGTTGATATAAGTCCCGTAAGACAAATATCTCCCACTTATACTACACCTCTTATGTCTCCTTACACTGCCAGATTAGAGTCAAGCTCAACAGGGTCTTCTTTCCCCACTAATTATTCCAAGCCCGTTCCCTTGGCTGTGGTTTCGCTAGATAGTAGATAGGGACATAGTCCGGGTTTTACATGAGTACCTACCCAAAAGGGTACAATCTCATGGTGGTCTTAGCACAGGGTGATTTATATAATGCATTTACCAATTGCCCCCATATATGTTTCGGCTGTAACATATACAGGTAACAATGATGTATACCTTTGTTTGGTCAGTATACACCATAAAACTCTTTGTTTAGGAGTCTCAGCTATCTAACTGTGCTGCTCATTATCAGCCAGCAGCTTTAATTGAAGGAACCTTCCTTACGAATCGAGTCATTCTCATAACTCTCCTCGCAATTCCAGAACCTTCGCCCGCGAATTTGGGCACAACCAACAGCCACCTCGTGTACCACTTTACTAGCTTCCAGAACGAGGGCAGCATGCCAGATTAATTTGAATCCTTCCATCCATAATACATACATCATTTAATGAGTTGACACATAAGCACATAAAACATGACACTAAACCAAGGACTGGTATACGGCCGTGAAGCATCAAGAGGAACTTTCCACACCAACCGTTCGCATCAATCAACTGGTGGGCAGGCAGTTGTTGATACTACTAACCAAGGATAGTACTAGTTCCAACATTGATCAACACGTGACTCGTCTTCTCCAAAACATTTAAACAGACCGACTCCCGCACCGGTAGCAGATCAATCTTTTCACCTCGGCTTTCCCCAATAATAGTACTAACCATGCGAGGATACTAAGTCTTCACCACTACCCAATACTCACAGAACACAAAGTTCACAATACATAACAGGAAACACCAATCAATTAACAAACACACGCCACAAAGCCACCATTGTTCCAACGCACGTTCACCCAACTCACCCCTTGGCCCGCAGGCCCCAACACTGGGCCAATACAATGCGTTGACCACCGCCCCCTCTTCCTTCGCCACAAAGCCGTGACACCAGAAGAGAGGTACCAACTTTGAATCCATGCGTTTGGGCACTTCATCCCCCTTGGTCAAGGGCGGAGCCTATCTAACACTTCTACCATTCTATGGTCAAATGGCAACCGGTTGCAGTGCAACTCCACACCGAGCAATAACTTGCTCTACCCGCGATATGGGTGTTAAACCACAGCCACCACGTTACTCCCCCGAAGGGGCCTCACCATTCACCAGGATGGGACCGTAATCCCAGGGGCTTCCTGGTTCCCGTGGTACCAGATAAAGACTCCGGTCAGCTTCGTAGCCTAAGCTACTACCAGTGGACCCCAAACGGCCCTGGGACTGGTGCCCAATCAGCAATTCTCCAGCAACAGAATAACAGCAATACACCAACCAGGAACATCAACAGCAACGCACCAACACAGCACACTGCAATATGGCAAGAACAGAACAACAGCAAACTGCAGCACGACGAAACAAACAACATACATCTACATATAGGGACTCAGACATCACCAGTAGACAAGACAAAAAACAGTAAACAACCGCTCTCACGAGCGACACTTTGGCCACATCGTGTGACACCAGCACAGGACATCACGCACAACAATGACCACAAAAACAACAATAAACACAGTCGCCCTCACGGACAGACTCAATGGTCACAAATGACCCACAGCAAACAAACAACGCAGCAACAGAGCTGGCCGTTCCGGAAATCAGCCAACAGCATGCCGTTACTCCACCAAGACACTCCCATCTCAAGCCCCAAGGGACCAGAGATAAAAGTGTCCCGGCACAAGCAACAGCAGCGTTCCCACCTCACACACCCGCTTTTCCCCCGAGTGAAAAAGCGACTCTGCCCTGACGACGGGCCGCGTACTACCCCAGCCCGAGCTGGGGAGGTAGTAAGTTCATTCATAAAAAACTTAAGCCTGTTATCCGCAGGCTGCACGTGCTAGCATAGCAAAAGTCTCAATGCAGATGCCTCAACGAGACACCTGCAAGGTTGGTGTTCAAAAAACCGGCTAACCTACACCGACTCTATTATTGACTCCTCCACCAAATCTACGATGAGCGATTACCCCTCCTAATAAATCTCTAGTACTAATCAAAGCTGAGTCACGCCCACTCAGCATACCCCACCTTAACAGTTCTACTATTGAGTCCCTACTCCAAACACCTCGCCAGTTCAATGTTATAGCTCCAAAATGAATCTGTCCTTGGCCAAATCGCCCCCTAATTGCTCCTATCACACCTTGCGTCCTGTATTTGTCAACTTTTTCCCTATGCATTGCCGCCAGACTACGGCCATCTGTAACTATCTGAGCGTCCAATACGAACACATCCTCACCTTTAGTCGCTACAATGTCTGGCTTCCTAATGCCTTCCGAAGTGTCCAGGCGACATACAATCGCCGTCCTAAAGCCTTTTTCCCTCAACGATCTGTCTACATAACTGACTACCGCATCATGTCTCCTGATCCTATCAACCCTAGTTCTGCTGCATCCCTGAACTATGTGATTTAGTGTTTCCACCGCATCACCACCAACCCTACATTGCCTGTCCGCCGTCCTACCCCTAGAACAACGCGATCGGCATGGAAGAGCATTCATCCTAAGCCTCACGCAATTAATAAAGTCTCTACCAGATAGAAGCCTCGAGGGCTCCATTATCCAGCGATGTGCCGGCGAGTGGTCATTGCAATGCAATAGACCCCTCCCGTCAAATGATTGGTGCAGACGATCTGCCCAAAATTTCCTTAAGTCATTCTTACTCAGGATCCTACTATCTCCTATGTCTAATCTTCTCTCTACTTTGTTGATCTCTGTTGCGACAAAAGTGTCTGCTGACAACAATACCTCATCAATAGGCAATTGAAGCTTCCGCAGACGCTCAAGTCGCAACAGGGGTGCCTTCCACCTGAGTGAGACTATTCCCAGACCGCCGTCCTTCACTGAAGCGTGGAAAAAAGCGACTGGGACATCGTCTGGAAGACTCAACCATTTCCTAACATATTTTCTAATCAGTCTGTCGATCCCCCGCAAACAGCCTATCATGACATTCCCTAGGGTCAGCACATGATAAAGCTGTGGGATCACTACAGTCCGTAACGCAAACAGTCTCTGTTGCGGTTTTAAAGGTGCCCGTGTAAGGCGATCAAGCTTCTCAGTCAGACCATTTTTCAAATCCACCTTCGTCCTGCCATCTGCCGAAAAAGTTACGCCAAGGTACTTCCACTCCTCTGTTCTCTTAAGCGCCCTGATTTTCCTATTACCAATCATGAATTCCTTCAGGACAACTATTGATTTCTTCTGTTTTGGTTGTCCCTTTATTGATATCGAGAGAGACTTCGAATCGTTGATTCTCAGTCCGCAACTCTGAAGGAATTCAGAAGTCAAATCAAGGAGCTTTTGCAAGCCCATAGGAGTGGAAGCCCAAATTATGAGATCGTCCGCGAATGCGTCAATGTTCTTTTTCGTGTTGCCAATCCTACAACCAAGCTCCTCTGGTAGTTTCCGAATCAATCTATCAATGACAAGGTTGAAAAGCACAGGGGATAGTGGGCCCCCCTGCCTCACTCCCCTACCACAACGGATTTCTTCGGACTCCCACGAGGGACCAGAAAGCTTAGTTGTTGAACTGGCATATACGTGTTCTATATATTTGACCACCTCATTTGGGAGGCCATACGATCTTAATGTGTTGATAATTGTCTTGTGCGTAACGGAGTCAAAAGCTTTACTAATATCTAATACGGCAAGATAACATGACTCATACTTTTGTTTGTGGTCCCTGAGAAGAATGTCTATAAGAGACGTATTGTCTGCGCATCCGTCCGTCGGCATAAAACCTCTCTGGCTGCGTTCAAAAGTAATACACCCAGAGATTCTCCTCGCTAGAATTGAATGGAACATTCTGATTAGAACCGGTGCTAACGTTATCGGCCGGAACTCTTCAGGAAGGGAGGGCTTTTCCTTCTTCGCAATGAAAATAGTTCTGGCCCCACGAAAACGTCTCGGTACCTTACCACACCACATCATCAAGTTCAACACCCTAGACAAAATGTCTATAGGCGTATCCCTGATCTGCCTCGATGTGATCCCACTTGGACCGGGTGCAGCGGTAAGGGAGGGCATAGCACACCTAATGTCATCGTGACCAATAGGGTACCACACATCACCTCTAAAATACATGTGCAGACTATCCTCGTGGGGTTCCGAATTGTCAGCACCCTCAAACACTCTTCGCCAGTATGATTCCATTCGTTCCCTAGGTAGTTGAGGAGAACTCTCAGTGCCGTCCAGTATCGTCTTGATGCATCTACCACAGTGCTTGCGAAAGTTTCTTTGTATAGTCGCATACTCATGTCTGCGTCTCCTGCGTCTGTTAGTAAACACGGGAGTCTCTCTTGGAGATTGCCGCCTAGTCCCGAGATTCGGTGGATAAATCTCATTTAGGTAACTAGACAGTCTACGCAAGACATGGTCCTTGTCGTTCTCAACCACGTTTCGTACAATTGAGTTCAGACAAGGAACACTGTAGCGTCCTTCAGTCTCATCAAGATCGTCTAGACTAAGCAGATAAGTTCTAATTTGGTCGTCCAGTGATGGAGTACCCAAATCGACTTCCCGAGATTCGCTGTCACTCTGGCCTACATTGATGTTATTTTGTTCCCGTACCACCATTGTTACTTGTTCGGTCGATAATTCGAGAAAGGTAGGCCCGAACTTTAACCTTGTATACCTCTCTCTGTCTTATTTTCTTAATCGACTCCACCGTACGGTGTGGGAATTTTTCGTTAAGGGCTACATTCATGAAACGAATACCCCCTCTATGAGTGAGCTCCGCTTCTGCCCATGCTAAGAGTGACATCTCCTCATCGTTCCATCGTGCCTTTTTGTCGACCCTAACGTTCAACCTATCGTATTCGTCTGGATGTGCTCTACTACTATGTACACCTAACCCTGATTTAGTGGAAAAAGATCTTCCACACAACCTACACTCAAACATATTCGTCACTGTCCCTATCTCCCTATGTGTACCTGGGGCGTCAGGTAACACTTGGTTAGATTGATTATCGTCTGGGGCGTCAGACGATATATGGTTAGAATTGATATTGCTTGGAATTGTGGTAATGGTGCCCGAAGGCGGATTTTGCGATGACGTGGAGTCATCTAATCCCCCCAAAGTGAAGCCATTACCTTCTTCATCATTGGGAGGTGTCATAGTTACATGTGAATCTTGTCTAATTCTTCGCTCTTCAAGATTTGGTGGGTGAGCAGGCGTTATAGCAACACACCGGCCGATTGGTTTCGCCGAGCAGA
Organism: Pollenia amentaria; assembly: GCA_943735925.1. Classification (NCBI taxonomy): domain Eukaryota; kingdom Metazoa; phylum Arthropoda; class Insecta; order Diptera; family Polleniidae; genus Pollenia; species Pollenia amentaria. Next base: position 101,177,989 of record OX031006.1, on the reverse strand, counting down.
AACTCGACGAGGGATCATTAAATTCTCATTATTTCTTTCATTTGTAGTGCCAATCGAATTAAGATCGAAGGGGGAGGCAGCCCCAGGGATCTTTTATAGCCTGTCTTTTGGCCAACCATGCACAAGGCATAGCTGTTACCGGCAGATACCACGAGGAGCTAAGACATAGGCACTTGTCGATAAGTTGAAGGTATACCACTAGGGCGGTCCTCCTGAACTCAAAGACTTATCCTTAAGAGAGTCATAGTTACTCCCGCCGTTTGAATTTCAAGCTTTGACAGGCGGCGTGTATAAAATTACTAATAAACTAAACTTATTCTTAACGAAAGTTACTTTCGTAACAATATCTTCATCATTTGAAGAACAAAATCTACAACTTTTTTGAAAATCAAACTCTAATTCTTTTAATAATACTAGAGAGCTCATTTTTGGGACTGTTTATAAATGTGTAAAAATTAATATTGTTAACTAGTGTTTATTATAGTTTAAGTTTGTACAATATAATATTGTTGAATCAATAAACGTTAAAAAAATAAAAATTAATTGCTTGGTGACGTAACATGACACTGTGGAAGTGCCCAAGGCCAAGTGCTGGCTTACACTCTTCAAGTGGTAGAAGTCAAATTTTGAGTTTTTAGGAGACAGAGAGGAAAAGAAATGTTATTCTCCTTTACCTTCTTTCTTAAAAGCTCAAGAATTGTCGGCTAAAACTTGAAGAATGTGAAACAGCACTAAGCAAGCGGGAAGTCTGTTTTAATTAAAACGTTTTTGAGCTGAGAAACGTTCATTATCATTTAATATCGGAGCGATACCGGAGTCAATATTGATTCTTAGGATCCAAAAGAAATGATTTCTACTTTAGTAAAGATATCACAAAATAATTCAAGATCCTTTTCTAAGCTGATCAAATGATATTTATCAAAGTGCTCCTTAAGTTCAAGTTAACTTTATAATCAAAATACACATCGTTATTATGAAACCCATTTTAATCGGCGACCGCCTGCACCTGGGTACATACAGGTTATATTGAAATGGATTTTATTCATATGTATATTGTTATTTACCGTAATCGTTTACTTTTTTTAAGTTTTATAATAAAATAATAATTGGGATTTTAGAAACTTTTGATATTGATTTTTTAGAAATAACACCAAAGTTGCACAAAAATATTAAGGTTCAAAAATTATCCAAAAATTTAAAAAATTTAGTTTATTTTTTTAACCCTAGTCTTTATACCCAACTTTTACTACGAGAACGTATGCCCAAGTACAGGTGTGGTCAGTATAAATTTGTTCCGTTTTTCATTATATTTTCGAAGAAAAATGATTTTTTTTAATGCAATTTTGTAGCTGAATATATTTTCGAACACTTTAAGTGGTCAAAAGAATACTATATGATCGGTATAACGTCAAAACCCTACTTTCTCAACATCCTAAAAACCGTCCCATATGTTTGCAGCATTCATGAAATTCGTGTGAGTGCGAAACTTGCAATAAGGGGAACAGATTTAAGTTAAGTTAAGTAATAATAAATAATTCTCTATTAAGTTTTTAGTTATTCGACCTTTTTGATTACAATATATAAATTATAATAACTAAAAACTTAATTTATAAAAAATAATTATTATAATATTAATGTTATTATTATTATAATATGAAAATAAAAACATAAATTAACATTATCAATATAAAAACATTCTTTGATTATGTCGTCAATTCATAAATTTGCATTGAAATGTCACCAAGTACACCTGTGCTTGGGTATACGTTCTTGGGAGTCCCGACTTTGGAGGCTCATAGCTCCTCAATGCCTTAACCTAGGGCAGTAGTTAAGTTGTCAATCGTCGCAGATTTGTACCATCTTCCTATATGCAGAGTTTCAGCAATAATCCTTAAGCGGCTTAGGAGGTAGATTACTAGGAGATACATACTGGCCACACCTGTATCCGGGTATAAGGACTAGGCTTAATAATTATTTAGACATCTATTGTCGTATTTACCACACATGTCGTATTTACCACATCAAACTTTTTTCTAAATTTTTAATAACATTTTAATGTACATGCCTTTGCAAGTGTTTTTACCAAATTTTTATAATCTAAAAAGTTTTTGTTTGACGGCCAAATTCCTTTGTTATTTGTTTACGATTGAATGGCAGAAAATGTTTTAAAGCAAAACATTACAACTTTGACAGCTCGGCATTTCGCCATGAGTTGCCACCTGACTTTAATTTTTAATATTTGATTGGTTTCAAAGTGTTATATATAAAATTCCGTTATTATTTATTTTTTTTTTTTTGAATGGTTGACTTGAAAATTTACGTTCTGCCTCAAAAACCTGTCATTGGTCTCATACAGTCTCGCAGTGATGGCAACTTAGCCCTTTTACAGGTAATTAAAACGCGAAAAACTTTTTATTTCTTAACTGTACCTTTCACCACAGGTGGAAAGAGTATAAATAAGTTTTTTTGCCCATATACCCCCTTGTTGTGGTTTTTTAATACTGTTTGATAATGTGAGTTAGCGAGTGGTTGGTGAAGGGTATTAAATATATGGTTTTTATTGTTCTTGTTTTTATAGGAATATGTTTGTCGATTTAAGGTAGTAAACTTGATGAATGCTGCATTTAAAATGTCTGATTGTAAATCCATTAATTCAAAATTTTTAAAATTACTAATATTGTACGTTTGCAGCGTGTACCAAGCTCATATGATCTATAAATTAAGTCATGTGTTGAGCTGCCAGTTGTTCGTAATGCAGAATTTTCCTTATAATATTTACAAAAAATACATCAGCTAAAGTGCTCCTAAAATATGTTGGTCTTGAATTGTTTGTGGGAAGTTAATGAAAACCTAAGCAGGTTGCCATTATCCAGCAATAATTATTTCATCATTCAAAACTAATGAAAGCTCTAGCTGAGGACTAGATTTGTCAAACTATTTACAAATGTAGTGGTTACGCTTATTTGGTCAAATATATAATATATGTGACCATAGCTTTTCTCTTTTTTCAATGTTTCTTTTCTATTAGTTAATTAGAATCTTACTTCATTATTATTTTTTTAGTATCAACTGAAATGCGGCAACAAATGGGTTAAGTAATTTATTTCGATATATTAACGAAAAACTAGACTTCAAACACCACCACCTTGGATAACGATCTTGCAGCGATGTGGTGGCTGAGTCTAGGCTGTGGTTTGTATTTCAAGTACAGGCAACGCCACAAGCGGCGCCTGAGTTTGAGATACGGAACCTAAAAGCCTTGACGACGAAAGGTTATCCACCCCTAAACCGAGGTGTCATGCGACCCGTGCCTATCGGTCTGGTTTGCAGTCAGGGGTTACCGACTGTATTATCACGGAGCTTTGCTGATACCTGGGCACCTCAGCAAATAGACCACGCCCTTACCACGTTACTGGGGGCTATGACGTGGCGGACTTTCAACTCCCCTACACTCGTGGGACTTTTAATGAACAAACCGAATCAACAACAACAAAAACAAACAAACAAACAAACAACGGAAACTGATGACGGACAGGCGAGATTAAGGACAACGATTGACAGTAAAACGACTAAGCCAGGGACTGTAACAGTCCCGGCGACCAAGGAAGATCGGCCTAGGCTGATCGGAAATGGTAAGGCAGCTCGACCAGAAGGCGGCTGCTCTAAAAACTGCGGTGGGGTGCCTCTGTGCTTCAATCCAAGCACCTCCAAAGCCGCTTCTGCCCTTTCCGTCTCTGGAACGGATAAAACCCCTGCTTCGGGTGCTGCTAAGTTGGGAATGACAAAGTCGCCCAAAATTGCAGCTTCCCATGTGCCCATTGTGCAAGGAGGGATGGCGATGATAACATCCAATCCCAAGGTTGCACCTCCCCACGCCAAATTCGGCGACCGTAAAAAGTCCCCAAGGCACAAAAACCCTACAAAGAGGGCATCGAACACAAGGCGTGCCGCCTTGCGTTTCATTGAGCTTCTAGGCTCCAAAAAAGCTGAAGAGCTTACCAGTGAACAAACAGCTTCACTGGCATGGGCAAGAGCCCACATAGCTGGGCTGCCAAGTGCTACTCCTTCAGTCCCTGCGAAGGTGACAATGCCTAAACGGCAACGTTCGGAGGAGGAAGCTGCAGCCGCGAAACAGCAACCAGGGACGAAACGTCCCAAGATTGCGCCGAAATCGGTAAATAGGTCGTTCAGCGAGGTGGCCAAAGGTCACCTTGTACGGGCCGTTATCGATAGAGGTGTGGATAATGGTGCCATCTCCCATACCAAGTGGGACCTGGTTAAACAAAAATTAATGGGGGTGTTCTGGACGATCCTTAGGGAGAATCCAGGGCCACCCCCTCAATGCGATGATGCTGGCTGGTTCCAGGGTCACGTGAAGTTGATGGCTTGTGCAGATGAGCGCTCAGCGCTGCTTCTGAAGCGGGCCATCCAAATGCTAGGAGAGGTCTGGGAAGGTGCTAGGCTCGATGTGGTATTGGTTGATGAGATACCACGGAGACCTAGATCGACTGTCATCATCCCTGCCGAACCATCGGAACCTGAGGAGATCTTGAAGATCATTCAGTGCTGCAACCCTCAACTTCCCACGCAGGATTGGAAAGTTGTAAAGGTTTCGGCTGCTGAAGGGTCCTCGAGGACGGCGATTGTGGTGTTAAACCAGCAATCCTTGGAACCACTGAGGGAGAGACAGGGTAAGATCTACTATGGTTTTAGTACGATCTTGCTCCGTGTCTACCGAAGTGATAACAAGGGCAATCCGGCTCCTTCGGTTAATGAGGCCAAGCAGCCTGAGGAGGGCTTGTCTGGTGACGATGCCGTAAGCTCAGGTGACAAAGAGGACACCCAGTCTATCTCCGGATTGATGTCTGTCTTTGGGCACCTGGGTGATATGGTTGATGAGGACGTACTTCTGGAGTCAGACCAGGAGGACATCAACATCACAGTGGTCGCCAATATGGATAATGGTGAAGGTCCTGCAGATCAACCTCCACCACTCTAAAGCAGCATCTGCTGCATTGCTCCTCCGTGTGGTAGAAAAAGGGGAGGAGCTCGTAATGGTCCAAGAACCCTGGATTCATAAGGATCGGGTTTGCGGACTCAATCTCAAAGGCTATAAGCTTCTGTTTGCGAAAGGTACAGGTAACATAAGATCTTGTGTCTTAGCTAAAAATTCGTTGAATATCTTCATTCTCTCTGATTACAGTGATGAAGACACCACAACAGTTGCTCTCGAGACACAGGATGGTATAATCTGGATGGTCTCGGGATATATGGCGCATGATCACGGACAGGACCCACCCAATCGGCTCATCCGTGATGCAGTAACGAAGGCAGCAGGCACTGGAACGCCTATTATAATCTGTGCCGATGCTAATGCGCACCACACTATATGGGGTAGCACGAACACGAATATTAGAGGTGAGTCACTATTTTCCTTTATTATTAATTATAATTTAGGAATAGTAAATAGGGGCCGCGAGCCAACGTTTGTTGTAGCAAATAGGTGTGAGGTTCTTGATGTCACGCTGGTTAGCATTGACCACATTGACATGATCGAAAATTGGATGGTTTCTAATGATTGTTCACTTTCTGATCATAGATATGTGGAATTTAGTCTGGTACTTAGATCTGTAGGGTCGAGTGTTATGTTGAATAGGAAACGAACGAATTGGGGGATTCATTCATCCTCTCTGGTTCGGTCTCTATCTGATCCTCCCCGGGTTGATGATATAGGGGGGATCGATGCGGCAGTGGGTCTGCTTGCAGACTCACTGCAGTTAGCGACTTCCTTGGCGTGCAAGCCAAGGACGTTTAGGGGCAGGGATCGTCCACCGTGGTGGGATCCTGATATTGCGCAGGCTAGAAGAGACTGTCGTAGGTTGTTCAATATGGCTAAGCGCCATGGTAATTGGGCGGAGTACAAGTCCTCAATGAATAGATTCAGGAACTTGGTTAGATCGGCGAAAAGGAGTGCTTGGAGGAACTTCTGTAGCGGCGTGGAAGGATCCTCTGAGACAAACCGCTTACGTAAGATAATGGCCTCGAGCCCTGTTGTCCCGACCTATATCCGTAAATCGGACGGTTGCTGGACTACTACTAGTCAGGAAACACTCGGGGTGTTAATTGACACTCACTTTCCTGGAAACTCCCAAGGGAGCTTGCGGGATCAGGTTTGTGAGTCGATGCCCGGTCCTCTGTCCGTCCCAATGGACTACGACAGGATTAAATGGGCTGTCGACAGCTTTGACCCGTACAAATCTCCGGGTATGGATGGTATAATTCCGGCGGACCTGCAGAAGAATTAGACTGTGATAATACCCTGGCTGATGGCTATATACAGGGGATGCGTTAGATTTTCGTATGTACCTGTGAGCTGGACCTTGTGTAGAGTTGTCTTCATCCCCAAGGGAGGGAAGACTTCTCACACTGAGGCGAAGGATTACAGACCGATTAGTCTTGCATCCTTTCTTCTTAAGACTCTTGAAAGAGTTATCGACATTCACTTAAGGATGACCATCCCAAAGTGTTTACTCTCGACCTCTCAGCATGCCTACACAAAGGGTAGGTCTGTTGAGACGGCTCTTCACTCACTAGTTGGAACTATTGAGAGATCACTCGAATTCAAGGAGTGTGCTCTGGTGGCCTTTCTCGACATTGAAGGGGCCTTTAATAATGTCAACCCGGATTCTATCGTTGCATCCATGAGGAGTCTGGGGGTTGATGACGGTATATGTAGATTTGTGGATAATCTACTCAGGAATAGGGTCATCTGTTCCACGATAGGTACGACCAGCGTTCAGAGACTGGTTAACAGGGGTACTCCCCAGGGAGGAGTACTATCCCCACTATTGTGGAACCTGACTATGAACACCATGTTGACGAAAATGGACGACATGAGGATTAAAACTGTGGCGTACGCAGACGATGTTGCAGTGGCCATCACGGGGAAACATTTGAACATAATGTCTCAGTGTATGGAGGCTGCATTAAGGGTACTTAGCACCTGGAGTGTATCATGCGGCTTGGGTGTTAATCCGTCTAAGACGGAACTGGTACTGTTCACGAGGAAGTATAGGACTGAGGTCATGAGACTTCCGAGGCTAAACGGGACTGAACTTAAGTTCTCTAACAGCGCCAAATATCTGGGCGTAATCCTGGACAGTAAACTGTCGTGGGGGCTGAACATCCAGACGAGGATGGAAAAGGCAATTGTTGCTATATATGCGTGCAGAGGTGCAATCGGCAAGAACTGGGGCATGGGCCCGAGGTGTGTCAATTGGATCTTTGAGGCTGTAGTAAAGCCGACTCTTTATTACGGTGTTGTCGTATGGTGGACTGCGCTGGATAAGGGCAGGTACCGTGCGATGCTTGAGAAGGTTCACAGACTGGTCGCATTGATGATCACAGGATCAATGCGCTCCACTCCCACCAAGGCGCTGTTTACTATGCTAAACTGGCTGCCGGTGGATATCACGGCCAGACATATGGCTCTTTGTTCGGCGATACGGTTGAACGCGGCACACAGCTGGTCGAACCGTGACTATGGACACTCCAGTATAATGGGACACTCGATTGTCCCTGAAGGAGTGGACTACTGCACTCCGGAGCCTTTCTTTGGTGCGAGGTACGCGACACATATAGCGCACGAAAGTGCGCTGTCGGTTATGAGCACCTTCCATGAACCAGCCCTGGGGGTATACACTGATGGTTCAAGGAAGGGGGAAAGAGTTGGCGGAGGTTTCTACATAGAGGAACTGGGCGTTAAAGTTTCCTTTCGTCTGCCGGATGGATGTAGTGTCCTGCAGGCGGAAATCTCGGCTATAAAGCGGGCAGCCAACTGGCTAAAGTATTATCGCGTATCGGGAGATATACGTATATTTACTGACAGCAAGGCTGCCATTGCCTCTCTTGCGGGTGTCTATACGACATCTAGGTTGACTGTGGAATGTCGGATGTCTTTGAATGAGATTGCTGAACATTCACAGTTAATGCTTATTTGGATACCAGGGCACTCAAATTGCCCGGGAAACCAGGTAGCAGATGAGCTGGCTAAGGAAGGTGGTCGTATGGATGAAACATTCATTGATCAATTCATTGGCCTTCCAATGGCTCACTGTAAGTTACTCATGCGGCGCGAGAACTATAGAATTGCGCAAGAGGGATGGACCCGTGAGTCCACCTGCTCCACATCCAGGGCACTTTGGCCTGGATATGATGAACGGAGAACCAAATCTCTACTTAGGTTTAATAGGAACCAAATCAGGACCATCGTGTCGGTCATAACTGGACACTGGCCTGTTGGGACTCATGCTAGAAGAATGGGTCTGGTATTCAATGACTACTGTAGAAGTTGTCATGATGAGGAGGAAGAGGAAACTGTGCTTCACTTTCTCTGTCAATGCCCTGGGCTACGGGGCATTAGGGAAAAATACCTGGGAGAACCGGTGTTTTCCTGTTTAGAGGATCTATCAAAAATAGAACTAAGATTGCTTCTTCTCTTCATTAGGAAGACGAATTGGCTCAACCTTGCAGTGACGCCATCTGAATAACTGCTCTTCGGGATGGGCATTGGCGCTGGGTATCACAAAGGGACCGCTAAAGGACCCAAGTGAGCTGTCTCTCGATGGCTGCCCATGGAACCTAACCTAACCTAGACTTCAAACGAATTTGTTTGTTCCGTAGTTAATACGCAACATTTGTAAATAATATGAACAAAGTAGGACCGACAGTTTATTCGCAACATGTAGCATGGATTATTTTTCGGACACGTACTTTTATACAAATATGCACAAAAGCGAATTCACTAGAAAAAAATTTCAGTTTTAAAAATATTTTTAAGTTTTGTAAAGGCTGCACAAATAGGAGTTCGCTGTTTTATAACAGGCAGCTCAACTAATAAATTGCGGGTGCCGCGGTAGGCTAGTTACGTCATTTTTAAACTATTCAACAAGTCTTAAGACTTTTGATCTCGCAAAATCAAATCATTTTTGGTCTAATTTTCAAACAATCAAAAAGAAAATCTTTTTCATTGCAGTTTGCTTCTCACTAAAGCACTCTAAATAAAAGAAAACTTAAATTTTAAGTGTGATTTTAACAGATATTAAGAATAACAAAAGCAGAATTTTTTTCTAAACCAAAAAAAGTTTTGATTTTCCAATTTTTTTGTTTGAATTGGAAAAATAATTTTTTCTATGTAAATAAAAGTGAGATGCTAAAAACATAATATGTTATATTTCTTTAATATTTAATAATTTTTTATTCTGAGGCTGGCGGCAAATAATTAAATAACCATTTTTGTTATTTTCATCAAGTGTGGGAATTTTCATCGTACTTTTTTCGTCTGTGCACGATATTTAATTTGTTTTTACAACAAATATCAGTGATTTATTTAAGATTTAAAAGTCAATGCTTGAAATATACATAATATGAATTTAATTTAAAGATACTCTTGCTTACTTCACTGGAAGGGGTAAAATTCTTTGTTTCTATTCCTTAGAAAATTAAGTTCAAATATCACAGCTATCAAGTTTGGGACTCTGATCAAAAATGTATCAATAATTTTAACATACTCGCAGTACGGTGATATCTCCGGAAATAAAGCTTTCATGTGAATATTATCAGCTAAATCACGAGTGCAAATGCCACGAGAAAAAATTTCGCATAACATTTCTCACTTTTTCCAGAAAAAGAATCACTTACAAAACTGAAGGGAGTTTATAAAAAACTGTAAGGACGGTTTTTGGTGGGTTGCTGAAAACGTGCTTAACTGCATAAGGACTCAAAATAGCTGACTTTTAGTCAGCAACGTTACTCAAAATTTGTCAATTTTCACTTTAGGCAAGAAATCGATGTAAAGTGGTCATAACTACTTACTGTAAAAATCTTACATCACTTTCTCTAGTATTTTGTCAAAAAAATTCAATTGTATCGCCCTTTCTGATATAAGAGTAAAAGAAAACAATTTTTTGTCTCTACTGAAAATTTATAAATTTTGAGTTAACCCCCTTTACATGAACCAGTGCGCTATCAATCTTATAGAAATAAAATCATCCGTTGAGGGTGTACCGGTGAAGCTCGTTTAAATTACGGATAAACATGTTAGAGAATAAATTTTAGATTCCCCGCAAAGAAGGAATGCTATTTATTGCATGACTATGCTATTTATTTGTATACCTTCCACATTTTGTGGTGAATAAGGGTACTACACTGAGCTTATCATTCGTTGCGAAATTATTTTTTTATTTAGCTAAGACTGCATAAAGAGGTTCTTGAGTAGTTCCAGCTCAATTAAGCAATGTCCGTCTGTCTATTCTTCCAACTTCCAAGCTACTACAAATAAAGGGACAATTCTGATGTCAAATTGTTTGAGTTCCCTTTGGCAGTTTGGGATTGAAATCCAGCAAAATCAGTACGACGAGACTTATAAACCCAAACTTGGCACAAAAACCGCTAAAAAATTTATATATTTGTTACAAAAATTAACGTAAATGGTGGCAGAATGCACCGCTTACTATAATATTTTGCACACACTCGTTTCATATAGCTATACCACTTAATTTGGTAAAAATTGATTCATAATTTACTATAAGTCCCATATAGACCACACTCTTGAAAAACAATTTAGTACGCCTAAGAACCTTTCAGATAATGCTATTCTAGTTGAGTTCAGTCTATAACAGTTCTCTAAGACTAAAAATAATACTGACAAATTACATGAAGATCGGTGCATAATTTATTATAGGCACCATATAAAGTCCACTCTCGGAAAATACCCCGAAAACTATAATACATAAGGTTGTTGGTAAGTCATAGTTAAATAGGACTCGGAATCACACTACTATATTTCGTTAAGATTGTTCCATAAGTTGATATAATTAAATCAAGCGTAACGAATAATTATGTTGTAGTAAAAGCTTGTCTATCATAGTTCTATACGACTAGTAATCACGCTGTCAAATCTCGTAAGGAGTGGTCCATAATTTACCATATGTCCCATATAAAGCGTACTTTAGACTTTAATGTGTCCAAAACCGTGAGATCAGTTTTTTTTAATATTGGCTTATAAATTTTAGATATAAACCTCAATCCAATAATATTCTAACTCTTGACCAGTGCTGGCAGGTAATTTTTTTCTTCCCCCCAAAAAAATTTAAAAACCACCCAAATTTGACGTATTTTGAAAAAATCCCCCTAAATGTAAAAGTTTAGATAATAATTTAATTTCAATTAATTTAACTTTACTTAATTTTAATTTACGTTCTAAAATCAATTTTTAAACAAAGCAAAATTCGCAAAATGATTAACATTTTACTGAAATTGCCCCAAAATTATTTTATTTAAGTTTCTTGAATATTTTCATTTAATAAAATATTTAAAAAAACAATTTATAAGCAGTTTAAAAAGACTGTAACATATGTATAGTCATATATTAACTATATACATATGTATCTGATCAAAATCGAGTGTTGCCAAATCATTTTCGTGAATTTTGTACATCTTATCGGAATAAAAAAGTGTGAGCATTTCAGGTGTTTGATTAATTTACAATTTACACGGTTATTTCAATGAATACTTCACCCTTAAAACTCGATCTTTTTTAATCTTTTCAAAAACTATTTTTGCTTAACTAAAAACAAGCTTTATAATAAATATATTTTGTATTACTTATGGCGATTTCTTTTCTGAGAAATATGTTGCATAAATGTTACATCTCCGAAATTTTTGTGTTCGATTGTACAAAAAATACAATTGTGTACAAGTACTTTTGTGTTGCACATTTTACCATCACTTTAACTTAAGGTGTTCATACTGCCCAGTTTTACAACTTTTGTCCATACTACTTTGTTTGTACACCCAATGTTTTATTTTGCTTTTCTTAATCAATACCGCTTATAAGTTGATGAAAAGATTGTTTGAATACAAAATATAAAAATATTAAAATGGATAAAATCTATGTGTATTATTATCGTTTTAAATTTTTTCAAGCCAATAGTGATGTCAATATTTGCTTCCAAGCCATAATAGCGTGCAGAAACCGCCCAAATAGCTTTAACAACGCTAATGAAGTACATTAATGATAAAAATGTAATAGTTAGTGTAATAAAAGCATCTAATTTTGTTCTATTGAAGATGCACAATATGTAAAACTTCGAGAGATTATAGGTAACATGAGAAAATGTTACACACGCAAAGAAAAAACATGATTGATACAATCACAATCGCAAACTATCATTAATGTTTGTGGTTATGATTGTGTCAAACACGTCTTCAGCAACAATATATGTTCAGACAGAATGTTTTTAGCTAATTATTGCCTCAAACATATTATTATGTTCAGAAGAACAACGCAAACGATCTTTCAATCCATGTTTCTTTATTTTTCAACCCCATACAAAATGTCTATTTCAACATGTAATATGGTTCTCGCAATAAAAACAATAAAAAAATTAATTTAAAAAATTTATGTTTTATTACAAGTATACAGCATATATTATTAAATAAAATACATATAGTTTATATTTAAAAATAAAATTAAATACATACATTTATATACATGTGTGTTTGTCAATTTATTAATTATAAATTATATTTTGTGGTACAAATTTATCCAAAAAAAAAGGAGATCTATGTAGCCTTACTTCGGCATGCATTAACACTTTTCATTATTTTTATTCGCTCACTAGAGATTTGTTAAGATAAAGTAAAATTAAATTTACCTTTTATTTCTTTTATGAAACATACTATATCAATATGCTGTTTAACAGTTATTGAAAAAAAATCGGGGCTAATGACAGCATCTTGTGCCGAAATTTTTATGCTGGTTTCAGTGTTGTAGGTTCTTTGGCTGCAAGAAAGACAAAGGAATTGCTTATTTACATATATATTTTTATAATTATATATAAATAACTTACCTGTTTCAATAAATGCATAATAATTTATATCGTTAATTTTGCAAGGCAGCGTGGCATTTTCTCCCCGAAAAATGTTTTAATTATTTTGTAATCATTCATGTTTCATGATTAACAATCGCTCGCGGATGGTTTGTTTCGACTGGTTGTTTCGACAAAAAAGAGAATGTGCTTTATTGTTGAATGTGCTCATAAAGAGAATGTGCTTTAAAGCAAACAAAAATTATGGTATTAAAAATACATTTTGTGTGCAGCAATATTATGATTTTAATTGTATAGTTGAAAATACATATATTATAGTAGCAAACATATTAAATAATTTAAAATGGTTAGCTAGATCAGAGTAACTTTTTAGGTGTAAAAGACCATATAATATTATTATAGCGAATTTAAAAATGTTAGGGACAAATAACAATTTTTAAGGTTATATTATGACTATAATAAATTTATTAGGGTAAACATATTAGGTAAATATGAATAAAAATGGTCGTAGTGACCATTCCTTAATCATGTTTTTTCTTTGCGTGCATGTATATACTGTAACATATTATTCTCAGAAAAGAAATTGCCATTAGTTATTCCTATGTACAGACAAGCAAATAGTGAAACCCCCCTAAATATAAATGTTTGCCCCCCAAATTTCCCCCTTTGAATTTGTACCCTCTAAATGTGCCCCTAAATAAAATAAAAACCCCCTAAATCTGGACACTGCTCTCGATGGAGGCTATCAACGATTCGGCAGAGGCGAATACAGCTAATTTACTTGTTTCTTTACAAATCATTAAAATTTCTACTATTAAAACAATCCCTCTGCAATTATTATTTTTAAACCCCAAAGTTGGGTACGACAAAAGATAGTAAACATGATAAAAATTAAAAGCAATACATTTATTTTAGCTGATTTTAGCAATTTGTAATTATATATTTACAAATTTGATTGAAAATATCTTTGCTTGTTCAAATAATTCTTCATATACTTTTGAGAAGATGAATTAATTCCCTTGCATAAAACCTTCTTAATATAAACAATTGGAACAACAAAGGCAAAACATAGCAACCATCCCAACTTACAAATTCTTAGTACTAGTACAATGTAACTGAAATATTGAAATCTTGTTTTCCATTCAGTTTTTAATATAAATAGTAAATAGAAGTACGAACGAGACGTTGTTGATGCTGTAGTTGCATTCTCAATTCTTTGGCGTTGTGCAATTTTTAATTAAAAAACCAATTCGAGTGGAAGACAATGCTCGCTCGTGAATTTGTAATTAATGCGTTGTTCTTCCTCCTTCTATTACGACAAGACAGCAAGCGAGATTCTTGTGACAAAATTTTCAAAATAGCATATTTTTTATTTCTTGTGTGCATCTGCTGGATAACAGCATTTCCTAAGAAATGAACAGAGACAAGAATGACAAATTACTTATAGATTTCAGTTTCCATTTCCAGTGAACGTTCATAGACTTATTTTGAGACACACACACACTCGCACAGCCACCACCCACACAGATATTTGCTATGCAATAAAAGTACATCCTGCATATAAAGCAAGTAACACAATAAATTTAATAGGTTTGGACCGACAATACGGTAATGTATTGTCAAATTACGGTTAATGTAATTGCAACTGTTTTCAAAAAAAAATTTACAAAACAGAAATTACTGCCCCGAGCTTTCTTGAGTTGGTTTTGCAGTTAATTATCAAGTGACATTTGACAAAAACAAAAGTTAAAACAACAAGCTTTTGAAAAAATTTCTTGAAATTGAAAAAAATAATCAATATGCAGAAAAAGTATGACTTGATTTTTATACAATAATAAAGGGTGTTTTTTAAGCCCAACAACACCTGTTAAAAAGTAGCCTCCATTCGAAGAAAAGGGCATAGCACCTTCCATACAAAAGCAATATAAATGTCTGCATATCTAGAGAATGGCAACAGTAAAAGTATCTTAATTTGGTGCAAATTAGCTCGTTATCAATACACGAAATCTGTTTTAAAACATTTTGGTAATTTTATTTCAATAGGGGTAGCGAAGCGCACCGGGTTAAGCTAGTATATGCGTAACTTAATTTTCGCAGATTTTAATTGTGAAGCCATTTCAAAACGAAACCAAATCCAATCAAAGTGCTTAATATTGTCCGATTTTTAAGTAGCGCAACTTACAAAATTATTATTTGGGTATTTTATTAAAGGTAAATGAATATATTGGTCTACAGTTCCAATGAAAACTTTAAAGAAACATTTCTGAGAAGTAAATGAGAAATTGTATCAAAATATTAAAGGAATGAATTTATTGGCGGAGATACGAAAGAAATATCAGTAAACAAAATCTTTGGCTATATTTTTAAAGAAACAAAAAAAAAAGAAATCGCGTTGAATTTTTAAATATATTTTTCCTTTAGCGAAGCTGTTCATTCATTCATTCATTTTTTTATTTTCCGTTTGGCATTATTATTACTGCCTCCGTTGTTGTTTTTGCAGATTTTATTACTGATAATACAGCTGCCGGTGGCGATGCTGCAGCACTGCCACCGTTATTTAAATATTCTTTTATAAAGTCAAAACAAACGCCGCTTCGGTGTAAAATACTAATTTAATATTCATCGCTAAATGATTAATAAAAAAAAATTAAAGTAAATATGTTCAAGAAAACATGGGCAAACATATTTGTCTTAGTAAAAGGAAAATTAACATCTTTAACTGAACTTAAAACTAGAGGTGAGCACGTGAAAAAAAACTTTTCGTGTCACGCAAGATTCCTCCGCTAACGCAGGCATCATCTGAAGGATATTTCACCCTTACAGTGATAGAAAATGCGTTATAACGCTGATGTATTTTGACATCAGTACTATGACAAGTGTCCTCGTTTTTAACCCCATGGCATTTTACATCACTGTGATGTCAGCCTTAACATCACTTGGCCAGGGTCCAAAATTTAAATTATGTCATCAATGGGATGTCACATTGGAATCACAGAAATGTCGAATCGGAGTCGGTTTTATAAAGCATATCATCAGTGCGATGACAAATTTAGTAATTTAGTTGACCTTTAGTCATATTGAGAGAATATCATTATTTACTTACCCGTTTAACAAGTTCGTTTGACTCTCAATTATAGGTAGGTAGGTAGGTAGAAAGGCTGGTGTGAAGTCTCCTTCACACCCTCACCCAGAGACCAATACGGTCCA
Source organism: Pollenia amentaria (assembly GCA_943735925.1). Lineage (NCBI taxonomy): Eukaryota > Metazoa > Arthropoda > Insecta > Diptera > Polleniidae > Pollenia > Pollenia amentaria. The sequence goes on along the minus strand of OX031006.1, from coordinate 101,161,892 downwards.
TTGTGATGCCTTGTTTATAGTTAAGAAGCTGAAAAAAGAAGGTGAAGAGAAACAGCAAAAGAATCAGAAAAGATAAGAACAGATAAGAATAGATGAGAAAAGGAAGTTCTGACCAAACCCGAGAGAAAAGCCTCACTCAACACAACACCAATCCGCCCTATGTGCGGCTAGCTCCCAGTCTCCTGCTGCGCAGCCAGGCCATCCCCATTACGAATCCTATCAGACTCTCGAGCCCACAGCCCGGGACGTCCCCTAATTCGCCTAGGAATCTGCTGCCCAGCCACCTCAGCCTGCTGCCCTGTAGCCTGGGACAGCGGCACAAAATGTGCTCAACCGTCTCCAGCTCCTCCGGGTCCTCACACAACCCGCACATATCCGACACGTCGGATCCTAACCTCATCGCCATCCTGCCTATCATGCAATGACCCGTGATGATTCCTATTATGGTCCTCACGCAGACCCTGCTTCTGCCCAGCAACAACTCCGAGTCGGACTTCCTGAGCACCGGCCACATCGTCCGTGATACCCGGCAGTCCGTTCGGTTCCCCCAGGCCCTATTGGTCGCGCCCAGAATCCATTCCCTAATCTTCCCAAAGTAGAATCCTATTGGAGGCCTAATTGCCTCTATGTGATTAGGATCCTCCATCTCTGAGCCCTGTCTCGCCAACTCATCAGCAATCTCGTTGCCGCTTATGTTGCAGTGACCAGGCACCCAGCACAATCTCAACATATACTCTCCTAAGGCTCCCTCCAGAGCCCTCCTGCAACCGTCAACTAGCTTGGATTTCACGTAACAGCCCCTTACGGCCATAAGGGCCGCCTGGCTGTCGACATATATAGTGACCTCCGAGCCCCTATCAATGTTGTCCCTCATCAGTTCCACGGCCCTCAAGACCCCCAGAACTTCCGCCTGAAAAACACTGCAGTCGTCCGGAAGCCTATATGACATTCTGATATCCAGATCCTCAATGTAGACCCCCGCACCCGTGCCTCTCATCTTCGAGCCGTCAGTGAAAATAGCAAATCCATTAAATAATCTGCTCCTACCTGACCATCTCTCCCTAGAAGGCGTTACCACCTCCGGCAACCGTCCGAAATCCACCCTGGTGCCCACGAAATCCGTGGAGCCGGGTGATCCCAGGCAGTAACCTCCAGCTTCGATCTCACTCAAGATCCGTGAGTGACCTTGCGTGAAATCCCTAATCAATCCTAGTTCCCTCAGTCTAAGAATGCTTCTGGCTGCCATTCCCATAACATACTGCTCAATGGGCAGAAGATGTAGAATGACATCCAGTGCCGCTTGAGGTGTACTTCTCATGGCACCTGTCATGCCGATTGAAGCACACCTCTGAGCCTTAGACAGAAGGTTCCTTCGACAAGCCACTCTCAATGACTCCCACCAAACACAGCATCCATATGTAAGAATGGGTCTAACCACCGAAGTGTACAGCCATCCCACTACTGACGGCCGGAGTCCCCAACTCTTACCTATCGATGATCTGCAAGCATAGTAGGCATTGAGGCCTCTCTTAAGTCTCTCCTGAGTATTCCTTCCCCACGACAGCTTGCTGTCCAGAAAAACTCCTAGATACTTAGCGCTATCAGATAGTCTAAGCTCTACTCCTCCTAGTACCGGCAGCCTAAAATTCTCTACCCTGTACCTCCTAGTAAAAAGAACCAACTCGGTCTTCTCCGGATTGACTCCCAAACCCTTATCACTCGCCCATGCTGACAGTTCGCCCAGCGCCCCTTGCATGACTTCGCTTATTGTCGGCAGAAACTTGCCCGATACCAATATCACTACATCATCCGCGTAGACCACAACTTTCCGACCCAATCTGTCAAAAAGTCCCAGAACGACGTTGACAGCTAAGAGCCATAATAAGGGAGAGAGAACTCCCCCCTGTGGGGTTCCCCTAGTCACCAGTTTCTTTAAGCGCTCGTTTCCCCAGTCCGAGTGAATAACTCTGCTGCTGAGCATCAGAGTTATCCATTCGACCAGGAACAGAGGAACGCCTAGATCCACCAATGCCTGCCTGATAGCCTCTATCTTCAAATTATTAAAAGCGCCCTCTATATCCAGGAATGCCGCCAAGGTGTATTCCTTGTTTCGCAATCCCCGCTCTACATAACCCACCACATCATGAAGCGCACTCTCAACAGATCTACCCTTAAGATAGGCGTGTTGAGCGCCGCTGATGATGCCGGCGTCAATCTTCGTCCTCAGATGTAGATCAATCAGTCTTTCCAACGTCTTCAAAAGAAAAGACGATAAGCTGATTGGTCTAAAATCCTTGGGTTTAGAGTGACCGGTTCTTCCCGCCTTGGGTATGAAAACCACCCTGACCTCCCTCCACCCTTTAGGAATGTACCCGTTCAGCACACAGACCCTAAACAGTTCCACCAACAGCAGGAGTGATGATCTCCCGATATTCTGTAACATCGCCGGAAAGATACCGTCTGGTCCTGCCGATTTGTAAGACCCAAAGGTATTAACCGCCCATGTTACTTTTTCCAAGGTGATCATGTCCCCCACCGTCTCCCTCTCCTCACCGCCCGATTCTGACCCAGAGAAGGGGTTACCACATTCAATCTGTTCCCCCGTCCCAGGATCCACACATCCCGGAAAGTGAGTTTCCATTAGCAGACAAAGAGATTCAGAGCTAGATTCCGTCCATGAGTTGTCCGGTCTCTGAATAAATCCAGGGACTACAGGGTCCTTGGATAAAATTCTCCTGAACCTGGACATCTCATTTACAGATTCCACTGACTCGCTAAACTTGACCCACGAGTCCCTTTTCGCCCTCCTAATGTCTCCTTTATATCTATTGTAACTCAATCTGAAGTTACTGCAATCTTCTTCCCTACGCGTATACTTCGCTCTATTAAACAACCTTCTGACAGTGGACCTTTGAGTCCTCAACTCGTCTGTCCACCATCTTGGTTGTGTGCGCTTGCCCGGAAAGTTCAAAGGGCAGGAACGCTCATAACTACTAGTCAGTACCCCCGTAAAGGTGCCCACCAGTTGCTCTACACCGGTCGAAGTCGACCCCCAGTCGCGTGTAACTCTAAGGTTACTTTGCACCAATCTCGAAAAGTAATCCCAATCCGTCCTTCTCGGATTCCTATACGGACACCTTTTCGACCTCTCAAACATTAGATTAAAGGACAGGCGACTATGGTCAGAGAAGGAAAACCCCAGGTCCACCCTCCAATCCTCCACTAATTCCCTACAGTTCGTCAATGTCATGTCTATCACTGCCTCTCTATCCCTAGTTCTGAACGTAGGTGTATTCCCCCTGTTACAGATATAAAGATTGCTGGCAATAATAAAATCAAACATAGACTCACCTCTTTTGTTGATGTCGGCACTTCCCCATTGGGTATGGTGTGCATTGGCGTCACACCCTAGTACCAGTCTCGAGCCAGTTCTGCCTGAGTACTCCACCAACTCTCGCACTTTTTCACCAGGTGGATCGGTAGCCTCGTACGGCAAGTATACCGATGCTAATGCCAGGACCCTTCTGTCCTTGGCTTCTCCTGTCACAACCGTGAGGTCTCCATTACTATAAGAATGAGAAAACATAAATTTAAACTCAGTTCTCGCCAAGATACAAGTTCGTACCTTCTCATCTGTGTGGGGTACGAACAATGTATACCCCGTGACCCCTAATCCAACTACCCGGTTTTTATTAATCCAGGGCTCTTGGATTAAGGCCACGTCCACGTTGTTGTCGATGAGGTGGGTTACTAATTCGGTTGAGGCTGCTTCACAGTGGTGCAGGTTTATCTGCACCACTTTCAACCTCTTAGGGTCTATCATTTTTAGGAAACCTAAATTTGATAGACCCTAACCCGAATATTGCAACCCCTCCTATCGAATCAAGCTTTTTAAGAGACTCCCGGTCCACTGCGAACCTGAAGTCTCTTCCCTGGTTCTCTTTACCACCCAGTGAAGCCACCAACTTCCACTGGCTTGTATTGAGCCCCTTGTTCTGGTTGGCCAGTACCCCCAGTATGACCTCCACCGGTTTTATAGGTGGAGGTATCCATACCGTGACTACCGGCCTTAATGGCAACTCAGACGCTAGTATAACGTCCAGACTAGCTTCAGGACAGGAGCTGCCACACTTACCAATTGCAGCCTTTAAAAACTCAAAGGTTTTCTGATTGCCGCAACTGACAGTTTTGACACCTCTTGTCCAGTCAGCCCCTTTGAACGATACTTCGTCCGGCCTTCCTTTGGCACTAAAGATTTCGTCGAGTAGTTTGTTCTCTAGCACCTGCCATCTCTCAACACTGATCCTTCCATCGGGATCCTTACGATCAATGACAGCCGCTAGAATACCGTCCTTACTCGACGACTCCTTTAGTTTCTTTGAAGTGGATGGTTGGTCCTTTCTGGAGTCAGTCCTCTTATTGATCTCCTTATGGGGATCTTTAAGAGAACTGACCACAGTCTGACCAGTCCTCTTAGCCGCAGGGGATTTCTGGTCATCACCAGACCTCACTCGCTTAACTACCCCCTTTTTGGGGCCCTTAGCAGAGCTCAGTCGGTGATCACCCGATTTCCCTGCAGATGTTGACTGGTCTGTCCCAGCAACCCTTCCTTTAGTGACTCCTTTTTGGGAGTGACTATCGGAAATTACCAAGACATTTCCAGCCCTCATCGCGCGACTAGTAGTGGGTAAAACGTTCTCAGGCCTAGCTCCCTTAACTGCGACCAAACTGTCACGATTAAGAGGGCCAGTCGTTGAACCTTTACCCTCCTTTTCCTTATCTTCTGCTTTATCCGAGGATTCAACAACAGGGGGTGCTGGGGATTTGCTGTCTTTACTGACAACATTTGTATCCACAGCAGCCCTTGTTGTGTATCCCGCAGGATAGGGAAGCCCTAGGATGGCACCGACAGAGCCGTGGATTCGTTCGAATCTAGCAACGTTCTTTCGGTGCTTCCTCAGCAGATGCCTATCCCGCCCATCGTGCAGTGAGGAGTCTTTCTTAGCTATCTTTTCCAGAAAGGCTAAGGAGGCTCTCACACCACTCTTGGCTTTATCGTAGCTCGTTCGGCTATCTGACGTGACCTGTTCTGTCGCATCTTGCCGAACAACGAGTTTTGATACACTCGCCAATCCACTCTCCACCCCGAGTGTGACTCCGGAAGTCGATGGCCCAGCCCTATGGCCCTCATCATGAGCCGAAATCAGAGTTATTTCGTGCTTATCATCAGAGCCCAGAGTTAGGTCACCGAGTCTTTCCGATGCCCCTGTACGAGACGGAGATCCGATTGGCGAGTCTATCCTGTCCGTCATGACTGTCAGTTCTGTCATTAACTGACTCTCCTGCAGCAGAATATCTCTGTGAATACCCAGCAAGTCGGAGTCCAAATCTGACCCCGAACCTGCTGAGCTGACAGAGACATTCCCTGCGCCAACTTCTTCATTTCTTTCTTTAAAATTTAAATTATCCAGTTTTTGGTCCCACGAGTAAGCACGTAAACAAAGCGACCATCGCGCGCAGTGACGGCGTACGCGGACTAGGCTAGAATTACAACTGACCCTTGCCATCGGCGTCAGAGGGAAGCTGTTCACGACCAGTTTCTTTTACCACTAACTAGCCATTCAGGTCCTCGGCACTGCTATCAACCACCTTGACCTTAAAAGTGGGGGATGTAGGGAATCAAAGGGAGAAGTAGGTAGGATTATAGGTAAAGAGGATGGGATATGGGATGGATAACCCTTGGTCATGCTGGCTTTAAAGCTTATGCCTTCGAACTTGTTCCGGTTAGACTATACCGAAACAAGTTCCAAGACATACACTACCGCCGGCATTTAAGCCACCACATCGCGGCAAGATAGTTATCCAGGTGGTGGCTCTCAATTATAAGACACCAGCAGCATGCCTGATATGGTTTTCGATATAATTCTTCTTAAAAATTTGATTTCTTAAAAAAAAAATAATTTAAAAAATCGAATATGGGAATTTTTGCTTCTAATTTTACTTTTTAAACATGAAAATAATGTTAATAGTATATTATGACATGATATATTATATCGTCGTACTGATGACAGCTTGCCATCGCACTGATTACATGATATGTTATGACATCGCGCTGATGACAGTTTGTCATCCCACTGATGACAGTTTGTCTGTACTGATGTCTATCAGTGTTCACAATATGTGCCATAGAATTGATGTCCCTGTAGTCATAGCGTAGAATTTTAGGATAGAATTCATCATTGGATTGATGTCACTTTTTGCCTCATTGATTTGTTATAACATTAAAGTCACAATTAAAATTAAAATTAAAATTTTAAATTTTATTAAAGCAATCTAATTTATAAAGTTTTTATTAATTTAATTGTTTAATTTTTGAGTTTTTAGTTACGTACAATTTACTTTAATAATATGACAAATGTCACTCTTTTTGTAATTTTACGTTAACTTTGTATGGAATTATTCTTGTAGGAAAACTTAAATGTGAAACTTAAATGAAAAAATTGCATTATAGTTATGGAACTTTTTATACAGATATTTTAAATACAAAGAAAAACACACTAATACTTTAACAAAGTTATATCACATACACACATTCGTAAATGTAATGTAATAGTTGTAACTCCAACGTAAGTGTACAAATTTAATTTTGAGAAATTTATTCAAATATCACTCTGTATCATAATCGAACCTATTAGGAATCAGCTTTAAGAACAAAATAACAGCATATGAGCATATTTTTCGATCATAAATAATACTCTTGTTGTAAGAAAATGGTACCCTACCGACGAATCCCCTCAAAGAATTATTTTTAATACAATTTTCTGCTTTCTTTTTGAGCATATGAATAAATCATATGTGAATCCTTTTTCAATCGCTGTAGTAATAAACCAGTTTTAAATTCAAAACATTTAGAAATCATTATTTGAATATATGAGTGAATCCATTTTCAATCGCGCAAGTGATAAATCAGTTCTTAGTCTCAAAAGTAATCTGAAAAGGTTCATTTAGGTTATTTTTACAAAAATTATTATCTAAATGCCAGCGAGGTAAAAAATTGACTTGAATTTCTAATTCGTGTTTCATTATAAAAGTTCTGTGTTACAAAATATTTCGTGATTGTGGAACTCTTTAGAATAATTTTTGAGTTAGCGGTTAAAAATTCATCGTGCGTGAGCCTGCGTGATTATGTATCCTTCCCTTGCGAGCTATCATAATCATAACTCAAAAACTAATCACTCGCACAGCTCTACTTAAAATGTTGGAAAAACTCGTACATATTTTAATTTTAACATAAAGTATTATATTATTTAAAATATTTATGTATGTATATGCGCTAGGGTCTCCTATTTTTCATTAAGAGACATTCCTGTCTCTTATTTTTTTGTGTACGTCCCGGGATGTTAAAAGATTTTGATTTAAATAAAACGATTTTGATGCAAATTGGGTATTTTGTTAGCCCAAAGATAAATATAGAGTCATTTACGGCATAGATTTAGGTTATTTTAAAGGAGTTTTTTGTCACGTTTTACGTGTTCGAAAATTTCTTTAACTTCGATTTTGTTACACATTAAACTAGACTTGATCTAAAAATAATGCCGTTGTAAAATGTTCCCTTCACTTAATTAGATTTTATTTTATTAATTTGTTGGTTTTGTTAAATCGTTACCTAGAGAATTTTTAAGCAACATTTTAACTTATTGACTTGACCATTGAATCTAAAATGAACCTCAGGACAGTAAAACCAGAAATTAACATTCTGAATTTTTAATTAAATGGTATAGTTCAGACATGATCATATAGCGAGCTTAAATAAACCGAAACATATCTAATTGTTTTATCCTTGTAAGAAGATGAAATCGGTTCGAATTTCTTGTGACCTATTACAATTATTTAAGTATTCTGAAAAGGTTTTTATAACAATTAATTGTTAAAAAAAAACCTAATATGATGTTCTTATTTTTTTTTTTTTTTTGTTATCAAATTTTGCTGTAGCCATTCTATTTGCTCCTCGCTTGATTGCCTTAGATGTCAGAAAACAACATTTTAAAATCATGCACAAAAACTAGAACTAGTTGGACAAACGGGTGAATTTGGCGCCTTAATTGAAATACCTTAAACCTTTTGGAATGGAATGTCAACTTTATTAACACAAAATCACTGAAGATTTTAAATTAATTTCCGAAATTAAATGTCAGAAATTCCTGAACATATATTTATCTCGGGAAATTTGTTCTGCGTAGAAACTCTTATATCGCACATACTTATGTACATGAATACTATATACACAAATTGTTATTTAATTTAACGTGAAATTATTAAAAATACTTTTAAAGTACTTCGTTATGACTTCGCATTATAAATACAAATAGCTAAGAGAATTTACATTCGCTTGTTGCAGAAAATTTTTTAAGTTACAACAAAAGAAAATCCTTTTAGTTAAAGGCAATTTCTTAGCATTTATACTTAAATTTTTTTACTAAAAACTAGCATGAAAATCTGCACACTTGAATAAAAATTTTCTATTTCGCTTTATCTTAAAAAATGATAATAGGACAATAACTTTTTGTTATTACGATATTAAGGAGATATTCGTCCAATTTTCTAGAAATTGAAATCGAATACAATTGAAGTGGATGAAAATTATTAATTAATATTTCTTGGTAATGATGATAGCTTTTCCCAATTTTAACAGTAGTTCTAGTAAAGATAAGTGCTACTTAATGTATGATGTTCGTAAAATGGAATATGTACTTAAATGAAATTTCCAAACGGCATCGTTTTAAAAATAAGTTAGATTTCAATTTCTCTTGAAATCGATTTCTAGAACATGGGTAATTAATATTTAAACCCTTCTTTTATTAAATTAGGGAAGTAACAATGCGCTTTTTTGCCGATACGATACCGATACTCAAAAATAAATATCGCCGATACCGATACCGATACGAATATTCAATTTAAATTAAAAAAAACTCAAGTAGAGTAATATCTTTATTATACAAAATTACAGTGTAAGAGATTATTTATATATAAAATTGATTTTAATAAGATTTTAAAAACAAAGAATTGAATTTAAATTCATGGTAAAATTAACTTATTTTTTTAACAAAAAAATAGTGTAAGAGATTATTACTATTTTAAATTAATATTAATAAGATTTTTGTTTAAAAAAATCAAAGTATTCTAAACTTTTGCGGAGATATTTTTGCATCTTCGGTTGAAGCAGGCCTGCAGTAAAAAATCGTCTCATAGATGTGACTGAACTCATTTGACAACTTAAGTACTTTTGCGCCATGGTCTTAAATTTTGAGTACAGTAGAATCGCGAAAAAGTTTACCGAACTGTTGCAAGGGCTGTTAACTTTTTCGAATTATTAACTTTTCTAAGCGGTTTTAAATTGTAAAAAAATGCAATTGTAAACATATCTAGATTTTTGGGAAACAACACACTAAATGTATTTCAATGACTTAGTTTTCATTATTACAAAAAAGAAACTCAGACATAATTTGTACCGGGTGGTTTAAATTTCACAATTGCTTTGGAACTACAATTTCCAAATAAATTAATGGTGCTACATCCGTAGTACATATGTCATGAAAGTAGTTTTTCACAAATTTTCAGATAGCGAATTCTGTGTATTTTCTAAAAATTTGCCAGCCATCCAATATTGACATTACTGTGTTTTTAGGTTGCAGTAACGCAAACTTGTGCTTGGCTATTGATATTGAAATTCGAACAGTCATTGCGCAGTTACGTGTTCGTTGCTTCAAGAAAAACATTTATACAAAGTGGTTTTATGTGTTCTCTTAAGCCTCGAGAATTTTGGGATGTTTCTTTTTTATTTTTGAGATGTATACTTCAGATATACCATAATGCAACATAAACAGTTTTTCTTGAATGTATTTTTCAATTTTGTTCAAACCCTCTACTTTCGGCATAAAATCTAATCTGATTTGTTGACATGTTTTATTAATACGCTCAGAAAAGTTACCTTAAAGTTAACTTTTTAGAGCGGCACATGGGCGCTAAAATTTGGTTAACTTAACCGCGAGATTAACTTTTACGAGAGTTAACTTTTCGCGATTCTACTGTATAATATTTTATAGCGCCATTAAACAAACGGATGCGTCTCTAGAAAAATTAGAAGATCTAAGGTATATCTAGATTTCTTACTTAGCTGAACCACAGCGTAGGAGGGAAAGAGGATCACTCTTCTCCAAATTTTCTTTTAAGATTTTCGCAAACGCTCCAAAGGTCAGTTCTTGTAGACTTATCAGAAGTTTTACTAGGTGCAGGAGTGACCGTGTCTTCAACACTTGCGGCATGTAGAGTCATGTTGATTAGTCAATAAGACAATTTTTCGATCTATTGTCTTTTCTATTTTCTACCATTGTATCGAATGCAGAGAATTGTAGATAAATAAATAGATTTCATATTCTCTTAACGCTTAAGTCTTTCATTCAGAGCTAATGCTACGTAAATCGCCAATTTTCGGGAATCTGAACTATTCTGCATCTCAGTCTATTCATTTATCGTATTTTCTAATAATGTTCGAAGACTCTTAACTGGCACAATAGCGTCAGAAAATGTAGCAGTGACTTTGCTTATGGATTTTGTGGTCTCTTTAAAGTAACCTAAAATATGTAGCGAAATGATTTTCAGAAAAATCATTAAAAATTAGCTGAAACTTCTGAAAACGTGCAATTGCATAAAAGAATTATCAATGGGAGAATTTTACCATTATGGTGCAGAGCAAAACGGTTGATGCTGCAGGTCCGCACCAAGCGTTCAACGCGTTTATTTATCAGTCCAAAAAGTCGTAGTGCAAAATTGTATTGGCAAAACAAAACAGCCAACACGTAAAAGGCATTTACGTATCGAAAGCTTGAAATAGGATTATTTTCTACTTTATTTAGCATGCGTCTCGAAAAAGAAAAAAAAAAACGTGGTGTGGACCGACCTCCAGCTTAAGAATTAAAAGAAACAATTTTGATGTTTTGCTACATATAATTGTTACTATAAGACTATAAAAAAGTATCAGAGTATCGACAGTAAAAGATCGCCGATACCGACATATCGGCAAACGTGAAGTATCGCCGATATATCGGTATTCGGTACGCCCGTAAAAAATATAAAAAAAACAAAGCCTTAAACATATCATTAGAAAAATATCGTTTCATTTTTAAAAATTTAAAATGAAATTATTAAAAAATGTATAATTCTATGTGTTCTTGATTTAACACGGGTTTTAGGTCTTAAGATGAATTTTGTATGTATCTCATGTTTAGATGTACGCGAAATGTTAAAAGGAATATGTACCAGTCTTGAACCTTGTTTTACGTGAATTTAATTTAGTGCTTTCTTCGGTCCCAACAGACCGCATAAATCGAGGTTTACCTGTATATGTAAAACAATTTAAATTTAAGCTGAAATTCAACAAAAATGTTTTTGTAATAATTATTACTCACAGTTTCCAATCTCTGTTACAAATATACCTGTGTGCTGGGTGTTAGTAAAAGGTGGTAATTTCAACAAATTACTCGTAACTTTTAGCTTAAGCTGTGTTCACACCTATTAAATATTTGACGTCCTACGCGTAACCACTCGTAGTTTAGCAAAACACGAAGTTAAGCATTTGATTATATGAAAAAAGTTGCGTAGCGAGATTTTACTTCAACGATATCTTAATGACAACTATGTAAGTTGATTCTCCCTGTTATAATGTAAGCTAAGGTAACGATACAACACAGAATACTCGTCATCGGCACTCACACGTATAGTGTTATAGTCCTTGTGACAATAAGAACCTACGTAACAAATTTCAGGTAATTATTTCTAAAAATGCGATTTATAGTATGCGCACAAGGTTTACTTACGTGGTGTCCAATTTGCATTGGACACACATCTATTATCCATTTATTATAAGTATAAACTTTTATTTTTTTTATTACTTTTATTAATTAAAACTTAAAAATGAATTTGAATTTTCAACCGCATGAATTGTTAATATTTAATATTTAAGAAATTACTGTAACTCAATTTCTTACAGTGTAGGTTTACTCGCTAAAGTTAAGCTGTCAAACTTATCCAACCTTCGAATGGATAATAAAGAGAGGTTGAATAATAGGGTGGAGTGAAAAAAGTCAAAATCTTTTTTTTGGAAACGGGTACCCTTCAATGACTGTGTATGAGACCTAGAAACTGTTCTGTAAAATATTTAATTTCTACGACGTCATCTTGAGTCTGCACATTTGTCCTAAAGTTTGAAAATTTTTTAAATTTTTCCCAAATTTTTTTTAAGTACTTGAAACTAAAAAACCCTAACGGGTAATCACTTAATATTCTATTAAGGCCGTTAGTAAAGATAAGAGGTTTCAAAACAATGTAAGGTGGTGGTTTTACTCTGCACATGAGGCTTAAACTTTTCCAAATATAAGTAAATTTCTGATATTTTTAACGTTCTATAATTGCTAATATCCTCTTATAATTTTATTAAAACTTGTTTATATATCTTTCGTTAATCAACTTTGTATTGTGCAACTCTTCGCTAGTTCATATTCAACTACCCAGCACTCACCACGGGGAGGTGGTTGCACTTCGAGTCCCACCCATGCCCTCCCAACCACCATACCATGAGAGCATGTATTTACATCTTTTCGAAAAGTCTTTAACAGGTAAATTGTTTCTTTGTGTCATATATTGGACGGATATTTCTATCAAATATTCTAGTTTTGATTAAGCTTTCCCTTTTCTTTTGATCACAGACCAATTTTGAGGAAGCAGTAACCTCTTTGACTGCCCTTTATACCGCTTGAGTGTGTGATGGGAGTTCAAAAAGAGTGCACTCCGAAGCTATGTTTACACTCTCGGTCTCCAGTAACCTTTGTAAATCCTGATTTGTCAAATTACTTGTGAGAGGTGGTTCTGTCACTTCCACATCATTCCAATCAATCATATTGGCATACTCTGATGCTCCAAAATTTATTTTCGGGATTTCAAACCGTCTTAGTGGTTTACTGGCTTGTCCTCTAGATCGAGCCTAAAAGCCAGTTTCTTTATATGATCTCTCTTATCAACCAACATAGCTATGAGTATGTTTTCATGGTGAGCAAAGTATCCATTGTCTTGGATACACTTGTATACAATTTGACGATTGCTATCAGATAGGCAAGTGCAACTCTTTATGGTTTGCCACAAGTTTTGAGCTCCATTATACGCTTTTGGGTTACACTATATCCTGAACCAGCTTGGTGCAAAAACTTTCACGATAAAGACTGTTAACTCTTTTAATGTATGCGATGGAGTTTTTGTAGCCACGTATAATCTTAAGATTATATTAGCTGTAGTCAACCATCTCGCATGGGAGAGCTTTCCTGGACTTCTGTTTTCTAATTGGTGAGATATTTTTCCAGTCGAAACAGCTTTGCAAATATCATAAAGGTATTGTTGGTCAGTACTCAAACCCTTATCATCACCACGTTCGATTATATCAGTAATAAACTCAATAGGCTCAAACTGAACTATTTTCATTGCATGGCATGTTGCTAAACTTTTACCGACAAATCCTTTTGGTCCGCTTGTAGGTCCATCCAGCTTCTCCACTAAATGCCGTAATGGAAGTTAATTTGTATGCAATTGGCAAATGACCCACTGCAGAGGTCTCCCAAGTTTCTCTTCCAACGAGCGAATTACACCATTATATTTACCTGTATTTGTAGGGCATCCATCACAACCAATGCAAACTATTTTCGACATTGTAAGATTGTGTTCAGAAAAGTAATCGGCTATAGAATTAGCAATGTTATTGGCTTTCCCAGACAATGGAACTATGTAACCGATAAATCTCGACTTAGGCTCTTGTATGAGTGAAATATGCTCTTCTCTAACAGTTTTTCTGTATATTTTCCTATCGTCTGTCTTGTGAATACGAAAGGTATCGTCAATTCTACCGTCAAAGTATAAGGCTTTTATTTCTACCTTTGATTCCTTATTCAGAACTTCATGCCGAGATTTGATTCGCTCGCGTCTTACTTTACTCCTGTCTACGACAACTTCATTTATTACATTATCTAAAGAATGAATAGACTGTACATCGTGTAAAAGAGCAGAGGCTAAAGCTGCTGCTGCGCGATCAGGTACGCCATACCTATCACAAACTCGGGAAAACGATGGTATTTTTAGCCTAGTTTGTATATTTATGGCAGTAGCTGGGGAAGGGCCTGGAACTGGTTCCCCTAAACCTTCATCTCCTGGAACACAACCCTTTTCTTGAAGTGGGACAGTTAAATCCAAAGAGTTCTCATTGTCGCTATGCAAGCCAATTTTATATTCTTCACAACGTTTCTTGCACAATCTTTCTTCTTCTATCATTTTCCTTGCTATTTTCTTTTTATTTGCTGATGTAACTTTTATATCAACACTTCCAATTGACATTTTCCGTAGAGTTCTTTGATCGATCAAGAATTTGCGTTCTAGTATTGGAACCTTCTTAGCGGGATCACATTTACAATGCTGAAAATCTTTACATTTACATGCACTAACATCGAACAATGCCTCAACTCTATTGTTAAATTCGACTAGTTTTTTTTTGAAACTGTCCTTATCTTTGTCACGTTTGTATGTTTTGTTGAGTGTTTGAACTAAATCAACTTTTTTTTTTAACAAATCTGTAATAGTTTTAGAGGTTATGCATGGGATTGAAGCTTTTCCCCAAACGAAGTTTAACTTGTCAACAACAATCTTGGACACTTCTAAAAAACTAGGGTTCTTGCCATTTTGCTTAATTTTTTCTTTGTTCCAAGCATAAATGTAGTATTTTAACACATATCTACGAGTAGGAAGCAAAGACAAGCCCATATCTTGACCATTGCCTAGGATAGGATGAGGTAAATCCTTATAACGAGTCCTAGGGAACGCCATAATACAGTTATAAGCACACAAAGCACTGTGACAGACTACTATAACACTGAATTAGAACAGTAGAACTTATGTATATATGTAAGTAGACGACTAGATATAAAACACCACCTATAACTCTCGGTGTCAAAACACGACCAATGCAGTCAGAGAGGGCCGTGTACTGATTATACAAATAATTCTAAATATCGGAGATTTCGGACAATTTTAAGATTTATGCGCAGACTAAAACCACTACGTTAAAATATTTAAAAAGACCCGTCTTTATTTAAGACCTTGTTCAACTTTTCAGTAACTACTCGTCTGATGTAAAAAATTTCAGAAATTTTCAAACTTTAGGCCAAATGTGCAGACTTAAAATGGCGTCGTAAAAATTAAATATTTTACAGAATTGTTTCTAGGGCTCATACACAGTCATTGAAGCGTACCCGTTTCCAAAAAAAAGATTTTGACTTTTTTCACTCCACCCTATTGAATAAGTTTGGCAGCACAATTATTAAAGTATTGCATTCTCATAACTCACCGTGAACGGTCGCTCATCCACTGTAACAAAAAAACCCCTTGTGCAACAATAAAAAAAAGGCAGCCGCCGACATTGGAATCAACCACCATTTTCTTTTTTTTGGACACCTAAAAAACCCGGTAAGTTACAAGTGCCTTTAATTCCTTGGAAGAAATATAAACCCCCTTTAATTTCTTTCCCTTATTAACACCGATAATTATAATTCTCCGCGGAGAGATTATAATTATCACGGTTCAAAGATTTCTACCTTTCTTCCCCCATAAGAAAGAGAAATCTTTAACCACATTTAATATTTCGGCCAGCCCAAGAAGACAAAATATTCATGGTCCTTCAAAGCCGTAAGAAAAAGAAAATTTTTTAAGAAAAGGAAGATTTTCATGGTCCTTTCGCTACTAGAGAAGCAGGAAAAATCTATCTGATCACCCCCAACATAAAAAAAAACTCAGGAGAAAAAACTCAAAAAAAATCTCTCAACAAGAAAAAGAAGCATGAGGTAATTAAAAAATAACAAATGCATTGCGAGTCAGTCTGGAAAATAAGTAAGTAGACTAGTAGTAATAAGAAATATTAGAAAATTAAAAACAAAATTTTAACTAGAAAAAAAATTGGAAAATAAAGAAAAAGTGTGTGTATAGTGTAAAGATTGTGTTGGAAAAAAATTAAATATAAATTTGAAAAAGTGGAAAAATACAAAAGAAAAAGGAAAATTTTTTTTAAAAGAAAAAAGGCGCGAAAAATCGCCATATTAAACGGCACATACCTACAAAGAAAAGCCCGAAATTTGTGAAAAAATTGGAAAAAGAGGCAAATCGCCATATTGAGAAAAAAAAGTATAAATTCAAAAGGCAAATCGCCATATTGAAGAAAAAAGTATATATTCAAATAAGAAATAAAGTAAAAATAAAGATGGTAAAGAAGGCCACAAAAACGGTAGTTATGTACATATAAAAAATAAAATCGCCATCTACATGAGTAAAAAATAAAAGTGCCGCAATATAAAGAAAAAAAAAAGAAGTAGAAAAACCAAAAAAGTGAAAAGTGCAAGAGAAAAAGAAGCCTGCCTATAAAGACGTCAAAAGAGGAATAGAAAGGGAAATCTACAAGAAAAAACAAAATCATCACCAGAAGATAATAAAAGGTACATAAGGTATTTAATTTCAGTTAAAAAACACTTAGCTTTGGTTCCCCCTGTTTATCCCACCATCATACACTATCTCCCTACATACAAAACCACAATACATAAAAACAGGGATGTCAGCGTCATACACAATTGTGTCCAGTGAGCATATAGAAATAGGGTAAAAAAGGGTAAAAATGAAAAAAAAATGCTGGCAAAAAAGCACCAACCTAAATTTTTCTTATTATTGATATTTTATAACGAAAAGATAAAAAACGCTTGATTTTTGTATTGAGATCGGTTGGGTTTTATTAAAATTAAATAAACAGAAACAAAGAGTCCCAAGCTTTTCTATATTTTTGCTTTTCCATCTAAAGGAAAGCCATTTTTAGTTGATAAACTTTAACAAACAAAAAATTAATGAAGAACTTACTTTTAATACAACTGTGTAACTTTATAATAGCCAATGCACTTTCTTGCTTAAAATTGCACAAAAACAAATCAACTGATATAATAAAAAAACTGCTAAACAATGATGCTTGAGAAAAGACTAGAAGAGTTTGCGAATAACACTCAAAACACAAATGCAAATAATACGCAGTTGGTTAAAAAGTATTCGCTGTATTTACATAATAGCAGCAAAATGAATCAGTGCCAAAAATATATGTAGATTACTTAAAAGGCACTTAAAAGCACTGTGAGAAATTGTTAAAAGCACTATAAATACCCGCTTTTCAAAAACGGGTGTTTAACAAAATTTCGGGTATTGCATAAGCAAAAAAGCACCAAAACATACCCGAAAGGCACCAAAATGGCAACGCTGATTGTGTCAGCAAAACTCACATGTACGCTTACGCTCTTTTATTTTGCGAGCGTAAAATATAATTTTTTACTGCAAAACACTCTCATTAACAGGGCTATATCACACGGCCTGTTTTGAGGCCCCTAAACAGAAATAATAAATTTATTATTTATTATCTTTGTTTATGTTTTGTTTTATTTCTGTTTTTAACATTGTACAATTATTGACAAATAATATCTACATTGTTTTGCATTTAAGCTAACGATATGTGTTTTGTTTGTGAAAAAAAAAATTCTTTGATGCCTGTTAAAGGGTCCCTTTTTCTTTCGTTAAAAAGACGTACCTAAATGCAGAAATCATTAAGAAAAAAATAGCCACAAGAATTTGTTGGTATTTTGTCCTTGTAAAAATATTTTTCTTTCTGTACCAATCGCGTCGGTGGGTTTTTTTCTTTGAAAACACTTTTCTTAAGTAAGTAAAAATATTTAAAAAACTTGTTAAAAAGTCTTGTTTTCCTACAATTTATGTATAAACCTATACACATAAAAGCAAATATGACAGCAGGTAAAATTTTTGGGGGGTAAGAAGATGTGTATTATTGATGTATTAATGAAACTTTATTGTTTAACGTCCACAAACCTAAAAAATGTTTTGTTGTTTCGAAACTGCAATTTAAATTTAGAAGATATTATTGGTAAATAAAAGTATATTTTTATAGGCTAGTAAACTCTTCTCTTTTTATAATGGCGGTTAATAACACTGTGCAAGAAATTGACACTTTTTTTCGTGACAAGCTGGGCACCTGGCGTGTTTACATAATTCGGGTACGCTGAATCCAGTGGCGCGGTTTTTTAAGATTGGCTCTGGTTTTCGAGATATACCGTTATTTCGAAAATGGAGAAGGTTGCACAACATATATTCGCGTAACTCAAAAACGCTTTAGCTTATTCAAAAAACTTAAAGACCCGAAATTTCGCAATAAAATTTCCTTTAAGAAAAGTAAAACTTCTTTCTATTATCCTTAGTCGTTTTAGAAACATAATTTTTTTTTGGAAAAAAAAAATAATTTTTTTATCAAAATTTCGAAATTTTTTTTTTAAAAAATTCATAAAAAATTGGAAAATGCAGCTATGCTTCTAATTTTTTGCAGACGTAAAAAAACCGAAATTCCAAACAAAACAAGCCATGGTGCCCGCGGTTTTTTTAGGATTGGCTCTGGTTTTCGAGATATACCGTTATTTCGAAAATGGAGGAGGTTGCACAACATATATTCGCGTAACTCAAAAACGCTTTAGCTTATTCAAAAAACTTAAAAACCCGGAATTTCGCAATAAAATTTCCTTTAAGAAAAGTAAAACTTCTTTCTATTATCCTTAGTCATTTTAGAAACATAATTTTTTTTTTTTTGGAAAAAAAAATAATTTTTTTAACAAAATTTCGAAATTTTTTTTTTTTTAAAAATTCATAAAAAGCCATAAATGATTAAAATCTGTTTGCAACTTTTGATTTTATTCACAAAAGTCGACAAATTTTAATTAAGTTAAGAATTTCATAAAACGCAATATTTGTGTGGGAGCACCTTAAGGGATGGTGATAAAGGGAAAGTATAATTTGAGAAAATGTTAAGAACAAAAAACTAATGGAGGTCAGTCATACATTTTATCCCCCTAGGGGCGACGCCTGGGCATATATGGGACTTTTTCTTCAATATATTTCTAGTCTGCATTGAACATTTATATGGAAGCCCCTTTAAGGAATGGAGATAGCGGGTGGGTATGTTAAAAATAAATGATTGAGATGAACAATAAAGTGGGGTTGGTCATACATTTGACCCATCTAGGGGAATCCTAGGCGCTGCAGGGGCCAAATTTAAGAATTTCATTAAACGGCCATATTTGTATGGGAGCCCCCTAAGGGGTGGATATAAATTAAAATTCGGTATTTAATTTTTATTAAAAAAATATTTTTTTTTATTACTATTAATCAGACGGATTAATAGTAATGTTCTTTATTAATTTAAATTCCAAAACTGACTGCAAAGACTACAATTTTTTCTTATAATGAAACCTACTTTCTTAAATTAATTTGCCGATCCCGCAATTTCCCATCAATTAATTTACTTGTGGTTGCGCGTGTAACTCAGTTGCTGAGTTTGTATTTTCCCATCGACCAGTCGATGAAATGTTGCGGCTCGTGTGGACTCAAGATACATGGTTTGAAATTGCTAGTGCAGCAGTTTTGCTGTTGGCACGTTTTGTTATTGAACTTCTTAAATTTGTTGGCACGTTGTATGTGCAATATTTGTTGTTGTAATTGGTACGGTGTTAACTCCTCCCCCTTTAAGTTCATACGTCCTCGTATGATTTACTAAAAAAACGGAAGGTTATGAATTCTTTGGTTTTGTCTCTTTTTAGATGATAATGCTAAGGAAACTTCCGGATTAGCGCATAAATTAGCCTCCACTACAGTGTCTTCTTTTCCTCCTTCTTTCGGTGACTGGTTGACTTTCTCAAATGGTTTATTCTCTGTTTCAGTAATTACCTTTTTGTTTCTTTTCATTATGCAGACAATGGTGACCAGTACTGATATGGCTATTATTAATCCAAAATTAGTGAATAGGTTGATTTTATTCTCCACTTGTAATTTTTCGATTAAGTGAGAATTGTTGACGTTTACAGCCTCCATTCTTTCCAGCATTATTACTCGTTCCTGGAAACTTATGTTACCTGGTTGTAACAATGCAGGTAATGGCTTTGAAAGGGTAGCTTGTGTTGTTAAATAAGTTTTGTTTCCAATTCGTACCGTAGAATTTAGGTGGTGAATTATAAAAGTGCCGTTTAAGTTTATTGTTGAGTTGTCTATTTCGACTTGTCCTTCGAATTCGTTCAGTAGTACCATGCTTTCATCTATTTTCTCTACCTGTGCCACATGCTCATTATTTGTTGTTGTGCAGCGAAATGGTTTACTCTTCAAAAGGTTTGGGATGCAATCCGTTTCACTTATGTCTATAATATTATCTGTTTCACAAATACTTAGTTTATTATAGTTTTTGCCAAATATTATATAATACCAAATATTTTATCATAACATTTCAAAATGGTTTTAAAATTTGTCTTAATTACAATATTATTTCTTTTTACAGGTCTAATCGAAAAATTATCACAATTTTCATTACTCGTTGTCGGAATATTTACTATGTAGACAATTTCTTTATCATTTGATGCAATTTTAATCTTAGAAAAATTCAGCAATTCATCTATATTTCCAAATGGAATATTATCGTTATAAAAAATGTCTCTCAAAACATCAATTTCGATATTAGAAAAGATAAATGAATTAACAATATTTGCTTTAGCCCAATGGATTGCATATTCTATATTAGATAACTCGTCTTTAACAATTTCCAATTTATACTTAAAGTCTAACAATTTTTCCTCGTTAAACCTATTCTCTACCAATTTAGAAATGTTGTTGGTCACATTTGACAGTTTGTTAATTTTTTCTATTGTTAATTGATTAATTATAATCTGATTATTGTTATTTTTTAAGACATTATTCATTTTATTTTCTATTATTTCAAAGTCTTGCTGGTCCGGATTACCGGCCAACCATTTCCAAGCGCTGCCAATAAAGTCCAGCGACCTTTTCGTCTTTGTCTTGGATTTTAATCTGGATAAACAGGATTTCATTTGGGATATGGAATAGGATAGGTAGGGTAATAGTTGGTTGTCAGTATTCTTATTAAAGTCAATGCCACTTTCCAAGTTTTTTATAAGGTCTTCGTATTTCTCCAAGTCAATTGTGTGGATAAGTTTGAATACGCCTGTTTGAATTTTTGCTGATCCTGTATTAATTACAACGAGTCTGGAATTTGTGTACTCCATTATCTGGAACTCACCCACAGAAAATGTGAACATCCAAGTAAGCCTGTAACAAGGTTTTTTAAAATTTAGTTTCTTATGTGTTTTTTGTGTATTACTCTCCCGCTTTCTGTAACTATTGTTGTGTGTCGGTTTTCCTTTACTAATTCCCGTTTAAATCTCTCAGTCAATTTAGTACCAAGTCTTTTGTTTACCCTTACGAAAATTTCCTGTCCTGGTATGTATTGTTTTATCTCTTTTTTGTTCTTGTTGTGGTATTCTAAATCTTTTTCCTGTTTCTTTTTCAGTCTTGTCATGTTGTCCTCCCTTGTTCGTTCGTAACTACCTGGTGAAAAGTCTACCGTTCTTCCAAAAAATATATCTACAGGCCGTTTTCCTATGTCTTCCTCCTTCAGTGGTATCTGATGGAACCCACTCTTTAAATCTATTACCGTAAAATATTGGTTGCCTCCAAGTTGAGCCAATACCTCGTTAATTTCGGGAATAGGGTATCTGTCAGGTATTGTGATGGAATTCAATTTCCTAAAGTCTATGACTAATCGATATTTTTGTGTTCCAGAAGCATCTTGTTTCTTTGGAACAATCCAAATAGGTGAATTATAGGGGGAACGTGATGGTCTTATTATCCCATCCGCCAATAATTTATTAATTTCATCCTCGACAATACCCTTCATAGCCATTGGATAAGGATAATTCCTGGTATACGTTGGTACATCAGTTGATGTACGAATGTCACCAACAACCTCTGTTGTATAGGTGAGGCGTTCATCTGGGTCTGCAAATAAATCCCTGTGGCGGCCCACAATATTTTCGAGAGAAGTCTTTTGATTTCTTGAGAGGTGTTCTATTCTAATTTCTATATTGTTAACATCTTGAGAAGTGTATTGGAATATTGGTATTTTTATTCCCGATCCTACCGTAAAAAAGTTCCCTGAAGTATATATTACAGCGGAGAGTTCTTTCATGCTATCATTTCCCAATATTCCATCAAAAGTTCTTAGTCCTGGCAACATGAAAAACTTCATTGGAATATCATTGATACCAAATAAATTTAAAAACGTATGATGAGTTATCTCCACATTCCCTGCAACAGATTTTGCACTGAATGCTTCCTGATTAATTCTAGGGTATCTAACTAGACTAGGCTTAATATAATTTTTGTTACTACCTGTATCTAATAATATTCTAAGACTTTGTCCGTTCCTCGTCATAATCCGAAAATATGGTAGCGAGGAACTATTTAACCAAAAAAAATTAAGGTCGTTTAATGGATCTTCCGACAAATTCTCTGTCGCCAAAGGATCATTGTTTCCAGTTTCATATGTGATGGGTGTAAGGTCTATTGCATCAATCCCACTATTGTCAAATTCCCTATAATATTCATCCGTGGCCGTTACTCCACCAGCTGCGCCTTCTTCAGGACCGTATTCATGATATTGTGAAGCTTGATTAATTTCCTGGGTTGCTTCGCCTTCAGTCACAACATGGAAGTTCCTTTGAAATTTGTTGACTGGTCCTTGGAAGGATGTTCCCGCCGGTCTCTTGGGTTGTTGATAGGCTTGTGACCTATTCGTGTAATTGACTTGTTTGGATTGGATAGATCGATCGATATCCATTGGTTCGACTCTCGGTGTTGGCCTTTGGTACCCTGGATTTTGGTTTTGATGTTGGGTAATTGGTCTCTGAAAGCTAAAATTTGGGTGTTGTGGCCTGAACCCATTTTGGTTCCATTGATTATTCTGGGGCCTAAACCCGTAGTTTGGGGCCGTCTGAATGGGCGGATTTCTATTAAAATTTGGTATAGGGTTTCGAGGTAGTAATTGTGGCCTAACTTGCTCTGTACCACCTACGTGTGCTAGCTCAGGATAAAACTTCCGTACGCCTCCTGAGGATGGATAACTTGCACCGATTCTATCCCTATTTATTTAGACCCCTCACGAAAGTATCCAGGGCCTTATCCCTGTAAGTGTTTGTCATTATTCTCAAGCTGCCCTCATCAATATCTAGACAAGCAACTTTATCTAATATTAGAGAAAGATGTTGGTAGACCGCTTGGTAAAAAGTTGTTATCGATCTACCACCCTGACAAAGTGTAGTCATTTGGTACTCTAATGTACCAATGTCTCTCTTGTCAGAGTAGTGCATCATGAGGCATTTTTTTATTCTGCCCCAATCTAATGGTGTTCGATAAGATTCTAACGCGGTATCCGAGTCTCCTATTATTTTTTTTCTAATTGTATGCAATATTGCATAGTATCTCCCTGTCCCTTGAAGGGATTTGAAAAGCTCCATTAACCTGTCAACGGACTTCCGCCAGGAGCTGAATTCTCCCGGTTGCCCTGAAAAATCTCTTAATGACCTTACGATGTCGGGAATTTTTTCCACTTCTTCTAGCCTTGAAATATTACCAATAGGTTGATCTATTTCTTCATTGACTGTAGGATCTTGTCGCGTGCCTAAAACCTCATTCACTATTTCCCTTATTTGCCTTTTTTGTGTGTCATTTAATCCCTGCGGAATATCTGCCCTAACTGTCGAATTATTTGGTGACATGTTCAAAGATCTGTTCAGCCTTTCAGTAAGTTCTTCTATTGTCTCGTCTGGCATTTCGCTTGGAATTTTTATATATTATAATTAAGTATTAATGAAGAGAAAAAAAAAATTTTTTTTTTTGAATCTTTCCCGGAAAATTCGAATAAACTTTTGAGTTAAAATTGCAATGTATGAATTCAATATTATTAGGAAAACTTTTCTAAGATTATTTGCTAAAAGATTCCGAATATACCTTTATTTTAAAATGAGATGGCTTGTCAAAGTTATAGATTTGATTTTATTAAAATTTAGAAAGAAATCTTCTATTTTATTAATGATGTTTTAGTTTCTTATAACTACTTCTTACATAAATATCTGCACAAATGTTGACATCTTTTCCTGTTGGTTTGTTGAATATGTTGATTGTTGAATATGTTGATGGCTGAAGTTTCTTTTATTTTCGGTTGGAACGTATTTTCCAATTTAAGAAACATTAATTTTCCTTTAGTTGTTTTTTGTTCACTTATTAGTTCTTGGCTTTCCTTTTACTTTGTAGTTGGTATCACAAAATTCTTAGTTTATTTTAAAAAAAATTTTTTAAAAAATATTCCTGTAACTGTTCACTTATTTGTTTTAATTAAAAAACATTTTGCACAATCGTTTAATAAAAAAGATTTTTTATTTAATCCTTAATTAGGTTTTTAGTATATTCTGCTCATTTTTAGAACTTTTGTTCAGTCTTTAAAGCTTTTACTTAAAATGTTACTATTCACTTTTTTTCTTTTTTTAATTTTGTGTTTACTAACTTTTAAAATTTATTCAACGTTCACTAATTTCTAATTGTTCCATTCTTTTTATATTCTGTGTTTTTATATTTTCATATTTGTATACTCTTGTATTTTTAATTTTTAATATTTTTTTATTTTAATATTTTTACACTTTTGTATTTTTATATTTTAATATTTTTATATCTTATACTTTTACACTTTTGTATTTTTATTTTTTAATATCCTTATTTTTAATTATCCTTATTTTTTTATATCGCTATTTTTTAATATCCTTATTTTTAATATCGCGGCCGCTGATCCTTAAGAGGACCTCCCTTTTGTCTTCTTAGAGACTACTATGGCGCACTATTTCCGCGATCTATCACACCTGTTACTTTACGACAAAGGACCCTTCTTTTTCTAGGGTCCCTGCTCGGGCGCCAATTAAAATTCGGTATTTAATTTTTATTAAAAAAATATTTTTTTTTATTACTATTAATCAGACGGATTAATAGTAATGTTCTTTATTAATTTAAATTCCAAAACTGACTGCAATTTTTTCTTATAATGAAACCTACTTTCTTAAAATAATTTGCCGATCCCGCAATTTCCCATCAATTAATTTACTTGTGGTTGCGCGTGTAACTCAGTTGCTGAGTTTGTATTTTCCCATCGACCAGTCGATGAAATGTTGCGGCTCGTGTGGACTCAAGTTACATGGTTTGAAATTGCTAGTGCTGCAGTTTTGCTGTTGGCACGTTTTGTTATTGAACTTCTTAAATTTGTTGGCACGTTGTATGTGCAATATTTGTTGTTGTAATTGGTACGGTGTTAACTTATATATGGCAACTATGTTTTAAGAAAATGTTAAGAACAAAAAACATTGGAGGTTGGTCATACATAATATCCCCCTAGGAGTGAATCCTAGGCCTTAGAAATAAATGATGGGAATGAAAAATAAAGTTGCGCCGGTCATACATTTTAAACATTTATGGCTTGTTTTGTTTGGAATTTCGGTTTTTCTACGTCTGCAAAAAATTAGAAGCATGGCTGCATTTTCCAATGTTTTATGAATTTTTAAAAAACAAAAATTTCGAAATTTTGTTAAAAAAATTATTTTTTTTCCAAAAAAAAAATTATGTTTCTAAAACGACTAAGAATATTAGAAAGAAATTTTACTTTTCTTAATAAGCTAAAGCGTTTTTGAGTTACGCGAATATATGTTGTGCAACCTCCTCCATTTTCGAAATAACGGAATATCTCGAAAACCAGAGCCAATCTTAAAAAACCGCGGGCACCACTGGATTCAGCGTACCCGAATTATGTTAAAACGTCAGGTGCCCGGCTTGTCTGTTTTTTCAACTAGCATAGTGTAATTATAGAATATTTTTGAACTTAATGGGGTTATTATTTGCATTGTTATGTGCAAATATTATTTTCATTGTTGGCATTCGCAAAGGTATGTTGAGCACAAAATTAAAAATATTAGATAGAATTGTATAAGGTTGTAAAAAGACTTCAAATATTGTTAAGTGCTCAATTTTTCCAAAAAATAAGCAGAGTTTCTGCGAAATGCAGGTTCCAAATTAAATTTATTTAAATAATAACTAATTGTGTCTGTCCATAACTCAACATTTTTCGATAATTGTATTATTATTAACTGCTCTTAAGTCTTCATAGCAAAATATGTATGTTAATTAGGCCTCGTAATAGGCCTCGCAACCGCAGATTTCTCCCGCTGTGAATGTAAGAGACAAGAGTAAACGCACCAACACAATCATATTTGACACCACTGCATAAAAAACACAATTCCATAAAGATCTCTTAATTTGGTTTGTTAACAATTTAAAATTTAAAAAATACACACAAATTTAATGCGCTCTTGAGTCAAAAAATGTTTAACTCTTGAGAAAACAAAATACACACATACACACACACAAATCATCAAATTTCATTTACGCTCTTTTAATAATACTCATATTACATTCTCGTGAACTGACAAGTGGAGTAAAAAGAAAAAAAAATATACTCTTATTTGTTAGTTTGCAGATTAAAATACACATCCATACTCGCAGCGTTGTACTTGAACTCTTTTAACTCAAAAAGAGAAGTTAATGTGATGTTTCCAGGTGACAGGCAATGGATTGTGTAGTAAAATTTATATGAAAACCACTCAGTTTTTTGAGTGCTTTACATACAAATTTTCCTACACAATCAGTTGTCTGTCACCTGGAAACAACACTTAAGAGTTTAAAAAAAAAACAACAAATTAATATTTGTTAACGAAAAAAACTGATAGTCGTAACACAAATTTACGAACACTTCATAAATTTCATAAATTTATTTATATTATATTATATTATATTATATTATCTTCTATTATATTAATATTATATTATATTGAATACCCATTTTTTCTCCACGAATTTAGAGTTGATTAGAGGGAGTAAAACCCATCATATGTATATATAGGGGAAGAAAGAAATTTTTTTTTGGGGAAAATTTGCATATTGTAAATTGGAACAAATTTTCCCAATGTCTGAAAATTAAAATAAACCCATTAATAAGTGCGTTAAAAACGGTCGGATTTCGGGAAAAAATTTAACAAAAAAAAAAAATTTCAAGTGCGATTAAAAAGTTACTGAAAAGCAATTTCTCCAATTGCGATTTAGAAAAGTACATTAATCGGATTGAGAAAAAAAAAATTAAATTAAAAATTTACTGAAAAGCAATTTCTCCAATTGCAATTTAGTACGTTAATAAGTGCGAAATTCAAATTAGTAAAAATTAAAGGAAAATTTATTATTATAAAGCAATTTCTCCAATTGCTTCTTTAGTAAATTATCAAGTGTATTCGGTTCCATTAAAAACTTTTCAATAAATGTACTTGAATAAAACTTTCTAAAGTGCTGATTTCATAAATTACAAAGGCGTTGGAATGAAGTACGGAAAATATCTGAATGAAAAAAAAAAATGAAAATTTGCACAATCGTTTAATAAAAAAGATTTTTTATTTAATCCTTAATTAGGTTTTTAGTATATTCTGCTCATTTTTAGAACTTTTGTTCAGTCTTTAAAGCTTTTACTTAAAATGTTACTATTCACTTTTTTTCTTTTTTTAATTTTGTGTTTACTAACTTTTAAAATTTATTCAACGTTCACTAATTTCTAATTGTTCCATTCTTTTTATATTCTGTGTTTTTATATTTTCATATTTGTATACTCTTGTATTTTTAATTTTTAATATTTTTTTATTTTAATATTTTTACACTTTTGTATTTTTATATTTTAATATTTTTATATCTTATACTTTTACACTTTTGTATTTTTATTTTTTAATATCCTTATTTTTAATTATCCTTATTTTTTTATATCGCTATTTTTTAATATCCTTATTTTTAATATCGCGGCCGCTGATCCTTAAGAGGACCTCCCTTTTGTCTTCTTAGAGACTACTATGGCGCACTATTTCCGCGATCTATCACACCTGTTACTTTACGACAAAGGACCCTTCTTTTTCTAGGGTCCCTGCTCGGGCGCCAATTAAAATTCGGTATTTAATTTTTATTAAAAAAATATTTTTTTTTATTACTATTAATCAGACGGATTAATAGTAATGTTCTTTATTAATTTAAATTCCAAAACTGACTGCAATTTTTTCTTATAATGAAACCTACTTTCTTAAAATAATTTGCCGATCCCGCAATTTCCCATCAATTAATTTACTTGTGGTTGCGCGTGTAACTCAGTTGCTGAGTTTGTATTTTCCCATCGACCAGTCGATGAAATGTTGCGGCTCGTGTGGACTCAAGTTACATGGTTTGAAATTGCTAGTGCTGCAGTTTTGCTGTTGGCACGTTTTGTTATTGAACTTCTTAAATTTGTTGGCACGTTGTATGTGCAATATTTGTTGTTGTAATTGGTACGGTGTTAACTTATATATGGCAACTATGTTTTAAGAAAATGTTAAGAACAAAAAACATTGGAGGTTGGTCATACATAATATCCCCCTAGGAGTGAATCCTAGGCCTTAGAAATAAATGATGGGAATGAAAAATAAAGTTGCGCCGGTCATACATTTTAAACATTTATGGCTTGTTTTGTTTGGAATTTCGGTTTTTCTACGTCTGCAAAAAATTAGAAGCATGGCTGCATTTTCCAATGTTTTATGAATTTTTAAAAAACAAAAATTTCGAAATTTTGTTAAAAAAATTATTTTTTTTCCAAAAAAAAAATTATGTTTCTAAAACGACTAAGAATATTAGAAAGAAATTTTACTTTTCTTAATAAGCTAAAGCGTTTTTGAGTTACGCGAATATATGTTGTGCAACCTCCTCCATTTTCGAAATAACGGAATATCTCGAAAACCAGAGCCAATCTTAAAAAACCGCGGGCACCACTGGATTCAGCGTACCCGAATTATGTTAAAACGTCAGGTGCCCGGCTTGTCTGTTTTTTCAACTAGCATAGTGTAATTATAGAATATTTTTGAACTTAATGGGGTTATTATTTGCATTGTTATGTGCAAATATTATTTTCATTGTTGGCATTCGCAAAGGTATGTTGAGCACAAAATTAAAAATATTAGATAGAATTGTATAAGGTTGTAAAAAGACTTCAAATATTGTTAAGTGCTCAATTTTTCCAAAAAATAAGCAGAGTTTCTGCGAAATGCAGGTTCCAAATTAAATTTATTTAAATAATAACTAATTGTGTCTGTCCATAACTCAACATTTTTCGATAATTGTATTATTATTAACTGCTCTTAAGTCTTCATAGCAAAATATGTATGTTAATTAGGCCTCGTAATAGGCCTCGCAACCGCAGATTTCTCCCGCTGTGAATGTAAGAGACAAGAGTAAACGCACCAACACAATCATATTTGACACCACTGCATAAAAAACACAATTCCATAAAGATCTCTTAATTTGGTTTGTTAACAATTTAAAATTTAAAAAATACACACAAATTTAATGCGCTCTTGAGTCAAAAAATGTTTAACTCTTGAGAAAACAAAATACACACATACACACACACAAATCATCAAATTTCATTTACGCTCTTTTAATAATACTCATATTACATTCTCGTGAACTGACAAGTGGAGTAAAAAGAAAAAAAAATATACTCTTATTTGTTAGTTTGCAGATTAAAATACACATCCATACTCGCAGCGTTGTACTTGAACTCTTTTAACTCAAAAAGAGAAGTTAATGTGATGTTTCCAGGTGACAGGCAATGGATTGTGTAGTAAAATTTATATGAAAACCACTCAGTTTTTTGAGTGCTTTACATACAAATTTTCCTACACAATCAGTTGTCTGTCACCTGGAAACAACACTTAAGAGTTTAAAAAAAAAACAACAAATTAATATTTGTTAACGAAAAAAACTGATAGTCGTAACACAAATTTACGAACACTTCATAAATTTCATAAATTTATTTATATTATATTATATTATATTATATTATCTT
The DNA here is from genome assembly GCA_943735925.1 of Pollenia amentaria. Taxonomy (NCBI): domain Eukaryota; kingdom Metazoa; phylum Arthropoda; class Insecta; order Diptera; family Polleniidae; genus Pollenia; species Pollenia amentaria. The sequence continues at coordinate 101,131,882 of OX031006.1, read as the reverse complement.
CTATTATATTAATATTATATTATATTGAATACCCATTTTTTCTCCACGAATTTAGAGTTGATTAGAGGGAGTAAAACCCATCATATGTATATATAGGGGAAGAAAGAAATTTTTTTTTGGGGAAAATTTGCATATTGTAAATTGGAACAAATTTTCCCAATGTCTGAAAATTAAAATAAACCCATTAATAAGTGCGTTAAAAACGGTCGGATTTCGGGAAAAAATTTAACAAAAAAAAAAAATTTCAAGTGCGATTAAAAAGTTACTGAAAAGCAATTTCTCCAATTGCGATTTAGAAAAGTACATTAATCGGATTGAGAAAAAAAAAATTAAATTAAAAATTTACTGAAAAGCAATTTCTCCAATTGCAATTTAGTACGTTAATAAGTGCGAAATTCAAATTAGTAAAAATTAAAGGAAAATTTATTATTATAAAGCAATTTCTCCAATTGCTTCTTTAGTAAATTATCAAGTGTATTCGGTTCCATTAAAAACTTTTCAATAAATGTACTTGAATAAAACTTTCTAAAGTGCTGATTTCATAAATTACAAAGGCGTTGGAATGAAGTACGGAAAATATCTGAATGAAAAAAAAAAATGAAAATGGAAAATAGTGGATAAGAATACTAAAATTAAGTTCAATAGTTAAGAGTCACTAGGGTGGAATTGTCAGTTGAATTGAGAAAAAAAAATTCAATTATTTCCACGGTGAACTATTACAGTAGAATTTCAAATTACATGTATTTATTGTAGACAAAATTAATAAAATAAAAATATGGATAAATCAAATAAGTGTCAAGATTTAATTTCTTTGGGAATAATAAGCAAAGCTAAATGGAAAATTGTAGAGTTTAATGAATACAATTTTCTTGATTCGAGAAAAATTTTTAAATTTAAATTAATCTCCCTCAAAAGCAGAGAAAAAAAAATTTTTATAATCATAGAATAATATAATTCTTGAAGATATAAATTTCCTATTAGATAAAATTTAATATTCTTAAATGAATATAATTCTTGGGGAAAAATATAATAAATTCAAATATAAATGAAATAAATATTCTTAAATTGAATTATGCGTAAAAAATTTAAAGAATTTAAATTCCCCCAAAAATAAAGAAAAAAAAAATTATTAATATTCTTAAGGGAATACAGTTCCTAAAAATGGTAAATAAAATCTAATTTTACCATTTAAAGTAGAATTAGTTTGTTTAAAACAAATAAAATTGGGAAAATTTTTTTTGATAAATTTTACTTTTTCAATTTTTAATTTTAATTTAATAAAATTTAAACTTCCCTTATTATTATTCTAAAATTGAGTCAAAGTTGATAACTTCAATAAAATTCAAGTTGCCCAAGTCCGCATTAAAATTGAGAATTTCCTGAATTCGGTAACCTCTGAATATCAAACCAAATTAAATTTAAAATTTTGTCCGGAATCCAAAGGTTTACATAGTATAACGGTTGAATACATTTGGAACAAGGGTTCGATCGCGCTTAAAGCGGGGTGTAATTCTACATTCCATGCGTAAAGTAATGAGAATTTGATAACGTTGCGTAACATTTGAACGTAGATGCAAATGTAAACTTTAGGTATATGCTTTCCTAGGTTCAATTTATTACATTGACTACTCTATAGTTACCCTACCCCCTAAAATTGGCCAGGAAAGTGTTGATTTTCTTAATTTGTTAATAATATCGCAAAAAAAACCAGTAGCTCTAACTAGGTTCCAACAAACGGCTCACTCGAATATTGAGTCACACTTACCCTTATACCTAAAGGTGCAATTCTTAACTAATATTTGCATTTATCGTAGCACATCCAATAGTTACCATTGAATCTCAGTGGAAACGTGAACAGATCCACGTCAAATTTACTTCTACATTTTTAAATTTTCATCCCTGGTTATAATTATGACGAGCACGACAGGAACCTCTGATTCGGCTTTCAACACCCTTTACAGGGAACAATTCCTTTTTGACTGTGAGAATCTGCTCCAGTTTGGTGAGACCTTAAATAGCACACTGCAAGATCCGAATGAGTCAACACTGGAGGTGAAGTTAAAGGAGCTGGACTCGGAATGGTTGACTTTGAAAGATTCTTATAGGAAGGTTATGGTGGCTCCAGATGCCTTAGTGGGAAGCGAATTCAAGACACAGGCCAAAAGCGAGTTTGCCACCTGCTCTGAAATTTATTACAATTGTTCGTCGCAGATTAATGAAATGTTAAAGGTCAGCCGAATAGAGTCATCGGTTACGAACAGTGGCCTTCATTCCGAGACATGTTATATCTTCATTCCGTGGTGAAGTTATATCTTCTGAGAAACAAAACCAGAGGGGAAGCGGGGGCCATAGTAAAAAGATATACTCTCGCGCATGAAAATTTTGAGCTGGCATGGAATGCTCTAAAAGTAAGATATGAAAATAAACGCGTACTGGTAGATAACCAGATAAAATTACTTTTTGATATCCCAGCATCGGTCAAAGAAGATAGCGAGTCGATTCAAAAAATACAGTCGGCTGTCAATGACTCGCCGGCCACCCTGAGAACTCTGGGGGTGGAAGTAGAAAGCTGGGACCCAATTCTCATAAGATTAATCTCCACAAAATTACCAGATACAACGCTAGCGTTATGGGAACAATCGCTCACGTCCCCCCGGGAGCTGCTAAAATGGAGCCAAATGTCGCAGTTTTTAGTAGATAGGTATGAGGCAGTCGAGCGGCTTAAAAGTATAAGGAATGCGAAGGATTGTTTTACCCTGTCGCACACAGCACAATCAACAGTGCAGACATATGTTTCTCAGGAAACTATAAAATCGAACTGCAAATTGTGCAAGGAAGACCACAGTTTGAGAAACTGTCCCAAATTCCGCTCCTTTACGGTACAGCAGAGGGTGGACTATGTATTTCAAAACAAATTTTGTAATAATTGTTTGGGGACTTCTCACCTCAAAGCAAATTGCAAAAGCAAGTATATCTGTCTGGTCTGCAGAAAACCACATCATACGCTGTTGCATATGACAAAGGGAGCTCCGGGTTCCTCTCAGGAGTCTCGGAAAGTAAATAGTTCAGCTACAGAAAGCGAGTCCCTGAACTCTGGCCCTAAGACGGCGCGAAAGGTGGAAAGTGACCGCCAGGCTGAGCGACCGAGCACTTCCAGTAGAGTACAGGCCAATTGCTCTGTAGGGAATGAAAGCATTCTATTGCGGACTGCATTGATGCAAATTGAGCACCGGGGAGAAAAATTTTCGGTAAGAGCTCTTATTGACCCGGGGTCTCAACGAACCTTCTTAACGGAAAAGGTCAGAAGTCGGCTTCAGCTCCCATATAAAAAATCCTGCTACGAAATCGTAGGGATAGGAGGCCAAAAGCAATCGGCATCTAAAGAATGCGAGCTAACGCTGTACGCAAAATGAACAGACACGAGAATATTCATAAAAGCCATAGTGTTACCAAAAGTTACGAAGCGACTCCCAACCTGTTCATTTCAAGCGCCCAGCTGCAATGAGCTGGATAATCTAGATTTAGCCGATCCCTCATTCAATAAATCAGCACAAATAGATTTTATTCTCGGCAACGACTACGAGAGGTTTATTAACCTGGAGGGTATTAAAAAGCATGTTTGCGGCCAAGCGTCCGCTTATAATACAGTATTTGGCTGGGTGCTAAGTGGTCCTATGCAGGCCCAAGTAGCTCACACTTTTACCACTTCAGTGATTACCTACGATACTGGTGAACTAAGTGCACTTTTGAAAAGGTTCTGGGAGGACGAGGAAATACCTACAGATCGCCCGAAGTCGGCAGAAGAAGAAAATTGCGAGCGATTTTATAGAGAAACTACCACAAGAGGTGAAGATGGTAAATTTATGGTAAGATTACCTTTCAAATCTGAATTTCCTGATAAAATCCATCTAGGGTCATCCCGCTTTACCGCCCTGGCACAGAATGCTAGAATGGAACAAACCCTAAATAAAAACCCCGAACTCAGGGCACAATACAAGGCCGTGCTAGAAGAGTATTTAACGCTGGGGCACATGGAAGAAACAACTTCTCAGGAAATTCAATCTGATGGCAAATATGAATCTTTTTATTTACCCCATCATGCAGTGGTGAGACCTGAGCATAAAACGACGAAGGTAAGGGTGGTATTTAATGCCTCCCGAAAAACTAAATCAAAGGTGTCTCTAAACGACGTTCTCTATACTGGACCCACGCTTCAGAATGACTTAATAACAGTCATTCTAAATTGGAGGAAATTTCGCTACGTCTTTAGTGGCGATATACAAAAAATGTATCGGCAGATTTGGGTCCACCCGGATGACAGGAAGTTCCAAAAAATTGTGTTTCAAAACCAACCTGATGACCCAACTAAAGATTACCAGTAAAAAACGGTAACATTTGGTGTAAATTGTGCTCCTTACCTGGCCATTCGTACCCTGCTGCAGCTGTCTTCTGAGTGTGAAGCTACGTTCCCTAAAGCGGCATCAATTCTTCGTACCCAGACATATGTAGACGACATATTGGCCAGAGGTTATACCATTGAAGAAACCCTTTCAGCTCAGGCGCAACTTATCAGTGCATTGAAATCCGCAGGACTTCCCTTAAAAAAGATAACGTCCAATAGTAGTGAGTTGCTCTCTAATTTACCGGCGGATGATTTATATGATTCCAATTTTCTTTGGTTTCACGGGGCAAGCTCCACCAAGACCCTTGGGATTAAGTGGAATGCACTATCGGATGCATTCACTTACAGTTTTGAGCCTATGGAAAAGTTCACAAATTTAACAAAAAGGCAAATTTTGTTTGATCCTGCAGGATGGCTTACACCCATAGTCATCAGGGCAAAATTACTTATGCAGCGACTGTGGTTAGAAGGGTTGGATTGGGATGAAGAAATTTCTGCAGAATCCATGCAAAGCTGGAAGGAGTTGGTTGCAGATCTTTCAAAAATTGAAGAAATTTCAATTAGTCGGTGGATTCAGTACACCCCTGAAGACGAGGTACAGATTCATGGGTTCTGTGATGCGTCAAAGGCAGCATACTGCGCCACAGTGTATATTCGCTGCCAAACTGGGTCCCATACCACCTTTTCAAATTTATTGCTGGCCAAGTCAAGAGTAGCCCCTATACAAACTGTCTGTTTACCCCGTTTGGAGCTGAACGGTGCAGTTTTATTAGCAAATCTGATAAGATACGTTCAGACCGCACTTAATTTCACTAATAATGAAACTTTTCTGAAACTTTTTCAGATTCACCGCCTTGTTCCAAACGTAACATGGCGGCATGTTCCAACACATATAAACCCCGCAGACCTGGATACACGTGGCTGCAAGTCGCAGGAACTGGTAAATCACATGCAGTGGTGGTACGGACCCCCATGGTTGCATAAACCAATGTCAGAATGGCCGAAGCGAAAGCCGTTGCAAGTAATTGAAACCCCAGTTGAGGTTCATACGCTGTTGGCGGAGGTTCAACAAGATGATGATATTTTTAACAGATTTTCATCATATACGAGAGCTCTTCGGGTGATAGTATACGTCTTCAAATTTTTTAACAAAGTCGCGGCCAAACTCAGGCCCTTAAAAACACCAAGCCCATTTCTCGATACAAATTCTGTTATGAGGGTCAATGGCAGACTGGCTCAATCGTCGCTGCCATATAATGAAAAATATCCAATGATATTGCCAGGCAACTCCCGATTTTGCCACCTGTACTTAACTCATCTGCATGAATTTCTCTGTCATGCAGAAATAAGTCAGATGTGCCGAATGGTACAAACTGAGTATTACCTTTCTCGACTCAAACCCCGAGTGAAAAAGGTAATACGACATTGCAAAACTTGCATTGTTTACAAACAGCAAGCATGTATTCAAATCATGGCACCTTTACCTCCAGAAAGGTGCAATTTATCTTTACCGTTTCAGGTTACCGGTATAGACTTTGCCGGCCCGTTTGACCTCAAGTCTTCGGCATTACGCACTGCGGCTTTAACAAAAGGATATGTATCAGTTTTTGTCTGTTTCAGCACGAAGGCAGTCCATTTGGAACCTTGCTCGGACTTGACTACAGCAGCCTTCCGTGCAGCCTTTGCTCGTTTCGTTGGGAGGCGAGGACTACCCCAACGGGTAGTAACAGACAATGGGAAAAATTTCCTGGGGGCGAGCAGAGAATTAGAGAATGACTTTGGCATATTTGTGAGGACGATAGCCCAGGATATAGCCCAGAAATATATAGTCCAGGGGTTTGATGGGAGATTCATTCCGCCGTACGCACCGTATATGGGCGGTAGGATCCAGCTGACCGCGCTGACTCCTGGTCACTTTTTGCGAGGAGCACCTTTAACGGCTCTACCTGAGCAGGATTTTCAAAGCATGTCGGTGGTAAACCGATGGGAGGAGTTAAAAGCGATGCAACATCGATTCGCGATAAGATGGAAAGAGGAATATTTAAGGTCGTTGCAAAGGCGATATAAGTGGCAAGGCTCAGTTCCTAACATACAGGTGGGAGATCTGGTAGTGGTTATGGACGACTTGCTACCACCGTGTGAATGGCGACTGGGCAGGGTAGAAAACACTTACCTCGGTTCTGACCAAAATGTGTGTACGGCTGAGGTACGGATAGCCACAGGGGTCAAAACGAGACCCATCGTGAAACTGTGCTACCTTCCTTTGTTGAACAAAGAGGATACGAGTTAGAATTATATTGTACTACCCACTTTACAAGATTGCACTTATCCAATTTATACTCATATCAATTTATACTTACCATTTAAATAGACACATCCCATATTATTAAACTCATGCACATCAACTCCCCCCTCTAATCCCCCTCTAATCAACCTCTAAATTGCCGGCGAAGCCTTCAATTCACACTTATCCATTTCCATTATGAGTTTACCCATTATTAACTAAATTTTGTTTTGACATCTTTCTAAAGTCATAGGTCAAACAGACGATTAACTTCCACCAGGGTAGTCCGTCCGAGCCGTAGCCAAGATCGGGTTCCAAGCCGAAGCCCAATCCGAAGCCGAAGCCGTGGGGTAAGCCTTAGCACAAGCCGAAGCCCAATCCGAAGCCGAAGCCGTGGGGTAAGCCTTAGCCGAAGCCGTGGGTCGGCTGGAAATGCAACCCAACTACGGGACCTAGAAGTCTTCTACTGTGTGCTGTGTCGGGGTTAAGATTCTGCCGACGGTTTAAACGGATGCCGGTAGAAAGAAGGCGTAAGGTGGTGTCGGGCCTAGGCTACTGCTTTAATTGCCTAGCAAGAAGCCACTCCCAAAACTATTGCAGCGGCAGCAGTAGCGTATTCGTCAGCCGTCACCACCCCAGCGGCAACAGGCAACCCGGCCACGTCCACAGCCTCGTCCTCGTCAGCGGTCAAAGCAACAGCAACAACAACGTCATCGCCAGCCGGCACCACGTCGTCCGCCACAACAACGGCCAAGCCAACAGCAACAACCACGTCGTCCGCAGCAACAACGTCACCGCCAGCAACCACCGCGTCCGCAGCAACGCCAGCAGCAGCGTCAAGCAACAGCAGCGGCAACAACAGAACCGCAACGACCACAGCAGACGTCCACATCAGCACCTAGCGCACCAAACACCAGGGTGATTATTGAGGCGATCAAGTCGCTCGCTCAGGTACTATGCGTGGACCAGTAGAGCTGGCGTATGGTCCAATTCAAGGCCGCCACCATGTCCAATTTGCATTGGACACACATCTATTATCCATTTATTATAAGTATAAACTTTTATTTTTTTTATTACTTTTATAAATTAAAACTTAAAAATGAATTTGAATTTTCAACCGCATGAATTGTTAATATTTAATATTTAAGAAATTACTGTAACTCAATTTCTTACAGTGTAGGTTTACTCGCTAAAGTTAAGCTGTCAAACTTATCCAACCTTCGAATGGATAATAAAGAGAGGTTGAATAAGTTTGGCAGCACAATTATTAAAGTCATTCTTTCTGTCGCGCTCGTTGAAGATAGACGTGTTTTCTAAGCTCGGCATACGGTTTATTTTTTTTTTTTTTTGAACAAATAAAGTATTAAAAAAAGTAAATACAAGTAAAGAAAAAAAAAAAAAAAGTACATGTATGTACTTACATACATAAATTCACATTTCTTATTCTCGGTGTTGATAAACAATAACAAATAAGAAGAGCAAAACTGTAAACAGTAAAAGAAAAAAAAAAAAAAAAAACTTTCATGAGTGCAAACAGTAGAAATGCATATATCACAGTGAGTGTTAACGAAACAAATGCAGAAATAAAAAAAAGAATCGATGATAGCAAATACCTAACGGCTAAACCTATTACTCGCATGCGATCCCTTTCACCGTCTGTATTTAATAACACGGTTGATACAATAACAAATATAAAACCTGCTAGCGTTGCCTCAACAGCAAAAACAATTTTAATAAGTGATGTAAATATTAACCCCCAATCAGGCATAATAGAAAACTCAGTATTACCTTCGGTGTCTAATAATACGGTTGATCTTAATACAATAAAAAATATAAAACCTGCAAGCGGTGCCCCAGCGGCAAAAACTATTTTAATAAGTGATGAAAATATTACCCCCAAATCAGGCATGATGGAAAACTCAGCTCCACAAGTAAAAAGTGCTCAAAAGCCTCCAGTACAAATAGGTATTGATAGGTACATAACAGTGCTTAAACGGGGTCGCAGCCCAACCTCCTCAGCAGTTGCTTCGGTCTCAAAAGTCTCAAAAGATGGTACAGCTGATAGAACAAGTTCACAAAAACGTTTTGCAATTCTGGATGAGGAATCCCCGGAAGCACAAAACGTTATCAAATCTTCTAAGCCACCGCCGATATATCTTAGAGAGCAAAACTCAAATGAATTAATAAAGAATTTGATCTCGGTAATAGGTGAAAATTCTTTTTATGTAGCTGCAATAAAGCGGGGTAGTATTAATGAGACAAAAATACAAGTTAATGAAGAAGATTTTCGTTAGGTAATAACTAAATTTGAAGCAATTAATAAGAATTTTTATACATATCAACTGAAGAGCAGTAAAGGTCTTCAGGTAGTGATTAAGGGCATTGACTCATGCGTGGACCCAGGTGAGATAAAAACGTTTTTAGAAGAGAAGGGCTTCAAAATAAAAACTGTAATAAACATTAAAAATAGAGAAAAAAATCCCCAGCCACTATTTCGAGTGGAGTTAGAACCCGGCGACATTAAGCTTAAAAAGAACGAAACGCATCCCATTTATAATCTTAAATATATCCTGTATAGAAAAATAACAATAGAGGAGCCGCACAAAAGGAATGGTCCCGTGCAATGTTTAAACTGCCAAGAATTTGGTCACACTAAGGCATATTGTCATTTAACCCCTGTTTGCGTCGTATGTGGAGAATTACATGGTACAGCTCTCTGCGATAAGTCTAAAAACGACCCCAATGTAAAAAAATGTAGCAACTGCGGTGGTAATCACACGGCCAACTATAGAGGATGCCCTGTATACTCTATCGTCAAGCGCTCGGTTGGACCGAAACCTAATCCCCCTCAAATGCGGGCAACAAATCAAGTTTACATTAATGACGTTCAGGTACCGCAGCCTAGTAATAACAGAACATGCTACGCTAACGTCCTAAAATCAAACCATATGCCAATGCAAGGTGAGTTGCCAAATAATGATGAAACTCCAGTTTCTAACTTAAGTCGTCTAGAGAAAACCATGGAAACATTAGTACAAACAGTAAATAACTTTACAAACACAATGGGTAATATGATGCAGGAAATGTTAAGAATGCAATCGATGTTATTGCAAGCTGTACTAAACAAGCCATGAACTGTTTAAAAATTTGCTTTTGGAACGCAAACGGCATCCGCCAACATAAAAATGAACTAGAATACTTCCTTAAAAATAAACAAATTGATGTTATGATGGTTTCTGAAACCCATCTGACCTCAAGAAACACGTTTAAAGTCAATGGTTATATATGATATGATACCAAGGACCCTCGAGGTAGAGCTTGTGGAGGTTCTGCCATTTTGATAAAAAACCGAGTAAAACACTACCTAATATGCGATCATCGTGAAGATTATCTCCAAGCAACGAGCATTTGCGTTGAGGAATTGTCTCGAAACATAGTAATTTCATCATTATACTCCCAACCTAGATTTTCAATATCAGAAAGCCAATATAATAAAAATTTAAATCATTAGGACCCTGCTTCCTGGCTGCTGGCGATTATAACGCTAAACACACTTTCTGGGGGTCACGACTTATTACACCTAAGAGTCGTGTTTTGTTTAACACAATTTGTAAAATGGACCTAAATGTGGTCGCGAGCGGACAACCAACATATTGGCCTACTGATCAGCAAAAAGTTCCAGATGTCATAGATTTTGGCGTGGTTAATAACATCCCCATAGACACGATTCATGTGGAAGCGTCCCTAGAATTATCTTCAGATCACACACCTACAATTGTTACTATAATGAATCCAAATAGAATCGTATCTCCGTCTGGTTACTTATCGACACCAGTCTCACAAATAAATTGGTTAAAATATAAAAAATATCTGAGTGCCCATTGCACAGAAAATATTCCGCTTAGCACACCGGAGAACGTGGATCTCGCTATTGCTAATTTTGACAGTTATCTCAAACTAGCTGTTCAACATTCCAGCATAACACTCAAAAAAACCAAAAACAAAATCATATATGCTACAGATGTCGAGCGTCTATTGACTGAAAAAAAGAGAGTTCGTAGAGAGTGGCAATTGCACAGATCCCCCCAACTTAAGACTTTATTAAAAGAGTGCACAAAAAGGCTGAGAAAGTTGCTGCAGTCTCAGAAAACGGCTTCACTGGAAAAATATCTCAAGGGACTTGATGCAACTCCACAATCAGATTACTCATTATGGCGTGCAGCTAGAAGCCTCAATAGACCAGTTATCTCTAAGCCACCATTGAGAAACTTGAATGGAAGTTGGGCAAGAAATGATATTGAAGAAGGAAATCTGTTTGCTAATCATCTGAAAGATGTATTTACCCATAATATATTTCACGATATAGCAGTCGATTTACCGACTGTAAATGTTAGAGCAGCTATTCCCCTAAGATTCGAGTTTAGAGAAATCGAAAAGGCTATTTGTAATTTAAACACCAAGAAGGCATTGGTATTGATAAGATCAGTAATAATTTTTAATGCTATTTTACGCCTTCAATACTACCCTCATAAATGGAAGGTTTCCTTAGTAACCATGATACCAAAGCCAGGAAAGGATCACACAAAAGTTGAGTCATACAGGCCTATTAGCTTATTATCTAATATTTAAAAGCTACTTGAGAAACTACTAGTGGCAAAATTAACGCCGATTTTAAATGAAAATAGATGTATTCCTAATCATCAATTTGGGTTTAGAAGAAAGCATAGCACAATTGAACAAACTCATCGAATAGGAAATGTAATAAGAAAAGCTTTTGAAGAAAAAAAATATTGCTCAGCACTCTTCATCGATGTGTCTCAAGCTTTTGATAAAGTCTGGCATGAAGGTTTACTACTGAAATTGCAGCAAAACTTGCCAGCAAACATACACAAGCTGTTAGAAAGCTACTTAGTCGGTCGTCAATTTATTATTAAAGAAGGCGATTTTTTAAGTTCTCCTCAGCCAGTTAACGCTGGAGTCCCACAAGGCAGCATCCTGGGCCCTCACAAGGCAGCATCCTGGGCCCTCTATTGTACTTAATTTATACTTCGGACATGCCAACAAACAGCTACACACAAACCTCAACATTTGCGGATGACACAGCTTTTCTAAGCGTACATGAAAACTGTCAAGAAGCATCTCGTTACTTACAGGATCACATATTTGAACTGGAAAGGTGGTTAAAACAATGGAGGATAAAGATCAATGAGCAAAAATGCGCACATATAACATTCACATTGCGTCGGGAAACATGCCCCCCTATTAAAATCAATAATCAAATAATACCCCAACACTCGCATGTAAAATACCTCGGTATACATCTAGATCGGCGTTTAACATGGAAATGGCACATAGAAGCAAAATTAACTCAAATGAAACTAAAAGCAATTCAAATTAATTGGCTCATTGGAAGAAATTCTGTTCTTAGTCTCGATTGCAAACTTCTACTTTACAACTCTATCTTAAAGCCAATTTTGTGCTACGGTATTCAGTTATGGGGCACTGCTTCGGCTTCTAATATCGAAAAAATTCAAAGGCGCCAAAATAAACTTCTTCGAATAATAACAGCCGCTCCCTGGTATGTCAAAAACTCAAATATCCATAAGGATCTCAATGTGCCATTGGTAAAAACTATGATAACGAAATATGCAGTAAAATATTTAAAAAGGCTGGAACTGCACCCAAATCCCTTAGCTCGAAATATTTTAAATTATGGCGGCCACACTCGATTAAGGAGAAGAGACACTGCAGCACTCACGCAATCAGATGAGCGATAAACACCTACATATGTGAACAGAAACCGTGATGACTAAATCTTTTTGTCTGGCACTGGCAGGACATAAAGTAAATATTAGAATAAGATTTGATTAATTATTGTTAGTTCATATTTAATATATGAAGATTCAATAAATAAATACTGAAAAAAAAAAAAAAAAAAAAATTATTAAAGTATTGCATTCTCATAACTCACCGTGAACGGTCGCTCATCCACTGTAACAAAAAACCCCTTGTGCAACAATAAAAAAAGGCAGCCGCCGACATTGGAATCAACCACCATTTTCTTTTTTTTGGACACCTAAAAAACCCGGTAAGTTACAAGTGCCTCTATTCCTTGGAAGAAATATAAACCCCCTTTAATTTCTTTCCCTTATTAACACCGATAATTATAATTCTCCGCGGAGAGATTATAATTATCACGGTTCAAAGATTTCTAACTTTCTTCCCCCATAAGAAAGAGAAATCTTTAACCACATTTAATATTTAGGCCAGCCCAAGAAACCAAAATATTCACATGGATAGCCAGGCAGCTGGACAGATAGACGTACTTGGATTGAATTAAAAATGTAATTCTAAGTCGATCGGCATACTAAAATGGACCAATGTTTTAAGGTTTTGCAAACATTAGCACAACCGCCTAATACCCTCTCCACTATTGTGGTGTGCATATAAAAGGTTTTATGTGCAAGAAAAACGCTTAAAAAACCTGACATAAAAAAGGGTGTCAAAGCTCCAATAATGCAAATACATATTAAACACAATTTTTATAAGAAATATTTCTGAACGGCAATATTGTCGCCAAATTACGACACAAAATGCCAAGTGCTAAATGAAAATTTTGCAGCTAAATAAAATTTTTAATGCTAAATTTAGCTGCAAAAATGCCAAAATGGCACGATTTTTGTGATTTTTTCCATCCGAATATGGCGAACCGTTTTCAAGTTATTCCAATATGTGTAGCGGAAGTGTCTTAATTTTAGACATAACGGTATATCGCGAAAAATAAAGCTTATATGGATTCAGCGTTCCAAATAACCTTCAAAACAATACTCAGTTCTTAATCAACAAAAACCTTGTTCCCTTGTGTTCTTAGATACAATGTGTATGAATATATATTTGTACATACATACATACATACTATTGCTATAAGAAACAAATTTCTTATATCAGTATACACATTTTGAAGAAAACCCTTTCTTATATATAAAAGAAATGTTCTTTTAAAATTGAATGATTTATTATATCCGTTATGAACTGTATATAAAACATATATATATGTATGTATATATGAGAATATATTTTCAATTTATATGGGAAATTTTTTATTTGTTAATTTTTTCACCATCAGAAATATGTTTGCATCAACTAAATAGCTAAACTCTGATATTAAAGAAATAACAACTAATAACCAATTTTCACATTTTTTTATAAGGCTTCTAAACCGGGCTTAAGTTAAGTATTTGCTTGGTACCACTGCATATATATTTCCCACTGTGCCATGCAAACAATTGTTCAAATAATGCAAATGGCATATTAAACTCATAATTAACTCAAATTGACAAATTTATATTATTGTAATACATAATAGAAATTAGAGTAGTTAACTTCAATAATTCCGAAAATTACCATTTGAACTTAATAAACTCAAACTGAAAGTAGCAAATCGTATGAATTATTTAAATTTCGTGAACAACAACTCCAGTTATTGCATTCGTGCTTGTGCACTAGATGTGTTCGTCGTAGGGCCATTTTTTAAAGTGAATTCTAAGGTTTTTGAATATGCTAATTTGGTTTTTTTGTATATTAAAATATTATTTGTTGCCGATTGGATAAAAAGCAGACTAGGCGGAAATCGACTGAAAATATGAATCGTGAATACAAGGCGAAATAATCACATTTTTTATTCTTTGTTTAATTTTTTACATGTGATAATGTGCCAATTATTGCTTGACCGGGAATCTCTAGCACACACCTTAAACATTTTTGAAATTGATATTTGCAATATAAATTTTTTATTCAAAAGAGTCAAAATTGTGAGATATAGAATTTTTTTGGAAGACGTTATCCTGTTTTAGGGTGATATCAAAAATGGACAAAATAAATGGGGTGTTTTTCAAATCCCCAATGTCAAATTTTCAAAAATGGTCTTCCACAAAATCCCAGAAATTGAGAATTGCACTGCAGGTAAATAAGTCCCTAAGCATCTTTAGGAATGAAAATAGAAAAAAATTTTTAAAAAGATCCCCCGTTATAGTTGGGTTGGGCAACGAATTAATTTTTGTGGATTCCGAGGAAAATGATTTTTTTTGCACAAAATTGATCATTAGGGCAAAGTTTATCTATTTTCATTTAATTCCAATTAATACTTTTCAGAGCTCCATGACAAAAACTACAAGGCCTATATTTTGAAACCACGCCAAAGGTCAAATGACAAAGTTAAAGTTAATTTCTTGTTTTTGAAATTTTGAATATTTCCTGAAATTTATAACAAAATATCAGGTGGTATATTCATATTTTGATTAAAGTTAACTTAACTCTTTCCTGTAATGCGTAATTAATATATCAAAACGAAAAAAAATCGATATTAACCCTTTTATGTTCATAAGGGCAAAAATTACCCAATACCTTGTTAACGTTAAAAGCCCCGTCTCATTTAAATATTTGTATTATAAAAGTAATTATTTTTAATAATTCAAAATTGCAATCTCAACCAAATTATGGTCAACATTTTGAATTGTATTATGTTTTACAATATGGTTACATCCAACCATATTTTTTTTATTCGCGTAGCGATCGAATAAGAACTTAGCAAATTGAAAAACTTTACTTAAAAAAGTGAGTTTTTAACTTAATAGGGGTTTTCCATTTTTTTCTATCGCTTCCGAAAAGTAAACCCACATCTTAAAAAAATATATAAAAAAAAACCTCCCACTTTTAAACTAAATCTGTTTTAAAATAATAAATAAATGAAATTTGAATTATTAATTTCAAAAATTTATTACACTTTTCTTAGGTATTCCATAATAATTTGTTGTGCCTCAAAAAATCTAATGTAACATTACAGTTTGTGGTCACACTATCACCCATGAACAGGCTTTTGTTAAAATGCAACCCTGATCAAATGAAAAGTATTACCGTTTAGAAAAATTTCAAAAAACGATGAAGTCGTATGGGATGTCAATTTTTTTTCGTAATACTTGTCACTTTCATAGCACATTGCATTCACACCATCACACTTTTACATAATACTTGAGTTTTTACATGTATTAATACAAAGTATAATAGTGTAAACTAGCCTTTAACAGCTGACAAAAAGTTTGTTCTTCAAAATTCAAAAAAAAAAAATAATTTACAATTTGTTTATTGCATCAACAACAAAATGAATGACAAAATTTCAGTTTGCTCAAAAACAGTTGAATGTAAGTAAAATTTAGATTTAAAATAACGTTGGCAAAATAAGTGTACGCTTAGGTGAAAATTTTAATATAATTAACATTTCATGCTCATCAGATGACGAGAATTAATCCAAAAATTGATTTATTGTAATTTCTGCAAATATAATGGATACTGTAATATCCATATTTTAACTTTTTCCTTTAAAATGTTTAAAAATACTCAACAATTTTCTTTAGTTTTTTTTTCATCAAATTCGAAAACATGAAAATACCGTTGGCAGATTTGCCGATCTATCGACACTAAGTTTTAAAGATTTTTTGATTTGAAGACTTCTTATGAGAACAATTTTATAACACCGAATCCACTTAGATTTTATATAACTGACAACCTAACTTATTTACTGCGCAGATTCGAAGCGATTTTTTTCCAACTTCGCATGGTAGCCCTATATATAAACAGAGAGTGACCTGTTTTACAGGGCATTATCAATACTGTCGATTTATACGGGGCGTAAAGTGCCTTATGCCATTATTAAGGGTGAGTTTTTTTAGATTAAAACATGCCACCCTTAAAGAGAGCAAAAAATGTTTAAGAAACAAACACCAAATTCCATTTTTTAAATAAAATGTCACCTTTTTTTAGAAAAGAAAACACTGTTATTGTATCCCAAATTAACTTTACATGTGTTCATTTACTTTATTTTCAAACTTGCAATAAGAGAGTAAATTTACAAAATGTTTCCCTCAATAACTCAAACAAATAAAAGACAAATGATCACTTTACCAGCAAAACTGTCTTCCATAATTTAATTGTTTTAAACAATTTTCATTGTTAAAACTATTGACGCACTATACATTTAAAACAAATATCTATACAGTTTATGTTATTGAAATACTTTTGATTAAAACATTATGATAATTATTTTTCTACACGTTTTTAAAGGTTTTTTTATTGTAGACTATAGCAGGTGTTTAAATAGTTCCTGCTAGTAAAAATTTCGCAAGCAGAAACTTTCAACAAATTTTTTGCCTCTCAAATTTTTAAACTAATTTTACACTATTTTGTTGTAAGTTTTTTGAGTACGTGAACACTTTCTAGTAACAATTATTGAAAATAAGCAATAATTTTATGTTATAGAATAGACCTTTTGTTTAAAAATATTTTTATCCATTTTTGTTTCATTTAAATACTACTTTATCGTTTGGTTAATTTAAAAATCGTTTGAATATGACGGTTTATATTTTACAAATACTTTTACTGAGAAGCAATACAAAATTTTTTTATTCAATACAAAATTGTATTTAAGTATCTTTTTTAACCTCCCGCCTCTAGGGATGAATGTGGGTATACTTAGCTTGTCATTCCGTGTAAAACTTTTTTATTATTCATATCAGACCCCATAAAATATATATATTCTGGGTCCTTGAGTAATTCTAAGTCGATTAAACCTTGTCCGTCTGTATGTTTCCGTCCGTCTGTTAAAATCACGCTTACTTTCGAAGGACTCAAAAAAAAACATATTTTTATTTTAAATTATTTCCAGTTCTCTTAAAATTATTTGGAATTTAACTCTTGCACAACCGGAAGAACAACCCAAAAAAATTTATAAATTTTTTTAGTTTGGTTGCAGAATGCATCGATTGTTATTAAATTTGGCAAAACTCATTTTATATAACTAAAACTCATACATCTAAATTTCGTAAATATTGATCCCAAGTGCTAAATGAAAATGTTGCAGCAAAATATATATTTTAAATGCAAAATTTAGCTGCCAAAATGGCCATACTGCTAGAAAGTATTGAAACTCTAGGTAATTGTAACATAACTGCTGTAACACTTGCTCTTTTTTCCAACAGTTGCAGAATTGCCTATTTTTCATTTATGGTTTGGTCATTCATAGGCGTCTTTGTTAATACACAGGTATGTACAAAAATATTAAGTTCATGTTATTTTTATGTGTAACGAAAGACAATTAACCTTCAATAACAAAACAAAAAAAGTAAATATGCATGTATTGTTTTTATTTTTTATTCAATCGAGGGATTCTCAAAATTTTTGTTCAGTATTTAGAGCCATTAAACTTTGTTCACTATTTAGAGCGTTAATATAAAAAAATAGGTGTTCACATTACTGGATAGTTCACTATATTGGAAGTTCACATTACCGAGAGTTCACTGTATGTTATTGTAGTACAATTTGGACCGTCATAGTTTCATAAAACTGGAAATCACACTGCCAGAGTTCGTAAAGATCGGCCCATTAATTAACATTAACATATCATGATATTATCTTGAGATTAGGTCCAATTTAGTTTTAAACAACTAGAAATAAAATCATTAATCTTCTTAAATAGCCGCCCACTATTTAGCATAGGCCGCACATAAAGCATACATGCGGAATTAGACTTAATACAAATAAAACCGCAACGAATTTTATTACCAGGGCTCAAAATTTAATTCAAGAATCTTTCTGAAATATTCTCTTTCGGTGTTTTGGTATTTACGTGATAATCACCCCTCTCGTGAATAATTTTTCCCTTGTAATTTTTTCCTTTATCACGTTTTTGCGATCATGAAAAACTCCCATGAAAAAAATTAATTCGTAGGAGAATAATAACGTGAAAATATTTTTCCCCCGTAATTTGTTCACTTTTCCCTTTGAATTTCTCACTTTATTTTTGCTGGGGAACAAAACATTTATGTAAGTAGTTGTTCTCATATTTCGAATATTGAAGTTTAAAAAATTTATTTTAAGGTCCATTTCCGTTAAAAGAGGTACAAACTAATATGTATGTATATTGTTCAGCAAAATGCAAAAAACAAGTCGATTGCCTGAGGAGTTTTGAAGCTTTTCAAAGACGTGCGGCAGAATTTTAGAAATTATTTTACTAAAAGTGCAATAAGCTAGTGTTGCAATTAAACTATCGCTCCAATACTATATATTTTATTTTGTTTATTTTTCTTTTCTTTAAAATATACACGTATATTTCTAAAAAAAATTTTTTTTTAAAAAGATTCCCCTGATGATGGTCAGAGATTTTGACCGAAATATTGGAAAAATATAAAAATAAATAAAAAATAAAATAAAAAGTTTTTTGAATTTTATTTATTACTAGCTTAACCCGGTGCGCTTCGCTACACTGGCAAAAAAAAAAATTTGTCCTGTAAAGGTTGATAGCTCTTGTGTTCAGATATATGGTATTTAATATGTCTTCTATGAGAGGTACTGCTCCTACTCTGTCTACCCCGCACATTTTTATATTGAAATTTATAGTTTACTATAATAGTAGCTTTAACCACGTTTGAAGACTCTCCCTTTAATAGTTCTTCAGTTGAGCGATATTTAATGTATGCATCCTAAGGGAGGTATTTCCCCCCCTGCGCCTACCCGCTTTATTTTTATTTTCAAAAGTGTAGTATACCATAAGAGTGACTTTTAGAAAGTTTGAACATTCTCACTATTACAGTTCTTAAGATATGCGATGTTAAACATTGGCGTCCTATGGGGTATTCCTATACCCCCGCTGCTATTTTATTTCAATTCCGGGGCTCAGAAGATCCTACTACAAAAAGTTCAGCAAAATGCGTGCAGCGGCTCTTAAGATATGCGATAATTAATATTGGCATCCTATGGGGGGTACCAATTCCCCTGCCCCTATCGAAAAAATAAGTAGCCTATTTTATTTTTAGGGCTCACGTGATGTTACTGTAAAAATTTCAGGAAAATCGGTTCAGTATAATATTGGCATCCTATGGGGGTACCAATTCCCCTGCCCCTATCGAAAAAATAAGTAGCCTATTTTATTTTTAGGGCTCACGTGATGTTACTTTAAAAATTTCAGGAAAATCGGTTCAGTATAATATTGGCATCCTATGGGGGGTACCAATTCCCCTGCCCCTATCGAAAAAATAAGTAGCCTATTTTATTTTTAGGGCTCACGTGATGTTAGTGTAAAATTTCAGGAAAATCGGTTCAGTATAATATTGGCATCCTATGGGGGGTACCAATTCCCCTGCCCCTATCGAAAAAATAAGTAGCCTATTTTATTTTTAGGGCTCACGTGATGTTACTGTAAAAATTTCAGGAAAATCGGTTCAGTATAATATTGGCATCCTATGGGGGGTACCAATTCCCCTGCCCCTATCGAAAAAATAAGTAGCCTATTTTATTTTTAGGGCTCACGTGATGTTACTGTAAAAATTTCAGGAAAATCGGTTCAGTAGTTTCGGAGTCTATAAAGCGACAAACATACAAACATACAAACACACATAATTCATTTTTATATATATAGATTTACATAGGACCTCAAGCCAAAATAATAAAACAACATAAACAACAGGTCAACTATACACAAGAATAAATTTTTTTTTTTTTTTTTTTTTTTTTTTTTTTAATGTTATTTAATATTTCTTCTTTTTATAGTCAATGAGAACTGATAGCTTGAAAAATTGTTCCACGATAGAATTTTTCCCTTCGAGGGGAATAAAAATTTCATGGGAACAAAAATTCCACTTTGTTTTCACGATAGGGGTTGTTAAAGTTGATATGAAGAAATAATTTTATCTTGAAACAAGACAAACGGCCATGTTCTGGAATCGAATGAAATTTTCAATAAAATTTTTTTCAAATCACCGTAGTTCTTCATGATTTTCATAGTACATAATTCTTATATAACTGGTACTCAAAATATGACGCATATAAAACGGAAAATTTTTATGAGGCTTTAAAACAGGATAGTTTTGAAAATTTGTTCAATCTCAATTTCACTCGAATTCGATTTCTAGAACATAGAGGAAAACCAACAAATAACAGTTAGCAGTTTTTTATTTAACAAACAATTCTATTAATAAAAGTATTGTTCGAAACAGTAGGAAAATTACATTGAAAAATGTCTTAAGTAGTTTGCTGAATTTTGACCTGAAAGGGCCAAAATAGAGAGAAGAAAACCACAAATGGCCAAAGTGTGCCACATCACTGGTATGGGAACCCCTGGATATTTTTGCCCATAAAAAAAACAAATTTAACTTTTTATTCTATTACTAACAAATTTTACAGACATGTGCTTAAGTTGTATTTAGTAACTAATAAGCAATAAGGATAATGTAAAAAAAATTTGTCGGCATTTACTTTGACTGTATTATACTCATTTCCATGGTAACTGGCTGAGTCAATGAAACAGGCAAAAACTTTAAACCAAAACAAACACTAGTTTCTACCCTTAACAAAACAACTGCCACAACAATAAAAAAAGCAAATGAAAATGTAAAATAAATTTTATGAAACCTAAAAAGTCTGCCAGAGTAGGACTCAAGTGGTGGTCGTAGTGTCAAGTCGTTATTGTAAATCCGTGTTGTTGTAGCTGTTGCTGTCATTGATGTTTAAATTAAACAAAAAATAAGGGTATAAAAATAACCTAAGCAAATTCTACCGCTGGCATAAATTCATATGAAAATTAAAAATATGCAGAAAGGAACAAATTGTTGAACATAATTTATAATTTTAGTTGTTTTGTTTCACATAAGTATTGCCACAGTTATAATGGGAAAATAGCAACAATAACAGCAACTAAAGCCCCAATTATAACGCAAGTAACAAGGAAATACAAGAGCCCACTGTGAAAACCCAAAGTACGAAAATGTAGCGAATGTACATAAATGCATACAAAAGTAGAGGGTATGACAACGCGGCCGCGTTTCCATTGCAACAAAAAAGCCCACAACAAAGAGAAACAAAACAAGAAAAAAGTCAAATAAATATTCAAAAAGTTGTATCTCATTTTATTCAACATTCCAAACATTTATACGTACGAACACTGCTGCAACTTTTTTGTTGCACAAGTTGTGGCTGATTCTCATTGTTTTCGCTCGCTCGTTCATTTGTTTGTTCTTTTTTCGGTATTTGTTTTTAGTTTTTCTGGTGGCACGTAGTTTGTAACTTAAGCTTTATTTCAACTAAAATTTAATTAATGCTGTTGCAATGAGTGCGGAAATTTCGAAAGATGCCTCTGGAAATTCCTCATCCTCGACCATTTCGATTCGTAATCAGGCACCTCCCCCACCGCCAACAGCTGCCGGTCGTCCACCGACATCATTACTTTTTTCGGTAGGTTATCAACACACAATAAATTCCATTTGTGCGTCCAAGTTTTTTTTTCTGCATGAGGAACGTATATATGTGTGTGTGTTTGCGAGTTGTGCTTAAATTTGTGTGTGATGTATAAAATGGAGGATAGGAAAATGCTAAAATAACCCACGCAAAGTTGCTCAGGGACTTTTTACAACTTTTCTGTCCAACAAGCATACATTTCAATTTTAAACATTGAAAACTCTCAAACAAGCTACATACACACATTCATGTAAACACTCATGCTCTTAACCAAATTTAATATGTTTTAAGTGAATTTTGCTAAACTAATTTCCAAAAAAAAAACATATATATACATTTATATTATTAAACTAGCGCGGAAATTTAGTGAGCAGCCGCTTGGGAGGCGATAAAACAACACTAGCACGTCCTTCAACGGCTGTACGTGCCGTGGGCTACGCTGCTAACAGCACTGGCTCTGCTGGACAACGTTTTGATCAATTTTTCGTGGAAAAGGCCAGACAGCAAACATTGTCGTCAGCTAATGCCGCTGTTGTTGCTACTAAGGAAGTGAGGTGACTAGAAACACTTGTTGCTTTTTTTCATTATTTATCCTAACAACGCCATTTAGCCCACAGATAAAGTACAAAAACCTTGAGGCCAAAATTATTAAACTGCTGGAGTCATCAATAGTTATAGCGGCCAAAGCTACAGCTTTTGAAAAGCAGGGAATTTCTATTACAGATGGTAGTCGTGAGGAAAGTTCTTCTGCTGAGCATAAATCCACATTAGCAGAAGCATTAAACAAGGCAAAGGAGGCGTTCTCGCTTGATCGCACATTACATCGTTTCCGCGATCAACATGGCGAAAATATATTTCACAATTTTGATCTTACGTACGCAGTAAGTAGCGCAAACAGGGCAAGTTTTTATATGCACAAACAAATTAAACAATTAAAAAGCGCAAGCAAAAACTGATTCCTGACTGATTCTTTCTAAGCTAAAACAAGTAAGAAAGTATAGTCCGTTATATGTAGTAAAAAAAACTTTTTTGCGAGTATTAACACTGATAGAAAAGACGTCATAACGCTGATGTATTTTGACGCCAGTACTATGACAAGTGTCATCGTTTTTGGTCCCATGACACTTTACATCACTGTGATGTCAGCCTTAACATCACTTGGCCAAATGGTCATCAGAGTCAAAAATTTAAATTATGTCATCAATGGGATGACACATTGGCATCACAGAAATGTCGAATCGGAGTCGGCTTTATGGAGCATGTCATCAGTGCGATGACAAACTGTCTTCAAACTGAGTCATTGTAATTGACCTTAATATAATTGACTGAGAAAATATAATTATTTACTTACCCGTTATACATGTTTGTTTCACTTTTGTTGTATTCCGCACTTTGTTAACAGAAGAACTCTCAATTATAAGACACCAGCAGCATGCCGATATGGTCTTCGTAATAATTCTACTTTTAAAATTTGATTTATTTAAAAAAATAATTTTTAAAAATAGAATATGGGAATTTTTGCTTCTCGTTTTACTTCTTAAACATGAAAATAGTGTCGATAATATATTACTACATGATATATTTGCCACCGCACTGATGAGAGTTCGTCATTGCACTGATGACAGTTGTTCATTGCACTGATGACAGTTTGTCATTGCACTGATGACATTTTGTCATCACACTGATGGCATGGTATATTATGTCATCGCACTGATGACAGTTAGTCATCGCACTGATGACAGTTTCTCTGTACTGATGTCAAAATACATCAGCGCTATGACGTCTTTTCTACCAGTGTACACAAAAAGTGGCGTCTAATTGATGCCATAGCATAGATGGCGAATAAAATATGACAACATTTTTGGATGACGTTCGCATTGGATTGATGTCACTTGTTGCCTCATTGGTTTCATTTGTAATAACATTGATGTCCCATTTCCGACGTTAGAGCATCATCAATATGAAGACGCATTTTTCTACGAGCAATCATGAAGCCGCATTTTTATGGGAGGTATCGTCATATATGGACCGATTCCAATAAAATTTGGTAAGATGATTTAGATTGCAACAACTTTAGCGTGTCCCAAATTTAATTTAAATATCAACATGACAAGATGTTTTGTGGGCCCCAAGACCCTATTACTCAGAAAGTTATTCTGAGTCGAGTGCAACAAACATCAGCATAAATGCATAATATTCTCTCCACTATTGTGATGTTGGTATAAAAATTTAATGTAAATCAAATATTCATAATTAAAACCTTGTTTTTTTATTACCTGTTTTGAGTCGTTGAAAAACTCGTTAAAATCCTCTGCTTCGCTAGATGAAGATAACGTTTTTATTCTAATCATTAGAAAAAGGAATGGCGCCATGACACCAACGCATTCCTTGTGCTGGTGAAGCATTTTTGAGTTTCATTTTAGAATGTTGAATCTGTTCAGCTTAAGCAAAATTAATATTTATTCCTTGAATATTATCTTTCGCCCATCGACATAGTTTATAGGGTGTCTGAACTTGTCGATTAGGTGTCCGTTGTATATTGGCTCGGCAAGCTAATTGTCCCACCCAAAACCATCACTTGGAAAGGAACAAAGAACGAACGACTTAGTTAAAATAATGTACTAAACTAAATAAACTCCTTGTAACGTGACAAAAAGTGCACTTTTCTGTGAAAGTTTCCAATATTAAGTTAAAAAAGCACAACTATGTCAATGTTTTTAAATTTTTTTTCTTCCAAACCTTAAATTCAATTACATTTAATAACTACTTATGTCAAAATTATAAAATTTTGTTTTAATTCATTTAAGATTTGTTTAAGATTGATTTAAGATCATGGTAGAGTCATTAAAAATTTTGTTCTCAATTTTGAACCCAAGTCAGTGACAGTCAGTGATATTGATCAGACGTATTCTGTGCATTCTTTTCCATCACATTTATAAAAAAAAATATTTTTTAAATACTTGTTAACAAAAACAATTTAAGTGCATTGCGTTTATGCACTGATAGCAACAACAACTATAAATTCTTCTTAACAAAAACAATTGTATACAAATTTAAAATACTACCAAAAAAAAAAAAATATATATATATATATATATATATATATATATATAACGGGTTATTCAAGTAGGTATACTTTTTTCAATAGCCTTTTTTTGACAGATCACGTGTGAGTCGTGTCATGCTGTCATGTTATTTTTGTTTAGTATTGTTTCGCATTTCATAATGGAAAGACTTACGCCTGAACGACGTTTACAAATCGTTCAACTTTATTACGAAAATTCACGTTCTGTGAGGAATGTGTTTCGTGCACTTCGCTTACCTTATGGTCAACATAATCGGCCTACTGAGCATACTATTCGCAACACCATCACCCATTTTGAGACCCAGCATTAATTATTGGATAATATTCGACCGAATAGGCCACGTGTCCACCACGCTGTGAAGAAAATATAGCGGCCGTAGGTGAGAGTGTACACGAAGACCGTGGAGACTCGATTCGGCGCCGTTCGCAGCAACCCGGACTGACGTATGAAACGACTGGACGCATTTTACGTCGAGCTCGTGATGTCGGCGACATTTGGTTTCAGCAAGACGTCGCCACTTCCCACACATCGCATAAATTATTGGATTTATTGAGAAAACACTTCGGTGAGCACATAACTTCAAGTTTTGGGCCGGTTGTTTGGCCAATAAGATCCTGTGATATCACACCGTTAGACTTTTTCCTGTAGGGATACGTAAAGTCTAAAATTTATGCGGACAAACCCGCTTCGATTCAGGCCTTGGAGGAAAACATCACGCGTGTCATTCGCCAGTTACCAGTCGAAATGCTCGAACGAGTCATCGAAAATTTGACTCAACGGATGGACCATCTGCGACGTAGCAGAGGCCAACATTTGATATATATAATCTTCAAAAAATAAATGCCAAAGAATGTTCTTTCAAATGCTGATAAACATTCCCCATTAAATTTTAATTTTCTGTGTTTTTATTCCTTTAAAAAAGTAGGGAACCTCGAAATGGATCACGCTTTATAAAGACTTCTGATAATGACGAAAGCAGTGAAGACAGTGTTATGAACTGGGAAGTAATGAATAGCAGTAAACGTAAAAAAAGTAACAACACCTCAAAAAAAGTATAGACACGATAAACCAACTACTTCAAATAACAACAGATTTTCTGAACTTGACGCTGAAGACGACAGCCAACCACCAGAGGAAAATCCCTTTAAGCCACCTCCAATATTTATACTTTGTGTAGATGATATAAGTAAAATGATTCAATGTTTTGGAAGATTTATTCCTCAAGTTGACTTTGACTATAAATCTTTACGGGATGGTCAAATAAAATTACTAGTTAAAACAATAGAACCCTATCGAAAAGTTGTAAAGTATTAAGAAAGTAAACATATTTGTTTTCATACGTATCAACTTAAAACGAACGGTCTTTTAGGGTAGTTCTCAAGGGTTTACATCATACCACTTCGACAACTGATATTAAAGGTGAACTGGTATCGATGGGCCATAAAGTAAGGTGCGTAACTAATGTTGGAAGCCAAATAACTAAAACTCGTTTACCAATGGTCTTCGTCGACCTCGATCCGTCCCCAAATAATAACAAAATATATGATGTAAAATACATTAGCAATGCTGTAGTAAACATACAGCCGCAACGTAAAACTAACGACTTTGTACAATGCCTCCGTTGTCAACAATTTGGCCATACAAAAGGTTATTGCAAAAAACCATTTGTCTGTGTTAAATGTGGAATGGATCATCGAACCGCCGAATGCACAAAATCCAAAGATGTTCCTCCTAAATGTGTTCATTGCCTTCAAAACCATACGGCAAATTACAAAGGATGCCAAGTTTATAAATATTTAAGGCAGAAAATAAATTCAAATTATCGTGTTAATCGACAACAATTTGGCATGAACTCTCATGAATCCATTACATGAGGAATTCACAATATACAAATTATAATAATTATAATAATTGTCATACGGGTGCATCGTATGCAGAAGCTTTAAAGCAAAATAAAGAAACTAAAACTTCCACATTAAAAAACATTGAAAATATGTTTGGTCAATTAGTGAATGTGATAACTCTTTTAATTAGCAAACTATGCAAATAAACCTAAAAATAGCAGTATGGAATGCAAATGGCATCTCGCGAAAATTTTATGAAATTGAAATTTCTTTGAAAACTAAACATATCGATATATTCCTGATCTCTGAAACTCATTTAAACAAAAAATTTCAATTTAAAATAAATGGCTATGACTTACTTACAGCAAATCATCCAGATGACCGATGCCATGCTGGGGCTGCGCTACTTGTCAAAAGGTCTATTAGTTATGAAATAGCTGAAGAGATAAGTATTACTCACATCCAAGCTGATGGTATCAATATAAAATGCGACAACAATACTTTATCTATACTTTCCACCTAGACATAATGTTTATTGTAGTGATTTTGAAAGCTTTTGTAATACAATTGGTCGACGTTTCTTAGTGGCGGGAGACTTTTATGCTAAGCATCCCTGGTAGGGTTCTAGGTTAATTAACCCAAAAGGTAGAGAACTGTATAAATGTATTTCAAAAAAAAACTTCTCAATATTATCCGTAGACAGCCCTGCATACTGGCCGACGGACCGTATAAAAACCCAGACCTCTTAGATTTTGCTGCATATAGTGGTATTTCAAGAACATCATTGGATATAATGAATGATGATAATCTTGACTCTGATCATACACCCCTAATAATAAATCTTAACTTAGAAATAAAACATGTCAAAAGTAAACTCGAATTAATATCACCTTAAACGTATGCACCATCATTTAGTGATTGGATAAATAAGAATTTAAATTTAAAAATTTCAATTAAAACTCCTGAGGAATTAGAGGATTCTGTCGAAAATTTTACCAATTTACCAATCATTCACCATCTTCGACAAATAATTTAAATGTGTATGTTTCCCAACAGATAAGAGATCAAATTAGACGTAAGAGAAGACTGCGTCGTATTTGGCATCAATCTAGAGACCCTAGAGATAAAACTATTCTTAATTTGGCAACTAGAATTTTAAAAGAACGGCTCTCGAAACACAAGAACTATGAAATTGGTAACTATCTTCGCAGTTTAAATGCTTATGCATCCAAATTCGAACATAATCTGTGGAAAGCGACTAAGTATTTGAAACGGCCAGTCAAAACAAATGTCCCAATTAAAGACGCTAGTGGTCAGTGGTGGAAGTCTGATAAAGAAAAGACTACAGCTTTTGCAATTTATTTAAAGGAAACATTTAAACCTTTTGAACTGAATCAAAACGATGACGAAATTCAGGCTTTTTTAGAAGTTGCCTGTCAAATGGATTTACCAATTAAACATTTTGCACCTTCGGAAGTTTCAAGATATTGAAATGGTAAAAACAACAAAGTCGCCGGGATACGACAAGATTGATCCTTTAGTACTTAAGAACTTACCAAAAAAAAAGGAATTCTTTTTCTCACAATGAAAATGATCTCACATCACACAGACCCATAAGTTTTTTATCAACATTCTCCAAAATATTCGAAAGAATAATCCTTAGAAGTCTATTTCCTATTTAAGAGAATTATTCTATATTATCAGACCATCGGTTTGGATTTCGTTACAAACACGGAACACCAGAACAGTGTTACCGCATTATAAAAGAAATTATGGAGGCACTTGAATCAAAAAAAATACTGTTCGCCTGTATTTCTAGATATTCAACAGACATTATATAGAGTATGGCATTGTGGCCTGCTGCACAAAATTAAAACACTGTTACCAGCGCCCTATTATTTGGTAATAGTCATTTTTAAGTGAACGTTTCTTTCACCTAAGAGTTAATGATGAGTTATCTAATTTTTGTAAAATGGAATTTGGAGTACCACAAGGAAGTGTTTTAGGACCACTACTTAATATAATATTTACTTTAGACCTCATTTAGATGAAGTAACAGTAGCCACATATGCTGATGATACCACATTCCAAGCAACGACTACGTCGGCATCAGAAGCATCCAATTTAATCCAAGAGCAGATTGATAAGCTTCAGACATGGTTAAACTATTGGTTTATGAAAGTTAACGAAAACAAGTCCACACATGTGGTCTTTAGTCTAAGACGAGGTGATTTCTTATCAATATACATGTACGGCTCGCAAATTCCTAATAGTGACACTGTTAAATATTTAGGCATGTATTTAGACGGGCGTTTAACATTGAAAGCTCACATAAAAGCAAAAAGAACACAATTGGATTATAAATTCAAAAAAAAAATTTATTGCTACGTCCCCATTAAAGTATTATAACGCCTATATGGACTTATGGCATCGAACTTTGGGGTACAATGAGTAATTCCAATATTGAAATTCTCCAAAAATTTCAGTCAAAAACTTTACGAATGAAAGTTAATGCACCGTGGTATATAAGTAATAAAGCACTTCACCTAGTCCCAGATATTCCTTATTTTAAAGACGAAATAAATATTTATAGCAGTAGATACCTACAAAGGTTAAGCGATCATATTAATCCATTGGCTATCTCCTTATTACATGAAAGTGAAGAAACTAGAAGAACTCGGAATCACTTCCTGAGTCGAGTTTTTGCCTTAATGGAGGGACTTTAAATGTTGAGTTTTGAAAATGTAGAAAAAATTATTTTTTTTAAATCTAAATGGGATAAAAATTTACTGAGCTACACAGAACAATTTTTATCCCATAAACAGAGTATATATATGTATATGAGCTGAAAGTGGAAAAATATATTTGTAACAGTGTAAAATTTGCTTAATTACAAAAATCAGTTTCCAGGATTTTTGGAAATAGTTTTATAAATTACAAAAAATATGTTTTTCGCGAATATCTCGAAAGCACTTTTCAAGAAAAATATATGAATGACATACTCTTATTCTCAAGCCCCAATTTAGTTTAAAAAATTAAGTTAGGCAAGAAGGTTTTAAGTAAAAAAAAAAAAAAAAAAAAAAAAAAAAAAAAATGTTGTTTAGGTTTTGATTGGCTTTAATGCAATTTGTTTCTGCTTCTGATCGTATTCATCTGCTTTTTAGAAAATACACCAAATTAATTATTTTTATTTTACCATTACAAAAATCACAGTTTCTGACAAGTCCTTTTTGCCTAACGCCAAAGAAATAATAGACCAATAATAATCTTTGCAGAATCTTATGTGGTCGATTTGGCTCATTTAAATAGCCTCTACCACCAAAAGTGGTGAATAAGGGTATACTAAGTGTGTCATTCCATTTAACAATTTTTTTTTATACATCTAAGACCCCATAAAGTATAAATATTCTGGCTCCTTGAGTAATTCTAAGTCGATTTAGCCATGTTCGTCTGTCGGTCCATCTGTCCGTGTGTTAAAAACACGCTCACTTTCAAGAAACTCAAAAGAGAAGAACAAACTTGGTGTCAAATTGCTTATAGTTACCCTAAGAAGTTTGGGATTGAAATCCAGCAACATCGGTTCGGTCTAAATGGTGGAAAAATGAACGGAAAGATATACAATTTTGCACAAATTGCTTTATATGACTGTAAATCATAGTGTTTAATTTCATGAAGACCGGTCCGTAAGTTACTCTGAGCACCATATATATATACCATTTACACCATTACACCATTTAAAAGGCATTTACCTACAGAAGTGCACAATGTTTATTTTATTAAGAGTGTAAAAAGGGCAAAAATTCGGTGACTTCATATCTCCAAAGCTAATAGAAACCCAAAAAAAAAATGTATGCTTATCGTTGTTCATTAAAAAAATAAGCGGACAGGTGTCTGGTTCTCTTTGCAATTCGGAGAGTAAACTGGTTTAACCTCTATTTTGGAACTTTTGGGTTCCCCATTTAGCTTTTAAACCAATAAGTATAGGAATAAAGGCTATACCAAATAAGGTTTCTGAGGTGATGCCTCGACAGCTGTTAGGCCCGCTTAGTCCTTTTAAATCTATGATGTGCCAAATTTTTCTGGTTTCCGCCCAGGTGGTTTCTTTAAGCCATCTCTGACCGGCAATACGATGAAACTTGTGTGAAATAAGTTGCTTACTCCTTGGGAGTAAAACACCTATATCATATGTTGAATCGTTTTCAAAGTGGTGCATGCATGCGCTAACGACTCCGCCATACAGTTTCCATGAATGTCCCTGTGTCCGGGGACCCACTTAAGGGTAACCACTGAATGTCCCGCTATCTCTTCCAGAGACATCCGACATTCTTGGACAATTATCGATGTGATGAACACATTCTCCAGGGATCTTATGGCCGCCTTGCTATCGGTATTAATGTGAATATCCCTGCCAGATATTTCACCGTACCGAATTTGTCTCGCGGCGTTGTAAATGGCCATTATTTCGGCCTGATGACACTGCAGTGATCCGGCAGCCTTATAGGCATGCTCCATTTTAGCTGCTCGGAGTATATGCCAGAAACGACACCATGCAGTGTCTTAGACCCGTCAATGAATATCTGAATCGTATTCGCGGGAATTTGTAGGTCATCATAGTTAACCACGTTATTCAAAATGCTTGTGATAAGGCCAGGATCAAAGATTGGCTCAGGTGTGACATAATCAACGTCCCTGTGCCAATTTATCTCTACCAGAATTTTAGCATGTCCGATATTGTAATCCCTACATGCTCTAGTGGCCCTTACCGCCGCTTTCGCAGCTAAGTTTTCCGCCAAAATGTCTGGTAGTAACCAGTTCAAGATCGTAAACACGGCCTTAGAGGGGGTCATTCCAATGGCACCTGTTTCCTTTATTGCCACCATTCTCATTATACGTTCAAACTTAGTTTGATGACACTTCCCCTTGAGCGCCGGTCACCAAACAGCTGCCCCGTAGAATAGAATAGGTTTAATGACCAGTAGTAGTCCTGGAAATGGTGCTCATCTTCCAGTTTAGTTTACTGCCCAATACTAGCCCAAGATATTTGGCATTATCGCACAGTGTCAGTGAGACCTCATATATTTTTGGGGTATTATATTTGGGAATCTTGTATCTCCTTATAAAGAGTACCAGTTATGTTTTGACAGGATTAACATCCAGTCCACATCCCTGACACCATTTTGGTAGGACAGCCAGTACGGACTCCATAAGTTCAAACAACAGACCAGGATCCTTTCCCATAGCCACAACTGCAACGTCATCCGCATACGCAACCGTCCTGCAGCACGTCCCTTCCATGGCTCTGAGTAGGGTATTGATATTTAGATTCCAAAGTAATGGTGACAGTACACCTCCTTTCGGTGAGGCCCTAGTCAAACCTAGGAAATATTCGAAGCGCCCAAGTTAGATTCGATACGCCTGAAGTGCTAAATACTGCCGAAAAATTTAATGATCTTCAAAAGTGTCATAGCGTTAATAACCGATTCAGGCTTTACGTTCTTGAAATCTCCCTCAATATCCAGGAATGCAACTAAATCAAATTCCTTCTAGTGCAGGGAAATCTCTATATGGCACACCAATGAGTGAAGCGCAGTTTCAGTGGACCTTATCTTCGTATAGGCGTGGTGAGCCGCCGACAAGGAATTATTACCAAACGATGATATTATGTGAATGGATATTACTCTCCAGTGTTTTCAGTAGAAAGGAGGATAGACTAATTGGCCTAAGGTCTTTAGCCTCAGTGTGAGATGCCTTTACCCCATTGGCGATGAAGACAATCTTATATGTTGTACAGATTGTTGGGACATGTGAGAGGCTCAGCCAGGCTCTACATATTACCAGGAGTCATAGCATCAATATCTTCAGGTTCTTCTGTAGATCCGCTGGGATAATTCCATCCGGGCCTGGAGATATAAAGGGATGAAAGCTTTTGACTGCCCATTCCACGCGGTGGCGAGTTATCGGGATATTAGAAATATCTCGAGCGTCGCTAAATGTTTTATTCCTCGCCACATCATCAGTACAGCCTGAGAAGTGTGTATTCATCAGAACCTCAAGGATAGCCCGACTATTTGTGGCCCAGGATCCATCTATCTTCTTTTTATTCGATGGAATAGCTGGTCTAGAGGATAGCCGACTCGTCTCCGAGGAGTTATCCACATCACTGCAGAATTTCCTCCATGACTGTCTCTTGACTGTCTTGATAAGATTCTTAAATTCCATTCGCTGAGGACTTGTAATTGTTCTACACATTATTACGTTTTGCCTCATTAAATAGTTTCTGCTTTACTTAGGGTTTTCAGCAATTTCTGCATTCCACCATATGGGCTAAGCCTTGCCCTTCCTGTCGATTCGTTCACAAATAAAGCTTGGTCCAATATAAATTCCCCTCCTGAAAATCATTTTAGTTCAGCTAAAACTGCTACAAATCATGATATTTTACTCCAGATAGTTCAAATTTCTAAAAAGAAGAGCATACAAATTTCAGATTGTTGGTTAACAATTTACTGAAGGTCTAAAGCACAAACGTGCGTTTTTATAAAGACTAATTAATAATATATAGATATCATATAGAGCCCACTTCTGTAATATTCGAAATGTCGGTGGAGGGTATCAAAGATTCGGCACAGCCAAATATAAAACTCTAAGTTGTTAATACTAAATATACTTTATAAGTATACTAGCTTAACCCGGTGCGCTTTGCTACCCCCATCGAAATAAAATACAGTAACCTTTCAACAGATATAATTGTCCCATTGAACCTACCTTTTAAAATATGTTGTAGGATATTATCTAAGTTACTTGTACAAAATTGGAATACTTTTACTATTACAGTAGTCCAAATACGTAGAAATATTTATTGCCATTATATGGGAGGTGCCACGCCCGCTTGTCTAGTCCAGCCGACTTTTTGGCAGATGTCGTGTATTGATAACGAAGTTATTTGTTTCATATTGGAACCGTCCTTCTGACGCCTACTTGAAAATTAAAATATATTAATACCCTTTGTTAAGCGCCGGATAATCAGGAAATTACAGTGAAACTTTCAGGAAAATCGGCTCAGTAGCTTAGGAGTATGTAGAGAGCAAACGAACATATACCTTTTCATTTATATATTATATTTTTATTTTGTAATGTGTAGTTTACCATAAGAGCGGGACCTACAAAGCATAAAGACCTTTGTCTTCAAGTATGAAGTATTTAATATTTTCGTCCTATGGAGGATATTGTTCCTTCTTGGTCTTCCTCGCCCATTTTTATTTTGGAGTTTATAGTTTACCATAATAGTAGCATTAACCACATTTGAAGACTGTCGCTATAATAGTTCTTCAGTTACGCGCTATTAAATATATGCTTCCTATGGGGGTATTACTCCCCCTGCGCCTACCCCCTTTATTTATATTTTTAAAAGTGAAGTTTTCCATAAGAGTGACTCCTACAAAGTTTGAACATTCTCACTATAACAGTTCTTAAGATATGCGATATTAAACATTGGCGTCCTATGGGGGGTACCACTTCCCCCGATACTATTTTATTTAAATTTTGGGGCTTAGAAGATCCTACTACCAAAATTTCAACAAAATGCGTGCAGCGGTTCTTAAGATATGCGATATTTAATATTGGAATCCAATGGGGGGTACCAATTCCCCTGCCCTATCGAAAAAATAAGTAGCCTATTTTATTTTTAGGGCTCACATGATGTTACTGTAAAAATTTCAGGAAAATCGGTTCTGTAGTTTAGGAGTCTATAAGCCAACAAACAAACAGACAAACAAAAATACAAACATTTTTCATTTATATATATATAGATATGAAATATATAATGTAAATTTGGTCCGTTATTATTTGCCTACAACACGGTCATTTATGAACCGATTTCGCTAATACACACTACCAGTGTTTTACTAATCTTATTCAAGGTAACAGAGAAAAACTAAAGTTCAACAAAATGTTTTCGGAGCTTTAAAAAGTAACTGCCGTATTCATAAAAAACTAAATTGGATATGAAATAAATTTGTATGGAAATATTGTTTTAAAATACGTTTGAAATCTATTTTATTTTTTATGAGTACGACAGTAAATATCTTAGCTGAATTCACAGAATACTAAACAGAACTGTAAAAAGCGACATGTAAAAATATAAGTCAATATGATACATTTTACTTACATAGAACATGGTAGACAAGTAGCTTATAAAAAAAAACATCTACATGTATGTATGTAAAAAGGCTTAAGGCAGTTGCGAGATCAGCTTTCGAAGAAAGACACAAAAAGTGTATTTTGGTAGTAAAGTGGCAATGTGTAAAAACAGGCCTCTACAATCAACACAAATGGCGTGTTCAAAACAAAAATAACAAAACATAAGCATTATTTCAACAAAAGTTTTGTTTTGTGCAAAAAATATATTTATTTATATTGTTTTGTTTTATTATGTTATTTACTAACTTAAATATTATTTAATCGTGTTGTGGTAAACTTAAAAGTTAATTTTTACTACAGTTTTGCAATAAATATCAACTAAATAAATTTGTGTTTATTGTATTTCGTCATAAAAGATGGTGCAAAGAAAAGCTGCAAAAAGGCAGCTTTCTAAGAGAGAGACAAAAAAAAACGCAATATCTTCCATCTCGTGACATATCTGTACAGTAATATGTGGCTAAATTTTAATTGCAAACTTTTTCATATTATATAAGTTAAGGTTTTTTAAATTTAACCTTTAAAAAAAAACAATTTTTTTATTTTTTACTTGGTCATTACGACCACACTTTTTTAAATCATAAAAAAGAACTACTCAAAACTTTTACAATGCTTTATACTTATATTAAAACTAAATGTTCTAAATTAACGAGTGGTGTGATTCAATTCCTATTAATTTAGTCGCATTGCATTTTTCGTCATATACTGCAAACTGGCGCTCTAGTTATTGCAATCATTTCTTAGGAATTGGATCATGCCACCTTTGTTTATTACCAGGCCGGAAGCGCGAGGAAAAAAAGGTTGTTAACTTTGGTGGAGTTAACTTATATAACAACCTGGTCTCCTTCTTATCTGAGGTCTTCGGAAAACCAATTTTGATAAGCACATAGGCAGACAATATTAAATCAACTGCACTCTTATGATTAGTGCAGTTGATCAAGAATTTATATACTAAAACGATGAGTTTTATAAAAATGAGTTTTGTACGTAAACGCAGAAACTTTGTGCGATTAAGAACAAAATGAGCTATTAAACCAAAATATCTATTTATACTCTTTATGAAATTTCTGTTCGATTAAAATTATTTAAAAATATATAATTATTTCATTAAGCCATTGTTTTTTTTTTTTTGTGTTCTAATACATTTAAATTGGACGTCAATAAATAAATTTCCAAATTTTAATGAACCATTTAAAAAGTTTTTTAATGGAAATAAATTCAACTTTATTGTTTTTTTTTTCTCTTAATTAAGAGTTACTGAAACTATACGAATTTCCAAATTGAATAGAAACCGTTTAAAAATTTATAAGTCAAAGAATTAATTAAGATTTACTGAGGAAGAAGTAGAATAAAACTAACTTTGACTGGGTGCACATACAAACGCTCTTAGTGATGCAAGTTGCAATTACCAACACCTTTTTACCGGAAAAGTAAAAAATATAAAAAAGTTCTACGATTTCGTTTGATTAAAATTGTGGGTCTCATTCATTAGTTTTCTTGAATTTTACACGTAGATTTACTTAATTCCATCCTACATATTTCGCTTTCATTAAAAGTTTTTAAGCGAAAACTTTTAGCAATTTAATTTTTCATCTGTCTGTACGACTGTCTGTTTATATCTTCAAGAAAAAACACAACTTAATGGATAAAGCTCAAGTGTACTTGAAAAGAAACTGATAACATTTTCTATTTTATACGCATATCAAACAGACATGGGAGTTGTTTATTTGTGGTAGAAAATTATCCAAACTATTTGATAACTATTTTGAAAACTGTTCACTTTTATCTTTATTAATTCAAAAACTGATTTATTTTGGGGCAGTTTTATTGTCACTCTCTTCCTTCATTTTGTTTCATTGTATTTTATACAGTGTATGAGAAAATTATAGATGCTTATAGAAAATTCCTAATTTGAGCATCAATAATAAGGACACCATAGGCTAATTTTGGTTTAAAAAAATCACAAATATTGGGCCTTAGTTTGGAAAATTTTATTGAAATGGTCAATTCCGGTTTTGCAGTGCGACAACCATAGAGACTTATTTATGTATCGTTCTCACCATTGGTTGGAACTTTTACAGAATTCAATATATCCCTGTGTAAGCGTTATGGCTTTAAGACGATATTTTATGTAAAAAATTTTAACGCTCTAATAAAATAGCTTAGAGTATAACTTCTATGTCTCGAGTATGATCTTTAGAATAATTACAACGTTGTAAAAACAAATTTTTATATGTGGGCATTTCCAGCGAAAAGTCTACTTTTTGTAACGAAACGCCAGCAAGTAATTAAAATTGTTTCTCAAAAAAATGTTATATGAAAGTACATTTATAACATTTGAACAGCATGGGCCTTCAATACAAGCGTATTTGCTTGCTGGAGTTAGGTTACATATCGTAGACTTTTTGCTGGAAATGGCCATGTGTAATTTGAGTTAGTATTATCAGTTGGATTAAAATGTTGAATATTAATAAGTACTAAATATTCATAAATGATAAATACACGGAAAAAAATCAAAATTGATTTCAATTAAAAAATTTGTGATATTAATTTAAAAATTAATTAAATGTGCAACAGTTAAAAATAAGTAGTATTAATTAAACGTATAATTCACTTGATTTAACATTCAATTCACTTCATTAAATTTTTAGTTTAAACTGAATTTATTTTTGATTAATGCCTTAATTGGTGAAAAACTTTCGATCTACCAAGCTAAAATACCATTTGGTTTAAGGATTGATGTTTGACTATTGACGTCATCCGTCGTCAATGGCGGTGAGTGTTAAACGGCAAACACCTCTGAAGAGATTGTGTGGTTACAATCGAAACTAGTCAGGTCAACCTGTCCTTGAAAACCTGGGTTCGATTCCCAGCTCAGACAAGAATGAAAAACTATCAATAAATTTTAATTAATTTCATGTTTTAAAATTCCTTTCTTCATAAAAATAATTTAATGAAAATTAAATTCAATGAGCTTAAGCCTGATTAAAATATCGAAATTTGGATTAAATACTTTGGAGAATTTTTTCTGTTTATGAAAACCTGTTTTGACCGTTTTGAATTGTATCATTGGCCAAATTTGATTTAATCTGTTATTTGATTTTTATTGCAAGCTACTGCCTTACGATTTAAGTCAATATGATAATTTTACTTACATAGAACATGGTAGACAAGTAGCTTATAAAAAAACATCTACATGTATGTATGTAAAAAACTGCTAACATTTTATTTATGAATTGAAATAAAATGTGAATTTGGCCCTAAGTAATTTTGGCATTATTTCATGTCAAACTCGGCCCGAAATCTTAAACTTCAATTCCCAGCAGTGATCCCACTTCAAAACGGAGCTGAAAAAGAAAAGTTTAAAAAAAGGCTGAAATATTATTACTTAATATTTTAACATTAATTCTTTTTCTTTATTTTGTCTTTCCAAATTAAATTGTATACACTTAAAAGTTTTGTACAATCCCAACAAACACGAAGTCAAACTTTTGATACGAAATGACTGTATCATTTGACATCAAACACAATTTTTTCATTTTAACTTTTGAATTCTAATTGATAATGATTTGATTATTAAACATTTGACATATAATGTCTTATCAATTTGATATCAAATTGTTACCAAATATTACCCTCAAATCAAAAATAAGCTTGGCAACAGTAAAGCGAAATATAAATGTTAGCATTACCAAATGGCGATTAAAGTGTAATGTGTTTTACAATTAGTTTTTTTTTTTTTTTTTTTTTTCGTTATTAATTTATTGAATCTTCATATATTTAATATGAACTAACAATAATTTATCAAATCTTAACCTAATACTTTATTTATGTCCTGCCAGTGCCAGACAAAAATTTTCTTCATCACGGGTTCAGTTCACTTATATAGGTGTTTATCTCTCATCTAGTTGGGTAAGTGCTGCAGTGTCTCTTCTCCTTAAGCGAGTGTAGCCGCCATGATTTAAAATATTTCGAGCTAAAGGATTTGGGTGTTGTTCAAGTCTTTTTAAATATTTTACTGCATATTTTGTAATCATAGTTTTTACTAATGGCACGTTGAGATCCTTATGAATGTTAGAGTTTTTAACATACCAGGGGGCGGCTGTGATTATACGAAGAAGTTTATTTTGGCGCCTTTGAATTTTTTCGATATTAGAGGCCGAGGCAGTGCCCCATAGTTGAATACCGTAGCACCAGATAGGCTTTAAGATAGAGTTGTAAAGTAGAAGCTTGCAATCGAGTCTAAGAACAGAATTTCTTCCAATAAGCCAATGAATTTGGATGGCTTTTAGTTTCATTTGAGTTAATTTTGCCTCTATATGGCATTTCCACGTTAATCGCCGATCCAGATGTATACCGAGATATTTTACATGCGAATGTTGAGGAATAATTTGATTATTGATTGTAATAGGGGGGCAAGATTCCCGGCGCAGGGTGAATGTTATATGTACGCATTTTTGCTCATTGACCATTATCCTCCATTGTCTTAGCCATATTTCTAGTTGAAATATATGATGCTGTAGGTAACGAGATGCTTCATAACGGTTTTCGTGGACGCTTAGAAAAGCTGTGTCGTCTGCAAATGTTGAAGTTTGGGTGTAGTTGTTTGTTGGCATGTCCGAAGTATAAATTAAGTATAATAGAGGGCCCAGGATGCTGCCCTGTGGGACTCCAGCGCCAATCGGCTGAGGTGAACTTAAGAAATTTCCTTCTTTAATAATAAATTGACGACCGACTAAGTAGCTTTCTAACAGTTTGTGTGTGTTTGCTGGCAAATTTTGCTTCAATTTGTGTAATAAGCCTTCATGCCAGACTTTGTCAAAAGCTTGCGAAACATCGATGAAGAGTGCTGAGCAATATTTTTTTTCTTCAAATGTTTTTCTTATGACATTTACTATTCGATGAGTTTGTTCAATTGTGCTGTGTTTTCTTCTAAATCCGAATTGATGGTTTGGAATACATCTATTTTCACTTAAAATCGGTGTTAATTTT
Source organism: Pollenia amentaria (assembly GCA_943735925.1). Lineage (NCBI taxonomy): Eukaryota > Metazoa > Arthropoda > Insecta > Diptera > Polleniidae > Pollenia > Pollenia amentaria. The sequence goes on along the minus strand of OX031006.1, from coordinate 101,091,802 downwards.
GAAACTAATAATTTCTCAAATAGCTTTGACATATTTGATAATAAGCTAATAGGCCTATAAGACTCAACTTTCGTATGATCTTTACCTGGCTTTGGTATCATGGTAACTAAGGAAACCTTCCATTTTTGAGGAAAGTATTCAAGGCGTAAAATAGCATTAAAAATAAAAAGAATAATTTTCTTTGCTACGCGAGGTAGCTCTAATAGCATTTTATTGCTGATCTTATCAATGCCAGGTGCCTTCTTAGTGTTTAAGTCACATATAACCTTTTCGATTTCTCTCATCTCAAATCTTAGGGGAATAGCTGCTCTAGCAGCAACAGGTGGTAAATCGACCGCAATATTGTGAGATATATTAGGTGTAAATACGTTTTTCAAGTGACTTACAAACAGATTTCTTTTTTCAACGTCATTTCTTGCCCAACTTCCATTCAAGTTTCTTAATGGTGGTTTAGAGACAACTGGCCTTTTGAGGTTTCTAGCTGCACGCCATAATGAGTAGTCCGATTGTGGAGTTGCATCAAGTTCCTTAAGATATTTTTCCAGAGAAGCCGTTTTCTGAGTCTGCAATAACTTTCTTAATCTTTTTGTACACTGTTTTAGCAAGTTCTTAAGTTGAGGAGATCTGTGCAATTGCCACTCTCTTCGTGCCTTCCTTTTTTCAGACAAGAGACGCTCGACATCTGTGGAATATATTTTAATAGTTTTTGTTTTTTTGGGGGCAATATTGGAATGTTGAACAGCTAGTTTCAGAAAACTGTCAAAATTATCAATAGAGCGATCTACATACTCCGGTGTACTGAGCGGAATATTTTCTGTGCAATGGGCACTGAGATATTTTTTATATTTTAACCAATTTATTTGTGTGGCTGACGTCGCTAGGTAACCAGTCGGAGATACAATTCTATTGCGGTTCATTATAGTAACAATTGTAGGTGTGTGGTCGGAAGATAATTCTAGGGAAGCTTCAACGTGAATCGTTTCTGTGGGGATGTTTTTAACCACGCCAAAATCGATTACATCTGGAATTTTTTGCGGGTCAGCAGGCCAATATGTTGGTTGGCCGCTCGCGACAACATTTAAATTCATTTTAGAGATTGTATTAAACAAAACACGACCCTTTGGTGTTATTAGTCGTGACCCCCAGAAGGTATGTTTAGCGTTATAATCGCCAGCGGCCAGGAAACAGGGTCCTAGTGATTTATAATATTCACAATATTGGCTTTCTGATATTGAAAATCTAGGTGGAGAGTATAAAGATGAGATTACAATGCTACGATTCAGCTCTTCAACACAAATGTTCGTTGCTTGGAGATAATCCTCACGATGATCACACATTAGGTAGTGTTTGACTCGATTTTTTATCAAAATGGCAGAACCACCACAAGCTCTATCTCGAGGGTCCTTGGTATCATATAGTATATAACCATTGATGTTAAACGTATTTCTTGAGGTCAAATGAGTTTCAGAAACCATCATGACATCAATTTGTTTATTTTTAAGAAAGTATTCTAATTCATTTTTATGTTGGCGGATGCCGTTCGCGTTCCAAAAACAGATTTTTAAACAGTTCATGGCTTGTTAAGTACAGATTGCAATAACATCGATTGCATTCTAAGAATTTCCTGCATCATATTACCCATTGTGTTCGTAAAATTAGTTACTGTTTGCACTAATGTTTCCATGGTTTTTTCTAGACGACTTAAATTTGAAACTGGAGTTTCATCATTACTTGGCGCAGCACCTTGCGTTGGCGCATGGTTTGATTTTACGACGTTAGCATAAGAGGTTCTGTTATTACTAGGCTGCGGGGCCTGAATGTCACCAGTGCTTACTTGATTTGTTACCTGCATTTGAGGGGGATTAGTTTTCGGTCCAACTGACTGCTTGACGATGGTATATACAGGGCATCCTCTATAATTGGCAGTGTGATTACCGCCACAGTTGCTACATTTTTTTACGTTGGGGTCGGTTTTAGACTTATCGCAAAGATCTGTACCATGTAATTCACCACATACTACGCAAACAGGGGGTAAATAGCAATATGCCTTAGTATGACCATATTCTTGACAGTTTAAACACTGAATGGGACCATTTCTTTTGTGTGGCTCTTCTATAGTTACTCTTCTATAGAGAATATATTTCAAATTGTAAATAGGGTGCGTTTCATTTTTTTTAAGCTTTACGTCGCCGGGTTCAAACTCCACTCGAAAAAGTGGTTGGGGGTTTTTTTCTCTATTTTTTATATTTACTACATGTTTTATTTTGAAGCCTTTTTCTTCGAGGAATGTTTTTACCTCTTCTGGGTCCACACATGAGTCAATTCCCTTAATCACTACCTGGAGACCTTTACTGCTTTTCAGTTGGTATGTATAAAAGTTTTTTTTAAGTACTTCAAATTTGTTTATAATTTTGCGAAAATCATTCTCATTATTGACTTGTATTTTTGTCTCGTTTATACTACCACGCTTGATAGCAGCTACGTAAAACGAATTTTCACCTATCACCGATATCAAACTCTTTATGAGCTCATTTGAGTTTTGCTCCCTAAGATATATCGGAGGAGGCTTGGACGATTTTATGACGTTTGGTGCTTCAGAGGATTCATCCTCCAGAATTGCAAATCGATTTTGAGAATTTATTTTATCAAAAGATGGTACTTTTGAGGCCGAAGCAACTGCTGCAGAGGTAGGGCTGCGACCCCGTTTAAGCACTGTTATGTACCTGTCCATACCAACTTGTACTTGAGGCTTTTGACCACTTTTTACTTGTGGAGCTGAGTTTTCCATCATGCCTGATTTGAGGGTAATATTTTCATCACTTATTAAAATCGTTTTTGCCGCTGAGGCACCGCTTGCAGGTTTTATATTTTTTATTGTATTAATATCAACCGTATTATTAGACACCGAAGGTGATACTGAGTTTTCTATTATGCCTGATTGAGGGTTAATATTTACATCACTTATTAAAATTGTTTTTGCTGTTGAGGCAACGCTAGCAGGTTTTGTATTTGTTATTGTATCAACCGTGTTATTAAATACAGACGGCGAGAGGGATCGCGTACGAGTAATAGGTTTAGCCGTTAGGTATTTGCTATCATCGATTCTTTTTTTTATTTCTGTATTTTTTTCGCTAACACTCACTGTGATATATGCATTTCTACTGTTTGCACTCATAAGAGTTTTTTTTTTTTCTTTTACTGTTTACAGTTGTGCTCTTCTTATTTGTTATTGTTTATCAACACCGAGAATGAAAAAATGTGTGTTTATGTATGTAAGTACATACATGTATTTTTTTTTTCTTTTTCTTGTATTTACTTTTTTTATACTTTATTTGTTCAAAAAAAAAAAAAAAAACCGTATGCCGAGTTTAGAAAACACGTCTATCTTCAACGACCGCGACAGACAGAATGTGACACAATTACAATTAGTGAATTCGCCTTTAGAAAACTCTAATTTCTTGTGAAAAAAAAAAATTATTTTTGAGTAAAAAATGTATAACAAAATATAAACCTAGGCATGTTAGAGGGCTACATTCGGCAATGCCGAATCTTATACCCTCAATATGGTGCGATAAAAGCCGAAAGTTATATAAATACCGGTTTTAAGTCCCAATTTACAATAGGCACATTTCTTGCGGAACATTTTTTTAATTATCTCTTAATCTTGTAAAAGTTTATATATGAAAATTTAGAAGTCAGACAGAAATGTTCTTCTTGTTTCTTTCTTTAGTACTGTTTCGAGTGTTGTTCTTGTAGTTGCAAGACAAAATGACGACAGCTTGAGAAAACCGATATAAAGCAATATGTTAAAAAACTACGAAAAGTAAGATGGAGAAACGAAAATTGGCCAGTACAGATAGCCATGTACTGCTACACACAACTGATGGAATTTGTGGTACAATTGTATCAAATTTGGTACAATCGAAACTTAATTGGTACACTGGTACGATTCATCCTTTTTTTGTTACAATTAAAAAAAAAAAACAAATACCCACGAAGTAAATCATTTTTTTGAAATGGATATCTCCAGCACTGGCCAGAACTACCAAAAATTACATTATTGTTAATATATTTTCATGATGTTATACTAAAATATTAAGTTCATACATAAGTATTTGTACTCGTATCCCTGTAGGAAGCCTGGGATGAAGTGCCTCCAAATCGCCACTTTTGTGGATTGTTTTTTAGCCTACTGAAAAGGATGAGAATCGGTCCATAATTTCACATGGGCTGCATACAAACTTCTATTCGGTATAGTGTCTGTGCCTATAAAGCCACTGTAGATTCAAAATTAGCAATAGGTCTCATATAAGCCCCCTTCCTAAAATCACTTAAGGGGAAACTTATCTCATATGGATGAAGATAACTAAATAATATTCCGCATAAAAAACTTGTACATGAATCTTTACCCCATAACATAATTTTGTTTTGGTGGGTCCATGATTGCCCATGGGTCCCAAATTTGGTACACTATTGATAATTTGGCTTTATATACTGTGGTGTAGAGTATCAAATGGTCGGGCTTGACCGACTATACTTTCTTACTTGTGTTATTAAATAAAAAGGTGTTAAAAATTCTAACTAGGTATGCTTTTTAATTTTGAAGCCAAAATTTGGTATAATTTATGTCAATTTGGTACAAAATGCACACTCTACCTTTTCTACCTGTCACCATTAAACTTCGTCTGTCCGGATGTCCATAGTATAAATTGGGACTAAGATATAAATAAGTCTATTTTGTGCCCCGACCACTTCCCAATCCCGCTAACTTCTGACGGATGTTGTGTATGGATAACCAAGATTATTGTACCTGATTTGGAAACTTTGGCTCTTGCCGTTATCCAGATATACAGAAAAAAAATAAAAAGTAGACAACAAGCGATTAATGGGTAAAACAAGAGGAAGTTGTGTTTTTTTTTTGCTAATACCTCAGTTGTTTATAGACCGATCTGGCTGAGTTTAAATAGCAAAATTTAGATGAGCATATATGACATAAACATATATAACAACCAAGTCCCCATCATACCTGGGGTCTTCGGAAAACCCATTTGAACAGATGGACGGACACATGTTTAACCGAATTTGAATTGCTCTTCTCATAAGGATCCAGAATATATATTCTCTATAGGGTCTAGGGTCAATATTGTGGAAGTTTCAAACAAAGTGACAAAGTTATATATACCCTTTTACCTTCGGTGAAGGATATAGAAAGGAGCCAAGAATTTCGTCATTCCAAGAATTTGAGGACGAAAAGAGCACAATTTCCACACTTATAAAACGGAGGTGTATGGTATAAGAATGAAATATTTTTCATATAAATATGTAAAAGAAATTTTAAGCGAATCGCCTTTATGTCGTAAAATACTCGGTTATCATTTTACATTACCCAGTAAAATGCCCTTCTGAAAAAGGAATAGAAAAATTTAGTTATAAGACAAGTCTAAAATAATCTCAAAATATAAAACATAAAATGATATACAACGGTTGCCATTTAGATCCTTTTTTATCCTTTAAAAAAGAAACTTAAATTAAAATTTTTAGTTACTATGCAGTAAAGAACAACTTCCCATGTCTGAAAAGAAAAATGAAATGAATTTTTCTGCTCTTGTTATTCTACTATACTTTCGTTTTTAAACAATCGAATAAGGACGAAAAAATAGTGCAAAGAATATAACAAAAGAAGCAAAAATATAAATAAATGAAAGGAACTGACTCATTTAGTACGCACACTTTTCTCTTGTAGGTTTTCTTTAATCTGGCCGAACAATATGAACGGAATGACATGCACATTGAAGCCCTCAACACATACAGCATCATGACAAAGAATAAAATGTTTCCACATGTGAATCAGCTAAAACTGAATATGGGTAACATTTACTATCGCATGGGCATTTATCCAAAGGCGATAAAAATGTATCGCATGGCATTGGATTCGGTGCCCAATAATTTAAAACAACTACGCCTTAAAATAACCCAAAACATTGGCATACTTTTTGTGCGCATGGGCCAGTATGCAGATGCGGCAGCCAGCTTTGAATTTATCATGTCGGAACGGGCGGATATTCGTAGCGGAATACACTTGATATTGTGCTACTATGCCATGGGTGATGTAGATAAAATAAAGAGCACTTTTAGAAATTTATGTGATGTTCAGCCAGTGGAGGCTGAAAAGGATTTGGACAACGAAAACAGTATGCTAAAGTTGCAACAACATGTGGTTAGTGCACAACAGCAGTCAAGCACACAAACAAATTCTCAACGTCAGCTACAACATCAGGATGAATTCGAGCATTCACCCACAGCGGAAATTGAAGTAATCAATGGTGGCAGTAGTAGTGGAAGTATTGGAAGTGGTACTGGCAATAGTTTTGATATAAATGAAAATAAAAATAATGGCTTAGAAAATGTTGCAAGTATTGATGGAACAGTTGGTGGTGCAACTAGTACAATAAATGAACAACACCGACCCAAAACTGGTTCAAGACCTTCTGACCGTAATGGCTACATATTTCAGGCGTTAAAGACCGACGAGTTGGCAATTTATATTAAACAACATAAAAATAATGAAAAACGCGCCATCACAATGATTGTTGATTTAATTTCACCCATTATTGAAGAAAACTACAATGATGGTGAGTTAGAATATACCAGCAAATAATTGTTAAGGTGACTGGATTTAAATTAATAACTATCACACATACGGCTACTCACACTTTAAGTGGAACACACAGAAAAAGTCCTATGTTGATATGTCTTGAACTCAACAAAAAATCCTCAGTTTAATTTAAAAATGTTCATTTAATATACTTCATTTTACATAATTAGTACGAAAAAATTTATACCAATTTAATTTACACCTACACAAAATAACATAAAGTTGAAAACTAAGGATTTTTTATAGTGGGAGTAGCTGTATGTGCATCATGGTTATATATCGTTAGCTAAAATGCAAAAACGCGTAACTAACAAAAAATTCAAAATCGAGTTTTTGATTGATTATTATGAATGTCATTAATCTACATGTCTTGAAAAAGTTCCACACTTCTGCGATCAAAAGTAACGCTTTTATTAACAAAAAACAAAGGGGCGTAACTACAAGTGTGTTGATTTGATAAATGCAAAACTACTTAATTACACATTTTTTATCAACAAAATAAAATGAAATGGCTTTCTTTGAAAATCGTTTGAAGAATTTCATGGACGACTAATCAGTGCATAGTTTTCTGATGAGAGAAAAAACTTCGTTAAATGTTTATACTCGTAGTTTTAATTTTACAAAGGTTTTTGCTTCTCCTCTAAAATTATGTTTTTGTTAGTTACGCCTTTTTGCATTTTAGCTAACGATATACATATCTATACATATGTATGTAAGTAAGTATTTAGTATGCGATTTAGCCGACATATATTTTTTAAACACAGAAAAAATGTAATATGCTTTTTTAATCACCAAATTCGTAGAATCAAACAAACAATTTGTTGATTTTACACTCATTACCAAAATAATTATATCGATTACTTAAACTTGTACTGCCGTATTCATAAAAATATTTTAAATTTAATAAAGGTTTACGAAACAAATTTTCTATGAAAATTTTGCTTAATAAACGTTTGTTAAATTTAATAATCGTTTATAAATACGGGGGGTAATATTTGTAATTTGTTTTTTAATTAGAAATATTTTAAATTTTACTTGAAAAAATCGGCTGTGGGAAAAATCGCCCAAAGAAAAATGGCCCAAAAAAAGAAATGAAAACTCGCCCAAATGAAGAATCGCCCAACAGAACATGAAAAATGACCCAAAAAGTTATATATGAAATTTTGCCCAAAAGAAACGAAAAAGGGCCCAAAAAAAAAATGAAAAATGACCCAAAAAGAAAAAACGAATTTTTTCCCGGTGGCATGTTATAACGTCCAGTGTCATAGTGTCCATGGACGTTATGACACTCCAAAAAGTGTCATAGTGTCCATGGACACTGCGCTAACTAAAGCTTCTCTGCACAGCCGGCCTTCGGCCGGGCGCAAGGATTTTCTCCTCTATGGTATAACAAACACCGGCTTCGCTAACTAAAGCTTCTTTGCATAGTCGGCTGTCATTTGGAAACAAGGCAGATTTTAGAAGCTTTACTTAGCGAAGCCGGTGTTTGTTATACCATAGAGGAGAAAATCCTTGCGCCCGGCCAAAGGCCGGCTGTGCAGAGAAGCTTTAGTTAGCGAAGCCGGTATTTGTTATACCATAGAGGAGAAAATCCTTGCGCCCGGCCGAAGGCCGGCTGTGCAGAGAAGCTTTAGTAAGCGAAGCCGGTGTTTGTTATACCATAGAGGAGAAAATCAAAAAAAATGGGCCATTTTTCATACAACATTTTTGGGTGATTTTTTATTATGAAATTTAAAAAACGAAAAATCACCCAACAATAACGAAAAATAGCCCAAAAATTTTAGGTCACTTTTCATATGAATTTAGGCCCAATTTTACATGGAATTTTTTTGGGCGATTTTTCATTTCTTTTTTTGGGCCATTTTTCTTTGGGCGATTTTTCCCACAGCCGAAAAAATCATCATAAAACTTTGTGAGTTCTATTTCTTCAATTGAATCACGCAAAATAGAATTCAAATTATTTCTTATATTCAATTAAAATTTTTATTGAAAGAATTAAAATTTATAATTGAAATTTAAGTTCAAAATATTTAAGTTTAGTTTCTTATGGCTAGAAATAACTCTATTTAATTTTTTTAATGGTGGGTCCATATTCTATTTTATGATCCATATAAAGAACACTCATAAGAAACTCTTAAGCACGTCTAAATCTGTGACAAAAAATAATGAACTTGTGGAAAAATTTTACCACAGGTTACATACAAGGCTCCTTCCAAAAATCACCGTACTAGACATTTTAAAGTGCTTTTATACATTTTTGTATCGAAATTTAAATACAATAAATAACTACCAAATTTTCTAATGTACGGTCCATAATTCGCAAAAGGTCGAATATAAAACTCCCTTCTGAAAATAATCATAACATTTTATTTCATATTAGCATTTAACTCGCTACTTCGTTAGCGTCTTTGCAATAGGTACGATTTACACCTCTTAAACTTTCGAATTTCGAAAATGTACCAAATTTTTATTTGTATTTGTTAGATAAGTTTATGGGTTTAAAAGATACATAGGGCGACCAAAAAGTACCAAAATACAGGTTTGCCCGTTTACTCCGTTAAAGGGCTGAATTTCCAAACAGTACCAGACACCTGTCCGCTTATTTTTCTAAAGAACAACAATAAGTATAAAATTTTTTTGTATCTCTTTTAGTTTTGGAGATATAAAAATTGGAATTTCCAAAAATCCCATCTTAATGGATCTATTTGGGGAGAATTTAAAGTTTTTAGCTTCAGGCGTTTAGGCTGTGCGATGATGAATCAGTCAGTCAGTCAGTCAGTAACGTTACAATTTTATATATATAGATCAACAATATTCATTGAAAAGTTAATATTATTACAGTTTTCGTTTAATAGTATTGTGCTAGAAATTGACACTTTTTTGAGACAAGCTGGCGTTTTTTTTAGGCTAGCTCTGGCTTTCGAGATATACCGTTATTTCGAAAGTGGAGGAGATTGCACACAATATGTTTGCGCAAATCAAAAACGGCTTAGTTTATTGAACAAAATCGAGCTTTTTCTTCAATATATTTCTAGTCTGTATTGAACATTATTTATGGGAGCCCCCTTAAGGAATGGTGATAGTGGGTGATTGATTAAGGGCATCCTACGCGCTGCAGGGGTCAAATTTAAGAATTTCATCCATACATATATGGGTTCAATGAAATTCTTCAGTACCATTAATGCCCAGGAGTCACCCCTAGTGTGATATAATGTATAGGCGACCTCAATTAGTCTTGAAATTTTCTCGAAACATACTTGGCCTTTATCACCACTTCTTAGGCGGGCTCCTATACAAATATAGCGTTTAATGAAATGCTTAAGTTAATTAAAATGTTTCGTATTTTGTGAAAACAATCAAAAGTTGTTATTGGATTTTAATCAGCTTGTTTTAAATAGCTTGTTTTATTTGCAACTTCGTTTTCTATATGTCTGGAAAAAAATTAGAAGAATAGCTGCACTTTCCCATTTTTGATGAATGTTTAAAAAACCAAAATTTCAAAATGTTGCTAAAAAATTGTTTCTTACTCCACTGCGCATATGAGAAAAAAGTTTAACCTTTCTTAAAGAAAACATTTGGTGCGCACTCTCCTCCGTTTTTTAAATAACGGTATATCTCGAAAACCAGAGCTAACCTAAAAAAACGGTAAGCACCACTGAATTCAGCGTGCCCGAATTAGGTTAAAACGCCAGGTCCCCGGCTTGTCTGTTTTTCCAACTAGCACAGTGTAATTTTTAATCTAGAAGCTAATTTGTTTATATCGGGTGATTCATCGTGAGGTTTGACTTATAATGTAAAATAAACCACATAAACTTGAACATAAACTTAAAATTGTTATTATCGGTAAAAAATTAATGTATGGCCTTAACTGTTTGGAAATTATACCATATAAATGTTGGCCATAACTACGTCTGAAGTGGTCCACTCGAAAGGTCTAGTTCGAGCGTAGCGACTGGTATCTCGAGAATAACACGAGTAATGTTGGCTTCCAGAGGTGTGATTTCGCACGATCTAGGTGGCCAAATTACCGTAGCATAACGTGAAAATAAGTGCTCACCAAAATGATTTCTCAGCAAGGTCATTGTTTCACGCGCTGTATGGCTCGTAGCGCAGGGCTTACAGATATCATGCGCATGAATATCAGGTAGCACATAGTCCATTGACAATTGACGGTAACATTCTAATTTTCCTCATTTTTGTTCTTCGTGTACACTCTTAGCTACTAAACTGGGATTCAAGTTTGCGAATGATGTTGGCAAGTTAATCGAATCGCACGAAAAATATTTCTCACAGAACGCTGATTTTAGTATTGCTTCTGAATAATTTGGAGACCTTGTATGGTATGAGTCCTTCCATGATGACTTTCCCAACGATTCTGAACCAAAATTACAAAGCAGTTTGATACGAGTCACGCGTGATCAATAAAAAAAAGCATATTGAAAATGAAACCTCACGATAAATCACATTTACAAAAAAAAAAAATAAGCAGTTATTAAATAAAATTTTTTTTTTTTATTATAATATTAAAAGTTTTTCGAATGTGAAAAAGAAAAAGTTTCCATATTCTATTTGTTTTTTTTTTTTGATAAAGGCAGGGGGCCAATTCTTGTACTGTGAAAGTTTTTTCACACTTTCACAGTACTTTTGATTCCTGTTTAGTAAAACATGAAAAAATTAAAAATATTTTCATATGAAAAAAACCTGAAACGAAACAAAATATTTTTCACAGTTACACAGCACTGTCGATTTCCTTTTTGTGATAGAGTGAAAATTAATATATTTCATATGGAAAAAAAATTTACATAGAAAATTTGTATGTGAAAATGATGGAAAAGTTACTATGAGGAAAGTGAGCCAGTGGAAAACAAATAAGAAACATTCTTTTTAAAAATAAACGTTACTAATCAACTATTTATATAATTGTTACTGCAGAAAAATGATGTTATACGTATGGAAAAATCCCTATTCGTAGGGATTTTCTTCTAAAAAAATGGCCGTAGGGAAAAGAAGGACAGATATTTTGATATCAATAAAATGTAGGGACTTTTTAAAAATATGGTTAAACTGTATATATTTGGCAGTTATTTTAGATTTGTGACAAAATACTATTATAAGGCCCGTTTTCACGACTTACCGTTAGCTAAAGGTAGGATTTTACCGGCCGTTTAACAAGTGTTCCATTATTCCAACTTTACTTTAACCTAAAGTGAGCGATTAGTTAAAGGAAAGATAGGCTAAAGTTAAGTTTTAATAAGAGAACACTTCTTATACCGCCGATAAAATCCTACCTTTAACTATCGGTAAGTCGTTAAAACGGGGGTAATTGTTGAAACGGGAACATTAGAGATTGTAAAAATTTTTTGTGGATCGCTTGCCCCCATTTCAACTTTGATTTTAAGATAAATTTGTGAAACTCTCTTTTACAAGAATTGAATTTTTCAGAGCAATAAATAGATAGATAACTTGTTTAAAATGGGCATCAAACATTGTTGGTGTAAAGTCACCAAAATGAAAAATTTGAATGAAAATTTTATTTTCCCCCTTTATTCGAAATTAGCTATATTTGAATTTTCACTGCCACTTGATAGTACAGACCCCCTCTTTCCCCCTTTATTGGAAATTAGCTATCTTTGAATTTTTCACTGTCATATGAAAATACAGATAGCGAAAGGTCTTTTCATACATCTTAAATATTTAACGTCCTACATGTAACCACCAGTTTTATTAAAAAATTATTTGCTTTTGCAAAACGTTTGGCTATATCGAACATCATTTAACAGTTTATAAATAAGATTATACAATTGACTTCTTAAAAATAAAGTTAGTTTATAAATAGAATTTGGTAAAAATAAAGCTAAAGTTTCATCCATTTACTGGTCATTCCATTTTTTTGGATTTTTTCCTCAAATATTTGTTAGGTCCGAACATACATTTAATCAAAAAATTGTATCTTGAATTTCTTCAGGCTGCGTAGGGACTCTTCAAAAAAGTCTATAACATCACTGCTGCAGTTGATGACAAATTTAGAGAATGCAAGTGAAAAGAACCAGTTGTGGTGTAAAATTGCCTTGGTAAGGGCAGGGGAAATATTACCCACACATAAAATGAGTTCTTATTTTAGGTTATTTAGAAGCTATTAAACTTTCTAAGTACCAATCAGGCATAAGCTGAAGTCTATTTTCTTGATCGGTTACAATGAAAAAGCACTTTAAAATGGCATTTTTGCTGTTCTGTACCAATTTTCTACTTCAAATGCCCAATAAAGCAATATTCCCTTTGAAAGAAAAGATTACTAAAATAACGAAAATAGAGAAAGTCGATGATGATGAAATGCCAGAAGAGTAACTAAAGCAAAATACCAATAGCAATATTGATTAGTCACTAAGTGCAGCTGTGGACGACTGTGCATGAAATGTTGCCACTAGTAGCTTCAGGTAGGTGCTGGCGTTACATATACCAACAAGGGGACCAGGTCCTGTTTAATGATAATGTGAAGTGAAAAAATAAATTCATGAAAATAATGTTTGATTACATTTGTACCTATCAAGGCGAATTAATGTAAATGGTGGTGGCGATAATACCACAAGAACAACACCAAAAACACAATATTGTATTTCATTTCAGAGATGTTAAGTGGGGTTTTACATTTTGTACCACCTCCCAAATAAATGTACCTTTTGGACCTTCACGGTACCAATTTTTTTTAATATATTAAAACAACAAAAAAAGTACCTAAAAATTCAATTGTACACAAAAAAAAAAAAAAACAAAACTTAACATAAACATTCATTATATCACTGCTTCTTCTAAAGAGCGTCAACTCAAAATTTGACGTCAACTCAAAAAAGTGACGAAACGTCGGGTGAAATGTAATAAATTTGTTTTATTTACATCAATATCATTAGGTCTTATTAGCTTAAAAAGAAAAATAAACTGAAAATAAATAATTAATTGGCCAAAGGAAAATATATACGAACAAAATTTACAAATTTGCAGTAGAGACAAAAAAATTGTTTTCTTTTTATATGTACTCTTATATCACAAGGGGAGATACAATTGCATTTTTTTGACAAAATACTAGAGAAAATGATGCACACAAGGGGGGATACAATTGCAAAATGCTATAGAAAATGATGCAAGATTTTTACAGTGGGTATATATGGCCAATGTACATCGATTTCTTGCAAAAAGTAAAAATTGAAAAATTTTGAGTTGACTCTCTTTAGAGGAAGAGTGCGATATGAATGAATAAAATAAGGTACATAAAAGTCTTATAAATATATGAGATCAAAATCAGGCACTTATTTTTTTAGTTAATATAATATTTGGAATTTTAACATCATAGCAGCATGAATTTTTCGATCTTAACCAATCCTTTGTTTGTATGAGACTTGATAATGTTGGCACATGTAGTCTGTTTCTTTCCCAAGTTTTTATTATACGAGTGTTTTGAAAAGAAAAGGTCTTTCCACATTTGCAGACAAATGTAGAATTAATAAATTTCTTGCAACGAAGATTAGCTATGAAAAATTATCAAGAAAAATTTTAATTAATTTCATGTTGTAAAATTCCTGTCTTCATAAAAATAATTTAATGAAAATTAAATTCAATGAACTTAAGCCTAATAAAATATATTTAAATTTGGATTAAAAACCAATAACAGTGCAATAAAATAACCACAATACTAATTATTATAGGCCAATTATCATAAAGCTTAGTAATTTTATTTCTAGTCATATATTTAGAACTTAATTGACCCTTATTTAAATAAAATAACATGATTCGTTTCAATCGTAAGGGTATTAATTAAAGTGATTTTTTAGAGGAGATATTATATACGACCTATAATCAATGGTGGACCGATCAACACGAAATTTGGAAGTGTGACAGTCTTTTAAAACTATATTATGCTAAATTTAACCACTTAAGCATTATTCGATACGGTTGTAGGCGCATGAAAATGTTATCCAAAAGTGAACTTTATATGAGGCCTATTTGGCAGAGTGGTGTTTCTATTGAAACTGTGAAGTACCAAATCTAACTGCAATAGCATTTTATTCCATACGGTTTTATGTGTTACAAAGTGTTTCACGAGAGTAACCTTTCTAAGAGGCATGTGAACAAATATGGACCGAACTTCTTATGAAACTCAATTGAACCGAATTTCAACGCAAAAGAATTATTCGTTTTAGATTTAGGCATATTAAATGGTTTTGTGAGAGTGGGGTTTATATGGGGCCTTTTGCAAATTATGTGCCCATCTTCACCAAATTTGGCAGTATGATTTACAGTCCTTTGAAACTACATAAAACCAAATTTTACTACAAAAGCATTATTCGTTTGGGCTATAGGGGTTATAAAGTATTTTCCGAGTGTGGATAAAATATGGGGCCTATAGTAAATTATTGGCCAATTTTCACAAAATTAAGTCGTGTGTTTTTGATTCTTATCAAACTACGACGGACCTAATTCAACTCCAATAGGTTTACTCGTTAAAGCTTTTGGCGTAAAAGGGTGGACTCTATATGACCCCTATAGTAAATAATGGGCGGATCTTTACGCAATAAAGTGGCCTGATTTCTAGTCATATAGAATGAATTTGTGGCAAATTTAATGACAATCGCTGCAGTCCGCTCCCAATTTATGTTAGTTTTTTTTTTAAAGTTCCACATTTGGGTCCTACGCTCAAAATATTATGTAGCTAAATTCAACAGAAAACGAATTTAAAACAACTAAAAATTGATTTCAAAAATGGGTAAATAATGGGCGGATCTTTACGCAATAAAGTGGCCTGATTTCTAGTCATATAGAATGAATTTGTGGCAAATTTAATGACAATCGCTGCAGTCCGCTCCCAATTTATGTTAGTTTTTTTTTTTAAAGTTCCACATTTGGGTCCTACGCTCAAAATATTATGTAGCTAAATTCAACAGAAAATGAATTTAAAACAACTAAAAATTGATTTCAAAAACGGATCATTTACATTTCATTTAAAATAATTGAATTTTACAAAAATTTTTGGAATTTTTTTTTTTATTTAACAGAATATTCCGTAAAATTTAACAGTTGTTGCTTTAAAAAAATATAATTTAACCGGCAAAAAATCAAACTACATAACAATATAATACGGAAAAACATTATTTTTTGGATGTTTGTTTTTTTAATAACAAACATAATTGTTAAAAAATAAAGTTATTCGTAAAATAACTATATTTTTATTTAACTTTAAGAGTACGGAAAGCGAATTTAAAATCCCACAAACAATTACTGTAATAATTTTATGAGTGTGCTAAACCGATAGGCCCATAATAATAGTCAAAAATTAAGTCTACTCTTTCTAAAGTATACTTTAGATCATTTAAAGACGATTTAAAGATACGGACAAGCGGAAGGACATGCCTCAATCGACTAAGAATTACTCAAGGACCAAAAATATTCATATATCGAGCCTCTGCTGCAATAGAGTCATAACTCAAATTTGAATTTTTGGCACCTTAAAATTTAATTCTTCTCTCTAGAGTTGAGTATACACAATTTTTACACAATATAAAAAAACGATATATTAACTCCACATTATTCGCTAGTAGGCGGCCCTTCGATCCTCTGGGAATTAAAGAATTAAATACATTAGCTCAAAAATAAGTTTTTTTTGAGTTATGACTTTATTGCAGCAAAGGCTCGATATAAACTTTATGGGGCTCTTCAATAAATATTAAAAAAGTTTCACGCGGAATGACAGACTTAGTATATCTTTATTTACTACTAATGGTGGAGGAGTTTGTATACATAGATTGCAGTGTGACTATGTATGTGTACATTTTAATATGTGTATGTTTGTATGTATGTATATCTATTAAATCATGTGCGAATGTTGTCGTTGAAGGGTATAATTTATTAACATATTTTTAAGGAAATTTGATTTTCGTCAATAAATGTTTATATTTTGACATATTTATGAAAGTGCATAAACTTTTTTTGGTATATGTATTTTGAATCAAGTTTTTACAATCAATCATAATGTCGTGATTTGTAAAAAATTTAGAAGCCATACAAAATTTCATTTTATTCAATTGGTATTTTGTAGTTTAAAACAAAATTTTAATTTCAGCCATGTAGCGCTCGTCCTCATCCATATTATGAACTGCATTCGTGTTCAAAGAATGAAATTTTTGTTTTGCTGCATTTAAGCATATCGTATAATATCTATTTTTCTTCCTCTTCCTCCCAATAAAAAACTGCGTTTACACGAAACAAGGTACACTTTTCCATTCGTCTTTCCCCATTCACCCTTAAACACAAATGCTTCGCAGCATGCCTTAAAACATTAACGGCGCACAGTGGGTTCGATGGTACCCAAAGTGGCGATTAATTCATAGAAGCCGTAGTTTTAAAATCTTATATATTTTTATTCATGAAAAGACAGCATTTTAGAAAAAAAAAGTAAAAAAAAAAATTTTTTGCCCGTTAAGCGCAGTATCGCTTTTTGGAAAAAGACCTTAGTTCACAATTTATGCTGTAACTTTGGAATGAAAAGCAACTAATTAATGAATAAAATTGGAAATAAAAGCATACTGAATGTGCTATTAAAAAATTCAAATGATAAATCTATTATGTGTATTTATATTAGTTTAAATTTAATTAAAGGTCCAATTTTTGTTTTTCACAAAATTTTATAAATGTACACATTTTTTCAAAAAGTAACAAAACAGAATATTTTTATGTTTTCCTAATAAATTTCTATCCAGTTTCTGCTTTTACTAAATTCAATATATGTAAAAATTAATCTGAAAAAATTATAACTTTTTGAGAAATCGTTGTTTACGAGAGTTTTTACACAAAAATAAAAATAAAAAACAGGGAATGGCATTGTCTGAACTTTTTTTTTATATATAAGCTGATATCCTATAGTTTTCTAAAATCTATAAAACTAATTCCAACTCTTACCATCTTACAATTGTGGCCCATTAAACTCGTAAATCATCCCAATTTTGGACCTTTTTTAAAAAAAATTATTAAAAATATTTATCCATAATTTAAAAAAAAAAATGTATTTACTATATACCTTAATACCTGATGTTGAAGGTTAAATTATAAAAGATTTACTTTTGATAGATTTAACACTAATAATAATCTCTTGAATTGTAAAAATTATCCAATTTTTTTCACTTTTTTTAAAAACAGCAATAATTTGCTCACTCTGGCCGCTAACTGAAAAAAAGTAAACAACTTAGTTGATTGGTTTTTACAGCTAGTGATGAAGAATTTTATCTACTTTTACCTTATAACAAAATTAATTATAAAAACTTTATTTCTAAATTTCCATTGTTCGCCACTTCGATACCATTTGAACCCAATGTGCGGCGGCTTAATATTAATTTTAGCATAAACTGTAAATTCTTAATCTAGTCGTAGTTATCAGAGCTGTAAAAGATTGCAATCACATAATTTCCCATTAATTAATTCATTTATTAATGATGTGCTAATAATCCCAATTTTTGAATGAAAACACTGAAATTTATTGTTGTGGGAAAGATAGTTTCTATGCCTATTTCGCTGGTTGCTTAGGCCAGCTCGTCAGGAAACTTTTTCCAAATTTTAGAAAAGCTAAAAATATTATACAGTAAGACCATAAAGTGAATAAGAATTTTAAACACTCAGGTCTTACATGTAACAATATCAAAGCTTCAACAAAGACACAACAATAAACCATCAATTTTTCTTTCTTACATTCCCCTACAATTGGCCGGTAATGATTGCTTTAATTTTGTTTGCATTCCAAATCGAAAAAGTGATTTTATGATTTCAATTTTAAATCCATAAGATTAAAATTAATGCATAAACTTTTTGAAATCAATTCATATATAAATTGATTGCAATCAAATTTGATTGGTTTTTTGAAATCAATGCATATAAATTGATTAAAGTTGATTGTATGATTGCAATATTTTAATTGAAATCAAATCAAAGTCAGTTGTCTTCAAATGAATCTCCTTCTTCTAGAAATAAAGCTGGCTCTGATAATTTTCAATTGCCAACAATAAAAATTTTTACTTTCACTATAGTTCTGATTTCAGAAGAATTGATTGAAATGTCATGATTTAAATTAAATTAAAATTTAATTGCAATCGAATTAATATTTGCAATCATTTATAAAATATGACCACTTTTACATAATTTAATTTTTAAATCTAAAATCAAAGAATGAATGGTTGAAATAATTTTGATATCAATGGCAATTGATTGCAGTCTTCTACAGCTCTGGTAGTTGCACTTCACACTTCATTGTTAACTTATAAACTAGTGTAAAATTATAAATGCATTTTGCTATTAATAATTATGTATATAAAATTGATTCGCCCTTTTTTTATTTTATATTTCCTCTTTCACACAATTTTTACTGCAATTTTTCTAGGCTACAACTGGTGCATCGAGGTCATTAAAACGTCCAATCTGTCATGGCTCGCCAGCGAGTTGGAATTGAATAAGGCTCTAGTATATTTACGTCAAAACGATGTCAATCAAGCAATTGAAACACTACAAATGTATGACCGCAAATGTGAAGGATCCATGACAGCCAGTGCCTTGACCAATTTAACATTTATTTACATCAATGTAAGTAAATGTATTTGTTCATATTAAACATATATAATTAATGTGATTGCCCAACGAAGTAAAAATGCACAAATAAAAACACATTTACATTGTAATGCATTGCCTTTGTAATGATCTCTGCGGATAAATTTAAATTCATTAACATTATTTCTAATTGTTATTCGCGAAAGCAACTACATATGGGCTTTTCTAAAAAATAAAAGTTATACTTAATTGGTTATTAGTATTTTTTCCTTTTATTTATAAATTCATCATTATTTACATATTGCTTAAAGCCAGTGCCCGACTTATCGCAAAAAAAAAGTAAAATTCCAGCACAGTGTTATTAATGGATCACTTGAAAACAGTAATATTTTTAGCCAATAACTTAATATTTTAGTTTCCATAACACATTGAAGATAATTTAAGCTGCTATTTTCATATGCACACAATTAATTTTTTTTTAATTGCAATTATTTAAACGTGCACCTGTAAAAATTTTGTGTGTTGAATAAATCTTTTGATATTGAAATTTGACTAACTTAACGTTTATTTTAAAATATTAGCTGGGAAATTTGGAAATGGCCAGCCATTGTGTTCAACAAATGAATGAAATTGGAGCTCTACATACAAATGCAATGGCTCTAGTTAATGCCAGCATTATTGATTATCAGAAACAAAGTTATACAGCTGCACGCAATAAATTAGAAAAAGCATTACAAATACAACCGGATAACTTTGAGGCCAATTACAATTTGGGTTTAGTAGCAATGAAAGAGAATGATTATGCATTGGCCGAGGAGCAATTTGAAAATCTAAAGACCCAATTAATGGTGCCATACTCGGTGCAACATAGCCATGTCTATTATCAATTGGCCAAATTGCAGGAGAAAATGAATACTACGACCATCGGTGGTGGAAACTTCAAATTAACAAATACCTCAACAGCTCTGCAGTCATATCTGCAGGTATTGGGTATATCGGCCGGAGAGATCGACTCACGTTTATTCGAAAAGGTCGGTTCAATCTATGAACAACTCAATGATCACCAAGAGGCCAATCAATACTACAATGAGGCATATCGTATAAATCCTAGTGATATTAACATTGCCAGTTCCATAGGATCGTATTACATTAAACTACAAGCCATTGAAAAGGCTTTGTATTATTACGAAAGAGCCGTGCTTGCAGATCCTAATGATCCAAATTTAATGCTGCGTATTGCTAGTTGTTTCCGCAATTCTTATCTGCCACCTAAACAATACCTGGGAATGTTTGAGAAGATCTACAACATGTTTCCGGATAATTTAAATTGCTTAAGGGCCCTAGTTCAAGTAACAAAAAGCTTGGGCATGTCTGAGTTAAATGAGAAATACTCTCTAGAATATACTCGACTACACAAGGCTCAGATGGAGCGCGAAAACGAGCAGCGCTACCAACAGCAGCGTTTGTCATCTGCAGCTTCAGGAAGAATGGGTAGTAGTCGTCGAAGAGGTACATTTTACTTACAATATTTTGCTTGTAGATTAAACATAAAAATATATATATTGTACACTTTAGCCTTGCGTAACCAAAATGAGAACAATTTTACAGGCAGATTGCCAGATTCGTCTGCTGACAGTATTGTATCAAATGCCATAACAGCTAATTTTAATGGTGATCATTATGTGCACTCTACCGACACAGCATTCTCAGGTATGAGTATTTGAGTAATATAAAAATTCCTTTTACTGAAACCCGAAGATTATGTATTAAAATAGCTCACCACTCAGACCCTCTTGGACCACCAGCAGAACGTCCCCGTACAGGCATGATGAAACATGATCCCAGTCAAGATTCAGATGATGAGGAAATTAATGCAGAAAGTTTGTTGCCCATATAAATTGCTAAGATTATTATTTTGTTTAAAATGCTTTAATTTATTTTACTTAAGATATATTGACCTAGTAAATGTTAAGGCTAATTGAATAAACACTATAAATATTCAATACATGCCACATACAAGTGGGTATGTACATATTTAAAATAATATACATTTGTTTGTAAAGGCTTCTTTCCTTCCTGAACTATTCATTTATCATTCTTCCTTTGTCCAAACTCATATATCATAAATTCTATAATCTCAATCTTTACTCTACTCCTATTTAAGGAATGAGTATGAAACTAAATCGTTTGCAACAATAAGAGTCTATTAGATTCAATAAATTATTTCTCACATACATCTCACACATAACAAATCGTACAGTGTACCAGTGTTGCCAATCCGTGTGTAATTACACATATTATGTTTAATTTCTTTTTGCATGTGTAGCCCATGTGTAATTTGTTTCATGTGTAATCTGTGTGCCATTTAACTTTGAGTTCTATTTTTCCATTAATTTTTGACAGTCAAGGTTTTTCTTCCAGCATTTTTTGAAGAAATAAAGTTTAACATAAACTGTAGAAGGTTATTCCCATTTCCTGAACATTTGTTATTTGCACGAGTTAATAAAAAAAGTGTGTAGGTACATTAGGGTCATAAATTTTTAATTTTTTTTTTTTTTTTTGCAAATATCAGTTCTCCCAAGGCAAAATCGTGTAGGGCATGGAAAAATATTACGAACTGCATTTTTAGTTTTTCGTTTTCGTTAAAAAAAAATATACACGCGCCAAACGCAATGAAGTTTTTGAACAAAATAATTTTTTTTTCTGAAATTATAAAATATTTAAGTGAAAATACTTTGCATGATTTGCAGTTAAATGAAAATAAAGTATTGTCAAAATGAGCCATAAGAAAAGCAAAATAAGGAGGAATTCAAGGGGAATATTTGCTATTTTGTACTACTTTCTTCTTCCAAATTACCAAAAAGTTTTAGAACCTATATGTGATTGAATTTGTGGCGAATGGATGGAAATTTGATTTTCAGACCAGAGAACTGCAACGAGCACCCGTTTTTATGATTTATAATACTCGCCTTAAAACGAGTTGCGGTGTAGTTAATACAGCCTATTGCTTTTGCATGTGCTCGCCAGGCTCGTAAAAAATTGTGTTTGCAACATACGAGCCTTTAGCAAACACAATGAAATTTATATGAGTTCGGTTTTGTATTGTTTCGTAAATATATTTTTTCAACATTCGGCAATAGCATTCGTACTTCTGATAAACAACACAAGAAATGTTTGTGTAGGAATTGGAAAACACACTTGTACATTATTACCTAGAGCAGCGGTGGCCGCTGGTTACTCGCAGCATTCGTCATTCGCAGTAATACTTAAAGCAGCGTTGCCAGATGGTTTAGGAAAAAATCAATGATCATATATTTAAGTAAACATGTAGGGCTAAAATCATTATGAAATAAAGTGAATTTTTAATTAAAATATATAACGAATGCGACAGGATTATGAATGACAATTTTTTTATACGTCAATTTCATTTATATGTAAATATTTTTACAAAAATATTGACCAATGGCAACGCATCGCAGTCAGTTATATTATTGTGCGACGTAGACACAGAATTTTGTTTTTATATATTTATGCATTTTTGACAACAAATTTTACAACAAACACACAATTATATTCTATGAAGATAAAGATGCACATAAAACATTTTTTAAATGGGGGAGTGCGCTCCTTATTAACGGTCACTTTCGGCTGCTAATTGAGTTTTTTCTTTAAGAAAATTGTTTTAATATCTTATATTTAGTTCATCAGTTTTCATGACAGCAGGTGGTTCAATATATGTATGTATCATGGCGTAATGTAATTTTATAGATAATAATAAATAAAATACTTTAAAAAAGCATAACTAGTTTTCATCCATAAAATAAATAAAAAAACATGTACTAAATCTTTTAAACGCCTAAAATCGTCTAACCTACGACAAATCATAAAATCTGGCAGCCACGTTTTCACTTAATGTTAAATTTAAAATACACGAACATATACTAAATGAATATGCCGTGAATGTTGTTGTTACGAGCTGGTCGTAAAAAATAGAAAAAACACGAAACTTTGCTTTAAGTGGTTGTGATATTGTTATTGTGTAACATTTTAATGCATGAAGCTCGCTTTGTATGAAGAACGAGCCAACGAGCCAACATAATCAGTAAAAGCGAGCGCTTAAAAGTATTCGAGACTAAAAATGATTTAGTAAACAGCGAGTGCGCTCGCAAGTATTATGTATTGTTGCAGTTCTCTGTTTCAGACCACTGTTTCCGAGAAAAAATTTTGAAGGGCTAAATAAGGCATTCATAAATTTTACGAAAGCTCACGCGTGTTTCACCGAACACCGCTTGCAATTTTAAACAGCGCAATAAGATATGCGCATTAGGGTGAGTCAATTTTTTTGCCCACCAAGCCTATAGTAAAATCGCAATCTACGGAAAAGAAACCATGGAACTAAAATCAAAATCGAGCTTCCGCTTTTTGACTTGAAAATCTGGTGCTCAGGAAATCCGAAAAAAATGCTACTTTTTTGGAAATATTTATTGCAATTGGTGAATAGTTGACCTGTATCGCTGAAAGAGGGCTTGTTTAAAGGGAAATTTTATTTTTAGAAAATTCTGTACATAAATACTTATTTTAGAGGTTTTTGTCAAAATAATTATAGTCAAACTGGTAAAATAAAAAAAAATTTATTATATTTTTTAAAAAGTCACTTTTCTATTTCAAGAAATCATGAGATCTTTCTTTTTGTACTTGTTCTCTTTTTACAAATCCCAGGACCAGTCTGTTGGAGCAATTGACACAAATTTCCCGCAGGGACGTCCAAAAAAAGTTATTACCCTACTGTACAGTCTATAGATTTTAGAATTTAAGAAGTAAGTTCCCAATCTTTTATTAAAAAACTAAATATAGGTGCAATTTATGTTAAGACTATCGAGTGGTAAATAAAGAAATATTTGTTCAATTTATTTTAAGACTATCGCGTGGGCAATACAGGATGCAAGGATATAAATTTGTTTCCAATATATTTTATGTTACTGAACATAAAACTTTTTTTTTTTTTAATTGAATAATGTTTCAATAATAAAAGCTTGCATGGCTTAACAATATATATTTTCTTTAAAGTTAATATAGTAACCCTATAATTTATAATTAAAAAAAAATATTAATTAAATAAATGTAATATGGCATCAACCTTTTATAACAATTTCTCTTACCAAAATAATCAATAAATAAATTTATCGAACGGTTATTATTCGACCGGTTTTAACCGGTTATTTTTGCTTTGCCCAAGTCGGTTATTTTAAAATGCTCATTTTCCGAATATCGAATAAAACGGTTATTTTGGTATAATAAACCAGTTATTTTCATTACTCTGGTTATAGATGTACCCGTAATTTAAGCATTTTCTAATTGAATATTGGTCAAACTTAAACTTTTAATGACGAATGTCAAAACAAAATGTAACAAAGGTCAAAAAACATTATGAACACTGTAAATACAAATCTCTTATAAAAGCGTGTGTTCTTGTGAAACAAAAAAAAAACCAAAAACTATTCAAAATACTACAAAAACGTATGCAGTTAAAAAGTAAGAATTTGTGCGAGAGTATTCTAAATATAAAATATATTAGATATTGGGAATTATTTCTTTTTCATAAGCAACTTTATTATATTCAACATTTTTCATTTTTAGAATTTATTCTATGAGTTAAATTTCAGTTATGTATGTATTTTATAAAGCTTTTTGTAATAGCTCTATTCCTTAAATTTTTTTAGAACTTACTTTATAAAATATATTTTTATATAGAGGTTATCTCTAGAGATTTTTCGAACGCGATTTAAAAGACAAAGTTAGGTGCTTGAAGTGCCCTAAAATTATAAGATACAAAGGTTATTCCATGTCACGACTTATTAATCACCTTTAATTAGTCTACATGCTTGACATTAATGTGATCGGCATAAAACTTAACTCAGTTCGAAGTAGTTCTAAAGAGACGACAAAGAATACTTTACTAAAATACGCGGCCAAAAATTAATCATTGGTGAAATATTAGCCCATTGTGTTGTCGAGGACGAAATGCACTTTAAGGTAGGGATGGGCAATAAATATCGATATTAAACAAATTATAATCGATATATATCGCCGATATTAAAAATACACATATATCGATACATCGATATTTATCTACGACTATCGAATTCGATATTTTTAAGATATCTTTATAATAAAATTTAACATTTTAACCGTTGCTAAACTGCTTACAATATTGTTGTTTTTTAAGAATTGCATCATATGTTTTTTAAATAATAGTAAGAAAATAAAGACGCTTTTCCATAGTACATTTTCATAGATTACACAGTTCAGTTTTGTCGCGGTTTTTTTAGAGATCACAACAAAAAAATAAGCACGGAAAAAATATTCTGCAAAGGGTTCCTAGAATTATGCAAAGAATCGCCTTAATTATAGCGTATTAGCAGCAATGGACTCATGAAAGTTGGAATGTTAATAATAAAAAAAATATTTTGTTTTTTATTTTTTATTTGAGCATGTTCTTATATATTAAAAATAAAAAATTACACAGTTTACTTGTATACTGGCAGTTTACTATTACCGGTAGTACATAATCCGGCATTATATAATCCCAATTTTTTTTTTTTTTTTGGATTTCATATTTACTTTTTTTTAAATTTTTTTTTTATTCCTTCTGGTCCAATAATAATAAAAAATTTGCTTAAAAAACATACGGTAAATAAAATAATTTTTTTATTAATAAATACTATTTGACGTATTCATAAATAAATTTTTTAAACTTGAAATCTGTTTTAAGAAGCATTTGTATTAACATTTTGTTTTAAAATAAATTTCAAACGTACTTAAATTATTGATTATGAAAATCGCCCTTACCCTGGAGATGTACTGCACTGCAGTCGACATAGTGTTACAGTTTTTAACTCAGCTATTGAGATCGCTAAGGGACTACACTTTGCAGTGTATTAATGACGTCACAACCTTATTCACATTAAAAATTTAATTGCTGTCAAAAAACAGAAATGAATTGATCTAGAACAACGTATATTTTTTAAGCTTTTTTCAGAATCTGATCAGTTTGATCATGGGTCCGGCTAGTGTTATAGACATATGTATAGAATAAATTGTTTTGTTGTTTTAATTTTTAAAAATTTATGTTACGTATATAAAACCTTTTGAAAAAATAGCATCTTAAAGAAACACATTGATCCCGATAAGTCCCGAAATCCCGGAAAATCCCGGGATCCCGAAAATCCCGGGATTTTCAAAAATCAGTCCCGATTAGCATCCCTAGTACATATGTAAATATGTTTTGACATAGGTATATTAAGTTTTTAAATTTGGTAATAAATTCAGCTTAATACGTTCGATAAATCGATATATCGATATTTTTAATAAATAAATATCGATACTCTTAAAAAATATCGATATATTTTTACAATTTGCCAATCCCTACTTAAAGGCACTAAAAACTCTTAAGTAGTTCTAGCATCTCTTCATGCTGAAAACTACAACATTCCGGCGGAATCAACGATATGGGAAAAATTTCTACCAGTTTTATTTCTTAAAACACCAAGAACTAAAAAAACAAATTGAAGAAATTAAACAATGTCATGGAAGGTCTTAAATTGTAGTCGACGAATTGACAAATATTTCACACAAAAAGCATGTTCATTTTACTATTCGTTTCTATAATGCTGAAACAAAATAATTTGAAATAGATAATTCTGGCTTAGAGGTTTTGTTTGGAACTTTTTAAAAATATGGTTGATTTATATAGATAGCTTAACCACCAACAAATTAAAACTCATTCAAAATAAATTTGGGAGAATATTTTAAATAATAATTTTATTAAATTGCTATGATTTATTTGCTTATGTAAAACGTTTGTCTAGATCAAATATCATTCAACAGTTTCTAAATTACATTAAACAAATATCTTTTTACAAATAAAGTTTAGTAAATCAATAAAAAATTGTTGAAAACTAAGTTAAAGTTTGATCAATTTACTGGTCCCACTTTTCTTGGATTTTATCGTAAAATATTTGTTGGGTCTGATCTAAGTCATATCTACATATGTATTTTGTTGGTTCCTTACCCTTGCAAATTGTTTTGTTTTTATTCAAATTAACGTTGTATTACAAAAATTTATTTGATTTTTGTGTTTTTATGTATTCGAATTAAAACCGGTTAACCGGTTATTTAAAAAATGGTTAACCGAAAACCGGGTTTTTTAAAATAGCAACTATTCGTAATATTCGAAAACCTTTTATTAAAAAAAGTCAAATAATCACTCTCCCTACTGTCTACGTTATTGCTTACGTTCGAGACGTGTCATTAAAAAAGTGAATTGATTTGTTTTTTACTTCAGGAATCGGATTGCTTTTCTTTTTTTGTAATCATAACCATTAAATTGCAAACATTGAATAACAAGAAGGCGAATTCATTCTATCAAAGTATTTTGTGTAATTGCTTCCAATGTGTAATTTGGGACACAGTCATGTACAATTTTCGAATTCGTCATTGGCAACACTGCAGTGTGCACATTTAAATGTACTTTATTACTCTACATATTAAATGTTTTTTTTTTTTATTTATTTATTTAAACATATTTAAAGGGATACAACTCGATATGGCAATTAAAACAAGTGTAAAACAAGAAAGCCCGACCATTTGATACCCTACACCACTGTAAGGCAAAATAATTTATTTTTAACAAAATTATGTTATGAGGTTACGATTCATGTAAATGTTTTTGTGCCATATACACTGTCCAACACACAAAAAAATAACAATGTTGTGCCAACTGATTCTTCTAGAGGGGACTAAAAAAAAGATATACGTGTCGGTGTGTTTTTAAAGTTTACATCGGAAACTCATTTTACGTCCTACTTAAAGTTGCACCCTTGCGTAATAAAAAAAAAACGTAGAAATTCGTGTTATACTTAGGTTTTTGGTATATATAGGAAGTGTCGTCAGAAGATTTATTCAGAACATTACAAGCAACATTTTGTTCGTATACATTAACCCTCTAATGCTGGGTTTTTGAGATCTCAGTTAAACTAGGGTTAGTTAATCTGTAAACAGATTTGTTCCTCCATTACCAAGTTGTATACAACAATTTAAGGGAATAGCTTAGTTTTTCTTAAAATGTTGGTCTTTTATGATATAATAGAAACAATCACATTTCCCCGGAAAACTCCGAGATTCAGAGTGCGTTAAACTAAGTTTAAACTTAATCCACATCCCAAAAACATGGCCTTACTCTTCTGGAAATGGGTCTTTTTGCAATTTTTTGAAAAAAGCAAAAATCACCCCTAAAACAGGAATGTATGTAGTTAAAATATTCTGCCAAAATATTTGTCATAAAATTCTACCATACGTCTCCCAACAAACTTAAGTCGAAAATTCAACTTTAATACCAGATATAAGCAAAAACTTTAAAGATGGTTTAAGGGTTAATAAGTTTACTTACAGTCCTAATTTTAATGTCTTCCTGATTTTGTAGCTTTATTCGCCCCTTTATTCATTATTAGTTATATATTAAATAATAACTTTATTTTTATATCTTAAATAAGTCATAATTCTACATTACAAGCAAATACTTTAATATAATGATCTAAATAAGTTATTATCACATAAAAGACTTCAATGAACAACACTTCTTCTGATTTCGGAATTTTCGTGATTGTCAATTCCAAAAAAAAAATATTACTTAAATTAATAAAAAACAAGTTAGATAGTATAGCAGTCAGGCCCGACCATATGATACCCTACACCACAGTATTTAAAAACAAATTTTCGAGAGTGTATACTATTTGGGGCCCATATATAATCATGGACCCGGCAGAACAATATTTTTTTACGCGGCATGAAATAACACCCCACGAAATAAGTCCCCAAAACGGAAATGAAACAACTCCCCAAAAAAATATTTGAGAGGCAACAACAACGTTTTTTGGGGATTTATTTCATATTTTTGGGGACTTATTTTATTTTTAATTTCAAAAATCTGAAATGAAATAAGTCCCTTAAAATATTTTGGGGACTTATTTCATTTTTAAATTACATATTGAAAAAGTCATAATGATGGCAAATTGTGTTGTTGTCATACATCAAAAAAGGGACTAAGTATCAAAAACTCTAGTTTCAGAATCCTAAAAAAATTGGGATTATTTTTAAGTCCCGAATTTCAGAAATCGGAATCTCTAAGTCCCGATCTTTGTAATTTCGAATTCGAAAACCCGAATATAAAAATCCCGAATCGCTTATTAAAGCTTTTATGCATAGCCGGCCTTCGGCCGGCGCAGGGATTTTATCCACTATGGTATTCCAAACATCGGCTTCGCTAACTAAATAAAGCTTTTCGGTTTAGCCGGCCTTTGGCCGGGCGCAAGAATTTTTTCCTCTATAGTATAACAAACACCACACAAATATAAAAAATTGTACTGATTACTGATTGTTTTCAGTAAATATTAAAATTTTTAGTAAGCACCTAGCAAAAACTTTACTTACCTGGTAAGTTAGCAAGTAATATTGGAGACATATGAACACTACTTATTTTTCGGCTGAATAACTACTTATTTTTGTTCGAGGTGTCCAAAGAATTCAGTACTTACAATGCACTTACTAGAAGTCACAAAACATCTAGTTATTATTTAACTACCAGTAAGTTGAATTGTAAGTACTTACAATATACTTACTAGAAGCCGAACAATAACTAGTTTTTATTTAATTGGCGGTAGTTAATAGACCTAATAAGTAGTTATGGAGCTAGTTACCAGTAAGTAAATATTCAGGTCTGAAAACAAGACAGCTAATAAGTAGTTATTTAGCTGATTATTAGTAAGCAAATATTCATACCTGAAAATAATAGTCGTGAAAAGTACTTACTGAGGTCATTACTAGCAAGTACTTATTGAGGTTTTCAGAATAGTGACAATTGTAATGAAAACTACTTACCAGGTAACGTATGAAATAACTACGACCTATTGCCAAAATTCAAAAAGTTCTTCCTGGGCAGTACATTTCCAATTTTTAATGCATTATTTTTTTACTGCAGTATGCTAATTAGAGCTTACCACCTTACAAGGAAAAAAAAGTGCACTGTACCACCTCTAATATAAAGTATTTTTGCAAGGAGTTTTCGAAAATATTTTTTTTTTTGCCGAGCGTAGGGGTCGCCTTTTTACATTTTTCGTTATATCTTAGGCATTTACAGTCCAATCTTAAAGTATAATGTATGACGTTCGCATAGAAAATTTTTATGAAAAACATTAGAAATATTTTCCATATAAAATTCTTTACGAATGTTTACGTTCGAAGTTGTTGAATAGGCAGTAAGCCTATAAATAGGACTTAATTTTTGATTTTCAAGGAAAAATAACAATGCAGCCCCAAATTTTTCACAAGTTATTCTTTTAATACAATTAAATGTGAAAAAGTCTTCTTTCGATTAAAAAAAAAAAAAAATTCGGAAACTTTAAACGGGGAAAATATTATAAATTTACTGGAAAAAGTCACGGAACTTGTCATGAAATTTTTGCAAAAAACAATTGTATTCCTTTAGGCCATGTGTTGTTTTGGTGCTTCCATCAAGAGATGAGTAGTGGCGCAATGTATTTTTCTGGGTGGTTTTGGTGCTGCCGTCTTCAGGTGGGGCTTTGAGCAATTTGTTAGTGTGAATTCTGTTTGTATGGGAAGTGCCACGCCCATTTTGAAAATTTACATATGTTTAAAGCCGTTGTTATCAGAAATCTGGGAATTTGATTCTGCAGTTTAGGAGTGTATTGATAGTAAACAAAAAAATGCATTTTAAATTAGTTTATCAGGCCACTTCTGAAAATCACATTAATGCAAATCACATGATTTAAAAAAAAATTTTTTTTACTCCTTACTTTTTTTATTGTAGAATCTATTGCCGGTCCCTCGATTTCAAACGAAAACTTCGTTCGCATACCATGCCATAAAAACTAAATTTTAAAATTTTAATTTAAATAAAAGTTAAGCGAATGATAGTTTCGTTCTAAATCGAGGGACAGGCAGTTAATTTGAAATTAAGAGAAACAATAAAAAGTTAGAATTGAATTACATGTTATGTTTTTAAATTTGGTAGTAATTTCACCTTAATATTTTCGATACATCGATATACTCTTAAAAATATCGATACGATATATATCGATATATTTTTTCAATTTGCCATCCCTAGCTCGAACGAGTAGCCCAAAATTGGACCTTCCGAATGGACCAACTCGGGCGTAGTCATGGCCAACATTTACATGATACTGGGTGGTATTATTGATTCCGCGCGGAAAAGAAAGTTAAACGGAAATAAATATCGATCGATATGCAAATTGCAATTATTCATTCCTGCGGTATAAGCTTTCCGCAGACCTTTTTAACATCTATGTTTTTAAAGTTTCGGACTTGATATTGTGTCAAATGTTGGTAAAAAAAAAACATTTAAAACAAGTTGTTAGAGTTTTTGAGAGTAATAAGTTTTTTACAAGTAAAATTTATCTTAAATATACTAACGTAAAAAATATTTATAAATTTGAAATATGGATATAATAGCATTTTTGAAGATAGCAGTGAAGACGAATGCTTAGACCTTCGAGTAGAAAGAAGAGTTTCGCAATATAAATCTGAAGATGTAATGATATGAATGATAAAGAGTAAGTTGTAATAAGAAATTAAATACATGCTTAAGGCAGTTAATCTTTTGTTTAATTTTTCACAGCTTTCAATAAATTTTCACTTAAATAAGGAAGCACTTAAATAAATCTTAAATGACCTAGAGAATGCAAGTTCCGGAAGTAGTCGGCAAGGAGCTCTTTCTGCCAAAGATAAACTTCTGCTTTTGTGAGATTTTTTTTACAGAAGGAAGCTACCAAAATACAATACAAAAAAAAATAATGCTCGCGTTAGTAAAATTATACTAAAAACAGTTTTAAGCACTGGCACAGTTTATGGGTGGCCCGAAACCATTTAGAGTCAATGCCAAATCTTCCAACAATTTGTTTATTCCACCTATCCACGTTCTCTAAAACCACTTGATTTAATTTCGTTGAATCGACAATAAAAAATTGCTTATAATAACAATTTGCTTGTATATTTATATATTTTATTCAAATAAAATTTTTTTGTTTAAATAACTAAACCAAATTTTTTTTTTTTTTTAATTTTATGTTACTTCTTACATTTTCATTCCTGCCGTTAGCTTCTCGCTGTAAAATTTTAACGTAAGCAAAATGGCGAAAAATATCTATATTGCGGTATCAATAATATGGCAATCCCGCAATGGCAGAGATGATACCGCAACAACGGAAAGATACCGCACAAGCGGAATGAATAATTGCAAATTTTGCATCCGCACAAAAATTACTTTCCGCAATCGCGGAACGGAATCAATAATACCACCCACTATTTTCAAACAGTATATGCCATAAATTGTTCTTTTAACCGATAAATTGCTTACGGGATTCGTGTCTCGGCATGTCCGAAGATGCTTCCTTGTGGGACTCCAAAGTGAATTGATTACGGGGATCTGAACAATCTCCTTCTCAAATATTTATTTTTTGAGCGAGTAATTAACTTTTGCGGGTAAACATTTTATGCAATCGCGATTTTTTGCTTATACTTTTTAAACTGATCTAACTGAATCTTAATACCAAAATTCTTGAAACTGTTTTTGGTAGAAATATCTATTATTCCTGTCTCCAGCAATTCTGAGGTTTCCGGAAAATTCACATCAACAATAATTTTTCTCATTTACATAAGTTTAATAACGTACAACCGTGTTAATAAAATTATTTTTATTAAACAAAGATTCTTTCACAAATTACAGCAATAAGCCACAGATCGCTTTAACCTGTATTGTAAATTTAAAATATAATTTTAATGCTACTTAAATGTGTGTTTTAGTAAATAAGAACCATAACAATCGAATAAGAAATTTAATATTAGTATTATTTGCTTCTTTGCTTGCGGTTGGTTTTTTTAATCAAATATTCATGATGGCAATATTTCCAATCTGTAGTTGAACATTTATGGCTTATCAAAACCATATCATAAAAAAATCATATGACAATGTTAGTAAATTGTTATGAGCAGATGTAAGCAAGCAAACACCAACACACTCACTTACACGTTTGAAAATGTATCTGTTCTTAGATTTTCTCTATAAATTGGCTATTTGTAAAACCACTTGAATAACAAACTACGACACGATGTTTTTTGGGTGTATTGTTTCATAGGAATTTAATAGAAACTTGTTTGTTTCTCTGTATCTATTTCAATCGTCTATACTTTCCTACTTAATACATATGGAACGATGACACGTAAGCCATTTATATTTATATGTTCTTATATTTTGATATTTCATTTAAAATGTCGGAAAAATAATTTTCCGGCGGAAATGAAAACTATCGAAATTGGTTTCCAGCAATAACATTGTTGGAAGAAGAAATTTAGTAAAATGAAAAAACTTTATACTATTTACTTTTATTAATAATTTATTTTACTATATGATTAAAACAAATTATAATGTTAAAAATGGGTTATAACACAAGGTGTTATTCAATTAAAATGCTACAATCACAACATACTCGTATAATGATATACCAAATAGTCAAATTTTACACCGTAAGTAAAATTAAAATATTTTAAACTCACACAGAAAAACGCAGACACAATTTTGTATCGTAGAATCTAGTGGCATATCCGTTTAGAAGATTATTTTTCGATTCAGAAGCAATTTTCTTTCTTATTTCTTCGGTCGATACTAAACGAATCGAAATGATTTTTCCAGTTTTGTGAAGATTCAAATAAATGCGTTGCAACACTGAAAATATAATTTCGGTTCCTTCAGTAACGACTAGGAAGATCGAACGGTTATTATTCCATCGGTTTTAACCGGTTATTTTAGCTTTACCCAAGCCGGTTTTTTTCAAATGTCCATTTTTCGAATAACCCGTTTATATTTGAATAGTAAACCGGTTATTTTAATAATGTGTAATATATATATACGTTTTCCTTACTCTTGAGGTAAATGTAACCGTAAT
Source organism: Pollenia amentaria (assembly GCA_943735925.1). Classification (NCBI taxonomy): domain Eukaryota; kingdom Metazoa; phylum Arthropoda; class Insecta; order Diptera; family Polleniidae; genus Pollenia; species Pollenia amentaria. The sequence goes on along the minus strand of OX031006.1, from coordinate 101,057,536 downwards.
TGAAGTATTTTTCTAATTGAATGTTGAGCAAAACTTTTTATGATGAATACCAAAACAAAATGTAACAAGAGTCAAAAAGCATTATGAACAATTTTAATGCAAATCGATTATACTATCGTGTGGTTTTGCAAAAAAATAAACCAAAAACAATTCATAATACTACAAAAAGTGTTCAGTTAAAAAGTAAATAGTAATTTGTGCAAGAGTATTCTAAATATTAAATATATTTTGAAATATGTAGATGTTTTCTCTGGAGATATTACGAACGGGATTAAAAAGACAAACTTAGGTGCCTGAAGTGCACTAAAATGATAAGTTGCAAAGATCCTTCCACGTCACGACTTATTAATCCCCGGAAATTAGTCCACATGCTTGACATAAATGTGCTCCAAATAAAAATTAGCTTAACAAAGTAGTTCTAAAGAGATGACAAATAATACTTTGAAGCATTGGGTGAAATATTAGCACGTTGTGTTACCGAGGACGAAATGTCCGTGAAAACATTAGAAACTCTTAAGTAATTAGGCCATATATTCATGCTTAGAAACACAACCGGTTTCGGCGGAACCAACGATATGGAAAAAATTCATCAGTTTTATTTATTAAAACAACAAGAACTTAAAATAAAATTGAAGAAATCAAACAATGCCATGGAAGGTTTTAAATTGTGGTCGACGAATTGCCAAATATTTCATATAAAGAGCACGTTCATATTACTATTCGTTTCTATAATGCTGAAACAAAATAACTTGAAATATAAGTTAATCAAGGATGATTCCTTGTTTTTAAAAAGGTGTACTCACACGACCGAATGTGTACTCACACGACAAAATAAAACAGAAAGCTTACGGTTTAAATTAATGAACTTAATTAAAGCACAGCTAGAATTGAGTTGAATTAATAATGTCTTAACAATTATAAAAGAACTTAAATTTAATTAATAAAATTCTTATTTTAACTTAAATTAATGGGAGCGGATGAACAGCTCTATTCCCATGATTTTGCCATGCAAGCGCAAACAGGGTTTCGCATAACAACACACTTATCCACAATAATTGGTTCGTTGCACTCACCCATGTTGGTTGAGGTGTAGTGTGTTAAACTATATAATCCTGGCTAAGAGGTTTTGCTTGCAAGTTTTCAAAAATATGGTTGAAGTCTTATAGACTTGCTTAACCATCAACAAATTTAAACTCATTTAAAAAAAATTTGGGAGAATATCTATCTCAAATAATATATTAATTAATTCCTATAATTTTTTATTTTCTTTTGCAAAACGTTTGGCTAAATCAAAAATCATTTAACAGCTTCTAAGTTACTTTATACAATTAACCTTTTACAAATAAGGTTTAGTAATTAAATATAAATTGCAAAAAATTAAGCTTAAGTTTGATGAATTTACTGGTCACACTTTGCACGGATTTTATCGTCAAATATTTGTTAGAACTGAACATACCTAAAGTCATAAATACGTATGTATTTTGTTGGTTCCTTGGCTTTGTGAATTGTTTTGTTTTTATTAAATTTAACTTTTTATTACAAAAACTTGGAATGTTCGAAAAAGGACGAATAATCGATCTCCCTAGTAAATAACTGAAATAGTTGGAAATAAAATTGCTTTTAAATCTAAATAGTATTCGATGACGACTGCCAGAATTAGCCCTCAGGACTTGACGACTTAAGAATTATTTAAATAATGGATGCCGACGAAAACATGTTGCATTAAATTTTGGAGCGGCGATACCCATTTTTAATTAAAAGGGCAAAAATATAAAGTTACTTTAACTACGGATGCTCTATGAGTTGCATCCAGCTTGAGTATTTTGTTCATAACTCGGCCATTTTTTCACTGATTCGACAGATTTTTATAACGCCGTGTTTTGCAAGAAACATTGACCATTAAAGAGGATTATCAAATTTGGACTCGGGAAGATTCCTCTTTCCCGAAAGTGGGTATTTTTCCAAAAATTTTAAATTTTTTGCGCATAATTCTTCTAATTGTGAACCAATTTTTCCGACTGAAAATGAAAATTTTGAGGTTTTTTTTTGCTAATATTATATACCGACATAATTTACAAGAAATTTACTATTTACCATATTTGGACTCGAGAATTTCTATGTTTTCCGACAGTTTTTAAAAACATATATTTTGGACATAACTGTTCAATATCTTGCTTGTTCGGATAATATTATTCGATATTTTCATTTACCAAAATTAATGGCCTGTTCAACGATTTCGTTTATATTTTATATTTTAAGGCAGAAGAAAACCATAGGTTTGAATTGATTTTGAAATAATATTTATATTTACATTTAAAATGCAGGACAAAAACAAAAAAAAGAAAAAACAACAAAAGCCTGCAAAAAACTGGTCGAGGTATTTACAAAGGAAACTATTTAACTTTTCTAGTACAGAAAATTAATGGGTCGCTATTTGTGTTTTTAAAAAAGATGATGTCCCTTAAATGCAAATATTTTCAAAATACTTAGACGTATTTGGTTTTTATGAAAGACAATAAAATTACTAAAATAACCACGGGTCGCTTGTAAACATTGGTAAAGAAATTACAGAGTTACAGTGGACAAAATTTGAAAATGTATGAAAAATTTTATGATTTTTTGCAATTTTGTTCTTTTAAAGTTATTTTTTAAAACCAAACAAATGAAAAGTTTAATGTTTTATTATATGGGACATAAGTTTATTTTTGATACGAACATTTTTCGCCCAACGAGACTAATTTCTGTGCAAAAATTACAAAGCTACAGAAGATTTAATGAATTAACCCCCTTTTCGCTTTTTATCGAATCAAAAACGCAAAGGAAGTAAAAACGCAGAATGTGAAACCCGAACGCTGTAAATATTAGAAGCATTGAATTTTGTAAGATATATCACTAAAAAAAAGCTTATGTTAATAAATATAATGCGCGAGAAAATATTTCTAATAATGGAAAAGGGTAAAAATCTCCATTCATTAAAGATTTTTGACAACACTGCCCTTTTTGCTGACATGGTTTTTATGGACAGCTTACAATTGCAAATTATTTGGTAGGCGTTCTGATTTTCTTGTAACGTTGAATTCGATCCAACAAAAACAAAATGCATAGTGCAAAACGTGTCTTTATCTGCAAAACAATCCAAACAAGTTTTGTTATGCTTGTGGAGTTTATAGTTTTGCGTAGCCATCACATTTTTCAAGGCAATTACAAAATGCATTTTGGCTGTATTTTAAAGACAATCCGGAAATTATTTCGAAATCTTGGACCCCAAATACTTTATGCAATTCATGCAAAACTCATTAACTATGTGGATTAGAGATGAACGATATTTCTGTACCACGAATCACAGTTGTGACCAAATTTGTCAAGTAACAGGTACTTTCTAAGTCGTTCTTTTTGTATTTCGTTACATATACAAATTTATGATATTTCACTGTTTGTGTGGGTAATAGGTCTGTCTGCGTACACATATTTTGCATAGTTTTGTACAAAATGTCGCAAAATCTTGCAAAATGTTGTCTGCGTACTCCAAATCTCTTACAGCGAGAGAGCCAAAAAGAGAATTTTTTGACAGTTGAAAGTTAGAGAACTTGCAAAATGTTACTGGAGAAATTTCCTCTGGTAAGATTTTGCAACTAGTTTGAACAGCTGTTTTTATATACTGTTTGAATGAAAGAGTTTACGTGTGCCAAGATAGCGTCGACGAAATAGCGTCGAATTTGGGAATTTAAAAACCGGGAAACCAAAATACCCAAATAATGGGGATTTACAGTATATGAACAAAAAGTAAGCGTCGAATTTAGGAATTTAAAAAGGGGGAGTAAAATTATATTTATATTTTTAATAAAAATACTAAAAATATTTACCACAGGCTTTTGCAGGGTATAAACTATATATTTCTGAAAGTAAATAGTTTTCTGGACAAAATGAGCGATGCGTGCAAAAAATATGTGGTTCATTGCATAAATCAGTAAAGATTTTTACTGACCATTTTGGATGAACCCAGATTTCTCGGAAACTGTCCGAACGATTTATTGCACGCATCCCTCATTTTGTCCAGAAAACTATTTACTTTCAGAAATATATAGTTTATACCCTGCAAAAGCCTGTGGTAAATATTTTTTGTATTTTTATTAAAAATATAAATATATTTGGGCTTAAATCTAGTTTACCGACGCAGCTCAAAATAAAAAAAAGTTCCTAGCGTGATAGAAAATGGAAAAATAAGAAGAAAAAATTAAATAAGAAAGTTGGCGCATACGCTTAGTTTTCGAGTTATGGGCGTTTTAAGTTTTTATATAAATATGTGATTTTTCAGTACATTTCCAAATGTATATGGCTAATATTTGTATCATTGCAAAGCGTTTCACTAGATCTTTCTGGACATACAGAATTTATTTTAATATTTTTAGTTTATTAAGAAGTGGGACGAGTTTGCAAAATACAAAAGTTTTTTAGTAAGCATAAAAACAAATTTATTAATTTTTTCTAATTCTTTAATGTATGTATATACTACATACTAATTTATTTAAGAATTTTAATTAAAATACAAGTAAAACCTTCTTTATGTTTATGTTATACTAATGAGGAGAGAATCCTTGCCCATGGGCAAAGGCCGTCTATGCAGAGAATCTTTAGTTAGCGAAGCCGGTATTAGATATACCATAGGGGAGAAAATATTTGCGCCCGGCCGAAGTCCGGCTATGCAAGGAAGCTTTAGTAAGCGAAACCGGTGTTTATTATACCAAAGAGAAGAACATCCTTGCGTCCGGCCAAAGGCTGGCTATGCAAAGAATTTTTTTGTGCGATGCTAGTGTCTGTTATTTTATAAAATTTGTATTACACTTTTATTTAAATAAACTACATTCTTTCCTAGTGCACTTCCGTAACATTTCGACGTAAAATGAAAAAAAATGTAATGTGATCTAAAGAGTTTAATATTTTGAAATAAATTATGTATATCCAGAAAAATCTGTTCAAGAGCTTTAAAATGATACCAATATTGGCCATATACGTTTAGAATTGTAGTGGAAAATCACATATTTATATGAAAACTATTTTATTTAATTTTTTCTTCTTATTTTTCCATTTTCCATCACCCTGGGTACTTTTTTTTTATTTGGAGCTGCGTCGGTAAACTAGATTTGTTCCTATATTTGTACTTCCCTATTTTAAATTCCTAAATTCGACGCTAACTTTTTGTTTATACTGCAAATACCCATTATTTGGGTATTTTAGTTTCCCGGTTTTTAAATTTCCAAATTGTACGCTATTTCTTCAACGCTATCTTGGCTCACGTTTGTTATTTCAATTGTTTACACACCGATCAGCTGTTTTCTTGCAAGATTTCACTGAATACTGTCTGCGTACTTTTTGAGATATTCTCAGCCGAAAGAGTAAAATTTGTCTTACTCTCCCAAAAAAATTTACTGAGTATTTGCTACTGGAAAAGTACGCAGACAGACCTAATATTGTTTTTGGAATGAAATGGCAAATAATAAAGCTGTTCCTTTCATTCTCTCTTCTATCTTATTAGTATTTTTTTTAAGCCAAAGTTTATTTGTTCAAGGATGTATGTCAGAGATGTTAATTAGGGTTTTGAATTTTGTACCAATTTCCAAAAAAAATGTACTTTTTGGACCTTCAAGGTACCATTTTTTTTAATTTATTAAAACAACAAAAAAGTGCATACAAATTCAATTGTACACAAAAAAACAAAACTTAACATTACTATACATTATATGTTTTAATAAAATAAGGAACATAAAAGTCTTAAACTTCGTACGGACGGTGATTAGATCTTACAAAATTGGTAAGCAACGTTGTTTAAATTGCATTAAAACAACAGTTTTAAGCCATTTTTAATATTAATTGTTACTACCATTAGCTTTGTATATTTACTGTTCTGTTTTTTTTTTTTATTTGATTAAAATCGAAAAGTGGGATAATTCAATTAATCTACTGTAACTTTGCCATTGTTTTCATTCATTGTTTGGTTTTAAAAAAAAGAAGTTAAAAAAAGCTAAATTCCAAAAAATTAATCAAATTTTCGTGAAATTTTAAATTTGGTCCACTGTAAGTCAGTAATTTCTTGACCAATATTTACAAACGGCTTGTGGTTGTTTTGGTAATTTTGTTATCTTTCAACAAAAAAATAAAACAGCCATTGAATATTTTCGAAGATATTTTTATGAAAGTGACATCATCTTTTTTAAAAATTCAAAAAGCGGTAAAAAAATCTCGAAAACTGTTCTACTCTTGACCATTCTGACTTCATCTTCGGGTTCAGCGTATAATTTTACATAAGGATTAGCTGTCAGATTCAATTGGTCACGACTTTGTTGAAAATTTGTGGCACATTGTAATATTTTAAAAACTTTCGTCATCACCTTACGTTGTTGGAAAAAATTCGTAATTCGAATACAAATAAAAAAGTTATACCATAAAGAGGAAATGAGCTTCGTCGATTCGACGAACACTAACCATCCAGGGTTAACAAAACATTTCTGGCTTCGGTGAAGAGTAAAAAAAAAAGAATGACGAGCTTCATCCAAATCGGCCACACCCACCGTCTATGAGATCCAAATGTTTTTAATCCTCCTTTTGGTAACTACAAAATTATCATTTGCTAGTCCTTAAAATTATATGGTTTCGTTTTAAATTAATTCTGTGCACTTTTTGGGTCCAGTTCTTAATATGTAAATTTTTGTTATATTTTATGTTTTATAAATACCTTTCCAAAGGGTATAGTCAATTATAGTTTTCTTCCTCTTCCAGAAAATTCCGAGAATTATTTTTTTTATCGAATGGGGGCATTCCCACCTCTCATTTTATTTAAATAACAGCTTAGGGGAAAATAGATTTACATTTTTATTTCCCATTGCAAATTTTTAATGGCTTATAATTAGATTTGCGCATAAGATACATGTGCCGGCTTACGATACAGTAGATAATGGATATAAGAAAATCTCATATAAGAAAAAAAAACGCTTTTAACCCTTCATTTTAGTACATTAAATTTACTCTTCGTCGAATCGGCGAACTTTTTAAAAAAATTCTAGCGGAACTATTTTTAAAACAAAAGCCAACAAAAAGTTTTTAGTAAAGAATTTTATTAAAAAATAAAATTAGATAAAGCATAAAAAATAAAAGTTTTTGTTCTCTTTCAAAATTTGATACGAATTTGTACTTGTTTTTGTGTTTTAAAATTTTTTTATTTTTAAAGCTTTCGTCATCGCTAACGTTGTTGAAAAAGGGGCGTAATTTGAATAGATATGAAAAAAGTTATATGAGAAAGAGTAAATGAGATTCGTCGATTCGACGAACAGTAATTATCCAGGGTTAAGAAAGTTAAGAAGTTTTCATTATCATAGTGGTTTTTGGGAATACAATTATTTTTAAAAGATTTTGTTTGTTGTGCTTAATTCCCTGGGGAATGTTAGAAAAGATAAACTCATCACTGTTTTATTGTTTTGTATTTTGTTTAAGCTCTGATATCGTTGCAAATTAGACTTTTTGAGTTCTCATTCCCTATGTAGTCTTGTTTGCTGATAGCTTTGTCTTTTCTAAAATTATTTAGGAGAATGTTTCCTGATGATCTGGCCTAAGCAACCAGTGAAATGCACATAGGAACAGCTTATCCTCCAACAATAAATTTCAGTATTTTTTTTTATCAATTATTAATAAAAGGGAATTAAGCACAACAAACAAAATCTTTTAAAGTTAAGAAAGTATTTCAAAAGCACCGGGTCATTTTCCATATGTGTCAATGTATTCTGTATAAGAAAACTTTTTATAAGAAAAAAACTGATACAAGAAATATTTTGCCTTGCACCAATAATAAAAATACGTACAAAGAATATTTTTTATAAGAAATTTTTTTTACACGGAAATACTGTATTTGCTTACGCAAAATATCTCACTAAAAGCCGTTCTACACTATCACAAAAGTCCTAAGTTTTTTGTTGAAAATGCTTCCCTGATCTAGTTATTGTTTGAAATTTTTCAAAAAAGCAATAACAACTTATCATGACAGCGTTGTATTTTCATCAAGATACGTAAAACTTGTGTGATAGTGTAAATAACCCTTAAGTGCGTACATACTTCCTTGCACAAAATATTTAACTTAGTGTGTACATTTGAATGCACATATTAAGCCGCAAGTTCTTGTTTTCTTATAGTACAGTATAAACTTTTATAAGAAATAAATTTCTTATAAGAGTAAAAACTTTTAAAAGAAATAAATTTGTAATAAAAATAATTGCTTAAATGAAAAAAACGCTTATAAGAAACATTTTACTGATTTCTTATATCAGTTACCTACTGTATCAATATCATAATATTTTTTTAAATTTACCGACAAATGCTATATTTTTCAAATATGTACGAGTATGTATATGGGACGCTGAACTGCGTGGAAATATAATTAATTTTTTGCTTAATGCCCTCAAATTTGGTCCAAAAATCCTACTGTGCGTGTATTAAAATATTGTAGAAGTAATAAATAGCTCTGTTTTATGTGATTATCTTTTAAAAATGTTCTTGACATCATTTTTTTTAATACACAGCAAAAATTTTCAATAGTTTTTATCAATTTAATAAATGGTCTGTTTGAAAAGTATTATAATTTAATTAATGTGCTAATTTAATTAATAAAATAAAAAAATTAATTGAATCTAAGAAATAATTTGATTTATTAATTATTTGTAATTACCTGAGGTGATAGAATCAAATATAGATTTTTTGGCGCATTCTCTGAGAAAACATTCATTTGCTTCTGTAAAGCCGGACAATGATTTTTGTAGTTGGTCGAAATTATTAATATTGGAAGTATGATTCAAAAAACTTGACTTTTCTTCAAACATCACTTACAAAAGCATATAATTACACTGGATATGCAGGAATGTGTAAAAAAGGTATTGTTTAAAATTTATTTGGGAAAAATTTTATTTTTCTCAACCCAATTTCTTGAAACAATTTATATCGTAAGTGTTGCATGTCATATCGTCATTTAATTCTTTTAACACTCATCATTTTGTTTGCATTCTTTTTAAGATCACCGTGATTTGCAATCAGTTGTGTGGGAAATGATGCTATTCCTTCCAATGGCTCACCCATGTCATGTCTTAATATCGATTCAAGCACATAATGTCGTTGGAACATTAGAGCCGTTTTTATTTTAAAAATATCTAGTTATGGGAAAAATAACGTTTTAAAGCTATTAAGGAGATATATATACGGCCATATTCATAAAAAGTTCTTATTTTAAGCTTAAAGTGTGATATAGCTATTAAACAATTCTTGCCTTTTAAACCTTTTATAAAAATTTGTATTCATTAACCCTTAAATGCATACTGTATCTTTAAAGATAGAACCGTTAAAAACAATGCAATTTCTTTATTTTTTGCCAAACAAAGAAAAATTATAAACATCTACAAAAAACACTTTTATCTATCATACTGTATCAAAATATATTCAACAACTTTCAATTTAGAGCAATTAGATAACGGGAAACTCAAAATTTCAAAATTCTTAATTTTTAGAAAAAGTCAAACTTAAAGCCGCATTTTATTAGTAATGGTTGATTTTAATTTCACCAAAATATATATATATATTGTCGACTATGGTATATTTTGATGAATTATAAATTTTTAAACAAATATCACCACAACTTTAGTTCTAAAATCACTTTTAGTGGTTGTATCTTTCCAGATACACTATGCACTCCGCACTAACTGCAAATGTTCCTTGTTGTTTTATACACTAGAGGAATTCAGTGTTTGGTACAAATAGTCTTGCGAAAGAGCAAATAAAAATGATCGTAACTCTTTTATGAAATCTAACGGAAACTCTGTGCATTTTGTTGTTAGATTTAACAAAAGAGCTACGATATTTTGCATTTGCTCTTTCAGAAGACCATTTGAATAAAACACCGAACTCTGCTACTATGTTTGTTATTGAAAAGAAAAATTTTGTATAAAAAAAATATATTTTTACACAGGCTGCTTTTGTATATATTCGCAGGACTTTTTACCAAGTTCTTTGAAATTAAATTTATTTCGTTCAAAACTTCAAAATATAAATGTAGATCGCAGGTCTTGAGAGTTTGAGAAAATAATGTGGAAACATGGTAGTTCACAATTTCGCAGTCATGAATTTGAATTTAGAGGAGATAACTCTCTCCCTAAAGATATTTAGTCATTAGTAAATCCTTATCAAGTTTGGAGTTATTTATTCCCTGAGACCTTAGAAAACTTTTTTGTGAAGAAATCGTACGGTATGCTAATTTAGATGAACAGTTTTCTTTTAGCATTACAAAACTTCGTAAATTTATATAAAGATTATACCTTATTAGGCCTGTTATTGTTTCCCTAAATTGTATACATATATAGATTTGTTACCAAAATTCATAGGTTTAGTGTCAATGAAATATATGTAACTTCTATTTCATGAAAAGATACAAAATCTGTCAATCTGTTTTCAACATATATATGAACTAAGCCAGCGTTTTCCTCAATTGTGCCAAATAAAAATGTTTCTGTTCGTAGATTTGACAAAAAGCAGAGCAAAATTACAATGGTCGATTGTCCGCAGATTGTGGAGGACTACAATGGAAATATGAGGAGAGGGCTTAGATCTATTGCATAGTTCCATGAGCCACCACAAAATAGCTCTAAATTGCAGGAAGTGGACAAATAGATTACTTTAGCATATATAAGATATGGCATGCATTAATGCTTTCATTCTTTAAAACAGAAATATCCAAGACCAACCAGGAATTAAAGCTAATATTTATAGATTTAAAATTGGAACGACCATGCCTCAAAACTTAAATCCAAAAAAAAAAAAAAAAAAAAACCTAAACCGAATTTGCATATTCCGTTTCCCAAAGACCAGACGGAACTCAACATTGTACCTTGGCAAGGAAGATGCAAAATTCCGGGTTGTGCAGAACGAAGATGTGTGGCAGTAAACATGTCATACGACTGATAAAAGGTAATTTTTAATTATCAAAACCAATTGTTATAAATATTTGTATATTTTTTTCTTATACATATATATTTATTACTTATATTGTTGAGGGTCCTTTAGGCTTGTTGGTAGTAAGCTAGTATATTAATGCGAGGGGTGCGGGGTTCGATTCCCGCCAGGGACTGTTATATGTTTTACTACAACGGGCTGAATGTCTTAGTTACTATTGCTCGTTTAATTACGTAAGAATATAATTAATAAATAAATAATTCTATTTTTACTTATATCTATATATAATATATTTATATATAAAAAATATATAACTAATATATATGTATATTAGACCGACTCACGTTGTATGGAGCTGAAAATAGTGATTTTGTTACCCGTCTGAAAATAAAGGTTGATATGTTTTATGATGATTCCCAAAATATTTTGGTTTTAGCGTTGACCATCCGTGAGCTAGACTATTTTTAAAAAATGTATTTTTTCAGTTTTTCAAATTTTTTTGCACTTTGCTCCAAGACTACTTAAATAAAATTTGGTATCATCGAAAAGAGTTTTTGAAGCAGCATCCAATGGCATTTAAAAATTGACCACTTGCGACCGACTAATTGAGATATTAAGCTAAATACATATTTTCGTTTCGGGTTTTCATACCAATTCTACGTATGTGGAAGTAGGGAGATCGATTATTCGACTTTTTTCAATAACCGGTTTTCGAATATTACGAATAGTTGCTATTTTAAAAAACCCGGTTTTCGGTTAAGCAATTTTTAAATAACCGGTTAACCGGTTTTAATTCGAATACTTAAAAACACAAAAAGCAATTAAGTTTTTAAAATAAAACGTTAATTTGAATAAAAACAAAACAATTTGCAAAGGTAAGGAACCAACAAAATACATAGATATAACTTAGATCAGACCTAACAAATATTTTACGATAAAATCCAAGAAAAGTGGGACAGTAAACGGATTAAACTTAAGCTAAATTTTCAACAATTTTTTATTGATTTACCAAACTTTATTTCTTGAATGATATTTGATCTAGACAAACGTTTTGCAAAAGCAAATAAATTATAAGAATTTTATAAAGTTATTATTTGAAATATTCGCTCAAATTTATTTTGAATGAGTTTTAATTTGTTGGTGGTTAAGCTATCTATATAAATTAACCATATTTTTCAAATGTTGCAAGCAAAACTTCCTAGCCAGGATTATCTATTTCAAATTATTTTGTTTCAGCATTATATAAACGAATAGTAAACTGAACATTATTTTTGTGTAAAATATTTGTCAATTCGTCGACTACAATTTACAACATTCCATGACATTGGGCACGATCATAAGGCGTAACTGTTGTGTAACCGTTTAGTGTTTGTCTTAGAAACGCATAGTTGAGCACTTACGCTCAACACAACAGTTGGGTATTTGAGGCCATATATTCCATCATAAAATTTTTTAGCTACCTAAAGTCAACATGTTGTGCTCAACCTCAACCTTTATTTTTTTTCAATTGTTTATGTTTATCAGCTGTTAATTTTGCATTATACTCATAATGCCGTTTCTAAGACGAAAATGTTCGGCTCAACAGTTGTCAACAGTTTTCTAGCAGTTGAGCTCAACAGCTACGTCTTATGCACGTACCCATTGTTTGATTTCTTCAAATTTATTTTTTAGTTCATGGTGTTTTTTCCCCATATCGTTGATTCCGTACAAATTACTATTTACTTTTTAACTGCACACGTTTTTGTAGTATTTTGAATTTTTTTTTTTGTTTTTTTTTTACAAGAACACACGCTTTTATAAGCGATTTGTATTTACAGTGTTCATAATGTTTTTTGACCTTTGTTACATGTTGCTTTGACATTCTTTATAAAAAGTTTAAGTTTGGCCAATATTCAATTAGGAAATACTTAAATCACGGGTACATCTACAACAAGAGTAAGGAAAATGTATATAAATTACACATTACTAAAATAACCGGTTTATTATACCAAAATAACCGGTTTATTCGATATTCGAAAAATGGGCATTTTAATATAACCGACTTGGGCAAAGCTAAGATAACCGGTTAAAACCGGTCGAATAATAACCGTTCGATCTCCCTATGTGGAAGTAATGTTCTGCTTTTCAAATTGAATCTGTTTTAAAATAATGTTAATATACTTTTTTTTGTAATTATTCACATAAAACGCGAAAATCGCGATATATTTTATCTATTTTCATATATAGGCAATATGGGTATCAAATATTTTCACTTTTCAAATGGGAAAAATACAAATAAAAAAATACAATATAAAATTTATAAAAAATCTTTTCGCGATTTTATCTTTATATAAAGTTCGCACGATTCCATTTTGTTTGAAATATGACCTGGTCGATTACTTTCGATAACAGAAAGACATGATTGGCTTACTAGTTTAACAAATCGTTCCGTGTTTTGCGAATGGCATGGGAATTATAAATCTTTTACCAAAATAAAAATTTTGGTAAAAGAAGCAGTTAATTTTATCTCTATAAACAGTTTTTAAGTTGTTACTTCACCTGGTATGTCAATAATTCCTTCAGAATCACAAAGATCTTTAACATACTGATGGGAATAAAATTGTATACAAGGTGGTTCAGTAATGCGACCAATTTTATTCAAATTTATCATATCTTTCAAGGACTCGCACTCGAATAATTTTTTTGGAATATTGAATTGTCGAATATCATCAATATTTCTCTATATGACTGGTTATTGCACTGCTGTCGCAAAAATAACAATTGCTGGATTATGTCACAGTTTGTCGGAAGCATAATTTTGTTCAGCTGAACAGTAGAAAACCCCATTTTTAATGTTTTCGAAAATTTATTTTTAAGTCCAATATTATAAATTTGTCTGTTATTAATAGACTAATATGTTTTTAATAAAAAAATTAATATTTAAGAACTTAAACTTAGCTCGCAGCATCCAGGGTTTGAAAACGGATCTTTTGCTTATCACCAGGTTATTATAATTGAAAAATCAAACAATTTGATACCCATATTGCCTTTATATGAAAAATATAAAACAGATAAAATATATCGCGATTTTCGCGTTTTATGTGAATAATTACAAAAAAAATTAATTAACGTTATTTTAAAACAGATTAAATTTGAAAAGCAGAACATTACTTCCACATATGTAGAATTTGTATGAAAGCCCGAAACGAAAATATGTATTAAGCTTAATATCTCAATTAGTCGGTCGCAAGTGGTCAAGTTTTAAATACCATTGGATGCTGCTTCAAAAACTCTTTTCGATGATACCAAATTTTATTTAAGTAGTCTTGTACCAAAGTGCAAAAAAATTTGAAAAACTGAAAAAATAAATTTTTTAAAAATGGTCCAGCTCACGGATGGTCAACGCTAGAACCAAAATATTTTGGGAATCATCATAAAACATATCACCCTTTATTTTTATGTATAAACATGTATATAAATATATGTATATACTTTGGTAGATATAAAAATTATTAAAAAAAGATTTTTGTCAATATAATTGAATCCAGTCGTTGTTTTTCTTATAATGTTTCTCTATGCGGGGAGTGCATAGTGTATTTTAAAAGATACAACTAATTTTTTCTTCATAAAATTACCAAAAATAATTTTTTTTTTTAAATTAAAACGCAGTTATTATTTTTTTGTCGGTTTACATATGATATATTTTTCGCAAAGATCTGAGACCCTATGCATTTAAGGGTTAACGTACAATAACAGCTGTTTTACTTTTAAATGTTTGTACCGAATTTGTGTTTAAGTATTGCAACTTTATTTACGTTTTTTTTTTTTGGCTTTTTATTGCTAGTGATGCATGAAACTTCTATTCGGTTCGCATGATATTCTATTATTAACATATTTTTTTATAATTGAAGATCTTAAAAATTATTCTTATAAAATAAAAATACATACGGCCATATTTATAAAAAATAAAATAGGGTAATAAAAGGTTTATTAAACAAATTTTTATACAAAATCAGTTTCATAAAACTTTTATTAACCTGTTTTAATTTTTTTAGTTTCTGAATAAGATTTTTCCGAAAGGTATTAAAAACTGTTTGTTTGAAACTTTGTTTAAATATACGACAACAAAGTATTCGAATAAAAGGTTTTTTTACTTTTTTTTAACATCACTATTATTATGATTTGATTTATTTTTTATATTTTTGAACAACAATTCGTTGTTAAAAACCTAAAAAAACTATTTGCAATAATTTAATAATTAATTGATAAGAATATCTGCATTTTCACCTGAACATATTCATCTAAATCATATAAAAAATGTATAAAATATTTAGCAATACACTTAACTTTACATTGGTTGTCTAAAGTAAAAAAAAAAAAATAGTAAAATGTATTTAACTTGTCCATATTAATAAATAAAACATTTTTTCCATTATTTTTAAACATTTTGCCCAAAAATAATATAATTTTCTTATTTTATGAATGGTTTATTAAAGGTTTAATACACTATTTTTTGTTTATGAATACAACTTTAGCACTTTTTGCTTATAAACGGGCAATTAATCATAGATAAATATTTATGAATACGGCTGATATTTTTTGTGTGTACATTTAATATCTACTGGATGACTCATAAATTCATTATTTTTTTCGAATTCGGTTAAAATATGTGCTATTCCTACGTAGTAAATTCAACAACCATCGCAACACAGTTTGAGAACCTGTGCTATAAGATGTAATCCATCATTATAATGCATTCCACAATGAATATGGATTGTATTGTACTGAATTTAAAATCCAAGAATTCATTGCTTGGTAGTTTCGAATATTACATGAAATCCATTATCTGGGTGTTGTCCTTAATAGTAAAAGCTATAAATTGTTATTTGGCGTTGCTAATAGCCGTTGACTCTGGATTTTATTCAAATTGTAATTCATTTTAAGGCCGTAATAAACCACAAAAATAGCTTGGCAAACATGTTAACATTTTACGTTTGTACATATATTTTTTGTTGTTAATTGGGGCCTTAGCTCTTTGGACAAACATTTGAAGCAATGTTTACAGAAATATTAAAAATTGTTAATATATGGCAGACATGTTGGATGTTTGTCAAACATTTTGTGGTGTCTAGTGCTAAAAGTAGAAATTTCAGCGAAAACTTTGCAGAGTACAGACGTAGAAGAAGCAATCAAATCAATTTCAGCCGTAAATTATAGTTTTCTTTAGCAGCATTGTTTCCCCAATGCAGCACGTTGCTTACACGGTATTTACATTTGCCAGTATTGGCAAGACAGTTGCAATACATGCAAACTTTTTCACTAATACATGTACACACTTCCAACTGTCTTGTCTACTGTCTTGCAAATTTTACAGACAGTAAAATAGACAGTGATTTGACATTTGCTGACAGTAATTTGAAGTTTTGTTCGCAAAAGTTAAAAACAAATCAACAATTAAAAGAAAATTAATAAATTATGCTTTGGTTTTGTATGTTTTACTAAAGGGTTATCTAAGTTCACAAAAAATAGTTGTTCAATGCTATTTTTAATTTGTTAAGTTCATATAAAACACGTTAAGATAGAACTTGCACTGCGACATCCACTTTAGACATTTTTTTTAAAGTGAACTGTCTTAACTACTGTCTGGACGCCTACGTCACAAAGACAGCAAGAAGTGTTTTTGGCAACTATTATGTATTTTCTTACTGTCTTGTTAAATTTCAACTCTACCAACCCCTCCTCTAGTGTTCTATGAGGAGTCAGAGGCCACGGTTCTAGAGGATATCCTGCGTCGCCTATTAATAAGTGTACACGTTGTTAATTAATTTATATTTGTTGTAGATGGGCTTACTTTGTTGTTCGACAGGAATTTATTATGGTATCAGGTATTTTCATCATGATTTTTTGAAATAAAATCTGTTTTAGTTAATATTTTAAGCCAAGCAGCCAATAATTATTGCAGCCTTTCCGATATTCCTGCTCAATATGTGGTCGTAATTCGCTGGTATTCCAAATAAATGAATCATAATAGCATCTTCATATACTTACAATATTTGCGGCAACTCCAGTGGGTTTGCGTCATCACGCAACTCTCTCATTGCAATCCTTTGCCCGTTTTTGGAATTTTGCTGTTCCACAGCTTCTGCTTCTTCAGCTAGCACCGGAAATGCTACACTAAACATTTTAATTTATTAAAAATTTTTAATTCTTCACTTCGTACGCCTGCTTTTTACAATTTTTTTTTCAACTTTTAAAACAAGACAAAACAGCTGAAAGCATGAAAGCGAAATTTCCTTTCCCATAATATTATTCTCCCGTTCTGTTTAGAATAGGGGAATTTTATTCAAAGGAAAAACTAATTCCAAGGGAACTAGTTTCCCCGGGAATATTTATAATTGGGCTGTATATATAAGGCTGTATATTAGTCAAATATGAATAACAATTCCACGGGAGTTTATTCCCTTTTCCCTGTTCCCCTATTATAAATACAATCTCCCGGGGAAATGTCTCTCTTTTCCCTTTTTCCTTATTCTGAACAGACTTCGAAAATGGGAAACTCTTCCCCGGGAAAAAGTAGGTATTACGAATGACAATTAAAGGGAGAATGTAATGACAAATTTTAAAAATAACTCCGCAAAAAAATTCCAAGGGAGTGGTGCTAAAAAATGTAAGTTCTTTAGTTTTTTTTATAAATTAATTCATATCACTGCATTCTTTATTTTCAGGTTAAAAATAACAAATAAAATAATTTTTGAGATCCTTTTGAACGAAATGGAAGCCCCCCAGGACTGTGAAATATAGCTATTAATAAGTTTTGTTTTTCAAATTTTAAGTGAAATGTTATTGGTGTACCTGAATATGAACACTTTTTGCTTTTAAAATTTTACACCTTTATTTTTATTTTGTTTAGTTTTTCCTTTTATTTTTTAAGAATATTTTAAGTTTTCTGTTTAATAAATTAATTTTTTCCTTTTTTTTATAAAACATACAAACCGTAACTAAAATATACAACTGAAGTTCCTAAATATGAATTATTTTTGTTTTAAAGTTAAAATATTATTTTTATTTTGTTTGTTTGTTAATAATACAGTATACAAAAGCGTATACGCGGCGTTACAAATTATTTCCAATGGTATTTCTAATGGTTTGGGCTGCAGGTAAATACTGTTGGAAGGCTAAGGACACCACATTAATCTGTTGTGTAGTAAAAGTATCAAAACAGTCTATATCATATACAATAGGATTGCATTTGAAATAAATGCAGATGTTGTGCAACTCACAACAAACATTCGTAATTTTTGCTGCTTTTGTTGGAGCGTAATGCAACTCCCTAGCGCCAAGAATGCTCCTCCATCCAATTAAAAAATATTTATAATAACATCTTTATATACTTACAACGTTTGCGGCAACTCAAGTGGCTTTGCATTATCACGCAACTATCTCCTAGCAACCCTTTGCTGGTTTTTTAAATGTTGCTAATTTTCTGCTTCTTCAGCTACCATCCGAAATGCTACACTAAACATTATATTTTGTTTTTTATTCAAAATTATTTTATTTTTCACTTATTCGCTTGTTTTTTTACAAAAATATTTACAAGTTTTAAGTCAACACAACACAGCTCAAGCAAAACAGCTGACTGCGAATATTCGAAATTCCCTTTTCCATAATACTATTCTCCCCGTCCGTTTAGAATAGAGGAGTTTTATTCCCGGGAAAAACTAATTCCCAGGAAACTCATTTCCCCGGGAATATTTATAATTGGGCTGAATATGTTTAAGTTGGCAACTGCGCAAATACACTGTAGTAATAAATCATATGTGTCAAACCATATTGAACTAAAGTTTCCTTTCTGTTAAGTTTAATTCATCTGTCATATGCTTAAGCAAAGTGCGAATCTGATCGCACTTTCCGCACGGAATCAAATATTTTTTGACCTCAAGAAATACGTTTAACATCAATGGTTATATACTATATGATACCAAGGACCCTCGAGATAGAGCTTGTGGTGGTTCTGCCATTTTGATAAAAAATCGAGTCAAACACTACCTAATGTGTGATCATCGTGAGGATTATCTCCAAGCAACGAACATTTGTGTTGAAGAGCTGAATCGTAGCATTGTAATCTCATCTTTATACTCTCCACCTAGATTTTCAATATCAGAAAGCCAATATTGTGAATATTATAAATCACTAGGACCCTGTTTCCTGGCCGCTGGCGATTATAACGCTAAACATACCTTCTGGGGGTCACGACTAATAACACCAAAGGGTCGTGTTTTGTTTAATACAATCTCTAAAATGAATTTAAATGTTGTCGCGAGCGGCCAACCAACATATTGGCCTGCTGACCCGCAAAAAATTCCAGATGTCATCGATTTTGGCGTGGTTAAAAACATCCCCACGGAAACGATTCACGTTGAAGCTTCCCTAGAATTATCTTCCGACCACACACCTACAATTGTTACTATAATGAACCCCAATAGAATTGTATCTCCGACTGGTTACCTAGCGACGTCAGCCACACAAATAAATTGGTTAAAATATAAAAAATATCTCAGTGCCCATTGCACAGAAAATATTCCGCTCAGTACACCGGAGTATGTAGATCGCTCTATTGATAATTTTGACAGTTTTCTGAAACTAGCTGTTCAACATTCCAATATTGCCCCTAAAAAAACAAAAACTATTAAAATATATTCCACAGATGTCGAGCGTCTCTTGTCTGAAAAAAGGAGGGCACGAAGAGAGTGGCAATTGCACAGATCTCCTCAACTTAAGAACTTGCTAAAAGAGTGTACAAAAAGATTAAGAAAGTTATTGCAGACTCAGAAAACGGCTTCTCTGGAAAAATATCTTAAGGAACTTGATGCAACTCCACAATCGGACTACTCATTATGGCGTGCAGCTAGAAACCTCAAAAGGCCAGTTGTCTCTAAACCACCATTAAGAAACTTGAATGGAAGTTGGGCAAGAAATGATGTTGAAAAAGGAAATCTGTTTGTAAGTCACTTGAAAAACGTATTTACACCTAATATATCTCACAATATTGCGGTCGATTTACCACCTGTTGCTGCTAGAGCAGCTATTCCCCTAAGATTTGAGATGAGAGAAATCGAAAAGGTTATATGTGACTTAAACACTAAGAAGGCACCTGGCATTGATAAGATCAGCAATAAAATGCTATTAGAGCTACCTCGCGTAGCAAAGAAAATTATTCTTTTTATTTTTAATGCTATTTTACGCCTTGAATACTTTCCTCAAAAATGGAAGGTTTCCTTAGTTACCATGATACCAAAGCCAGGTAAAGATCATACGAAAGTTGAGTCTTATAGGCCTATTAGCTTATTGTCAAATATGTCAAAGCTATTTGAGAAATTATTAGTTTCAAAATTAACACCGATTTTAAGTGAAAATAGATGTATTCCAAACCATCAATTCGGATTTAGAAGAAAACACAGCACAATTGAACAAACTCATCGAATAGTAAATGTCATAAGAAAAACATTTGAAGAAAAAAAATATTGCTCAGCACTCTTCATCGATGTTTCGCAAGCTTTTGACAAAGTCTGGCATGAAGGCTTATTACACAAATTGAAGCAAAATTTACCAGCAAACACACACAAACTGTTAGAAAGCTACTTAGTCGGTCGTCAATTTATTATTAAAGAAGGAAATTTCTTAAGTTCACCTCAGTCGATTGGCGCTGGAGTCCCACAGGGCAGCATCCTGGGCCCTCTATTATACTTAATTTATACTTCGGACATGCCAACAAACAACTACACCCAAACTTCAACATTTGCAGACGACACAGCTTTTCTAAGCGTCCACGAAAACCGTTATGAAGCATCTCGTTACCTACAGCATCATATATTTCAACTAGAAATATGGCTAAGACAATGGAGGATAATGGTCAATGAGCAAAAATGCGTACATATAACATTCACCCTGCGCCGGGAATCTTGCCCCCCTATTACAATCAATAATCAAATTATTCCTCAACATTCGCATGTAAAATATCTCGGTATACATCTGGATCGGCGATTAACGTGGAAATGCCATATAGAGGCAAAATTAACTCAAATGAAACTAAAAGCCACCCAAATTCATTGGCTTATTGGAAGAAATTCTGTTCTTAGACTCGATTGCAAGCTTCTACTTTACAACTCTATCTTAAAGCCTATCTGGTGCTACGGTATTCAACTATGGGGCACTGCCTCGGCCTCTAATATCGAAAAAATTCAAAGGCGCCAAAATAAACTTCTTCGTATAATCACAGCCGCCCCCTGGTATGTTAAAAACTCAAACATTCATAAGGATCTCAACGTGCCATTAGTAAAAACTATGATTACAAAATATGCAGTAAAATATTTAAAAAGACTTGAACAACACCCAAATCCTTTAGCTCGAAATATTTTAAATCATGGCGGCCACACTCGCTTAAGGAGAAGAGACACTGCAGCACTTACTCAACTAGATGAGAGATAAACACCTATATAAGTGAACAGAACCCGTGATGAAGAAAATTTTTGTCTGGCACTGGCAGGACATAAATAAAGTATTAGGTTAAGATTTGATAAATTATTGTTAGTTCATATTAAATATATGAAGATTCAATAAATAAATAACGAAAAAAAAAAAAAAAAAAAATTTCAAATCCAAATAATATTTTCTAGTAAAAATAAAACAACTTTTTTTATTTCATGTCTTTGGATTGTTTATTTTTGAGAAAACTGAAATTCCCGTTCTTATACTATTTTTATCCTTTTTATTGTAAAGCCCACTTTTTTACCCCAATGCTAGGGCTGCCAGACGGCCTGGATGGCCTGTATCGTCCAGTTTTTTGGGTCTTGTCCAGTTACCAACTAAAATACAATTTGTCCAGAAGAATTTCTTGAATTTAAAAAAATTATTTTTCTATTAATTATATAATAATGCCCATATTCATAAAAATATTTTAAATTTAATAAAGGCTTACAAAACAAATTTTCTATGAAAATTTCCCTTAATAAAGGTTTGTTAAATTTAATAATCATTTATGAATACGGGGGTAAATATCTTGATAAGATCCATTTTTTTCAAAAATGCACACACGTATAAAATCTATATATGTACAATGAGCAATGTGCACGAACTTTAAGTATTTCTTATTATCGGTACTCACAAGAATGGTAATAGAATGGTCCTACCTAAAAATGGCTGCAATGTTCAAAAGACTTAATTTCGATGAAAGTTTTAAAATTTTTTAAAACATTTTTGTTCACAACTAAAATAAGAGTTCGTGATTTCTGCAGAGAATAGTACGAATATGTTTGTATTATATGTACATATATGTAGCAAATCAAATTGAGGAACTTTTGTAAATTAAAATCAAGGCTGACAACCGAAACGAATTTCGGTATAGGTATCGGTATTAAACTATTTCGTATTTCGTTATTGGTATCGGTATACCCCGCCATAGAAACTTCTATAACAGTAAATATCCTTATTACAATTAAATGAACCAAACAAAAAAAAAATACTTAAAAAAGAAAAATACACATAGAGGGTGTTTTTATTTTTATTTTTTTATTTATTTATTTATATATTTAATCAATGGACATTATCCGTACTGACTAATAACAAGATTAAAAATGTACATAATAAATTACTATGTAGTTAATATAAACTATTATTTTATGATTTATAACATTTAAATTTAAAGAAAAATCAACAAATTGAAACAAAGAATTTTATTTGTCGACATTACCTTGAAAAAGTATCAGCAATAGCGTAATTTACTCTACAAAACTTTGCAAAAAGCAGATTATAATGACGAGTATTGCGACAAGGTATATTAAATTTATCAGAATTTAACAGAAATTCACAACAAATATTACCATTAATAAGATTAACCATAAAATATACATTTAACATTGTACGACGACTTTTTAGCGATGGTAGTTTTATTAAATCCAGTCTACTAGAATAGGAAGGAAAGCTTGTCGAGAGACTCCATTGAAGACCACGTAAACAGAACAACAAAAATTATTTTTGGACAGATTCAATATGAGAATTATGAATGTTGTAATATGGATCCCAAATGATTGACCCATATTCTAAGATAGGTCTAACGAGTGACACGTAAAGTTGCTTCGTTATGTATGGATCAGTGAACTCATTTAGCCCAGCGTTTTATAAAGCCCAGAATACCTCTAGCTTTATTTACAGTTAACTTTATATGTGAAACAAAGTTTAATTTATGATCCAATAGGACTCCGAGATCAAGAAATGAATCAACCAACTCCAATTGATGACAACCCAAAGCATAATTAACAGCAATGCAGTTATTTCTATAAAAACGCATGCATTTGCATTTCAATAGATTCAACTCCAACATATTATGATTACACCATAACAAAAAGTTATTAAGATCCGATTGAAGATAAAAATGATCAACAAAGCAATTAAAAGAATGGAAAATTTTTTCATCATCAGCATACATCAATATATTGGCGAAGTTGACAACATTGGGCAGATCATTAATAAACAGCGTAAATAAGAGTGGGACAAGATGACTGCCCTGAGGAACACCGGACGAAACATATATGTACTTGGATATACAATTATTGGATTGTACTTTTTGCTTTCTGCCAATTAAATAATAACTTAACCAGCTTAAACTTCTACGGGATAAACATAACAAATCCAATTTAGTAAGAGGAAGTTGATGGTTAACTTTATCAAATGCTTTACTGAAGTCAGTATAAACAGCATCAGTTTGTTTCTTGAGAGGTATAGCTGTATAGTTGTGTTTTTTATAGAGGTATAGAACTTTGAAATGGAATAGAACAAAGATGAAATTTTTAAATTAACATGAAATTTATATAATTCGAAAGTTAATCTTCTGGCATTATAATTTAAATATGACTGCTGCCATATGACAGCCACGGCTGGTTCGGACGTAGTCTAATCTGCAGGTCCAATTTTCGATGAATGTTTTTAACATTAGTGGTCTTATATCGGCAACAACGCGGCGAATATTGTCCTCCAAGTGGTCAATCGTTTCGGGCGTTGTCTAGCGAATTGACATATCTCCACAGAAAATAGTCTAGCGGCGTTAAGTCGCACGATCTTGGAGCCCAATTCACGGGTGCGAAACGTAAAACTAAGCGGTTACCAAACGTTACCTTCAATAAATCAATGGTGGCACGAGCTGTGTGACATGTTGCGATGCCTTGTTGAAAACTCAGCTCCTGCACATCATGGTTGTTCAATAGATGAAAGAAAAAGTCAGTAATCATGGCTGTAACGTGTAACATGAGTGTAACGTTCTGACCAGTATCGTTTTAAAAGAAGTACGGACCAATGAATCCACCAGCCCTTAAAGCACACCAGTCTGTTTTTCTGAATATACTAATTAACGTATCCATTCAAAAAAAAGTGAGCTTCATCGCTAAAAAAAAAAAATTCGTATTTCGAACAGAAAAATTATTTTCAAAATAAATTTGCACAATTTGCAGGCGTTGTTCAGACGCCAGTCTATTCATGTTGAAATGCCAAATCAAACCAATCTTGACATCTGGAAAAATGGCCGCCTGTTAAAAAAAGTGCTGCCAACTAAAAGTTTTATACCTCTATTAAAAACACCCTTTACATATCATTATACCTGCACTACAATAGTGGAGAGGGTATTATGCATTTTTGCTGATGTTTGTAACACATTGACCCACTTTAAAGTATACCGATTGACATGGAATTACTTTTTGAGTCGATCTAACGATGTTCGTAACTTTGTGCACAAAGTACAGGTCGTAATTTCGAAGATAGTTTGATGAAATTTGGTACATAGGTTCTAATTGTCACTAGGACCAAGGACAGATTTTAATGAAATTTAAAACATAGATAGATCAATATTCATATACATAGCAACATTAGCAATGCATTATTTAAAAGCAACCATAGCAACCCCATCCTAAAATCTCATATAGATGAAGATAAATAAATTATATTCGGCACAATGAACTTTTACATGAATCTCAACCGCATAACATAATTTTATTTAGACGGGTCCATAATTGCCCATGGGTACACTAGCAAAAGTTGTTTTTATAAACTGTGGTGTTGGGTATCATATGGTCGGGCTTCTTGTTTTTCTCTTCATTTTTAAATAAAAAAAATATTTTTCATCAATTTGTTTTCAAAAAGTATTTTTCGTTACTTAATAATGTATATTTATCTAAAAACTATATATATATATGTATATGGATAATAATGGCCTCCCCTGAATTAGTCCTTAGTTTACCTGTTTCTTAACTCACTGAGCGTTGGGGAGATATCAATTTATTGGGAAACCCTTAATAATGCTCTTAAGTATTTCATTTAATTTCGTTTTATGTATGTGTGTATGAAAGTCTAAAAAGCTTGTTAAACTTGAACTGTGTCTCTATATTTATATTTTCTGATTTACTACAAAAATTAAATAAATATGTACAATAAATTAAACAATAACAAGTAAGAAAACCGAGCCCGACAATATAACACCCTACACGCGATGAGCATTCATGAACCCACCAGTTCAAAATTGTGTTATAAGATTAAGATTCATATAAGATTAATTTATGTGCAATATTATTTCGATATCAACACATATATATATCTGTACTGAAATTCTGTAATTTTTTAACGACAAAAAGTTATCGTTAGGTAGTCAAATTTCGTTAGTAAACGATAATTGTCGTTAAGAGCTATTCTGTAGTGACATTTAATCAACTTTTGTCGGTAAATAATTTCGGTAGCTAACGACAAATAAAACATTTTTTGTTAAAAATTAACGATAATAAATGTATTGTTAACAGTTTTAAAAATATAGTAAAGAAGCCAATTTTTAATCCAAAAAAGTAAGAAAGTTTAGTCGACCCCACACCACATTACTTGGCACCCATGGTGCGATCATGTTTCCGCCAAAAAGAGTATGCTGTGAGGTTAAGATTCACATAGGGGATTTTTGTGCCAAATATTATCTAAGTATCTACTTCCATTACTATGATTACTACTACGAGATAAAATAGAAGCTATTATAAAGGTTACTTATTATAAGCTATTTTCGGGAGTTTATTTGTATGAGAGCTGTGGCCAAACATCGACCGATTCTAATAAAATTTGTTCTGCTGATTTACGTTGCCAAAAACTATTTTTGGACATAATTAAACCTAAATACCTATAAAACAAGATGGTTAGTGGGCACAAAAACTCTATTCAGAGAATTAAGAACCGGGATTCACCACTTTGACCCGGCTCCGACCTCGTGATCATAAGCACATATGTGTCAAATATGGTCAAATTATTTCCAAAATTGCGACCTGTACTTGGACAGACAACCAGCCACACGGATGGAAGGGCGAAACTAAATTTTCCAAGCAAATTTATTATATATTTTTTAATTAATTTTTAAAAAATTTCAACTGTGACGTTGTTACATTGTTACCGATATTTGTCGGTAATATTTCTAAACAAAAATATTTGTTTATTTAAAATAGAGAATAACAAATTCGTTAAAGCTAATGAGATTTATCGTTACTTAACGATAGCGGTAGTTAAATTCAAAAAGTTACAGAATTGCGGTACTGAGATTTTTTGTCTTGTGTGGGCGCTATTGTGAAAAAGGAACAGATTGTAATAAGAGTTGGTAAGATGATTTAGGCTAAAATACAATGTTTGGGCCGAATTTATTCTTAATACCAACATAATTGTATTATTTATGGACACAAAGACTCTATTTCGAAAAGAAGCTTATATAATGGCTATGTATGTGAAATTATGGACCGATTCTCAGAATTTTTAAAAGGCTTTGTCCTTGTGACAAATCTTGATAACAAATCTTGATAACAAATAATTTATTTGCACTTTTGTTAAATTTGGTTATTTTTCAATTGATTTTAAATTAGTTTTAATTTTTTGACTTTTAAAATTTTACTTATTACTTTTTTAATTGTATTAAATTGCATAACAACTAGAGTATCCAATTATTTGACTTTTAGTTTTGATATGTTCGAATAACTCGAATAATTCAAATAATTTTATGCAATGGAAAAAGCATACATGTCTATTTGATTTGACAGTTTTATGGCCGTTTTCACATTAGGCGATTATCGTTTTTCCCAACGAAAAACTGCACATTAAAGAAATTTGGTTTTCTCAATGTCTCATTTGCTTCTATTCTGCCGCAAAGCTAACCGGCTCTCATCTGCCAATTATTTATTTGTCATACAGATCAATTCAATCAGCTGACAGCCAACTTTTACATGCATTTTGTGAGGTGTTGCCAACTGAAAACAATGTATATTGAGAAAAACAAAATCGTTAACTGGCAGTTTATCGATCTAATAAATTTATGTCTACATTAAGTAACAGGCAGTTTGTCGATACATTGAGAAAATGGCCATTAGTATATACATTAATAAACGGAAAAAACAATAAAATAAAAATATAGTAAAACAATAAACAATAAAATAACTAATAATTCATCTAAGCCGCGTATACAGTTTTAAAACTTTTAAATAAAATAAATAATTTAATAAATAAATAAAGGTACTAAAATATGTTCAGAAGTGCGAGTAGCAAAATAGATACAGAATATAACAACATGTTATTTAGTTGTTATGTATTTTTTAGTTAGAAATCTAAAAAAAAAACATTTTTATGTTAAGAAAGTAGAATTTTCTTAGAAAATAATTTTGGTCAATTAATTGACATAAATTGTTCGAGTTATTGCTATTTTAATTATTCGATCAAATAATGGCGAAAAATTTCTTCGATTAATCGAACAACGATTAATTGAGTGGATACTCTAAAACCTACAACTTCTTCTATTCTCCAAGCAATTGGTAGAGTGTTATTCTATTGTCAAAATATTAATTATTTATTACAATCGAATTATGGGTTCTAAAATTTTACTTTTTCGTCACTTTAAAGAGTTTTTCAGATAATTGTAATTGTATAAAATTATGTAAAAAAAAGTGGAATTTTTAATATTTTAAAAATTAAATAGTTATAGTATTGAACTTAAAATTAGGACTCCGCGTAATCCAAATGTTACCGAAAAGCGTTCTACTTCACGAAAGTTGTATAAATGAGTGCACAAAACATCCCAAACTTATTCTTCGGTTAGATTGGGTAAATTTATAATAATTTCTCATACATATTTTTTGGAGCAAATGAAAATGAAATAAAAAAAATAATTTGATAATTATCTTTTTTAAAGGATATTAGTGATTTTTTAAACTGTTTGTTTATTTAATGACTTTAAAAATGTTTGTGTGAAAATTAGTGTTTTTGTTTAATTTTTCTAGTGAAGATCAACGTTATTAGTGAAGAAAATTTGTAAAATAAGTTTTGTAAATACAATATGATGAAAGTATACAAAGTTAGTGTTTGAACAAATTTGTGATTTTCTGTAAATTCCTTTAACAAAATTTGTCCACATTAGGTTTTTAACTTTAAAACATTAACAGCTATTTTGATTAAATGTACTGTAGATTTTTTAATAATTGTTTAACTTTAAGCTCATTTATTTTATATTTTACTTAGATTTCCCTTACAAAATCATACAAATATAAACAGTAAAATGGCCCACTTTTATTATAAAGAACAATAAGAAAAATATAACTTCAAACGAGTCCTTTTTGGAGCCAAGAGCGATACAACTAAATTTAATTGATATTAAACTACCAAAGCGCTCTTATTCGTCATACAATATATACACTAAGTGGATTCTTGAAGTAAATATTACCATAGAGGGACACTTCTTCCCGAACGATGTAACTACAACAATAAGAATTGAATAGCAAAAGCGATAGATTTTTGCTAAATGGGGAAACTATTTAGATTATTTTTCGATCGAAATTGTTTGCAGGGGTAGTACGTGCGTGGAAATAATATAAATTTATAAAATTATGTAAAATAAAATAAAATTTTAAATATTTGAAATATTAAATAGTTGTAAAATACTAAAAACTAGGACCCCGCTGGATTCAAATGTTACCGAAAGGCGTATAAATGAGCGCATAAAACATCCCAAAAATTTTCTTCGTGTAGATTGGGTAAATTTTTAATATTTTTTATAAATTTTTTTTTTTGTTAGAGACAATTAAACCGAAATTAAAATTATTAAATTGATAATTGTCTTGTTTAAAAGATATAAGTGATATTTTTAACTGTTAGTTTGTTCAATGACTTTAACATTTTTTGTGGAAAATTAATGTTTTAATTTAATTTATCTAGTGAAAATCAACGTTATTAGTGAAAAAATTTGAAAAATAAGCTTTGTAGAGCATTAAAAAAAATATGTTAGTTATAATTTGCTTAAACTTTCAAAAAGTTAGTGATTGAACAAATTTGTCACTTTCTGTAAATTCTTTTAATAATATTCATACTCAATAACTTTAAAACATTAACATTATTTTGATAAAATGTACGGTAGATTTTTTAATTTTTGTAAAACTTTTACCTCTTTTATATTTTATTTTACTCAGACTAACCTTAAAAAACCAACAAAGATAAACAGTAAAACAGTCCACTTTTTATTATAAAGAACAATAAGAAAAAGTGTACTTTTTAGAGTCAAAAGCGATACTACTAAATTCTATTGATATTAGACTACCAAGGCGCTGTAATTCGTCATAAAATATAGACACTAAGTGGATTCTTGAAGTAAATATTACCATAGTGGGACACTTCTTCCCGAATGATGTAACTACATCAATAAGAATTGATTAGCAAAAGCGATAGATTCTTGCTAAATGGGGAAACTATTTAGACAATTTTTAAAACGAAATTGTTTGCAGGGTAGTTCCATATTATAATTAAAAGATGTATGTATGACTTGTTGTATGGAAATACAGATAAATAAATAAAATAAATAAAAAATCATTAAATTATCTCTAAAATAAGTCATAATTTTATGGACGGGCATCGTTAGATTGATTTAGAAAGTGATCCAAACTCCAATATTTTTATGTGTTACACACATCAGCACAAACGCATACTACTTATTTTGATGTCGGTTAAAGAATAATATTAAAACTTGAATCGTAATACTGTTTCTATAAATCTATGATTCTCAAGAATGCTTCAATGTTTTATTGTATTTTTTAGGAAAAAACAATTGCGGTGGAATTCATTGGTAGCAACACACACTGACATGATAGAAATGATAAGTGGGAATGATTGTACAAATTGAATAGAAACAAAACGGAAATGTTAACCAAGAAAAAACAAATTGTGGCTTATTGTTTTTTTAGCCAAAATAGGTATATTAAGTCCGCTTTCAAATAACATTTGCCAATCAGAATATTTTGTAATAAATTGACGCACTTATGACCACAATACTTAAAATTTGTTTTGTTATTTATTTAAGTTTTTGCCTAATTTATGTTTCTTTTGCTAAAATTGTGTTTTTGAATTTGGTATTGATTTCTTGGTATTTTAAGTGTGGAATTTTTTTTAACCCATTTGGGACACTTTTTTAAATGGTACATTCGAACCGTGTGGCTTTATGTGGAAAACTAGCTCATTTTCAAAAAATTTAATAGGAAGAAATTTTAGTGCTTTCATATTGTTTGTAGTTTCAGTCAGAAATCTTGGATTGAAAAGTATCAAACCCTGTTAAGTGCAAAAAGTTTTGGGTCAACATGCCTCTAAAAAGAGAAAATGTGTACGAAATCCAACTCGTGCAACAATTGAAGCCACACGATCACCTAGCAAAGCGTAGATTCGGCGAATGTGCCCAAAACAAGATTGTCGTTGATTCCAATACACAAAACTGCCGTATTTGGAGTGATGATAATCCTCAAGTGTATGCTGAGACACCGTTACATCCAGAAAAACTGACTGTTTGCCACGATTTATGGGCTGGTGGAATCATTAGTCCTTACTTCTTTAAAAATGATGCTGGTCAGAACGTTACAGTAAATGGTGACCGCTATAAAGCCATGATTACTGACTTTTTTCGTTCATCAATTAATTAACCATGATGTGCAGGAGCTGTGGCTTCAACAATATGGATCAACATATCACACAGCTCGTGCCACAATTGATTTATTAAAGTAAACGTTTGATAACCGCATTTTGGACCCGTGAATTAGCCTCCGATTTAACGCCGCTAGACTATTTTCTGTGGGGATATGTGAAGTCGCTAGTCTACGCCTATAAGCACGAAACGATTGACCACTTGGAGGACAACATTCGCCGCGTTATTGCCGATATACGGTCACAAATGTTTGAAAAAGTCTACGAAAAGTGGGCCTACAGATTAGATTACGTCCGAGCCAGACGTGGTCATATGCCAGATGTCATATTTAAATTATAATGCATGAAGATTATCTCTCGAATAAAATAAATTTCAGGTCAATTTAAAAAGAAATTAATTTTTGTTTTGTTCGATTTTAAAGTTGTATACCACTATAAAAACGCCCTTTGTACGGTAGAGAAAGATGAGCATGATTGCAACAGACGGACATGGCTAAATCGGCTTGGAATTCCTCAAGGACCCGTTATACGAGTATATTCACTTTATAAGGGCTAAGATGAATATGAAAAACGTTTTACACGGAATGACAAAATTATTATACCCTCATTCACAACCAGTGGTAAAGGGTATAAATGGGTTGCTCATATGTTAATGAATTTTACGGTTTTTGGAGATTTTTAATTAAAGCTTTAAAGTATTCTGGGTCCTTTATTAGTTCTAATGTGCGGTTTCAACAATACAAGTGTTGTAAAATTTATATGAAAAGCGCTCAGTTTTTGGTGTATGACTCAAAAATCTGAGTGCCTTTTATATAAAATTTACTACACATTTAATCACTTGTATTTTGGAAACTGCATATAAATCGATTTGGTCATGTCCTTCTGTCTGTTGAAAACACGCTCACTTCCAAAAGACTAACCAGTTCTGAATTTAAATCCAGCACAATCTATCTGGTAGGAATATAGTTATAGGCCCAGCTTAAAAAAATTTTATTTTTGTAAGAAAAAACTAACATACATACGTTGGTGTCGCAATGCACCGATTGCTTTAAAATGCTCCACTTACTCGTTTTATTTGACCAGAAATTATACTACTAAGTTTCGTGAAAATCGTGCCCACTCTTGGATAACACTTTAGTACACCTTTAACCGTAACCGCAAACCGTAATTGCAGTAACATTTCGTCTGCCATAGTTTAATAAGACTTGAAATTATACCAAAAAATTTCGTGAACACCGGTAACAAATTATTTATAGGCCTCATATAAAGCCACATCTCGAAGGCATACTTCTATGTAGAATACGCCTCAGGCCTCAACTTTTTTCATACTGTAACGTAAGTTTTTATTTAGATTAGCTCATAACTATCACATTTTATGTAAATCTCACAACTAAAATAGTCTTACTTTCGGTAGAGGGTATCAAAGTTTAGGCACAGCCAAGTATATCACTTTCTTATTTTATTTGATTTCAACTACACAGCTACAAAATAAATAGTGAATGAGGGTATATTAAGTTTGCCATCTTGAGTGTGAAAATTAACAATTTCAATGTAAAACCTTAGAAACTATACATGTTCATTTGTATATTATGGGTCCTTGAGTAATTCTAAGTTGAATTTTTCTGCCAGTCTTCTAAAAACACGCTCACTTGCGAAACAGAAAAAAAAAATTGGTGATTAATTATTTTAAGTTATCATTAGTAATTTGTGATAGCAATTAAGCACAATCAGTTCAGTAGAAGAAGAGTGTGGAACAAAATTTGGATTAATCTCCCTAAAATATTGATATATTTATTGTCTGCTTTAACAGTTTTTTCATTTATGTTAAGTTAGGTTTACTCAATAAGTAGCTTGAAATAAGTAGCTTACTCCTTGGGAGTAAAACACCTATATCATATGTTGAATCGTTTTCAAAGTGGTGCATGCATGCGCTAACGAGTCCGCCATACAGTTTCCATGTGTGTTCCTGTGTCCGGGGACCCACTTAAGGGTAACCACTGAATGTCTCGCTATCTCCTCCAGAAACATCCGGCATTCTTGGACAATTATCATTGTGATGAACACATTCTCCAGGTATCTTATGGCCGCCTTGCTATCGGTAATAATGTGAATATCCCTGCCAGATATTTTACCGTACCGAATTTGTCTCGCGGCGTTGTAGATGGCCATTATTTCGGCCTGATGACACTGCAGTGATCCGGCAGCCTTATAGCCATGCTCCATTTTAGCTGCTTGGAGTATATGCCAGAACCGACACCATGCAGTGTCTTAGACCCGTCAGCGAATATCTGAATCATATTCGCGGGAATTTGTAGGTCATCATAGTTAACCACGTTATTCAAAATGCTTGTGATAAGGCCAGGATCAAAGATTGGCTCAGGTGTGACATAATCAACGTCCCTGTGCCAATTTATCTCTACCAGGATTTTAGCATGTCCGATATTGTAATCCCTACATGCTCTAGTGGCCCTTACCGCCGCTTTCGCAGCTAAATTTTCCGCCAAAATGTCTGGTAGTAACCAGTTCAAGATCGTAAACACTGCCTTAGAGGGGGTAATTCTAATGGCACCTGTTTCCGTTATTGCCACCATTCTCATTATACGTTCAAACTTACTTTGATGACACTTCCCCTTGAGCGCCGGTCACCAAACAGCTGCCCCGTAGAATAGAATGGGTTTAATGACACATTCGTATAGCCAGTATAGACCAAAAGCCCTTTTGCAACAACATAATGCAGTTGCCGCCTTAGTAGTCCTGGAAATGGTGTTCATCTTCCTGATCATTTTACTGTCCAATACTAGCCCAAGATATTTGGCATTAGCGGACAGTGTCAGTGAGACCCCATTTATTTTTGGGGTATTAAATTTGGGAATCTTGTATCTCTTTGTAACAGTACCAGTTCTGTTTTGGCAGGATTAACATCCAGTCCACATCTCTGGCTCCATTTTGTTAGGACATCCAGTTCGGACTCCATAAGTTTAGACAATAGACCAGGATCATTTCCAATAGCCACAACTGCAACGTCATCCGCATACGCAATTGTTCTGCAGCACGTCCCTTCCATGGCTCTGAGTAGGGTATTGATATTCAGATTCCAATGTAATGGTGACAGTACACCTCCTTGCGGGGTGCCCCTAGTCAAACCTTGGAAATATTCGAGCCGCCCAAGTTAGAAATTACTGCCGACAAATTTAATGACCGGCAGTTCGATCTGCAAAAGTATCATAGCGTTAATAACCGATTCAGGCTTTACGTTGTTGAAGCTCCCTAAATATCCAGAAATTCAACTAAAGCAAATTCCTTCTAGTGCAGGGAAATCTCTATATGACCCACCAATGAGTGAATCGCAGTTTCCGTAGACCTTGCCTTGGTATAGGCGTGTTGAGCCGCCGACAAGGAATTATGACCCAACGATGATCTTATATGAATATCCATAATCCTCTCCAGTGTTTTCAGTGGAAAGAAAGATAGACGAATTGGCCTTAAATCTTTAGCCTTAGTGTGAGATATCTTTCCCCCTTGGGGATGAAGACAATCTTATATGTTGTCCAGATTGTTGGGACATATGAGAGGCTCAGGCAGGCTCTAAATATTACCAGGAGCCATAGCATCAATATCTCAAGGTTCTTTTGTAGATGCGCTGGGATAATCCCATCCGGGCCTGAAGATATAAAGGGATGAAAGCTTTTGACTGCCTATTCCACGCGAGGGCGAGTTATCGGGATATTAGAAATATTCCGAGCGCCGCTAAATGTTTCCCTCCTCGGCACCTCATCAGTACAGCCTGGGAAGTGTGAATTCATTAGGATATCAAGGGTATCCCGACTATTTGTGGTCCAGGATCCATCTATCTTCTGTATATACGATGGAATATCTGGTCTAGAGGATAAAATCTTACGTCGCTCCGACTTGTCTCTGAGCAGTTCTCCACATCGCTGCAGAATTTTCTCCATGACTGTTCTTGGCTTATAAGCTTCTTAAATCCATTCACTGAGGACTTGTAATTGTTCCACATACCATTACGTTTTGCCTCATTAAATAGTTTCCTGCTTTCCTTACGATTTTCAGCAATTTCTGAATTCCACCATATGGACTTAGCCTTGCCCTTCGTGTCGATTCCTTCACAAGATTTGTTTGTTACCTCAATCAAGACACTCGTTAGTGACTGCACTACGGAGTCAAGTGTGGACACACTGTCTATGAGCCCCGGGCACATCGGCAGTTTGTCCTCGATTACACTAGCATAGACATACCAGTCGGTCCTTCTTCTATTCGTATATGGTTTCACTGAGTCAATTCTCAGAGATGGAACAGTCCTTTGACACGTTCCAATCGCTAATTATATCTGAGAACCTATCGCTAATAAGTGTAACATCCAGAACTTGCCTTCTGTTAGTCGCGCTTATTAGGTGGGCTCATTACCCCTATTAACTACTGTTAGTTAATTTTCTACTATGAAGTTCAAAAGCGACACACCTCATATGTTGACATCCGAGCTTCCCCAGAGGGTGTGATGTGTATTAGCGTTAGCACATATTATTAGAGGGATGCTGCGCCTGTTGGCATATGACATTGCCTTCCTGGTTACGGAGTTTGGAGGATTAGCACTGTACGGGTCTTATTTTCTACTGCGACAGTGCAGGTGTCCTTATCGCTAAAATCAGAGAGAATGAAAACTTTAAGGGGTTTTTTGACCATAACACAAGCTCTGCGTACAAAGTACTATATCCGGCTAAACTAAGTCGGCAAACCCTGTCCTTATAGAGCAATGGTTCTTGGATGCATTGTTTTTTCATTTAAAATCACCATTATTTAGTTTTTTATGTGTCCTATCAATAGTCTTATTGTCTGAAAAAATTGCTGTTAGTTATAAGTACTTATTTTTTTCTTTTGCTGCGCTTGAATTGAGCAAGTATTAACTTCTTTGCTATTGCTTGCTGTTATCAATAAAAAAAATCAATAATCGAATGCTTATTACTTACAGAAATAGCAATTATTCTAAAAGTAGTTGCTTTACTAGATGTTTAACCAGAGAACATGTACAGAGTGAGATTAAGCCAATTATTTGCTCTCACTTGTTCTGCTTTTGCTGTGTTCTTTTTCTAAAGTTTAGCTAAGCAATTACAAAAGTACTACAAATAGTCAAGAATTTGTAAGCCCTGCCTCGGTTGAGGGCACAGCTGAAAAAAGCATCGCCACTTGTCCTCATATACAAATATATATTTAAAAGTTTTAAAACAAGTCTTCGAAGGATTTCTGCAGGATGGATGGTCTATACTGAAATATGTTGGAGTGTATGTGTAAACGAAAAACTCTGGGTTTGAAGTGCTTTTTATACGTATTTTATTAATAAATTGATTCTTATATTACATTTAATTCCTGTTTCACTAACAACGAGTTAAATATTTCTAAAACAGCTTTTCATCATCTCGGCTTGTTGGAGTATTATTGTTAGAAATAGGAATGTGTAAAAAAAGAAACATTCGTCTTAAAAGTTTGTTTAGCCAAAATATTGTAAAAGAAGCATCGAGATTCCTTATCGGCATCAATTTTGTTGTTTTTTCTTCTACGTTGTATGTTGAGAACACATGTGATTGAAAAAGAAACCGGTACTTGAATGTGTTAATTTTGCAATCTGATTTTGAACCAAGTTAATTTGGTATTTTTACGTATTTGTTGTTGCTGTTGTTTGTTTATTTAGTTGTTTGCATTTTTCGCAAATATCAATTATTTAGTTTGTATGCATGTGTTACTTAGAGTATTTTTTAAAGTGTTTGATGTGGGCAATCCACATTCCTCGAAAGTAAATTCTAGATACATACGATACTAACTGATTGTGTTACAGATAAAGTTTTTCTTTTCCCGGGAAAGCTGGATTCATTTTCCCGGGAAATGCCGCTTCATATAAAACGGTATAACTATTTTAATTTATGTGAACAAAAAACAAATACCAATGAGATCTATAAAATAAGTTTATTAATGCATTAAACGTTAGTAAAAAATTTAAAATTATCAGTTCTTTATATGCAAAGCCAACAGCATTGACATTAAGCCAAAATAGTTAAATTATTTTACTAAAAAACATATTACAAAATATTTCTTTCAAAATAGCATTTTAGTACTGAATAAGCATTTACAGAATCATTTGACAGCATTTTTATAATTATAATCAAGACGAGTCCTGTCAATGAGAAACACGTTCCCTTTCCACGGATGTTTAACTTTACAGTCAAAAGAACATTATATAATCTCTGGACACTTCCTTCAAAAACTTTTAATTCCCTTAGTTAAAAAAAATTATTTTCATTGAATTAATTCAGCCTTTTCATTTAAATTTTTACTTATTTCACAACATGTTGTTTTCGTACAATATTTTTACTTGTATTTTTTTCATGAAAGCAGCATTTCTCTGAATTCAGCGCATATACCGATCTAAGTGTGGTATATACCGCAAGCTTCATATGTCACATTAGCATCTTAAATAAAATAATTGTAAAATTGACTACAAATTCCACAAAAATGTATATTTTAACTTACCTCTTAAATAACCATAAAAACATGCATTTATTTACCTTCCATATTTACCATTCTGCGACTGACGTGACTTTGTTATAAATACGCTAGACACCATTTTGATGGCTTATATTTTCCAAGCTCTGTTTTGTAAACCTTCTAAAATTGTTTTTTATTTTAGATTAATGTTAAAGCTGATATTTATTTTTAAGAAAAAAAAAAACGACAATTAATTTAAAGCCATATTTAATGGCATGGCACAAAATGGCCCTAAAGAACTGACATCGATACAAAACCCAAAGAAAAATTAAAAATTTCCTATTTGTTTTTACAAGTTTTACACTTGTTTGAGTTCGCATCTGAGCTAGCCAGTAAAGAAAAAATGAGAAAATTTTAATGGTTAAATAAAAAGATGCAACTGATCTTATCCGCTCCCGCGAAAATTGGGGGTACGAACCGGAACGACACGGAGCATCATATGAACCGATCAAAGATTGTCAACTCAGCAAAAGCAGCACAAGTCGAGCTGTTACAGCAACAACAACAACTGATTTTATCTAGTGCATTGAGCCAGACATTCTAACATGGATATTTCCAATTGTTTGATTCAAAGCTCCACGTTACGTCTTTTAAAAGTTCCAGATGATGTTGTCTTAGAAATATGAACAATTTGTTTTGTATTAGAGCAACCCATCAAAATAAAAATAATAAATAATATTGAAACAATTTTATTGACGTGTTATTTAGGAGACAGTACAAAATTATAACAAAAATATTGATGTGGTTGTTTCTCGGTCACCTGCCTTAATATTGACGTACTTGTCAGGGGGTCCGTTGAAAAATTCGAAAAAGTGTCATAAAAAGGGTATTTAAGAAAAAAAGGTAAAAAAATGGGTATTTTAAGTTAATATAGGGTCAAGTTTTTTGTGAACAAAAAAATAATATTTATTTCAAAATAATATTAGTTAAATACATTACACTAAAAAAAAGAAATTACACATACTTGAGTTATAAATCAATGTTAAAACTAAAAACAATTCACATGTATATTCAAATATTAGTCATATTATCAAAAAAAAAGTTACTTTAACAAAAACCCAGCCAATTGTAGGGGAATGTAAGAAAGAAAAAATTGACGGTTTATTGTTGTGACTTTGTTGAAGCTTTGATATTGTTACATTTAAGACCAGAGTGTTTTAAAATTCTTATTCACTTTATGGTCTTACTTGTATAATATTTTTAGCTTTTCTAAAGTATTTGGAAAAAGTTTCCTGACGAGCTGGCCTAAGCAACCAGCGAAATGCGCATAGGAACTAGCTTTCCCACAACAATAAATTTCAGTATTTTCATTTAAAAAAATTGGGATTATTAGCACATCATTAATAAATGAATTAATTAATAAAATATTTCATTCCCAAAAATAATTTTTGATAATAAATTTGCATGTGCCCGGCAAATAAAAAACTGAAATGGCAATCTGCTTTATTTAAGCATCTTGTTTTTTTTAATTTTGTTTTTTTCTTTCTATCCTCTTACAACTACAATTTGTGTTGGAAAAAACCCAGCCAATTGTAGGGGAATGTAAGAAAGAAAAAATTGACGGTTTATTGTTGTGACTTTGTTGAAGCTTTGATATTGTTACATTTAAGACCAGAGTGTTTTAAAATTCTTATTCACTTTATGGTCTTACTTGTATAATATTTTTAGCTTTTCTAAAGTATTTGGAAAAAGTTTCCTGACGAGCTGGCCTAAGCAACCAGCGAAATGCGCATAGGAACTAGCTTTCCCACAACAATAAATTTCAGTATTTTCATTTAAAAAAATTGGGATTATTAGCACATCATTAATAAATGAATTAATTAATAAAAACCTTTGATGTTTATCACTTTTTCTATATTTTGTAATTAATTCTTCACTTGGAGTACATTCTTCCAGCTCCGATTCGAGCAAATTGAGAGAGGGAAGCATGGACTCACAAGTTTCTATTTTAAGTTTGTTTGTTGTAAGTTTATTTTTAATCAGTAATAGTTTTGAAAAAATTTGTTCAGCGGAAGCACTACTGTGAGGCAAAGTTTATATATATGTAACGAATTCATATAAATTTTAATATATATTTTCATCAAATCAATTTTTTAAAATTTCCTATCTCGAACCAAAACTTTTCTGGGTTA
The DNA here is from genome assembly GCA_943735925.1 of Pollenia amentaria. NCBI lineage: Eukaryota > Metazoa > Arthropoda > Insecta > Diptera > Polleniidae > Pollenia > Pollenia amentaria. The sequence goes on along the minus strand of OX031006.1, from coordinate 101,017,892 downwards.
GTTATTTAACGTATATCTTCATATTTTATGCTGTTGATATTTCTTTCTAGCAATTTAAACTCATTGATAATAGTCTGTGGATCGGCAATTATGTCTTGGAACTCAGAAACAATTTCAATATAATTTATATCTTGTTTGGAATTTACAAAAACCGGGTCAAAATATCTCAAAACATTAAGTCACAATTTTCGTGACACAATTTTTTATAAAAATTCAAAATGTTAGTTTTTATTTCTATAACATCACATCTTGGATACAAATTAACACATATTTCGGCCACTGCATCATGACCTATATATATATATCAAATATATATATCATATAAAATATTTTCAAAATCAATTTTCGCTATTTCTTTCTTAACATAGTATTCTTTTTTCAAAAAGTTTGTAAAAATTATTAATAAAATTTCTTTGGTAGAGGGCAGTAGAAAAATTATTTGTGAGGTTTCACTCTGAAAATTTAGATTTAGTTTATTTATAATTTGAAGTATATATGATAAAATTTTTAAATAAATTTTATTTGTTACCGATAATCCTTCTTGTATTATTTGTATTTTTTCTTTATTTATTGCAGTTTTTTAAGTTGTGCCAGCAGAAAAAAATGTTGCAATACTGACCACTGCTCCAATTCTATCTTAGCGACTGATTCAAATGACAACCATCTGGTATCACTTAGTCTTAAAAGTTTGTGCTCGGGCATATCAAATATATTTTGAAGACAATTATATTCACTTGCATTTTTGCGCTTTTAAAATATTTAAAAATTTTTAATCCAAATTTTAGATATTTTTAATTAGGCTTAAGTTCATTGAATTTAATTTTCATTAAATTATTTTTATGAAGACAGGAATTTTACAACATGAAATTAATTAAAATTTTTTTTTTATTGATAATTTTTCATTCTTGACTGCGCTGAGATTTGAACCCAGGCGTTCACGGACAGGTTGCCCAGACTAGTTTCGATTGTAACCACACAATCTCTTCAGTGAGGTTTGCCGTCTTACTCACTCGGCTATTGCAGCCGGATGACGTCAATAGTCAAACATCAATCTTTAAACCAAATGGTATTTCACATTGGTAGATCTAAGTGGGTTTTTTGGTTATTTAGCAACTGTTTACAGGCAATACAGATAGGTTTCTTTGCGTTTGGGTCTAACTTGAGCCACTTGTACTCCCTTTCCCACTTCTTGCAATACTTTCGAACAATACTTTTATTTTTTCTTTGTGTTTTAGTGTCACCTGATGATGAATTTATTCCGACGTCGGGTAAATTTCTTCTTAAAATATATATATCTTGTACATAAGTTAATATAATAAAATATTTGGGAATGTAATACTTACTTGTCCATTTGCATTTATTTTTTTGCAAAGATAAACATATGTGAATATGGATGGCACGCAAAACTACAAATTTAAATAGAAATCTATCAAAAAAAAAAAAAAAAAAAAAATGCAAAATTAAATGGAAATCTATCAAAAAAACCGTCCATACATATTTAAAATATATATAAGAGCTTTTCGCTGTGAAAACTTAAACCGAAACACATACATAAATCAGGGCATTCTCACAGTCGATCATTAGTTCAATTTACGCAATCGTCAAACTTTATATGAAAAAATAGGTATGTATGGAATATGACATTTGCATAAAAGTCAGTTGTTGTAATAATAATATCGCATGTAATTTTTATATGTATATTCACAAAACTCATGAGAACTTTTGTGAGAAATATTGGAACTTTAACTCATTTTCAGAAAGGTACAAAAAGTGGCATAAATTTTGTTAAAATGATACAAAGGGATAAATTAAAAAAAAGGGTCTTAAAAGGTGTCATTGGCATGAAAAAGGGTCAAAAGTGATACTTTAGTGTCACAGCGGCAACGCTGGTGCTTGTCTTGAAGACACTTTTCTGCTCAGAGCGACGGGTATACTCTATTTGATCGCGTTCGTCACGCCAACAAACACATGAAAACGTATTAAGAGCGTACTGAATGCGTGTGAGCCGATGTTTGAATAAGAACGGAGAAAATCTCGTTTTTCTTTCATTGGTGTCTGTGAGACAACCCTGTCAGTCGCAGAGGGTTAAATATACAAGGAATTTTTTTTGTTCTTTATCGTCGTCGTCGAAAAGTAATTAATTAATTTTAATGTCGAAATTTTTATTTTCTTCAAAACGAAAGTATGATTCGTAAAAATAAAATGAAGTCGTTACATTTTATTACATTTTTTTCACTGTTCACGTTTAATTTTGATTTTTCACTAATTTAAATTCCCAAAAATATAAAAATTTTTTATCTTAATAAACTGCGAATAATATTGACATAATAATATTATTGATAATATTTTTTTGGTTCCAATTCGACAACATTTTGTTTAAAATTTTACAGCAGATGTTGTCGAAATATTGATTTCAATATGACAATCTTTTAACGTCCTTGGTGTCCTATCGTATATAGCCATTGATCTCAAACGCACTCTATTGGTTGTTATTCACAAAACTTCTTTTGAACAAAAGACGATACCACTATTCACAAAAAACATGAATCCATATAAAGATTAATTTTATTAAAAGTTTATTTTGGAAAACAACATTTTATTTAATAAAAGTTATGTTGCTTTACAACTGATAACACGATTTAAAAAAATTTATGTAAATATTATCATCTGTATACACATACAAATTTAGTTCTATATGACTAGAAATCATTCCACAAAATTTCGTGAAGATAGTCCCCATATACTTATCTTTTCTGATTCTTTTGCTGTTTCTCTTCACCTTCTTTTTTTTTTTTTTTTTCAGCTTCTTAACTATAAACAAGGCATCACAATGGACCGTATTGGTCTCTGGGTGAGGGTGTGAAGTCTCCTTCAATACCTACCTACCTACCTAGTCCCCATATAAGGCCACTCTCGAAAAACAGTTTTGTAAGCCTAAAAACGTAACGAATAAAGTTTTTGTAATAAATTTTGGTTTGAAACAGTTTTATATGACTAGAAATCAAACTGTTTCATGAAGGTCGGTCCATATTTGACCATAGACCCCATATAAACCCTACTCTCGGGACACTGTTAAGTACGCGTAAAACCTTAAAGAATAATTATGTGACAATAAAATGCGGTCTGTAACATTTTCATAAGACTTAAAATGAAAATGTCACCTTTAGTGAAGATCGGTCCATAATTTATTATATGCCCCAAAGCACACTGTCGAAAAACACATTAGTACGTCAAAGCCCGTAACGAATAATGCCATTGTAATACATTTTGGTCTGTCACAGTTTTATGTGACTAGAAATCACACTGTTAACTTTCATAAAGATCGGTCCATTATTTACCATAGGTCCTACATAAAGCCCACTCAAGAAATATTTGAACTGTCGGCGAAGGGGGGATTCGGCACAGCCGAATATTCCACTCTAACTTATTTTTTATTTGAAAAGAAAAAAACAAAATATTGATTTATAATATTTTAGCCATTTTTAAACTTTTTTTGTTGTTGCTTTTTTTAAGTTAATTTAGCTTCTGTTTACCAGCTCCTGGCACCACTGGTTATAGGGCACAGCTTCACCATCAAATGCTGCATAATCACAAAGAAGACAGTCAATGCTTTTAGGAATAATAACGTGTGCTTCATTGTTCATTAAAAATAATAACATCCGTCGTGGTAGTCCATGGGTCTTAAAGTGTGTTCAGACCTAACGAATTTTTGACGGAAAAATCCATAAAAGCGTGAACAATAAATTGATAAAATTTAGACTTTATTTTTAACAATTTCTATTGATTTACTAAACTTTATTTGTAAGAAGATAATTGTATAATATAATTTAGAAATTGTAAAAATATGTTTGATCTAGCAAAACAATTTCAAACGCAAATAACTTTTTAATGAAATTAGTAGTGTAAGGTGTGAAAATAGCTTTAGACAGGTAACACTCTCAAAATTTTGGCTGTAAATACTGTAGTGTAGGTTATCATATGCTCAGGCTTAACATTCTTTCTTTTATCGGAGTCACTTGTTGGGACCTTGTTATTTTTATATACTCTACAATATAATTTGCTCCGCTGTTGTTGTTAAAAAAAAACTAAAAACAGCTGTATTTTGCTTGTAAACAACAAATAACAATTTTTGAATTTACTTAATCTAAAAAAAAATTTTTTTTTAAACACCAAATTTATAGAAAAATAAACCACATGTACACATTAATAATTTTTGATCCATTTTTTTAGTTAAGGTTATTTCTTGTGTTGCTTTTAATTAAATAAATAGTATAAGTTAAAAAGACAATAATGTGATGTTGAAATACGTTAATAAAAAAATAACTCAAAAATATCTGTTAATTAAATTTGGCAGTACGAAGAGAAACATTGTAAAGAAAGCGAAAATATACTACGTACGGATTAAAAAAATGCTTTTTTCATAAAATCGCCTGGGACGTTTCAAAGAAATCCGGCTTTATCTTAAGAGGTTACAAAATTTGTTGAAATTTTTTTGATTACGGTTTTAGGCGTACTGAACTGTTTTCCGCGAGTAGGGTTTATGTGGAGTCAAGGGTTATTTATAGACCGCTCTTCAAAAAATTTTACAGTGTGATTTCTGCTCCTATAAAACTGTGACGTACAAAATTTTATTATGATAGCGTTATTTACTACGGTTTTAGGCGTACTAAACTATTTTCCGGGAGAAGGTTTTATATGGGGCATAGGGTAAATTATAGACCGATCTTCAAGAAATCTGGAAGTGTGATTTCTCGTCCTATAAAACTGTGATCTACCGAATTTCATTATGATTACATTATTTATTACGGTTTTGAGGGAACTAAACTGTTTTCCGGTGGTAGGGGTTATATGTGGTCTAGGGTTATTTATGGACCGATCTTCAAATTTAACAGTATGATTTGCAGTCATATAAAGCGAATTCGTACAAAATTTATTTTCATTCCGTGCATTATTCTACCATTTATGTTAGTTTTTGTATCAAAATTATCAACTTTTTTAGGGTTGTGGTTCCACATTTTGCTTCATACTTCTGATCCTACTGAATCGATGTTGCTGGATTTCAGTCCCAAACTGCTTAGGATAACTACAAGCAATTTGAGACCAAGTTTGTTCATTTCTTTTGCGTGTTTCGATAGTGAGCGTGTTTTCAACAGACGAACAGATCGACAGACAGAAATGGCTAAATCGACTTAGAATTATTCAAGGAGCCAGAATATATATACTTTATGGGGTATTAGATGTATAATAAAAAAGTTTCACACGGAATGACAAACTTAGTATACCCTCATTCACCACTAGTGGTGTGGAGGTTATATAAATATTAATTAAGCATGCAGCAAAAAATATTTATTTAATTTTTCGTCTTCTTTTTAAGGTAACAGCAGACTCCGTTATATAAGAATAATGTTTTTGAAATGTATTTCTTCTCTTGGAATATTATTTCAACTTATTTTATTCAAATTAATAGTATAAGAATACAGTGCGAGCTCGATTTTCGCAACCCCCCATTATCGCAACACCCCGATTACCGCAACAGGCAACATTTTTACATTACAGTCTTTATTAATGCAACTATTTTTTAAAAATTGTCTCAATAAGTGCAAAATAATTTTTTTTATTCATTTACAATGATTCTTCCTTCTTGTTTCAAAAGTTAGTTTTATTTAAGTTGTCATATTTAACCAAAGAATACCATTTCAGCAACATTTCTATCAAAAATAAATAAATAAATAAAGTTTGATGGTCTAACCTAAAAATTAAATAGACTTACAACTTTGTTTTAGAAGTCTGTCCGACTTGCAAATGTGTATGAAAATCCTCATAGAATGAAATATTCCATGAGATCACAGTTCCATTTTCTTGTAAAAGAGCTGAATCATATGATTTTGCATCACTTTTGTGAGATAGTGTGGCATTGATAACAGATTTTGCGAAAACTTTTTTATGTCGGAATGACTCGTGCGACTGTGTAGAATACATAGCACGCGTTAGTGCGCTGTACACTTCTGTCAAAAAAGTTAGTGTTTCTAGTGTTTTTTTCGTAGAACAAGTTGCATTAAAAACATTTTGACGCGTTTGCTATAGGAAGTTCGTTAACTTTAAACTTTTTAACCGTTAATTACTTGGAATAATGGAAGAAAAATGTATTGAAGAGGTTAAAAAATATACAGTGGAAAGCCAAACAAAAGCACAAAAGGAAACCAGGACTACAAAAACCAAAAAGCCGAAGCTTGAAATTCTATAAGCAAGCCCCCGTATTCATAAACCATTTTTAAATTTAACAAGCCTTTTTGAGGAAAATTTTCATAGAAAATATGTTTTGCAAACAATTATTAAATTTAAACATTTAAACAGGATACTCGTCGTAAATTGACCGCTTGTTATCTTCTCCTTCTACCTTTAGTGCTATCGAAAAAAAAGTTTGACTGCTACTCAAAACGCATACATACATATTTTTTCTATTTTGCACATTAAAGGTTAAAATAATTTGATAATTTTATTATGTGAAAATATACGATGAAATATATATTTTTTTTTAATAAAAAACGCGGTGTCACTCGGTCTAATAAGCAACTTTTCGGTAATTGCAACACGCCAGATTTTTTCGAGTTGCGATAATCGAGCTCGCACTCGTATATTCAAATCAATAGCAAAAAATTTGTATATCATAGAAATAAATCGTTTAAATGTTTAGCATGTCCCCTAAATATAAAATTTAATCTCGAGTACCTGTGCTTCATATTTATGTGTTTTAGATGCTTTACATTTTTTTTTTCAAAGTTACGTCATATTCAAAATGTCATAATTTCTCCGAAATAGCCGAATGTGTCGAGTTTATTTTTTAAATATCTCCAAAACTACTTCACACACGAAGATGATTTGTGTGTGTCATTTTAAAGATAATACTTGGGGCAACAAACAGTATATTAAAAAAAAATGTTTAAAAAAAGTGTAATATCTGCAAAATATTAAATTTTAAAGATGGACTAAGTCAAAACCCTAATTTTTTTTTTTGGTAATTTTTTTATATAATACCTCAAACTGTTCTTTAAAAATCCTGAAACTTTGAAGGAGGTGTTTTTTTCTTTTTAAAAATTTTATTTTTTTCTTTCGGAACCTGTAAAAAGTAGTCCTAAAATAAAATTTTATATTGTAAATTTGAGCAATAAGTATTTACTAACTCTGATTTGTGTGATTTTTGGTATTTAAAAAAAGTAACGACATAGATAAAGTTTCTTTTGTTTATTTGTTGCATTTTTTGTTGGAGCTCAATGTTGGCACTTTCAAAGAAAAGTGCACTTTTTGTCACGTTACGTCTCCAAGAAATGAAATGAGTTTTAGGCATACTTGGGGCTAGTATTCTCTTTTAAATGACATACAAATCATCTTCGTATGTAAAAAAGTTTTGGAGATATTGAAAAAATAAGCTCAACACACGGCTAATTCGGCGAATTTATGACATTTTGAATATGACATATCTTTTGAAAAAAAAATTTTTAATTTTTTTTGTTAATATATGTTCCTTATAGGATGAAAGGAATCTTCTCGCCAAATTTCATTCAAAACAAAAGGGTTCGGGTCCCACTCTTGGTCGATTTAACATGAAATTACCCATATTATATTCTGTTCCCCGATATTAGAACTATGTTTTTTTATTTCATAATTTACAATTTCTGTTATTATAGGAAGAGATTTTGGTAGTTCTTAACGTTATAATCTTTAATATAACATGGCTATGATTTTTCCATTTAAGTCGAATTGATTTCTAGCCATGTCTGCATGTTTCTATTTGAAAAACAGTGGCAAGCAAGTTTAACTACAAAGTGTTTAGAGTAGGAATGCAACGAATACCGATACCTATATATTGGCGATACTTCAGATTTTGTGTTATATCGGTATCCGCGATTCTTTGCTGTCGATACGACGATACTTTTATATATTTCTTGGAGTATTTTTGAACCACCAGTTTAATTTTCCGTGTTTATTTTGTGCGTAGCAACTAAAAGAAATAACACATTAAAAAAGAATTGGCCTTTGGAGAATTGTTGAATTTGTAAGATAATCCGAGGAGAATGAGGGTCTTTGCATCCTTTGCTGTGATTCTGCTAAAGAAGAAGTCGAAAGATGCCTTAGATCTTCTAATATATCTCGAGATGAAGATCTACTTGTTTACGACCGTAATAAAATGTTATACCCAAACTTACAGAAATAGCGCAGAAACTCTTAAGGATTCAAATTAATTCTGTCGCATCTGAGAGACTATTTTCCACTGCAGGTCTGGTTCAAACGGACTTGCGAATCGTCGTTCTCCACAAAAGTTGAGAATATTTTGTTGTTTTTAAACACAGATCTTAATAGTGTTAATTTTATATATTAATAATAGGGAGATCGATTATTCGACTTTTTTCAATAACCGGTTTTCGAATATTACGAATAGTTGCTATTTTAAAATACTCGGTTTTCGGTTAAGCAATTTTTAAATATCCGGTTAACCGGTTTTAATTCGAATACTTAAAAACACAAAAATCAAATAAGTTTTTAAATAAAACGTTAATTTGAATAAAAACAAAACAATTTCAAAGGCACGGAACCAACAAAATACATAGATATGACTAAGATCAGACCTAACAAATATTTTACGATAAAATCCAAGAAAAGTGGGACCAGTAAATCGATCAAACTTTAGCTAAATTTTCAACAATTTTTTATTGATTTACTAAACTTTATTTGTAAGAAGATATTTGTATAATTCAATTTAGAAACTGTTGAATGATATTTGATCTAGAGAAACGTTTTATAAAAGCAAATAAATTAAAGGAATTTTATAAAGTTATTATTTAAAATAAGCTCTCAAATTTATTTTGAATGAGTTTTAATTTGTTGGTGGTTAAGTTATCTATATAAATCAACCATATTTTTCAAAAGTTGCAAACAAAACCTATTAGAGAATAGTGAACTGAACATTCTTTTTGTGTAAAATATTTGTCAATTCGTCAACTACAATTTAAAACATTCCATGACATTGTTTGATTTCTTCAATTTTGTTTTTTAGTTCTTGGTGTTTTAATCAGGGCTGTGAAGTCGGAGTCGGAGTTGAAGAGTCGGAGTTGAGGTTTTTGTATCGGAGTCGGAGTCGCAGTACCCAAAAAAACGCGCGACTCCGACTCCAAAATTTTTCGGCATAAAAAATTTAAAAAAATTTTTAATATTTTCCAATATAAAAATTCTTCGAAATTGGAGATGCAATATTTTGCAGATCAATATGAATAAGTAGATTTTAATTTATTTTATGAGAAATAGTTGTTTCAAGTACTTTACTATTTAAGTATATTTAGGTATATTTTTTATACGTGCGGGAAAAAGTCTAAATTACATTAGCAAAACTTATACTCAGTTATTGATCTAGTTGAAAAAGATGTGTGATTTTTTAAATAATTTACTCATGCTTAAAAATGTTAATGACAGGAATTGCCAATAATTTTAATATCAGAATTTTTTAACCATCAACGCTGAAATATTTTCAACATTGTACAGAATGTTGCTATAGCGCATAAATACTAGTATGTATTAGAAAAATTGTGACGTAAAATTATTTCTCTTTTGTGTAGAAACATCTTTATCGGCCTGCCTTTAATTCCTACCATAACACTCATGTTTTTCTTATGCACATTACGCGGAGATTCCCATAATTCGTTTAATAAAGATGTTTCTATACAAAAGAGAAATAATTTTACGTCTCATTCATTTCGCATCACAGTTAGAGTAGGAGTCGTGTGTCGGAGTCGGAGTCGCACTTAAAAAATTTCAGCGTTTGCAGTCGGAGTCGGAGTCGGAGTAAGTACTTTTTTCGGACGACTCCACAGCCCTGGTTTTAATAAATAAAACTGGAAGAAATTTTTCCCATATCGTTGATTCTGCCGTAATTTTGTAGTTTTCAGCATGAAGAGATGCTAGAACTACTTAAGAGTTTTTAGTGCCTTAAGGGGCATTTCGTCCTCGGCAACACAACGGGCTAATATATTACCCAATGATTATTTTTTTGCAGCGCATTTTAGTAAAGTATTATTTGTCGTCTCCTTGGAGTTGTTTCATTTGGATCGCATTAATGTCAAGCATGTATACTAATTAAAGGTGATTAATAAGTGACATGGAAGAACCTTTGTAACTTATCATTATAGGGCACTTAAGGCAACTATCTTTGTCTTATTAATCGCGTTCGAAAAATATCTAGAGATAACCTTTATATAAAAATATATTTACTATTTAGAATACTCTTGCACAAATTACTAATTACTTTTAAACAGCACACGTTTTTGTAGAATTTTGAATAGTTTTTGGTTTTTTTCTACAAGAACACACGCTTTTATAAACGATTTGTATTTACAGTGTTCATAATGTTTTTTGACCTTTGTTACGTTTTGTTTTGACATTCTTCATAAAAAGTTCAAGTTTGGCCAATATTCAATAAGAAAATACTTAAATTACGGGTACATCTACAACAAGAGTAAGGCAAATGTAGATAAGTTACACATTACTAAAATAACCGGTTTATTATACCAATATAACCGGTTTATTCGTTATTCGAAAAATGGGCATTTTAAAATAACCGACTTGGGCAAAGCTAAAATAACCGGTTAAAACCGGTCGAATAATAACCGTTCGATCTCCCTAATTAATAACTAAATTCTATCATGAATTCAATTTTATTCTTTGTTTTTTAAATCTTATTAAATTTTGAATACAGGGTGGCCCAAATAAAACCAGCTGATGTGAAACACTTTTTTATTTTTTAACATAATTTATTTTTTCTTTTTGCAGATTATAACTGAACTCTTGGAAATTTAAAATGAATACGTAAAGTCAACAACAACAAATACGCTATTCGCTTTACACAATTAGCCACACAAAATGATTTTTTAAATAATCTTTTGATGACGGATGAAGCGCATTTCCATTTAAGTGGCTATGTGAATAAACAAAACTGTAGGTTGTGGGGCACCGAAAATCCAAGGGCAATACATCAGCATCAGTCACACCCAATCAGATGCACTGTTTGGTGCGGTGTTATGGCCACAAAAATCATCGGCCCATATTTCTTTGAGAATGAGGATGAAACGCCAGAAACAGTCTCCGGGGCTTCTTACAGAACAACGATCGACAACTTTTTTGCGCCCAATGGTGGAGCAACATCCTAATTTGTGGTTTCAACAAGATGGAGCCACTGCGCATACTGCTAGGCAAACTATGGGCATGCTGCGTGAAATTTTTGGTCTTATTTGGGCCACCCTGTATTATTATCATCTAACACTGTAAATTGTACAATAAAAAAATTACTCTACATACTTGAGTTTTGTTAATTTTTAATTGAATTGAAACTCAATATGCGTATCGGTATCGATATCGGCGATATTTTATTTTGAGTATCTTTATCAGTATCGTATCGGTAAAAAGGGGTTTCGTTAGATCCCAAATTAACAGCTCAGACCATGCACTTCTATGCAGTTTTTTCGGCACAAATCAACTTAAAAACAGCCTTACTGAATTGCACTTTACCTAAATTTAAGGAATATAACATTAGTTTCAGTCCAGTTTTTTGCCGAATTAATGGTTTTATGCCATGGCAAAAAAAAAATTTGTATTAGTCTAGTAACTAGTAACTATAGAATGGTGCCGTGTTATAAAGCCATAGGCAATAAAGCCATACGGCCTTATTTCTCAATGGAATGAGTTTAACATAATGCATTGTCTTCCTCATTTGTTAAGGAAAAATTTAAAAAGAAATTAATATAAATTTTGTATATAAAATATTTTGTTTGAATAATTTTATTTTCTACCAATTTTGTTGAATAAAAATTATAAAACTGCAAGTCCAATTTTTTTTTATTTGAATCAAATGGACTTGAATATATTAAGATTTGGATATTTAAATATTAAAAGAATTATAGAAAATTTTTGAAAATCCAACTTTTTTATATTATATAAGTTAAAATATTTTTTTTTATAATTAGTATTGTGGTTATTTTGTTGAACTGTTTTATAGTTTTTAATCCAAATAGTCATATTTTTAATTAGGCTAAAGACCATTAAACTTAATATTCATTAAATTATTTCTATGAAAGACGGATTTTTACGACATGAATTTATTAATATTTATTAATAACAATGTGAAACAGTCATTTTGCGGCCTGGAACTGTATTGCAAATTTTTGCTAATTTGAGGTCGCTGCTTTCAAATCTAATGTCCATTTCAAAGATATCTTTGAAGTTTTGAAAACAAATAACAATATTTTTAAAAAAATACATATTTTATTCTTTAAAAACTACAGAGCAACTTAAAAACCATGTAAGCACGGCTTAATGATATTGTTGTCGAGTTTCGGATTTTTTTAACTGAATATGGTGAACCGTTTTCAAGTATGTAATTCCAATATATGTAGTGAAAGTGCCTTAATTTTAGATATAACGGTATATCTCGAAAAGTCAAGCTCATAGAGAAAAATTTGAAAGATTTGAAATCAGCGAAATCAGTTCCAGGCCGCACAAAAAATTCAATTTTGTTCCCTTGTGTAATTTTTCATTCTTGACTGCAGTGGGTAGAGTGAAAAATTATCAATGAATTTTAATTAATTTCATGTTGTAAAACTCCTTCCTTCATAAAAATAATTTAATGGAAATACAATTTGGATTAAAAACTATAAAACAGTGCTTTATATAACTGCAAATCCACCATTTATGTTAGTTTTTGTATCAAAATATTCAAAAAAAATGTGAGCGTGTTTTCAACAGACGGACAGGGCTAAATCGGCTAAGAATTACTCAAGGAGCCAGAATATATATACTTTATGGGGTCTAAGATGTATAATAAAACAGTTTCACACGGAATGACAAACTTAGTATACCCTTATTCACCACTAGTGGTGGTGGAGGGTATGAAAACATGTGAACAAAAATGTAATAAGGTACGAGTACTTTTATTTGCTTCAAATTGATCATACACATCAGTGTTATCTTCATAATCATCGTCATCATTATCATTATCACCTCAATCATCGTGTTTAATTAAGTCCAAAGCTTCCTCTGGAAAAGTATGAACCTTTTTTTTAACAACTTCCGCATGCTACAAATAATAGGATCAGAGCTTTAAAGTTTAAAATTTCGCGACTGTACTTTCTTAATTGAAACTCTCTATAATTTTTAAAATCCGTATTTCGAGCTTCTTGTGCTAATTTATTTGCAAATATTCAGAATTTCTCGTTATTGATTGCATGCCCACTGGAAACTACAATTAGCAGCACGTGCATATTCTTTATTAAATTTAAATTCAATCCAGTTATTTCGGCTGATTTTTCAGCACTTTGTGTTTCCAAAACCGTGCTTGGGTTGATCAACGATTAACCCCAAATTATCTTTAAATTGTTTTTGGAAATGTTAGTTTGGTTTTAGAAACGGTTATTTTTTCAGCCTCAGTTCCAGCCTGCCATTTTGTTATAGGTAGTTTGTAGGCAATATGTAAGAGAGTTTCGAAAAACCTTAGCTAGCCATGTAGAACAGATAAGCCGAATTTTATGTTTTCAACATTCGCAGGTCTTTTATTCATGTCCTCTATATTTTTGACATTTTTACTAGTTGCGCCACAAAAATAACACTTTTGTGTTGACGTAGTCGCAGGCAAAGCATTACACACCTCAGTTTCCACTCTTTCTTTTTCGTTACTAGACACAGATTGGGATCAGTGATGGGATTTATGGCACAATTGGGCCATTTTTGGCACTATTGAATGTTGCTTGGCCCTATGGCCCTTTCGCTCTTTTTTGGCCCTTTTTATATTTTTAGCTTTTCTAAAGTCTTTGGAAAAAGTATCCTGACAAGCTGACCTAAGCAACCAGCGAAATGCGCATAGAAACTAGCTTTACCACAAAAATAAATTTCAATATTTTTATCAAAAATAAAAATTGGGAATTTAGTACGTCATATAGAAATCTTATTAATAATATATTTTTTTTGGTTTTTAGGCCCTTTTGAATTTCAGGTGGCAATACAATCTTATTTGTAAGGTATATACGAAGAAATATAATTTAATAATAAAAAAGTTCAATCTGAGTGTGATTATTGAAACCGGAAAAATGCGCTTAAAAACCATTTTATAATATTTTCATATTGTAAACAAATAAAAATATATAGTCGGTTAAGCCTACGCCACAGTATGTATAGACAAATTTCAGAGTGTTTATGTTTGGGAATCATGGGCAGTAATGAACCAACCAAAATGAAATTAGGTTATGTGGTTAAGATTCATTTATTTGTTCATTTAAAAAAAATTAACAAGTGCCCAAATATGCTTCAAAGGTGGAATATACCATATTCACTAAAATACTCTTTTGTCTATGCAAAAAATCCTGTAAAGATTAAAAATATGCACTTACAATAAAGCAGAGTTGTAAATCACTATTCAAAAATGCAAAATTTCAATTAAATAAGAGTTGAGTTGTAAACCGTAATAGGGGCGTTAATTTATCTTAAACTAGGAAATGTCCTACATTTCTTACAGTTCTAATACTATGCATACGCTTTTTTTTTATATATTTTTGTTATCAAGTCTTATGTCTCAAACTTAAAAAAAAAAATGTAGATGTTAAATACGAACTTCTAAATTAAAGTAACGATATGTAATAATAACTTACAAATTTGTATTTGATTAAATGAAATGTAAATACTTTTTCCAAAATTTAAAAATGAATGCACAATCAAAACTTAAGCCTTATCTTTTTCCGATTTTTAGTGTTAAAATAATTTTCCAAAGTTTAATTTTTATAATAAAGGAGCCCTTTTTCAGTAAATTTGGCCCGTTTTCTTTACAATTTTGGGATTCATTTACGAATTCAATTTTTATAAGCCTGAAAAATCTAGTAGAAGACGGTCGAGAATTCTGCCAAACAATCCCTTCCTCCAACACAATCTTTATATGTACAATTGTGGTTAAATATTCTGTTGAATCGCTATCACTTCCATAAAAAGCTTGTTTGTTGGAGCTATGGCCAGAGCTTCCATCAAAACCCCATTTCGTGTATAATTTAAGCTTACGGTTGGTTAACGATTCAAGACGCTTTTCATTAAGTTCAACTAATCGCTCTGCAAAATGGTTGAACGGTGCTTGCAAACTTACTTCAGCGGAGTTTTCGCTTTTTTTTTTTTTAAAGCTGTTATTTTCTGGATAGCAACTTTTTCTCTATTTGAATATTTTTGTATGACGAAAACTTGTCTGCAGCAGATTGTCTAACGGCATTCTATTGGTTGCGTGCTAATCTAGCTTCTACAAAAACAGCCAGTGCTTTAATGTTTGCCATTTTCTCACTAACTAGTGGTTTTTCCAAACTTGTTTTAAACCTTTTGGCCGCTGATGGTAGCAAATTTTTGATTCTACTAGCATATACCCCGCTACTTCGTTAGCGTCCCCTTTTTTCGTGGACATATTTTAACGCCAAAGTTTATGTTTCTAGGTTTTAACCCGCTACTTTGTAATAGGTTTTTAGCCATTAAGCGTTCGAATTCCGAAAAACTACAAAATTTGCACCTGACATTTTTTAGATAACTTACGAATTTTATATAATTTTTATTTCTATGTACATTGATTTAAACGATAGATGGGGGACAAAATAGTACCAAAATACAGGTTTCACCCTTTTACTTCCTAAAAGAGCCGCATTTCAAAATAGTACCAGACACCTGTTCACTTTTTTTATTTAATGAACAACAATATGTATTAAGTTAAAAAAAACCATTTTAATAAAAGAAAAATTAAAAAAATACAAAAAAATCCCTCTTTCTGATTCTCTTTCACTCAGAAACTTTATGTTGTATTTTATGTTTCTAGGTCCAATATTAACGAAAATTGGCAAAGTACCAGGTAAAGAAATACTAAAATGCCCCTCTTACTGATCCTCATTCACTCAGGTCATTGCATGTTTAATTTTATGTTTGTAGGTCCAATACTTACGAAGATTGAAAAGTACGTGTTGAAAAACAAAAAAGTTCCTTGACTTTGATTCGCTTCCGCTCAGGAAATTTTATGTTTTTAGGTTCAATATAAACGAATATAAAAAAGTACCAGCTGAAATCGAAAAAGTACCACAAATATCCCTCTTACAGATTCTCATTCTCTCAAGACCATGGATGTTTAATTTGATATTTGTACGTCCAATACTAACGGAAGTTCGAAAAGTACCAGTAAATGAACTAAAAAGTACCAAAAAGCTCTGTTACAGATTCTCATGCACTAAGTGCATTGCATATTTAGTTAATGTGCCAGTTAAAAAACGAAAGAGTACCAAAAATATCCCTCTTATAGATTCTTGTCCACCTAGGACATTTTTTAATATTGAATTTTATGATTCTAGGTCTAATACTAACGCAAATAGTACCAGTTAAAGACCAAAAAGTCCCTCTACAGATTCTCATTTTCTAAGGACTTTGGACGTTCAATTTTATGTTTCTAGGGCCAGTACTAACGGAAATTCAAAAAGTAGCAGTTAAAAAACAAAAAAGTACCACAAATTTCCCTCTAATAGATTCTTGTCCACTCAAGACATTTAATGTTGAATTTTATGTGTCTAGGTCCAATACTAAAGGAAATTCAAATAGTACCAGTTAAAAAAAAAAAAGTACCAAAAAGCCCTTTTACATATTCTCATTCACTCAAGACCATGCATGTTTAATTGTATGTTCATAGGTTCAATATTAACGAAAATTAAAAAAGTACCAGTTAAAGAACGAAAAAATACCAAAAAGATCCCTCTAACAAATTCTCATTTACTCAAGACTTTGCATGTTTAATTTTATGTTTCTAGTATTAGAACTAAAGGAAATTCAAAAAGTACCAGTTGAAAAGCAAAAAGTACTAAAAAGTACCCTCATAGGTGCTTATCTACTCAGGAGATTGCATGTTAAAGTTTATGTTTCTAGGTCCAATGTTAACGATAATTAAAAAAATTTCCAGTTGTAGAACCAAAAAGCTAAAGAAAGAAATTAAATTTCACGTATTTCCACTTTTTGGTACCTTTTTTTCTCCCCATTGAAGCTTAAAAAATTTCGATATTATAGTGGGAGCCCATAATTTAATACGTATATGTCAGTGAATAAAAAAAAAATGTTTTGTAAAAAAAGTACCAAAAACAGTTACGCTTTTTACCCCTTAAACGTCCGAATTTCCAAAAAGTACCAAATTCGTATTTGTATTTTTTAGATAAGTTTCAAATGTGATATAGCCCTTATTTCTATGCTTATGCGTTTAAAAGATAGATAGAAAGTACCAAAATACAGGTTTTACCCGTTTACTCCGGTAAATGGCTGAATTTCCAAAAAGTAACAGACACTTGTCCGCTTATTTTTCTAAGAAACAACGATAAGTATTAAATTTTTTTTTCTCTTTTAGTTTTGGAGATATAAGGTTACCGAATTTACCCGTTTTTACCCTTTTTTACCCCCTAAGCATTCGAATTTGCAAAAATCCTGTTAAGTGGATCGATTTTGGGAGTTTTTAGCACCAGGCGTTTAGGCTGTGCGATGATGGATCAGTCAGTGAGTCAGTCAGTCAGTCAGTCAGTAACGTTACAATTTTATATATATAGATGCAACGCTTTCGATTTTTCTACGCAACCAGTCGTTCTTAATTTGATTTGTGCAGCACATACTAAAACTTGTAACTATGTAGTGTCTGTTAAAACTTTTGTTTTTTTAATTTACATGAGTCGCTAGAATCACTAAGATAAATTTCTTTTCGACCACGATCACACGGAAATGCAATTGTTCGTTTCATTGAAAAATCGGTCTTTGTTTCTGTGAGCTTTATTCCATTTAGTCTTTAACGCAAAAACGAAACTGTAAAAGGTATTATTGAAAACTTGAGAGTTGCCCTCCGAAAAACCAGTGCGTTTGTTTAGTTCTTCTTTAAAAAAGACTCATGTGTGACTCACGCATAAAAAAATCACATCTTTTATAAAAACACATAAAACAATGATAACAACAACAGCAATAAAAATTATAGCAGAAGTCGTGAAGCGCTTTTTGTTGGTAAACTCAACGCGTGTTGCTACTAATTCGTACATAACTTCTAAGGCGCACCGATGCGCACCCTAATTTTTTCTAAAACAACGCTGATTTGTTCAACCTTTAAAATAAAGTTAAAACCTCTACTTAATTAAGTCTAATTAATAACTTTATGTCCACTTAAATTCAGAAAATAAATTTTTTTTTGCATTTCCCATATAAACTTACAAAATAAAACCACTTCCACAAGCTCAGGTATTTGAATAAATACAAGCTCAGGTATTTGAATAAATACCTGAGCTTGATGGTTGCAGGGTTATATTAATTTCTTTTTTAATTCACTTTCGGTAAATCGGATTTATTAACAAAAAAAATTAAGCTTTTTTACCTATTTTTTACTGATGCAGAATTTTGTTCATTTTAACTGAGTACTTTTAATCTTCACGGTACTTGAACTTTTTTTTTAATTAATCCGTGAAATTACTACCTTTGGCCCCTGTGTGCGTCGGTTAATTGACTGATATTAACCGGTTTAATCTTTAATCGAAAATAGCCAATTTTTAATTAACCGATTGAATACCCTACTATCTATGTAATAATGTTGCTTTTTGCATGTTTCGTTAGAACTTATTTTTAAGCATAACTCGTCAGGCATTTCGTAGCTTGAACAACAACGATTATCTCGTTTGGGATTATATTTAACCCTCTGTAACATATAGTATACTACAGACAACATACTGGTTTTCTTTCGTTCCATAGTAATAGTTATTGTGAATTATCAAGTAATGTAAACTGTAGTGTATACGCTGTTCTTTACGTCAAGTGCAAAAAAGCATAAGCTGGTTGTTTCATATTGTTTAAGATAGTGCGATCCCGTTATAATTTCAAGAGTTTCAAGGGGTGCAAATAAAATAAAAAATAATTTTATAATCGCTGCTTCGTTTTTTTTGTGTAAAACTGTAAGGTTAGTGTCATAATATCAGTCATTACCACGTTTCATTAGTACGTTTAATATTTTAGAGTAACTTGCGTAGAACATTAAATTTAGTGTTTGTGTACTATTTTTTACAGCCTCTAGGCAAATTTATTAGAGTGTTATTTTATATTTTTTGATTGAGAATCTCTATTTAGACCTTACAATGTCTACCTTTTTTTCTTAAAGCGAATGCAATTACAAAAACTACCGATCGAGGTCATTATGCTATCGAGAAATTTTCGGCTAGAAGTTGGCGAATCTCTGTGTACGATGAGGAATTAACCCACCCTTACACGTCGACTTTTACACACAATAACGAAAAGAAAATCTGCACTTGCCTGCGCAAGTAGTCCACCAGAATCAAGTCGGTCACTGGCCTTAATGGGCGAAAAAGAATTAAACGCAACAGAAGTTCTCTTGATTTCAGCGTGTGAGTTCGGATATATCAATGTAGAGTAAGTCAAACCACTATTTTTAAAATTAAAATAAATCAAAATATTTTAGTCAGCAGTCTAATATAAGAAACAAGTTTTTCATTTCTGCAGATTTTGTTTTAAATTTTAGTTTTTTATTTAATTTAAAATGAAACGATTTAAGACCCATAATATCGTTTTTAGAATCTTTTAAAACTGATTTCTCAGACATTTTCCTCTTATTTCCTGTCCACATTCTTTAAAATTATATATTACATGAGTTAATTGTACTGTAGTTTGAACAAAAAATTTAGATTATAATTCAGAAATTGATTTTAAAATCGCTCGAAATTCATCACACCTTTTAAAAACGTTCGTTTTGAAATCGATCGGTTTTCATCACATATCCGATTAATGTCTTAAAATATTTTGCTATTCAATTAGAATTGTGGTTAATCCAAATTTTTAATATTTCATTCAGGCTAAAGTTCATTAAATTAAATTTTCATTAAATCATTTTTTATGCAGAAAGGATTTTTACAACATGAAATTAATTAAAATTTATTGATCATTGTTCATTCTTGACTGAGCAGGGAATTGAACCCAGGTTTTTCACGGGCAGGTTGTCCTGACATGTTTCGATTGTAACCACACAATCTCCTCAGAAGGTTTTGCCGTTTAACACTCACTGCCATCGAAGGCAGCTGGCAGTCAATAGCCAAATATCAATCTTTAAACAAAATTGGTAGATCGGAATTTGGTTTTTGAATGATTTTAATTTGATTTGATTTACATGTTCCTCCTTACTTCTGTTATTCATACATTTCATGTTTTTTGTCTTTCTTTTTCTCGTTGACCTTTTTATCAGCACAACTTGAACGATAAATGTTAAGATAGAGCTTGTGCCTTAGCTGTTTAACAATTTTATTGAACTGTTTTTTCTTTTGTTTTTCCATTCGCATGAGTTTAAATTTTCAAGATATTTTTTACAATTTCATATTAGCCGAAACCCCCAAAAACGTAACCATACCAAGAATAGCTCGATTGGCGCATTTTTTTTAGTTTAGGGCTACACATCTTAGGCACTTAAAAGAGCCTACTCTATCCCCAAAAGGGCTAAGTTGGCATCACTGCGATCAGCTATTTACAGAATGGTTGCAATAAAAATTTCCAAATTTGGAACAAAAAAATTTGGTTATCTACACAAAACAACTGTCAAATAGCGAAGCGAACTAGAAAAATAACGGGGACATGAAGTTGAAAGGACAATATAGTTGTCTTTAAATCTAGAGAAGGATAATAGAAGAAGTTTGAAATTCGGTACAGTGTGCTTTGTTATCAACACACGAGATCTAAGAACCACGTATGTAAATCGTTTTGAAAATAATTTAAATAAAAGCGCACTCTACGAATAAATTCATTTATTATGTGATTGAGCAAAACAGATTTTATTTTTTAAAAAATAACCTAATAAAAAGTATCTAATTTTTGAGTGTGAGATAAATGTCTAAAACCGGTAACATTTTTCTAAAAATGTATCTCAAATTTAATGTATTCTAATTTAGAATATATACGAGTTTTAAAACAATCAATAGAAATTCTCTACACTCACATACACAGATACAAAACTGTGGAATTCTTAGCGTGCGGTATGTAGAAAAAACGTGACTATTTTAAAATGTAACTAACCGCTGAAATGTGTTTAAGCTATTTTGTTGTGATTTTTATTAAATTTGTTTCGGCATTCACGGTAATTAACGGGGTTTCAACAGGTCGTTAAATCGTTGTTGTAAGTTTATGATTAATTCTAAGTAAAATGTTAAGCAAGTACAAGTCAGTACCTTGGTTTGTTCAGGGAATTGTTAAATTTAAAACACATGCAAATAAAAAAAATAGCAAAAGGCAGAGCTAAATCTACACAATTATATACTTAGTTAATTCAACCCTTAGAGTCAAAAAAAAAATATAATACAGTTTCTTTTTACACATTGAACTACCTGTTACATTGAGAGAGGTCTTCCATATTCGAGAGTTAAGGTGTACATCTTACACTCTTTATTATATTACAAAGTGTGCTCTTTATATCTGTGTATGCCAAAAAAGAGAATAAGAGGGGTTTTGTATGCGTGAGCTTAGTGTATTTGTGAAATGCCAAAGACGTTTAAAAAAGTAGAAAAACAACTCAGCAAGTCAGGCCTCAAGTCTAGACAATAACGAGTTGCTTTAAGATACAATATACACTGCAGTATTCTTGAGTGAACCTGTGCCGCGTTAACAACGATCATACGGATGGATTAAACGGGCATTTCCGAAATACACACACATACATAATTAAATCAAGGCAGATAAAAAAAGAAATACTGACATTTTTTTGTATTTCATATTTTATTTATTCTATCCATTGATATATGGTTATGAACTTTTCAAACAAAAAAATTTATATACTATAAATACTTGCTTATATGGTACACATACACACAGATAAAAGGAATACAATAAAGTGAGAGTGTATGAGTAGAAACGTCTTTTGGTATGTGAATTGGTGACGAGACGATGTGATGTGATTAACAAAGTGAAAAGTGCAAATTTAAATATTTTTTTTTCTTAATTTTTTCTGTCTTCTTTCTTTTTACGAATAAATAAAAAGTTTTTAAGAGAAATCGTTAAACTTCCACAAGATATTTTGTGTACAAAATTTATTTTTTTAATTTTATTAAGAAAACAAGCATAAAAATAATTCCTAAAATTTTTTGAGAAAACAAAACTGCGAAAAAAAGTTGAAAGCAAAAACCAAATCTTTTGCGATTTAGAAACAACAAATATAAGATAATATTAAAGAAATTCCTTTCTGCCATTCGGTTCTTTTTTTTTTTTTTTTTTTTTTTTTGTTAAAGTTTAAGTTAAAAAATGTAATGCCTCTAAGGAAATGATGTAAAACTAAAGCAAAAAAGGCGAGAAAAATAAAATTAATATAATAGCAGAATTTAAAAAATTATAATATAATTACAAAGAAAAAAAGAGTTTCTAAATTCTGTTCTTCAAGAAAAAAAAAAAAAACCTAGAAATTCTACTTCGCCCAAAACCTGAAAAACAACCTTTTTGCTAACAACAAAAATAAATAAAAGAATACGAAAAGAAAAATAAAATAAACAACAAATCAAGACAACTCGCAACACGAAAAAAGAACTTGCTAAAGACAAGAAGAGAAAAAGACGTTAAAAAAAGATTTACGTTTTATTAGTCGGACGCTCGGTCGATTGGCCGCTTTGTCGTCGTGTCGGTTTAATGTGATCGTTTAGTTTCTAAGTTTTACTACGTTCTTGTCACATTTGAAGCCAACATTTTGTTCTACGCCATTATCGTCTTCAGCTTTTGTTTCTATTCTTACATTGTTGAAACATTCTTTGCTTCGTTTTATTTGTTTGTTGGTTGCTTGCTACTTCTTCTACTCTATTGTGCACCAAACCACCAGCAACAGCAGCTACAAAAACAATTCCTAGAAAACGTGTTCTCAAGGAAGTAAAATATTGCGAAAAAAAAATAAAAAAAATATATACCCAACCTTATTCTTTGGCTTTGTACATATTGCGCCCATTTGGGACTTAAAAACTTCCATTTTTTTTTATTAAAATGGGTGATTCTACACCAATTTGCCGCTGCCGGGTATTATATCTAGGCAGTGCAGTTCCACGACAAAGTAAAGATGGCCTTCAAGGCATACAGGAACCCTTGCGCAGTCTTTATCCCTCAGAGGGAGCTGTTGGGGCTAAGGGCATAGACTCCTGGCTGAGTGTTTGGTCGAATGGCATTTTACTTGAAAATGTGGATGAAAACCTTAAGGAAATCACTCGTTTCTTTCCCATCGAATCATTGCACTACTGCGCCGCAGTACGACAAGTTCTTATACCAGAACGTGGAAATTCAAATCCAGAACCCAAATTTCTGCCTCTCGATTCGCCATTTGCCCGCATGCCTCGTGCTCAACATCCACCTATTTTTGCAGCCATTCTGCGCCGTACCACTGGCATCAAAGTGCTCGAGTGTCACGTGTTTATTTGCAAACGTGAGGCAGCTGCGAATGCTCTAGTCAGATGCTGTTTTCATGCTTATGCCGACAATTCATATGCGCGCCAATTGGAAACAGGCAGTACGGGCGGTGGAGCTGGCAGCAGTGTGTATGGCACATTAAAAAGTAATATAGCCAGCAAATCGAACGGAGACTTAACCAGTGTTGGTCTTTCCAATGGCAACAATTCCCATCACTTTCAACAGCAACATCTTTCACCATCATCGGCTAGTCATGCCGGTTGGCGTTCTCGTGCTGGCAGCATTACCACCCTTAACAGTGTCGGCCGTCAGTCCAATGGCCATCTGATGAATGGCGGCGCAGGCGATAATTCTAGCAGTGCTGCTGAGGGTTACACTTCAGTTAAAAATTGTAAGTATATTAAAATAAAAAACCAAAAAAAATTTGCATTTCGCGTTAGTGTCTTAAGTCTTTTGTTTTCTATTGTTCGCTGTCTTGTTGCCAATTTATGATGCAATATTTATTAATAAAACTCTACCAGTAATTCAAAATAAAACAGCTATTGCATTTCTGTGTAGTTGTTTTTTTCTTTGAAAACCAGTAACTCTATCTAACACTATTGTGAGTCATTTTTATTAGTGTTTAAAGTTGGGTAATGTTTTTTTTTTTTTTTTTTTTGATATAAAAGAAAATATTGATAAATATTTTGTAAAGACCATTTAATGTGAAGTTTTTATTTTGCCAAAAAAAAAAAAAAAATAAATAAAAAATTTGAAGTGTTAATTTTATGCAGAGTATAGAGTTTCCTGGTGATTTATGGCAGGCGAATATTTGAAATTTTAATTATATATACTCATATTAATGTAGACGATATTATTAAAAGTTTGTGGTTTCCTTAATGAATGTTTTTATTATTTTTAATATAACATAGATTTTAATTTTTAATTAAAAATGGTTTAAAGACGCTTTCGTTTAAAGGCACTTAAGTTAAAGCATTTCGTTTGTGTATGGCAACTGAACTTTAGTTGAAATGCCAGTAGCCAAAAATGTATTACAGATGGCAGCTGATGTCGATATTAGTTGGCCAAATAGTAAATTTTAAAGCAACCTTAAAGTTTTGTTGCAGTGAAAGAAATTTCAGTAAAAATTTAATTGCAATCAATTTGATATCTTAAAGGAATGATTTCTAAATGATTGGAAAGCAAAATTTTGAAAAGATTTCATTTTGAAATCTGAAACGATTTTGATATCAGTTTCGTTCTTATCATTTTATTTTCAATGCCAATTGATTGTAGTTTTTACAGCTCTGGTATGCCCTAAGCCTTGAAAGAAATTAATGCTATGCTATGTCCAGCAATGGGTTAATTATATAAAAGTTGGTTTACGCATATTTCTATAAAAACTTTTATCTGAGTTTAAATCTATTTTAAAAGATAATTTGTATGTGGTAAAGTTTAAAAGCGCGTCTATTCCACATCTTAGATCGACTTCGTCTTTAGTAAGAAAAATACTAACATAAAAGTATTAATAAAATAGTGTGAGTACTCAATAAACAAAAGAAAAAGTCTAACCAAAAATAGATCTTGAGACTTAAGAGCTTATAATTATTTTATTGTTCTACAATTCTTTGTATTAATTTTTACACACATCCAAGAGGAGCCAAATGCTTTGAGAAAATACTTTAAGAAATGAGAGAACTTTTTATTACTTTTACAGCTATTTCGA
Organism: Pollenia amentaria; assembly: GCA_943735925.1. Classification (NCBI taxonomy): domain Eukaryota; kingdom Metazoa; phylum Arthropoda; class Insecta; order Diptera; family Polleniidae; genus Pollenia; species Pollenia amentaria. The sequence continues at coordinate 100,992,709 of OX031006.1, read as the reverse complement.
TTTTAATTTTTAAAAATTAACTTCTAACTTAAGGCCCAACCATGCTGTGCATGAGGTGACTTAAGAAATTTTGCGAATATATTTAAATCATATGTGTCAAACCATTTTGAACTTTATAAAACTTTCTGTTGTTTTATGAAAGTATCATATGCTCAAGCAAACTGCGAAACTAATCACATATTCCGTGCGGAATAAGGTATTTTTTGACTTTGTTCTTGTTTTTAATTCATTTGACGGGACAGCTTGGCAAAGTCTTACGAGTTTAATAGTTGTGCTTGTTCTTGTTCTAAAAAGGTTAACAATGTTTTTTTAATTAATTGTTCTTGCATTTTCTTAATCGGCGAAATTCGCTAATGTTTTTCTTATTTACACGCAGAAGAGATACTGCAGGACTTATCCGATCAGAAGAACGAAGCACCCACATACGTCAGCGGGAATCGGGATTAGAATAATCCCGATATACCTTGAAAAATTCTCAAGGTATATTTACACTTAACAAATATTTTTTAACCACTTATTAAAATTATTTTCAACTTTATTGTTAAATTTTTTTGGTGATTTACTCAAATTATGCACTATGATTTATAGTAGTAGTAAAACATTACTAAAGGTATATTAACATGGTAATACATGTTTTACCACATGTAAAAAAAATAATCTAGAATAAAAAAAAAATCGTATCATGTAAAAGCAAATTGAATTGATTAGGAGAAAATACGGATACAAAATTTGACAAATGGTCGGTAAATGTTTATTTTTTAAACCATTTTAGAATCGTATGTATTCTATCACACCAGAGTTGTATTTCAAAATAAGCATTGGCAGCATGAACATTATATCTTGAAGGTGTTAAGTATTAACATTTTTATACAATAATTACAAAAACATCAACTCAGAAAGTTTTCATGATGTTTTTGTAAAAATTGTAGAACTGTTAAATATATTTGCTTTGCTTTTTCTCATACCATCCGTGTAAACATGAAAAATAGTTACAACAGACTTTTGTTCTCTATTCTTAAACACGAAGAAAATTTCATAATATTTTGATTCTTTAAAGTCTTAATACTTTGTGTTACCATGTAAACATACATTAATAAATGCTGCTTGGCTCAGAAAATGTTCTGCGAATGTTGAAAAAAATAATGGTTACATTATTTCTTAAGCTTTAGTTGCAATGACGTTTTAAATAATTTTTGAAAAAGTTCTAATGGGTGTCATAGTAATTTAAATAAAAAAATAGTGTTTTTTGAAATATTAAATTTTTTTTATTTCAGTTTCTTAAAAATGGGATTCGTTTAAAAATTAAGAATTGTGTCGGTCAAGTAACCCCCTACTCGCTCGGCAGGCTCCAAATCATTTACCTAAATTCTCAATCACGTTTTCCACTAAACTGTTGTCAGTGGTTAATATCAGCTCTTAAATGCTGTATTTAAGCTCTGAAACTGTTGTGGGCTAATTGCTGTACACTTTCGACTAAAAAAATAGTCTAAAGGTATCAAATCTCACGATCTTGCTGCCCAATTCACTCCTCCTCTACGAGAACTAATGCGATTTTCGATCTTTTCTTTCAAAATATCCATTGTGTCTCTTGCTGTATGGCGAGTGCCATCATCCTGTTGAAACCACATATTCTTTTTGACTAAATCATAAATTTTCCGCTACAAAAAGGTTCTGATTATCCACTGTAGCGAATTCCATTGACCACTGATATCTCAACTCGACTTTTGCTTGTTCTTTTTGTGTGTTATTTCGAAGAAAGTACTGTTGTTTTTATGAAAAGTCTTTAAAATTGTTTTTTTTTTTTTTTTGTTTTCACAAAACAAAACTAAAATATCTCCTATCCTTCTGTTTTGCAAAATTTTTTTAGGCATTGCACACACTATGGCTTAGACGACCACTTTCTTTGGCCAAAACTATTTTAGGGCGAAGCATTTTTTTTAGGACCTACACTCAGGAGATAACCCCTACTAATGCATTGCATTGTGTTGGAACTAAGAAAATAGGGTATAAGAAGGATGATAGAGGGAGTGATCCTTGTCGACATTCGACTTGAATTTATTCATATTTAAAGAGAGAGGAAAGACTTCAGCAGGAAGGTTATTCCTAATGCGAACAGTCCGGCCAAAAAAAGAATTTTCCCTGTAATACTTTGTACGATGTACTGGCCAATCGACCACAAAAGGATGGGCTCTTATAAACAACTCAAATGGGGCAAAAATCACCAATACAGTTTTAAATTTTACACCACGACTTTGAAGTGAGCTAATATTTTAGAGCGGGTTATTTGAAATTAATTAAATATGTATAACAAAATTAATCCAAAAAAGTTTTAGTAAATAAAAAGTTATACGGGTCTGTTCTGAAAATCACGTGATATCATATCTCGTGCTTTTAAAATCACACTTATGATTTTGTGGAGCTCTTAAAGTCATATAATTTTGGTCTTTCTCGGTGTGCTTTTGGCAATGGAAAATCACCCCGAAACACACAAAAAAGTAACACTAAAATATCACACGTGTGATTTTAAAAGGCACATGTGATTTGAAATCACGTGATTTGAGTTAAAGGGATTTTTAGAACAGGCCTGATAATTATGAAATAATATTGTATATAAGAAAAAACATTTTTTGATCACGCAAAGAAACCTTTTTTAAACGCCAAAGATGAAAAATGGTTTTATTTTTTTTGCGGCAGGACTGAATATACATAAAATATACAACTATGCGTTTCTTGAACCAAAACTTTGTGTTTTTAAGATGGACACAAATAAGAAATTAAATTTATTTACCATATACTAACAAAATTTGAACTATCGAACTTAATGTGTATTACGAACAAGCGTACGAGTTTCCGGAACCAGATCCCTGATTTCATCAGAACACATCCGATTGTTGTAATGTAAAACTCTCACCAATAAGAACCTACGCCTACTGCTGCTCGCGTTCGAGAAGCTCCAAAATAGACTTTGAAGCACCGGCCCACACATGAGATTTGTTTTCGATTCGTTGTCGTAAGAAGGGGGTATAAGTAGTACTGATAGTTCGACATTTACCAATTCTTATAAAGCTTATTTAGAAAATTTACTAAATGCGTACGAATGTGAAAATGAAAACGTTTCTACCTTCTCTAAAAAACGTAAAAAATTTTCGTTTTTAATTCGTTTTAAAATAGTAAGATGTAGTTTATAATTTGACAGCAACAATATATGAGAAACGTTCCAGAAATATTTCAAATGATAGAGAATCCTGTTGTTTTTTAAGTTGTCTTAAAAAATGGACAATCCGAGCTAACGCCTGCTACTCTGTTCAACATTTCACGTGAAATGCTGTCAAAACTCATATGAAAAACTTGTTCGGAATTTCTATGAAATTATGTTGATAGAGTTGTGCTGTGTTCAATTTGTGAAAAAGTTACGAAATGTTTCTGGCAAAATTTTTTTTTTATAACTGCAAAATAATAAAAGCTGCACTTAGTTCACGTGGAATTTTAAGCAAATGGAAAAAAGTTTAAACTTAATTTTTAATGAGCAAGGAAAAACATAAATAACACAACCGGTAACAGTATTTTATTCATATTTACTGTTGTTTTCATAAAAATTTTTATTTCAAAAAATACTTTTTAGTAAAATACGTGTGGGTTTTGATTACTTTGAAAGATTAAAAACGCCAAATTGTGCAAACTCGCGACATAGGTAACATTGATGCATGTCAAATTTTTCGTATGAAATAATAGATGTTGCTGAATATTTTTCACAAATGGGACAGAGTACCAGGCTTTAGAAAAAAAAATTTAGATATTTTTTAAAGTTTATTAACTCAAAGCTTCGTTCACAAAGGCAGCAACATTTTCACTTGGTGTTCATAATAAACCAACAATTTTTTCGTACACACACACAATTAATAAAGAAAATGCTTGAAATTTTAGCCCACAACAATATTACGTAGTACATATTTATTTTTATTTTTTAATCATTTTGTTAAAATTTTCATTCAAAACTAAATAAAATAGTTATAAACGTAATTTTTTATTTCATACAAATTAATGCTGAAGTAGAGGCAGATTTAACTTTTTAAAAACACGTTAGATACATTTTCGATCGAAAAATTAAAGGAAAAATATATGAAATACTTTGGGAAGAGATATAAGAAAAAACGAAAATGTTGCGGCCATTGTAAACGAAGCTTAACAAGAAAACCACGTGAAAGTAAACAAAAAAATACTGCCTTAGTCTTTTTTGTTCTTTTCTGTTTTCATTCATAATTGCAATTATTGAAGGACCGGTCAAATTGATACATACCAATTTTTCAAGGACTAAATTTAGTTTGTAACAAGTATTTTAATCAATTTTCGAAGCACCCACAATTTCATATTTCTATTTTTTATGTTTACAAAGCAACTGTTCAATAAAAATTATTTTTATGAAGATGTTGGAAAGCTGAAGAAGCAAAACAAAAACGGTACGAATTAAAGAATGTAAAAATTTTTCACTTTCGTACAAACTGGGTGACATACCTGTATATGTATTTGAAATCTTCTGAATTTGATGTTTTTACTATTCTTTCAAACATGTTTAAAAATTAAATTTTCATTAAATAATTTTTATGAAGGATTAAATTTTGCAACATGAAATTAATTAATATTTATTGATAATTTTTTATTCTTGACAGCCGCGGGGCTTAAACCCAGGTTCACGGACAGGTTGATCTGACGTGCTTCGATAATAGCCACACTATCTCTTCAGAGGTCTTTGCTATTTTACCCTCACCGCCCTTAAAGGCGGCTGGCAGTCAAAAGAAAAACGTCTATGTATTTTTAACCAAATTTGGTAGAACGAAATTTGTTTTGAATAATTAATGGCTGTGAGTGATAAACGGCAAGGATTTCTAAGGAGATAGTGTGGTTAATATTGAAACATCTGAAATCAACCTGTCCGTAAACGTGCGTTCAATTTCCCGGTCATTCAAGAATAAAAAATTATCAATAAATTTTAAATAATTTCTTGTTGTAAAATTCCTTTCTTCATAAAAACAATTTAATGAAAATATGGCCAATCCCACGATGTCTCACGTTTTTTTTTTTAGCATTAGTTCTTGTTTTAAATGTAATTATCTATGCGAACATTAACGTGTGACATCGTGGGATTGGCTATTAATGAACTTAAGCCTGATTAAAATATGACAATTTGGATTGAAAACCATAAACAGTTCAATAAACTAACAACAATTCTAATTATGTTTAAAAATGTTTAGTGGATTGACCATTTTAAATAAGTTTAATTTTTTCGAAAATCAAACGAAATGCTCACTGAATCCCTAAACTCCAATTCAAAAACTTTTGGAAGTCGTATGCGAAAACCAGTGAATATTTCTTAAAAGCTTATGTAAAGTCCAAAAACACTAAGTATTTGGAATATAACAGTGTTTTCGCTTATACTTATCTGAAAACCATTGTCTTTCTTATTCATGATGTTTTTTATTATTTGTGCACCTGTTTAGCTAATAACTGCAGGCAAAAATTTTAAAAAGTATCGTTTTGCAATAACAATTATAACTTTTTGAAAAAGTTACACTTTGATGGCTTAAAATTAAACGGTTTATTAATTTTAACAAACACAAAATGCATTTTTAGTTTTCTTGATACCAAATGCATCCAAAGAGATCATAAAAAAATTTTTGGTTCAAAGAAAGTGGCCGTCTGAACCATAGTGCAATGTACTAATGACTATGGCATGAAATTTCATGCAAATGCATGTTTTTCCTCGAAGGTTTAAATATGGAGTGAATAGGTTATATATCCGAAACACAACTTTTGCTTAAAAATTGCATCGATTTGTTAGTTCATATTTTTGCTTATCTCACCGTCAATGTATTTTTGTACCATATAATCAACCCTGTCACAGAAATCAATTCCGATCGAAAGTGGAAATGATTTCGTATTTTGCTTCTCCAAAAACCAAATCGATTTCGATCGGATTTGATTTTTGTAACAGGTCTGAATGTTTAAGAATGCATAGGAATTCATTATGCATCAGTTCTTGTTAGAAAAAATCATATTTTTTGTTTTCATTTACATGATTTTTAGTGTTATCCAAATTAAACAATTGTAGAACTCAAACAAAAATTTTAAAAATTATTTTAAACAAGTAAAAATGTATAGTCGGTTAAGTCCGGTTATATGATTGCCTACATTACACTATAAGAAATAATTTTTGCTAGTGTTTACGGGACCATTGGGCAATCATGGACCCTCATAAAAAAAAATTATGCTATGAGGTTAAGATTCATGTAAAAGTTTTTTGTGCCGAATATTATTTCGATATCCTCATTTATTTAAAATTTTAGAATAGGGATTCATATGGGACCAACGGTTAATTTTAGACCTGTTATGACATAGTAGCTATCGTAAAAGTTATTATCGCCAATTTTTATGTTAATACCAACATTTGTAAGGAAGTTATGGCATTAATAGCTTTTTTCGGAGTAGTATTTGTATGGGAGCTATGGCCATATATGGACATATGCTAATAAAATTTGGTAAACTGATTTTGATTGCAATAAAAAAGTTTGGACCGAGTTTAATCTTAATACCAACATAATAAGATGGTTAATGGACACAAAGAGGTTATGTGAAGCTATGGATCGATGCGCCCCATTTTCAATAGGCTTGGTCCTATTGATCCTATGTATCAAATTTAGATCCTATGTACAAAATTTTATCAAATTATCTCCAAAATTGCAACCGGAACTTTGCGCACTAGGTTTCTATGAACAGCCAGCCAGTCAGCCTGCCTGTAAGCCAGCCGGACGGACATCGTTAGATCGACTCAGAAAATTATTCTGAGTCGATTGGTATGCTCAAAGGTGGGTCTAGGACAAATATTTTTATGTGTTTCAAGCATTTCGAGAGGGTGTAATGAAAAAAATAATAATTGTTTTAAATTAAAAAAATGTGTGATATTAATTAATATTGCACCAGTAAACAAATATTTTGTATCCATTAAACGTTTAATTCACTTGATTTACCGTTTAATTTACTTGTTTAAACCTTAAATTGATTAAATGTTTAATAAAAACTGTATCTATTTTTGATTAAAGCTTTAATTGGTGAAAATCTTTGTAGAATTTTTTTGTGTATAAAAATTGGGACAATAAATAAATTTATTAAAATATTTGTTATTTTAATGCTGGACCCTACGACTTCTATCTGTTTTATTATTTTTAATGATTTTGTAAGAAGTTTTTGTGTTTGACAAAATTCTCCAAATTGATGTCTTAATTTATGAAGTGTCAAAAATAGAATCACAATTGAAGCTTAGCCGCGAATAACGTTTTAAGTTACAAAATTATTATTTTTCAGGAGAGCAAAAAAACGTTTTTAACAGGCAGGATTATTTATTTTTTAATTTTTTTTTCGATTATCAAAAATAATGCTAATAAGAACTTTTATGCTAAATATGAAGAAATTTTAATTTTAAATTACATGCAAATTTATAGTATACAATTTTTTTTTGTGGAAAAACGTTTCATATCCACAATAGCGATATCATTTAAAACTATGCAAGCGGCTTTTTAATCGTTATACCACGTTGCAAAACCAGTTGGTTGTATCATTTTGTTAGTTACTTACAACGTTTTTCCACTGGCTGACTGCTTGTATCGCATTTTGATGGCATTAAGGTCCATAGTTTTGGGTGATTTGATGTTTAAACAGTGTAAGAGAGTTATGTTAACTGTAATCTGCAAAAAAACCAGTTTTTGCAAAAAGTGGCTTTTGCAACGTTATTCTCGGCTTTGTATCAATTGGTTCCAAAAAGTGAAAATGCAAGCCATGAAATTCCTCAAGACAAGATTGAACTTCTATAGAACTTTTTACAATAAAGCAAATTTTTAACAAAAATTTTCGCTATACCTTTACATACAGCTAGTTTTTTATTTTTTGGAACAGCCGATAAAAACTAAGTTGACTATTCAAAAATTTTATGTTAATAATTAAATATAGGTAACTTAAATTCCATTAAAATTTACGCAAAAAAAGACGAAAAAATACCGTACACTGTCAGTTTTTCTTCGCATATTTTCCAAGATAAAATGCATAAAACTCTACGCCCTACTAATGACCTTAATAATTTACTCTTTAATTTTGTCCCTTCTTGTTTTAAAATATTTCCATTTCTATTTTCTTTTACAATATTCAGAAATTTTATACGAATGATGCAAACATTTTTATGTGACACTGTAATGCAAAAATAATGCAATGACTGCACTTAATTGTACTACATATTTCTACATACATTCACATGTACAATAAAAAATATATTTTCTTTCAACTTCCCTAAACAACAACAAAAAAACAGCAAAAAAATATATAAAAAAATGCGGTGTTTAACAAAATTTGTTTTATGAGCTTTTTTGTTTTGTTTATTCATTTTTCACAGCAGACCTTTTAATGACTTCAAGCTCGGCCAGTACAGTTTGTTTTGTGGCTTAAGGCAATCACGGTTTTTGTTTAGACAACTTTCTTTGTTGGTCAGTGTGACTAAAAATAAAAAATTAGCCAAGAAATTATTTCGAGTTGCCTTTTTTGTAGAAAATTATGCTTCCGTTCGAATTGTTTAACACGTTTTCCTCATTTTTATCTATTTTTTTTCACAATATTGAGACTTTTAGTTGGACTATTTGTGCGTTTTTAGCTTTTGAAGTGAATTTTTTTAATATTTAAATTGTACCTTAATAATTTATTTGTACTCATATGTAAATAAAACAAAATTATATTTTCATTTATTGTAGATAACATTATGTAGTGATGCATAAATTAAGCACATGGACTATACATAAATATATGTGGTAAAACGAAATGAAGGGTGATTGATAAATTTGCGAACACTATAATTAAAAAGAACATTCATTCATAAAAATTAAGAAACTTATATATGAGTGTTAAATGAATTTTGTAAAACGATATAAGGAAACTCGATAAGATAAAATGTAAAAGCTGTTAGAATTGACTTGGAGCCCATATGATGCCGAACACCATAAGAATCCTTATTAGTAGCAAAGTTTAATAACAAACATCCGTCTGTCTGCTGAAATAGGTTTTCTGGCTACACGGCCCGCAAACGGCTAAAAATGGAGAAAACAGCCACGATTGCCTCTATTTTTTACCCCTTAAATCTCGAATATTTACCCATTAAACTTTATTTTTTGGAATCTTCTTATGATCTAAGAACTTTTGTTAATATTTTACTTGAATTAAATGTAGTAGAACACTGGTAGTAAAATTTAACAAAATTGATTCATAAAGGCCTAGTTATAAACAAAAAACTAACTATCTTCTTCCTGAAATATGTAACTGTTTTTAGTACAATAGCGCCCAAACGATAAAACTAGGAAGCCCAATTTGTCATATATATATGTATATATTTTATATACTGGAGTAAAATTAAAATAAACAAGTAGGAGTGATATGCCGAATCTAATATAACCTTCATCAGGGTGCGAAATTAACTGAAAGTTATATAAGCAAATATGTATGTATATAATGAGCCATCTTGGTTCTTTATTTTACCTGGCCCCATACACAGAAGAAATTCTCCAAAGCTGTTCACCAATTAAAGCATTAATCAAAAATAAAATCAGTTTTGATAAAAAATTTAATCAAGTATACTATTAATTTGTTAATACTATTAATTTGTTAATTGGCGCAAATTTAATTAATTTTTTAATTAATATCACAAATTTGTTAATTGAAATCAATCTTTATTTTTTTGTGTATAAATATCCTCCCGGGATAAAGATTTTGCCGCGATATTGGCCATACCATATGAGCTAGCGAACGCTTGGCTTTTTAATACTGCACAGAAATAAAAATTAATTTAAATTAAAAAATTTGTGCTATTAATTAAAAAATTCATTAAATTTTGCACCAGTAAACCAATTAACAGTATCTATTAAACGTTTAATTACTTGATTAAACGTTTAATTCTTTTGTTCAAACTTATAACTTACTTGATTAAATTTTTAATTAAAGCTGATTTACTTTTTTGATTAATGCTTCAATTGGTGAAAAACTTTGGAGAATTTCTGTGTATGTTGCAGATAGCACTTTCTTGCTTAACCTTCGCCGTACCAATGATTTTTATGTACATCGTTATAAGCGATGAGAACAAGTTATCGTCATACATATTTTTTCAGTTTTTTTTAAAGAAGTTTTCGTCACACAAATTTTTTTAGTTGGTTTAAAGAACACAATTTGTTTAGTGAGTAAAAATTTCTTTTAACGCGAGCAAATTTAAGAAAGTTATTAAAGAAATAACACCGAAATGGTCACCCGGGTGGTTATTGGTAAGGCTAAGGTTAAGCTGTGAATGCGAAGATTTTTTTAACCATTTCGGCCTTCTTTACAAAAAATAAAAAAGTTTTTTAAAAGGTTTAAACAACAAATTTTCAAAGAAAATTCGTTTAATAAACCTTAAATAAACAAATTTTCATTCGTTAAATAAATTTTTTATAAATCTCTTTTATTTTTAATGAATAAGGAGGTTCTTATTATAGTCGCAATAATAAGTCGTAAAAAAAAAGAAAAAAATTAAAAGTAATAAAAATTAAAAAAAGATAAAACGTAATTTTTTTTGTTAATCAAAAAAAAATTCTAATACCATGGCTTATGAATAATTATACAACAAAAATTATTAAAATGTAAATATTGAATTGATCTGTTTTAAAAATAACAACGTATGTTTTTTTAGCGTTTATAAACTAGAAATCATTTATCACCAAAAAAAACATATGTCGACACATTTCGTATTTTGTTATTAATAAGCCAAAATTTTTCCATTTAAAAATATTGTAACCCGACAATTATCTAATAATTGTTATAACCATTTTTATGTTAATCATAGGAATTTAAAACGAAAACTTGTAATAATTATACATATTACCCTGGTATTATAATAAATAAGTTTTTTGTTAATTGTAAACATATAAATGGTTAAACAAAAAGTTGTATATGACTATGGTCAGCAATGGTATGTTTGAACTTATTCAATCATAATATGGTTGCTGTAACTTTTTGAAATTTTCACCAACATACACAAGTCCGCAAAACTGATATTTTTTGCAAGTTTTTTTGCTTAAACTATTAGTATCATGTGTTGCAATTGCCGTTAAAGTAACGGGAAACGATATTGATATGATTCATATTATATCCCACTAACCAGATAACGGTACATTTGTGTTTTCTAATTCAAGAGCTGATTCAATTAAAATTAGTCATATCTTGTTTAAAAGGCTACTAAATTACGCGTGGCTAATTGACTTTAATCGGATAAAAATGCCAGAATTCTGGTGGGATCAAGCTAAGATTTTATGAAAATGTTAACGTTTTTCATCAATTATTGTCATTTCGGAAGATGTTCTGTACCACATTTAAGAGCAAAATCCATAGTTTTAAAATATATATAGTCCATATAATTATATAATTATAGTTTGATTACAAGAACTTTAAGTTAAAATAGACCGGAATCGGATGAAAACTATAAGTCATACAGAGTCTTTGACTGAAAGAGAAGTTTACAGCTAAAACACAAATTTTCCCTTACCTGCGATAAAAGTGACATGGTACATTCAAACGAAGTTTATAGACTAAGAGCTACATATGTTATAAGAAATTATGTGAAAAACTTTTCCAATATTTACCTGTGGTATTGGGCATGTTCTAAACATCGAAAACAAATGAAATTTTAATCGATGAAAATTCTCAGTGCAATTTTTAGATTTTCTTAGTTTTAAGAGTAATTCCGAAAAATTGAAGTGGTAATTTAAGTATAAATTACGTTACGTTAAACTAAATACATATTAATTTGAACTTTTACAACAATAAGGCTTTTCATGATATCGCTTAAAAGTCTCGCAATCTGTGTAAGCTGTGCATATTTACGCCGTCGTGAAGAATTAATTTACACGAATTTCGTAAATATTCCCAACAATTTCGACTTATAAACTTCCGCTGTTCAATTGTGCATTTATACAAACGGATTTTTTTTTTAATGCTCACCGTCGTTTTCAATGAAATCTTCACGCGTTTATAAATCACAATCAATAAATTCTTGCAGTAATTTGAGCGAGTTAGTCTTTTTTCTTTCTTTATGCATTATTAAAACAAATTTCTTTTTTTTATTACAAATTTCAGCTTTTATCAAGGCGAATTCATTCCAGGTAATCTCGGTAGTACAACAAGTACAACTCGTGCAAAAATCACCAGCAATTTGTTTTTGTAAAATCATTGTACAATGTAAAAATCGAAACAAATCAAAACGGAAACAAAGATAATAAACAAAATTTTGACATCCAACTATTATAAAGCTAAAGAAAAAAAGTTATCAGCAGGGCTTATAGGATCACCTGTAATAAATTCGCCTTGGCTTTTATTTTTATATTTATTTATTTTTAATTTTTTTTTTTTTTTGTATTGACGTTTCATACAAACTGACATTAATTGCTTAGATTTAGACACAAATTAAAAAGAGTCTTCATGAAGCGAGTCTCGCAAGTTAGCACATTTGCGCAAATGGCAATTTTAAGAAATATCATGAAAACCCTTAATATTGTTTAAAAATTTTTCGATTTAAATTTTACAAGAATTTGAACTCCAGAACATGGCAGTTAACGCATGTATCGAAAAATATTTTTTTCTGAGTGATAAGTGATTTTGGTCAATGTGAAACAAAATTTGAAATCTCCAGACAGTTTTTACTCACTTTAAAATGGTGAATTACCCGGTACATTAAGGCCCTTAAACGAGTAATTCAACATGTTCAAAATTATTTAATATCATGTAAAATGCATTAGGAGATTCACGAGGTAGTCATAAAGTCATATATCTTAAATTAAAAACACTAAATAATATGACAAATTTGAGTCAGCTGATTAAACGAAACCATTATAAATATTTGAAAGCAGAATACCAAGAACAAGCGAAAAAACCATTTGTGGGATGGTGTATTAATTAATTTTAATTTGTAAAAAAAGTAAATAAAATCTTACCAGTAATTTTAATAGAAGTAAAAAACTTTTCTTCGCACATACAAGTTAAATTGTTAGAATAGAAAAACACAAACAAGCTGTTGACGATGAGTCAGCCGACTAATTTTTCGGATGGCTGCAAGCGCAAAAACGTCCGGTGGCTGTCAGTCGGCTAAAGTATACAAACAAAATATTCTCGTTTAAAATGTTTTGATTTTTATTTTTATCTGTTTAAAAGTTATAAATATTAATTTAAATGTCAAGTTGTAAAAATTGTGAACAATTTAAAAAAACATTTAATAGACAAAACGATCCATCTGTACTTAAATTAAGCCGAAACGGTGTCAATAGTACGGTAAGTACGGATTTCCTTAAATCAAGTACAGAGTGCTTGATTCAAGTACGGATTGTTCAAGTGCACCGTACTTAAAATAATCAGAAAACGGGATTGACTTAATTAAAAGTGAGATAAAAATTAATCTCAAACTGTGCTTGATTCAAGACTTTCTGTTGGCTTAGTCCCAATTCGTAGTTGAAATAATCCCCAAGTTAGATTATTTTTTTACCTTAACCCCCACCCCAGAAACGAGAAATAGATAGAATATTATTATTTACTTATCCGTTACACATGTTTGTTCCGCACTTTGTTTTCGGAAGAACTCTCAACTATTTGACATCCCCGATATGGTTTTCGTAAGCATTTTGAAAATTTGATGTATTTAACTAAATAATTTTAACAAATAGAATATGGGAATTATTGCCTCTTATTTTACTTGTTAAACATGAAAATAATCTGTACTTTTCTTCTTGTAGTGTTGGTGTTGTTTCTTCACAAAACAAGCAAATCTTTTTTAATTTCTTTTGTAGTGTTGTTGTTGTCTCTACAACAAACTTTTACAAACACATGCGTATGCACGCATGTAGGTTTTCAAAGATTATCCCATTTTTAATGTTTTAAGTATTTATTTCTTTAGTGTTTTTCGTACTTAGAATTTTAAGAACGACTCGTACTTAAGTAAGAAGTAAAACCTCAATTCAATACGAGCTTTTTCTTACTGTGTACTTACATGCAAATTGCGTACATACATTTTATATCAATGGCGGCGGCTTGTAAATATTATCACCGACTCCACTCAATAGTTCTGGCTATTCTGCTCAGCTTTCTAGCGTGTAGTTATGACGAAACAATAAACACAGCATACAAAGTCTTATAATTTTAGGGCTTTTTTGTGTGAAACACAACAACAACTTTCTTAAACCACTGTAAAATATTAGGATATTATGACAATATGACCGTATATAGGGTGATTCAAGTAGGAGATACTTTTTTCAATAGCCTTTTTTTAACAGATCACGTGTGAGTCGTGTCATGCTGTCATGTTATTTTTGTTTAGTATTGTTTGGCATTTCATAATGGAAACACTTACGCCTTCCCAAGTGACATCGCTTCGCTCTATGGGCTCTTGAAAAGAAGATCCAACGTTTTCGAGTCAAATTTTGTTCAGCGATGAGGCCCATTTCTGGTTCAATGGGCCGGTGGAATCATCGGTTGATATTTCTTTAAAAATGATGCCGGTGCGAACGTAACCGTCAATGGCGACCGTTATCGTGCCATGATAACCGACTATTTGATGCCTGAAATTGAAGCTCGTGATCTCGGCGACATTTGGTTTCAGCAAGGCGGCGCCACTTACCACACATCGCATCAATCAATGTATTTATTGAGAGAACACTTCGGTGAGCACATAATTTCACGTTTTTGGCCGGTTGAATGGCCAACAAGATCGTGTGATATCTCACCGTTAGACTTTTTCCTGTAGAGATATGTAAAGTCTAAAGTTTATGCGGAAAATCCCGCTTCGATTCAGGCCTTGGAGGAAAACATCACGCGTGTCATTCGCAAGTTACCAGTCGAAATGCTCGAACGAGTCATCGAGAATTGGACACTCAACGGATGGACCATCTGCGACGTAGCAACGGCCAACATTTGATAGACATAATCTTCAAAAAATAAATGTCAAAGAATGTTCTTTCAAATGATAATAAACATTCCCCATTAAATTTGAATTTTCTGTGTTTTTTTTTTCTCTAAAAAAGTAGGGAACCTCGAAATTGATCACCCTATACAATACCCTGTGTATACCCCAAATATGTACTAAATGCTTCGCTTGAAAGATTTTTCTTGTATCAGTTTTTCTAAATTTCATTAAGATTGATCAATTTTCTTTTCATATTAATCCCTTGTCAGCTATTTGCCAGTAAATGGATTACACTTGTCCACTGACATCTTACATGTTGTAAAATAAATAATTTAATTTAAAATTGCCCCACGTTTTTTACATTAACGTACAAAAAATAACTTTATTTAAAAAAATTCAAACAGGTTATTTTTATCTTTCAATCTACTGCAATCTGAATAAATGATTAAATTTCTTTCTTTTCGACAAAAAAAAAAATTAAAAAACATTTTTGGACCAGAAATATCAGTAAAATTAAAACACGGCTTACAAAAACTTTTTTTAGTTTTAATCTAAACTATATAAACATACAAACAAGTACGTATGCATTAGTGTGTGTATTAATGTCATAATGAATGTAAAAATCATTTACGAAACCAAATTTACATAAAAAAAAACACATTTATTATCACGAGTGATAAAATAAAATTGTAACACACAGATAAAAGTTGTGCTGTTAAATATGTAAATGTATTTGTGTTGGTAGAAATGAATAACCTGCAAGTTTGAAAACACTAAAATTTGAATCAAAAATGTACAAGACGTAGTCGTCGTTAACATCATATTCAACCTAATTTTTAGTTTTATTTGCGTTTTCTATGCAAAGATCAACAAACATCAATATTTTTCATTATTTACATAAAAAAAGTTTGTTTACATTTAGTACATCTACAAGCAACTGTGTATTTACACATGTCTGCAACTTGTATCTAAGAGATTAAAAAAAACACTTGTTTGTATTTACAAAGAAAGTGTCTGCTGAGTAGCTAATGGTTTGTAAAAATATTTAGTACATATTTGCATAGATTTGGAACATTTAGACAAATTTATTGTGTTTTTTTTAGAAAACGTTTGCATTTTGTATTTATTTTGACCATTGGTATGCTTGAAATTGACTTTTAGTCTTAGATGCGAACTCAGATCAATTGTTAACCGGGTAGTACAAACACTATTGCAATTATATGTTATTAAATTAGTAATGCTTGTTGCTTGAATAGTGGTAGAATTGAGGCTTCAAAATTTTGCCTATTTTCCCCGTTTTTGCTCAGTTCTTATTATAATTAACAATTTCTTTGTTTTCTATTTTTCGACATTTAGAATACGTAGAGAAAAATAGTTTTCCACATGGTCACCGCGAGCAAAACAATTTTTTAACGGAAAAATTTTATATATTTAATGTTTACATCAAACATAGATACCTGTAATCATATTGTGGTAAAATAAGTAATTCAAAGCGTGTCACAAACATAGAATGATTGTCTCCAGTCATATTTTTATTAATAATAACACAAATATATTTACTTCAAATTATGGCAGGGTTGTTTATCTATATACATATATAAAATTGTAACGTTACTGACTCACTGACTCACTGACTGAATGACTGATTCATCATCGCACAGCCTCAACGCCTGAAGCTAAAAACTTGAAATTTGAACCAGGGGTTGGTCTCTCCTCAAATCGATCCGGTAAGACGGGATTTTTGGAAATTCGAATGTTTAGGGGGTAAAAAGGGCAAAAACGGGTAAATTCGGTAACCTTATTTCTCTAAAACTAAAAGAGATACAAAAAATTTAATGGTTATCGTTGTTCTTTAGAAAAATAAGCGGGCAGGTGTCTGGTACTTTTTGGAAATTCAGCCCTTTAACGGAGTAAACGGGTGAATCCTGAATTTTGGTTCTTTTTTCACCCCATCTATCTTTTAAACCCATAAACATAGAGATAAGGGTTATAACACATTTGAAACTTATCTAACAAATCCAAATACGAATTTGATACTTTTTCGAAATTCAGACGTTTAAGGGGTAAAAAGCGTAACTATTTTTGGTACTTTTTTAGACATTTTAATTAGGCTTAAGTTCATTGAATTTAATTTTCATTAAATTATTTTTATGAAGACAGGAATTTTACAACATGAAATAAATTAAAATTTTATTGATAATTTTTCATTCTTGACTGAGCTGAGATTTGAACAGGTTGCCCAGACTAGTTTCGATTGTAACCACACAATCTCGTCGGTGGGGTTTGCCGTTTTACTCACTCGGCTATTGCAGCCGGATGACGTCAATAGTCAAACATCAATCCCTTTTTCAGCACAACTTGAAGGACAAATATAAACATAGCTCGTGCCTTAGCTGTTCGACAAGAAAAAAGAAAGACAAAAACATGAAAAACAAAAAAATGTACTTTGGATTTCAAGTATAGTATTGGACCTAGAATCATAAAATTCAACATTAAATGTCCTGAGTTAACAAGAATCAATAAGAGGGATCTTTTTGGTACTTTTTCGTTTTTTAACTGGTACCTTTTTTAATTTTCGTTAATATTGAATCTACAT
This sequence comes from Pollenia amentaria, assembly GCA_943735925.1. Classification (NCBI taxonomy): domain Eukaryota; kingdom Metazoa; phylum Arthropoda; class Insecta; order Diptera; family Polleniidae; genus Pollenia; species Pollenia amentaria. The sequence goes on along the minus strand of OX031006.1, from coordinate 100,975,115 downwards.
ACATAAAATTAAGCATGCAATGCCCTGAGTGAGTGAGAATCTGTAAGATGGGCTTTTGGAACTTTTTGTTGTTTAGCTTGTACTGTTTGAATTTCCGTTAAAATTGTACCTATAAACATAAAATTAAACATGCAAGTTCCCAAGTGAATGAGAATTTATAAGAGTGGTTTTTGATACTTTTTCAGACTGTATTGTTTGCCAACAGGTACTTATTGAATTTTTGTTAGTATTGCATCTACAAACATAAAATAAAACAAGCAATGCGTTGAGTGAATGAGCATCTGTAAGAGGCGGTTTTTGGTACTTTTTTGTGCTTTAGCTGGTACTTTTTGATTTGCTGTTAATATTGGACCTAGAAACAAAGCTCCTGAGTGAATGAGAATCTGTAAGGGTGATTTGTGGTACTTTTTGTTCTTCAACTGGTACTTTTTGAATTTCCGTTAGTATTAGACCTAGAAACATAAAATTAAACATGCAAGTTCCTGAGTGAATGCAACATAAACTTTGGGGTAAAAATATGTCCACGAAAGAAAAGGAGACGCTAACGAAGTGGCGGGTTAAATGCTAGGCAATAATAAAATGTTGCCCCAAAAAATAGTTACAAGAGCAAAAAATTATTTTACAATTATTTAAGGTAAACATACTAATGTTATAAATTATATTATGGTGATTTATTATAACTTAATATACCTAGTGATATTACCGCAGACCTTCAGTCCATTGTAATACAACATACTAGAAATTATATTTTGCGATCATAGTTTTTACTAATGGCACATTGAGACTAGGGAATCCTATACCGAAATTCCGATCCCGAAAAATCCCGAGTCCCGCGATTTTATTTATTTAATTCCGGGATTTTCGGAATTTTGTCAATATTGCTATTTTATATTTTTTTGATTAACCCTGTTAATACTGTCATTGAAAACTAAAGAAAAAAGTTAAATTTTGCCGTTCTTTTTCAACGTGTTTAACAATTATAAAGAAATGTTAATGTAAGAAGTGCTAAAAATAATTAAAGAAGAAAATTAATTAAAGAATGAAATGTCTTTTGAAATGCACAAAACATAAAGAAAAAGCAAAACTTCCGTGTGGTTTTATTTTCTAATCGATTCCACTGGTACACCAAATGCAAATTTAAGCTTTACAGGATTAGGCTTATTGAAGTGTTTTCCGCGAGTGGGCATGGGACCTACGGTAATTTATGGAGCGATTTCACGAAATTAATCAGTGTAGTTTATATAAGTCTATATAATTCCCAGCACTGGTAATAAAAATGTGTTTTTGTTAAAATAAGATTTTTATGGTTAACCAATAAAATGGATTTTGTTAATTAATTTCAAATTAAAATTTTAATTATTCATCTTAATTTATTTAATAAAAGTCTTAATATATTAATTATTTTTTTTTTATTTTGAATCAACTGAGGTAATTGAATTAAATATTGATTTTACGTGAATTATTTTTTAATTGAACCAATTAATACATTGTTGGAAATCGTACGTTGTTTTCCTATCATATTTTTACAAATTTGAGTAATCAATGTAATCATTATATTTAACTTTGTAATATTAAATGAATTATAAAACTTTTGGTTACAAACTCTTAAAGATGTTTTTAAAAAAATACATATCTATAAAAAGCATTTATCTTTTAACTTTCAAAACCCCGAATTCCAAAAAAACCTGAAAAATCTTGGGATCACGGGATCTGGATTTTAAAGGCCCGAATCTCGGGATTTGAGAACCAGTCCCTATTGGCATCCCTTTTTCAGACCCTTGTGAATATTCGAGTTTTTAACATACCAGGAAACGGCTGCGATTATTCGAAGAAGTTTATTATGGCACCTTTGAATTTTTTCGGTATTAGAGGCCGAGGCAGTGCCCCATAATTAAATACCGTAGCACCAGTTTGGCTTTAAGATACAGTTGTAAAGTAGAAGTTTGCAATTAAAACTATTGACAGAAATTCTTCGAATAAGCCAAAGAATTTGAATGGCTTTTAGTTTCATTTGAGTTATTTTGCCTCTATATGGCATTTCCACGGTCTGGATGTATAACAAGATATTTTACCGCGAATATATGCAGCACACAAGAATTGAAATAAAATTGTATTCGAATCGAAAAAGTATTCGATCACTACTGCCAGAATTTGCCCCAGGTGAACATGTTTGCTTTAGTTCTTTTTATCTTTAATAATTGTTTTATTTTATAGCATTTAATATAAATATGCAAAATAGTTCACTATGAAAATTGTTTTCTATAATTTGTTAATGTTTAATTTTTTTAGGTATTATTTTTTTATAGTTTACAACTTTCTCAATTATAGCAGCTGTTATTGTGCTTCATACAATAAATTTAAGCAGCGAATTTTAATTAAAAAAATCGTCATGTTGAGCGAAATTCGTCGTTCGTCCCAGTTGTGTTCTTTACAACACTATATAACTTTGATTCACTAATTTTTGCGTTTTCAAGATATTCGCGAAAATCGTATTTTCTGCAGTTGGTTTAGCTATTTCGAAAAGTCTCGAGAACTGTGCTCAACAGCCTCGATTTAGCTTTAAAAATATCTAATATTTGCGTTTAATTTTTTTTATGGCACAGTGTAATCGCTGTTTCAAAACAAATTGTTTAAAATGCCAAATTTACATTATTAAGAAATTTCGTATTTCAAAGTTTGCTAATAAAGAGTTTTTTATACAATATTTGTTTATGCCAGGTCAAAAATCCAACAAAAAAAAACACAAGTATCTCGCATACACACTCAATCAACCACACACGTGTATTGTAATAAAAAACACAAAATATTTTTCCGCATTTTTGCTGTTTATTGTTTTGTTTTTATTTTAATTTGTTTAAAAAGGTGTTGTTGGCTTTGCTGTCATTGTACTGATTTAATACAACAACAAAAAAGAGTAGTATGTATCCAATTAGCAAATATTTCATAGGTGAGGCCCATCTTAAGTGTTTTTTTTTTTTGTGTGTGTTTAAATACTCGTTTAAATCCCAAACAGTTTTGAATAAATATTAAAAAACTTATAATGGATTTCAACTCTCTCGTTTGTATACAAAACACGAAATTTATGAAGAAAAAAACTGATTTTTTTGGAATATACAACAAATGTTTTTATTGTTGTTGCGTTGTTTTTTAATATATTGAGATTTGTTTTGTGAAACTGTAGTGTTGTTTTTGTACAAAAGTATTTATTAAGGTTAATGATGCTAAATTTTTGATATTTTTGTATAAATTTCTAAAAAGCTTAAAATGACATACTTTACAAAAAAATTTTAATGAAATAAATAAATAAATATAATTAAATATTAAATTAAATTTAATTTATTCCTTCGACTTTTTTTATTTAAAATAAACAGTTTTTTCGAGCTCGAGGCCAATTATTTGTAAACTTTTTATTTTTAAATATAAAAAAAATAAATAAATACATTTTTATATCCTCCACAACAAGTTTTTTAATATTTATCTAAGACCATATAAAGTATATATTTATTATCGGTCTTTGAGTAATTCAAAGTCAATTAAGCCATGTCCGTCTATCTGTCAATATTATCAAATTTTGTCTAGTTACCCTAGCAATTGGGATGAAAATTCAGAAAAGCCGGCTTAGAAGGAAAAAAGTAACGAGTCCAAATGTGCAACAACTAACATAAAATAAATTGTTAGTTCTTCTACAAAAACTCACATAAATTGTTTTAAAATTTTGTGCAAACTCGTTCTATATGACCAGAAATAACTGCCAACTTTGGAGAACATCCGTTTACAATTTATCATAGGACTCATCATAAAGCCCTCTCTCGGAAAACACTTAAGTACGTCCAAACCCACAGTGAATAATGATATTGTTTGCTGATATTTTATCCAATCAATTTAATCCAATTAAGAAAGAACCTTTTGAAATTGATTACCAGTAAATATTCCTCTTATATCCTTATATATTATTTTAATTTGTATATTAAATAAATTTATTTATAATACTAGAAATCGCTCTCCCGAATTTCGTAATGGTCGGTTCATAATTTCCCGTAGGTTAAATAAAAAACCTCCGTCTTAAAATCACCTTAATACACATTCTAATGATGTTTTATTTGACTTAAAATAATTTTGTTGTGATGATCGGCTCATAATTTAATATATGTACCCTCCTTCTGAAATTTCTTACTAATGGCGGAGAGTATCAATGATTCGGCACAGCCGAATATAGCACTTTTACTTGTTCATATCTTATTTAAATTTTTTGTTCGCTTGTTTTTTTATAGATACAATTAAAATAATGATGATGTGAATACATTTCAAAGTACAAACCAACAATTAATTACACTTTATTTGGGAAGTCATTACAAATTTTATTATTATTATAAGACGGCGTATATTTGTGTTTGGGGGTAGGATGACAAATATTTGAATCGCATGATCATTCAATACTGAATTCATTTATTCAGGAATTTTACATTAGATCACAACAGACAATCGAAATTAATAGCCAATTAGTAGCTGTAGAATTTTTGTAAATGTTTTTTGTGTCCCTGCCGTTAGAAAAATCAAATGATAATTTCTTAGTTAATGTTATAAATAAGATTTATGTCGTAAACATTCCCCTCGTCACTAAACTCGTTTCTTTAATTAAATTTTATACTATTATGAAATGTGTTCAAATATGTGATCTTGTGTGAGCAATTGTTTATCTTGTGTTAATTTTAGGATATATAAAGATAGAAAAAAGAGTATTCGCACTGCACAAGTGTAATCCTAACCCAGTAAAAAAAGTTGTGGTTTTTGAAGCACTTAAGAGAAAAAGCGCATAATCGAGCGTTTCAATAAGAGAGCTCTTATACAGCAGTAAATGATAACGAATTAAATATACAAAAAAGCTGCTATTTGAGTGCTGACAAAGAAGAAGGTTTTAAAGCGAAAAAATATATTATGGTTTACGAAAATGATTGAAAAAAGATATTTAAACAAGTAAAAGCAAAATACTTATGAATATGTTAATATAGTTAGCCCTTACAAACGCACTTTAGGAGTGCTTTGTTTGCATGTTTTATTAGCTTAAAAGAATAGCTTATTATTAACAGAAAATAATCCTTCAAGCCGGGAACACCCCATACAAAACTCAGGCATCCCATCAGCAGGTTTGAAGCGATTTGAGGTATTAATTCATAAAACCCGCTCCTTTTAAAGCACATTTTTTAATCTGATATTACTAAAGGCCTCATTAGTTGTTACTTTTCGTTGCCGTTCTGTTTCGTTCCTTTCTGTAGCAAATATTTTGTAATTACTTTTTCTGTGAAAGGAATCATCTGCTTTTAAAAAGAAAAGCATTGAAATTGTAAAAAAAAAAACTTTTCGTAAAAAACAAAAAATAAATATTTTGTGCCAAAAATACGTAAATTTTTAAAAAATCATTAATTAAAACCAACTTTTCTAGCTTTTAACAAAAAATTACATATTTTTCATATCACAACAAACCAATACATACACACTTTGGCCGTAACTTAACGTTGAATTCTATTTTCAACAGATTTGTCCGCAACAGAACAGAACGAAAAAGTAAAACCAAACCACACATACAGACTTTCAATTGAACAGAAACAAAACAGCTGATTCGTAACAGAACATAACGTATAAACTAATTCTGCCTTTATCCTTTAAAGTACCGATCGAATAGGAATATTTTTTAAGCCGAATATGTATCAGAAGTGATCACACATCACACTTCATAAATCAATGGGAAATTTTGTTAATTTAGACGTGCAACATGACACTTTTCAATCCCAAGACTTGGAAGTATTACTTGAATCCAATTTTAGTGGCTTGTTAATTAATATTTTTATTTGTATTTAACCTTTTCTTTCTTATTCAATAAAAATATATTTCTGTTTTTTATATGTTAATAAATTAGTCCCAGTTTTTCTATAACAAAGCACACCCATATATAATTAGAAAAAGAGAAACCGCGAAAAACTAAATTAAACTTTTCATACATACAGCAAAGTCTTCAAAATTAGCCAAAATAAAAAAAAATACAAATTTATTTAGAAAAAAAATTTAAGAAATATCCAGTTTCTATATTCGGAGTTTTTCTACTTTGTTTTATCAACATTTTTGCACATTTTTCTATTGTATTCGGGTTACTGAAAGTTCATGTCAAGTGTTAGCGTTAGTGACTAGATGATTGCGGATAAGGTTTTTCCCAATACCCAGATTGTTATTAATGGAAAAAGAAAATGCATCAGAAAGCACTAACAAACTACCGTATGAACGCCAAAAGTTGAAAACTAAAAAGAGATACGAATATCTGTGAATAAAATATATTAAAAAAAAAAAAAAAATTATAGACGACAGCAGACGGACGAATAGAAATACACTCGCATACCGAATTTCAAACAAGATGTGTGTTTGTGTTGTTCATATTGGGGGGCGCGTGAGAAAGTTTTCTTTTGTAGTCGTTAAAAAAAACTTAACAAAAGTTTAAGTATGAATTTCTTAACACTCATATATTTAAGACAATAACTTTAAAAGGGGTGCTGTCTATTCGTCTGCTTAAGTGGCTGCCTGGAGGTCTGTCTGCATATCTGAATGACTTAGGCGGCTCAACATTTAGATTCATAAAATAAAAAAGTTTTTTTTCTCATTTTTTATTTTCCATTTCATGCTTTTGGTGAGACTAAGGAAAATTAAATAAAAACAATAATAATAAAAATAGTTTTTGTTATTATTTATTCATGAGACAATGAAATTTTAGTTTTTACACTTTTGTCTGATTATTGTTGTTTGAAACTCAAGCTGGGACTGAAATATTTTAAGATTTTCAAGATTAAGGTTGATTTTGATGATGTGGAAAGTTAAATTAATTTATTATTTCGTAAATCTATTGAAAATTAATTAAATTATTATTCAATAAATTAAAAAAATGTATATAGATGTAAACAAAGTTGTCATGGTAATTCTATGCAAAAGGCAAGGAAATGTGTGTGTGTTGAATTTTATTGTGGTTTTAAGTTTATAAAAAATCAAGTTTGTTGCTTAAGTCTTTTGTTTGTTAATAATATTTTTCTTAGAAACTAGTTCAATTTGCAGCTGCAACATAATAAGATACTACATAATCGAATATTTTTGGTTTTTTTTTTTTCTAATATAAGCAATCATTTATACAACAATGTGCCTTAAGTCCGTCTGTCTGTATGTCAGGCATATTTTATGCTGGTATAAAAATGCAAATATTTTGTTATAATTTTTATTATTGCCCATACTGGCAGTACTGCAAACTTGCTTTATACCCAATAACTGGGTGACTGTAGAAGTAAAAAAGTAACCAGAGGAGTAAGTGACTTGGTGAATGAGATTTTTTATTATATTAAATTAAAAGGCCTGTTGTTACATTTTATGTGTGGAAATTGGCAAAATACGAGTTTTATGTATTTTTTTCTTTTACGTTGACAATAACAATTTGCTGTGTAACCTTATTCTCTTAGTTTTTATTTCTTTAGTTTTTTTTTTTGTTTGTTTTTTATTCTAAAGAATTTCGTATCTGAAATATTTTTTCCAAATGCAAATATTTAGTTACACTTACACAATTTATTGAGCTGCATACATTTGTAAAAAGAAGTGGTTATGTTATAATTCTTTCTCACAGGTGTATTTAGAAAATACACATGTATTTACACATACTAACACATTATCTGCAATATCTGTGTAGTGGTTTCTTAATTAAATAAAGACCAACAGAAAGCAAAAGAAAAAAATAAAATGGAAAAACTTAAACAAAGAACTAGTTTTATTTACAAATCTGTTCTAGTTTTACTTTATATCTAAATTGTAAGGAACAATTTTTTTAAATATGTAGATACAAACTATCTTTGTTGCTACGAGTATCGTGTAAATTATTGTGGTAAAAAAATGTGATTTTGTTTCATAGTTTTACTTATAAGAATGTTGTTTAAATACTATAATAAATTTATTAAATTGTTTTTTGTTTCTTTGAAAGAAAAGTGATTAACATAAAAATAAATTTAAAAAAATTTAAATTAATTCTGAAACAGATGACATTTTAAGAAAATATTCCCGGTCGGGCCGACTCACAAACGCAAATTCAGAAATATGTATGTATTTATTGAATAACAAAATCGATTATTTCTTAATTTCTTATGTAAAAAAATTCTAAAGAACACTCAGAGAAAAAACATGCTTCAATATGGTCACCTGCAACAAAACTATTTTTAAAGAAAAATGTTAACAGATTATGTTTAATTATTGTCTCCGACAACCATATTATGGTTTAATTATTCCTCCATCAAGAAGCCACAACCATATTATGGGTGGCTCTAAACATAAACTTAATACAGACGACCTGAAATATTGTTAAAAACTCTTATCCGCCAGAATAAGGCAATACGTACTAATAGCATAGCAAATGAAACGGAAAGGCGGGCAGAAACTGGAAATATAATCCAATTATAAACATCTATCAAAAATGTTGGTGGAAATAACACAAGATGCACCGCAACAATCAAGGCCAGAAACGGCACCCGACACCAGCCACTGAACCAGTGGCGCGAGTAGCTCACCGAGATTTGCCAGAAATAAATTATATTAATAACACTATGCTAGTTGAAAAAACAGACAAGCCGGCCACATGGCGTTTTAAAATAATTCGGGTACGCTGAATCCAGTGGTGTCCGCCGTTTTTTAAGATTGGCTCTGGTTTTCGAGATATACCGTTATTTCGAAAATGGAGGAGGTTGCACAACATATGTTCGCGTAACTCAAAAACGGTTTAGTTTATCTTTCTAATATCCGCAGTCGTTTTAGAAACATAATTTTTTTTTTGGAAAAAAAATAATTTTTTTAACAAAATTTCGTAATTTTTGTTTTTTAAAAATTCATAAAAAATTGGAAAATGCAGCTATGCTTCTAATTTTTTGCAGACGTATAAAAAATTCCAAACAAAACAAGCCATCAATGATTAAAATCTGTTTGCAACTTTTGATTTTATTCTCTCTAGAGTTGAATATAGAAGATATTTGATTTTATTTGATTTTACAAACAGGCCTAGACAATGTGCCCTCTAAATTACTAAAATATACCCCAAGAAAACTATCTCCAATTATTATAATGGTAGGGGAGACTTATCAGATGCATGCGTTATGGAATGAAGAAGTAGTAGTTTCGATTCCAAAGAAAAGCGAATTAAGCAAATATTGAAATTGAATAAAGACCACCACTTTGTTAAATGAAGTTTTGAAATTAACGGCCATAACCCGCATTGCGCAAATGCTCTGAAATGATGGGGCAGGTCTCTTATCAGGAAGATCATATTCAGACCACGTTAATTCACTCATTAAATAACCTAAAGTATTCAATATACATCCTTATCCTCTCTCCACCGAGCGAGCTTTCTATACAGTTTCGAGGGATGACTTGTGAAATACCATAATATTAAAAGGTATTCCCGCCAATATTGTTATCCTCATCCGAGAATTGTATTCTTAAAAAAAGGCCACAGGAAAAAGAATGACAGATATTGTAAAATTATTAAAATATAGGGACTTTTCAAAAATGTTGCTGAACTGTATATACATATTTGGCAATATTTTTCGATTTGTGACAAAACAGTAATAAAATTGTTGATACGGCAACATGAAAAATTGTTTAATTTCTTTGAGTGATCGCTTGTCCCATTTAAGCTTTGTTTTAAGGTAAAGTTGTGAAACTCTTTTACGAAAATTTAATTTTTCAGAGAAACAAATAGATAGCTTGCTTAATTAAGGCATCAAAAACTTTCGATGTGAAGTCACCAAAATGAAAAATTTTAATAAAAATTTAATTTTCTCCCTTCAGCCGAAATTAGCTCACTTTAATTTATCACTGCCACATGAAAATACAGATAGCGAAAGGTCTTTTCGCACCTATTAAATATTTGATGTCCTACACGTAACCACTTGTTTTATTAAAAAATTATTTGCTTTTGCAAAACGTTTGGCTAGATCAAACATTTAACAGTTTCCTTATAAGATAATACAATTATCTTCTTACAAATAAAGTTAGTTTATCAACAGAATTTGGTAAAACTTAAATTTGTACAATTTACTGGTCATGCTATATTTTGGATTTTTCCTCAAATATTTGTTAGGTCCGAACATAAATTTAGTCATATAATTATATCTTATATCAATTTGTAGGTATTTTTGTAAGGGCAATTTTTTGAGCGCATATGGATAAATATCGATTTTTTTCGGGCTAAGTAGGGACTCTTAAAAAAGTCTATAGAATCACTGCATGGCACAACTACAAGGCCTGCTTAGAATTTTTTTTGATTAAATTACCATTCTGATCTAACTGCCAAAGAATGGCTTAAGAGGCAACGGTTCTTCCGAATAAAAGATAAGATACACATTCGCTTCTACGAGAAGGGACAAGAGAAGGAGTACGATAAAAAAAAATTTTTTTTTCCTAACCAAAAGCCAATTTTAATGCCTTTTAGAATCTCCGGCGAAAGAAGTGAGAGCGGAAGGTCTACCCCGCAGTGACAACGTGTGTAAAAAAGATATGAGTATGGAATGGAGCGAGCAGAACTTGTACATCCAAAAGGAGAAGTACAGAGGTTTTCTAGAAGGCATCCGCACTCCACCTTTTTCCCGCTGGGCAGCGGTTGATAAAAACTTGAATTTTGCAAGTTGTCGCTTGCGTCAAACTCCAAGTTGTGCAGCCATAAATTGAATTTGACACTGCAGTTGAAAATTCATATTTCTGTTTTACTCGAGATGTTTATGCATGTCCAAATTTTATTTAGTGTAAGGAAAGAATTTCTAACCTTATACGATCGCGGATATCTGCCTCTGATCCCCCGTGTTTGGCTTTTTTACTGCCGATATAGCAAAAGCTGTATACGTCTTCAACGGCTTGCCCGTCTATAGTAAGAGGATTAACATATGGTGTACCTTTTCTCATAAGCTTAGTCTCTTTTCTAATATTGTTTTTTCATACCGACCTTACTAGTATTTAATGTGTTCAAAACTGTGCGCGAAAAAACAGATCTCGTCAGCGAAATCGATGTTCCACCGAATTCCATAAGGTACCTGAGTATTTCTTGATTCTAAAGCAGAATCCAGGAGGATTAGGAAGAGGGTGAGTGAAAGGAAGGGTAGACTTTTCCTTCCGTTAAAGCGATCTGTAATTTCAGCATTTATGTACAGCGCACTAATCAGTGTGACAATATTTGTAGGTATTCCTTTGTTCCCCATAGCGTCGCGAGAGACGTTATCAAAAACTCGCTCAAAATCAAAATGAATAGAAGATAAAGGTGTGTGTTAAGTTATACTGGCTGTGACACCATATTTACTAATAACATTTTACACCTGGAAAGTTCATATTTTAAGAAGGCCTGAACACAATATAATTTTATGTAAATTAAAAAAGTCAATGGCAAAGCAACTTGCTTTTTTAAATGCAATCGACAATGCAACATTGTGGAATTGTACAATGTTATCTGTCGCCAAGTGCAACAAAAAAGTAAACAAACTGTGCACTTTTGACTTTGACTGCAAAGTATTATGATGTTTTCGACCTCAGCTCTAATCTATATATATAAAATTGTAACGTTACTGACTGACTGACTGACTGACTGACTCACTGCTTCAACGCCTGAAGCTAAAAACTTGAAATTTGGACCAGGGGTTGGTCTCTCCCCAAATTTTTTTTTTTTTTTTTTTTTTTTTTTTTTTTTTTTATTATTCCTACACTAAATCCCGCGAAGCTTTTTGCTTGTCTGCAGGATACCAGAGTCCCTGGCGGGAATCGAACCCGCAACCTCGGTACTGATAGACAAGCTCACTACCAGCTAGCCTACCGGGGCACCCAAATCGATCCACTAAGACGGGATTTTTGGAAATTCGAATGCTTAGGAGGTAAAAAAGTTCAAAAACGGGTAAATTCGGTAACCTAAAACTAAAAGAGATAGAAAAAAAATTTAATGCTTATCGTTGTTCTTTAGAAAAATAAGCGGACAGGTGTCTGGATCTTTTTGGAAATTCAGCCCTTTATCGGAGTAAACGGGTAAAACCTGCATTTTGGTACTTTTTTGTCGCCCCATCTATCTTTTAAACGCATAAACATAGAAATAAGGGTTATATCACATTTGAAACTTATCTAAATAATCCAAATACGAATTTGGTACTTTTTCGAAATTCGGACATTTAAGGGGTAAAAACCGTAACTATTTTTGGTACTTTTTTACAAAACATTTTTTTTTTTTTAAAAATTTAGTACTTATTGTTGTTCAATAAAGAAAAATAAGCGGACAGGTGCCTGGTACTTTTTTTAAATTCGGCCTTATTGGGGAGTAAACGGGTAAAACTTGTATATTAAAACTTTTTGCTATGCCATTTATCTTTTAAACCAATAAACATTAAAATAAAAAATATACCACATTCATAACTTATCTAAAAAATACAAATACAAATTTGATGCGTTTCGAAATTCGAACGTTTAAGGGTGAAATCGTTCCTAATTCTGTTATTTTTGTTTCAAAACATTTTTCTTCATCTACCTTTATAATATAAAAATGTAAAGTTACTGACTGATTCATCATCGCACGTCCTAAACGCCTGAAGCTAAAATGTTGAAATTTGACCGGGAGGTTGGCCTCTCGCTAAATCGTTTCCCTAGGATGGGAGTTTTGAAAATTTTTATTGTTAGAGGTTAAAAAAGCTAAAAACAGGTAAATTCCCTTACCTCATGTTCATCAAAAAAATAAGCGGATATGTGTCTGGTACTTTTTTGAAATTCGACCCTTTTGGGGAGTAAACCTGTATTTTAAAACTTTTTTGCCACGCAATCTCTCTATTAAAGCAATAAACATTGAAATAAAAAATACAAATAAAAATATGGTACATTTTCGAAATTCGAACGTTTAAGAGGTGAAAATCGTACCTATTACAAAGTAGCGGGTTAAAACCTAGAAACATAAACTTTGGCGTTAAAATATTTCCACGAAAGAAAAGGAGACGCTAAGGAAGTAGCGGGTTAAATGCTAGTAATGAATAAAGGACATAATTATACATATGCATATACTTATATATTGCACTTGATCAACAAGAGGGTATTAACTCGAAATTCATGTTTTGGAAAAAATCGGGGCGTAATAATCATATATACACGCTGTTAAAATATCGTGCTATTTTGTCTAATTTTTGGTAATGAAACGGATGTCTTAAAATTCTTTTTCATATGCCTTTAATATAATATTAAAAAATCTACTGAACATTTTTAAATTTAGAGTTAATACCCTCTTGTTGATTAAGTGCTCATAAAGGCATAACCACTTAAATCACTGCACTTAATAAAAACCTTTTTTGGGTCCATATTATGATAATTAATTAATTATATATTTTATTTATTGATTAAATTTGAACGTTTTTTTAAATAGCTTAAAATTATGTAGGCAGGAATTTTACTGCATGAAATTAAAACAAAAATTATTGATAATTTTTCGTTCTTGACTGACCGGGGGATTGAACCGGATAGTTTGATTTCACATGTTTAAATCTTTGCCGGTAATACTCACCACCATTGAAGACGGCTGGCAGTCCATAGCAATCTTTAAACCAATTGGTAGATCAAAATTGGTTCTTGAATGATTATCTTTTTTAATTGATTTACATGTTCCTCCGTACTCCTGTTTTCCATACTTTTTGTGAAGAATTCTTCTTGAAGTCCAAAGTACATTTTTCCGAGTGTTATGTGTTTGTCTTTCTTTTTCTCGTTGATCTTTTTCGGTACAACTCGAAGGTTAAATGTAAAATTCAAGGTTTCGGAAACAAACTCGCCCACCAGAATCTAGTCAGCTTGGATGACTTGCTGAAGACCGTTTCACACTATAATACAAGTCTTCAGTATTTTCATGTAAATGCTTCCCTGATCTAATTATTTAACTTATCATGTCAGAGTTATATTTTTCTCAAAATAATTAAGACTTGTATTATAGTGTGAAGCTGCCTTTAATAATTAAAGCTTGTAGAAAACGGACATGTATGGCTTAGTCAATGAAAAACTTACATGTTAAATGTTTTTCTATTCCAAGTTTATTTGAAACCAGACAACAACCCGTCACTAGCAGCTTAAATGTCTTTTCTGTTAAGATACCTAATACTTGGCACTTATTTACTATTATCAAATTTAAAATAACAGATTTATTTTGTATGATGTAAATATGTGATGTACTGTATTTTGAATATTTCATAATTAAACTCAGAGACCCAATTAGTTAATTACTAAGTTTATCAGCAATTAGTATGCGAAGTAGTTCGTTTTTGATAACAAGAAACAGCCACTTACTACAACAATTTTCATATTACGAGTACACCTTAAACCAGAAATATTCATGTACACATTTAAGCTCTTACAAAAAAAGAAGAACATTATATAATATTCATCCGACCGTGACAAAGTTGTATATATATGTCTGTCTTTCGTTAGATGAGATGTTTTTATAAGAGTTGCTGCAAAGATGTACATTGTACTTATATTTTGTATTTTATCGAACTGCAATGAGGTAACTCCTCTAAGCAAGATTTTTCACTACTATTATTAACAAGATCGACACTCAATGTTAACAACCGCAAATGTAAAAATATTCATCATCTTCATCATTATTGTAGTCATCATCCTCATTAAAGTCATGATTAAATTATTTGCTATTTATTTTGTTTGATGCCTGCTGATAATGATGATCTAGTCCAGGTTGCTTTTAAGAAAACAAGTTGGATGATGGATGGATGCTTATAACGAATACCACTTATTATTATTTACTTGAGTTTATACAACTCATCTTGACTTACCTGTCCGTGCAGACAGTCGGTTCTTCTTTCTTGTTTCTATTTCATGTTTTCATTCAATTTTTCAGTTGTAAAATTAAAACTGTTCTCAATATTTTTTTACACAATGTGGATAACTCAAGACGAGTTATTTAAGTTATTAAATTAAATTGAAAAGATGAATATATTTTAAAAGAAATTCGAATGAAGCAAATGGATTAATAAACTCTTGGCTTTTGTTTTATAAATAGAATCAAATTAAATAACATAAGCCCAGGCGATGCTGGTACTTTAATATAGTTTAACCAAGATTCACTTTGATCTTTCTGATAACCATAACTAAAATTACTACTTACATATTCCATTAGATCATTCAGAGACTAAAAATTATAAATCTTTTGTTTTTAAATTAACGACGATTACCTATTTTGGATTTCGAACTTGCTTCTAGACCAAAGCCTAAGTTAAATTCCGGTTATAAGCGATTTTAATAACGTCTTCCATTTCAGACACCGACTATAATAGATCATACCACCAGTGTTCGAAAATAAACATTATATACTGTTCTTTAGTGTTCGGTTCGGTAGATATGTGGAAAACACAAACGCTAATAGTGCTTGTGCAGTAAATAAATTAAAAAAAAAACGTTTCTCTGTTTGTGATCTTTGAACACAAATATAATAATGTACTTATCTAACTCAATATGAAGATGAGAACATTTTATTGCGTTCTGTTTCCTTAAAAACCCCCCAAACTTTGTGGTCCCCGGTTCAGCATATTAATTTTTGTTCGTTTCAGTTGTGCTTTACACCCTTTTGACTAGTAAAGAAAACCAAAAAACTTTTACAAATACAAAATACATGTACACAATAAACACAAGCTATTCGTGCTGTGGTCGTTGATAAAATTTATTGTTTGCTCATTCCTTTTTCAATGTAAAAAAGAAAACTATAGCACATAAAAATATAATGTATGTGTACAGATCCACTTCAATTGTTGTGTTTTGTAACAAAGAACAGAACACTAAATAATGTTCGTTACTTTCTTGAAAATAGTTGCGAACTGTATTAAGGGCTGTGTATTAATATGCAAACACTAATAACTACCGTATTCATAAAAAATAAAATAGATTTCAAACTTATTTTAAAACAAAATTTCCATACAAATTTTCCTTAAAATAGATTTTATATCCAATTTAGTTTTTTATGAATACGACAGTAAAAAAATATATATCGATTTTGGGTGTGAAAGCCGTACACTAAACATTATTCTGTTTATTTTTAAAAAAAAAAAATTTTTTTTTAAAAAAAAATTTTATTTAGCACAAATAAATACTGTTTATGAAAGCTAAAATTAAATCAAAAAATTTTAGGGAGGTACTTCCATAATGTACAATGTTAACAAAAAAAAAACTTCTTAAAATGTTAGTTAGTATAAATAAAATTCAATAAAATAATTAGATTAAATAATTGGCCTTGTTGTGTAAGGCGTTGCTGTTAACTTGTAAGTCCTTCTTTGTAACAGATTAAAAAAACAGGCTGCTTTAGTTTAATTCTTTTGCCTCTTTTTATCTTATTTGGCATTTAAAAAAATTTTATTATCCAGCAAGAGCACAATTTGTACTTTCGCTGATGACTGCAGAACATATAGTTAGTTTTCTTGCCAAATTTGGAGATATTTAAAATGGCATATTCAGCTCCTTAAGGCTGTCATATTGCTTAGAAGGTGCATATATTTGAGCAGAAAGAATTCCCCATAAATCCTCGATGGGATTGAAGTCTGGGTTTAGGGGTGCCAGACGTACTGTTAGCAGTACATTTTTTTCAATTGTACTGTTTTATGCACAACTCCCAAGACAGTACGCAAATGTACTGTTTCTTACACTTTTTACGGATTTTTGTACTGTTTTTTTTTTTTGTTCAATCTACAAATAACAGAGATATTTAGAAAACCCCTATTAAAGTTATACATTTTTGGGTGTTTCAAATGGTATGCATTCAAGTCATATTGTCATAATATCCTAATATTTTACAATACAGTACAAAAACTTCTAAGAAAGCCTTTTGTTAACTAGCAGTCATAGTAATGCATAGTTAATTATAGCTAAACTTGGTGAAATCGGGCTTAACAAATTAAAAATGGTTTGATTAGAAAATGAATCTAGGAAACATAAACTTTCTCAGCTTCAATACGATTTATGCAATGATTTATGTGTGATGAAAATTGCTTATGTTTAAAGAAAATTTTACTATCACAATCAATGAATTAATTTTTTTTAAGCAAAGTTATGTTTTTCTCTCTTTGTGTCTATCAATGTTAATCCTACTTATATGGCTTACAGCATTGTTATTGTGTTTCTGTCTTTATTTAAATTTTATTTAAAAAGGTTATATTGCAAAAAGTTTTATAACAAATTTCACCAAAATATTTAGACATTATACATTGCATAGCTTCGTTTGTTGGGCTTGCTTTATAAACGCAAAAGGTTTTATTTCGTATATGAAATGTCATAAAATTTAAATCTTTTCAATACGTTTCCAGTGTATTTCTTTATATTATTGTTGTTGCATATCGAATCAAAAGTTTAAAATATTT